>OZ034966.1:44967142-46167142 GCA_964030785.1 Siderastrea siderea | reverse complement strand
AAAGAGGCTTCATCAAAGGAGAGGCTCTTAAGACTACTGAGAACTAACTCTTCTAAAACTTTATTTGAAGAGAGCGTCACAAACTTCAAAACACATCTTCTTGAGAGAGGATACCTAGAAAACTTTATTCAAACAACCCTCTCAGAAGTTTCTTTTAAAGACAGGAATCAAGCCCTCCAACAAAAACAAAAACAAAAAACGAAAATCTTGCCCTTTGTAATGCAATATCACCCAGCAGTGCCTACAGTGTACCTTAAAACCAATACTCATGAACAGTTGGCATTTCATAACACAGCAACCATTGCTAAATGACATTTTCAAGGAACCGCCCCTAATATCGTACAAAAGAGGGCGTTCCCTCAAAGAGATACTCATGAGAGCAAAACTCTAGAAAGGCTAAAACACGCGTGCAGGAGGCGCAGGCCTGTTACTCTTTTAGACACTAAAAAGAGGATCACAAATCAAAACTGCAGTTACAACTTCTGGCTTAAATTTTTAAGCCACTTTAAAAGGCTGAAACACACACGTGGGAGTCGCGCAGGCCCATTACCCTTTTTAACTATTATAAAATAATTATAGCCATTTTCACATAAATACTCATTTATGCAAATTTTATGTAAGGAATAGGCTGAATACCACTAAATTATATTAGCTACAATGTTTCTTTTTTTTTTTCTCCTGAAAAAAGACCCTATTTAAGAACCTAATTTTCATTTATGTAAGAACCTGTTTAGGCTAACTTGGGAAATTGCAGGTTCTTACTCGCAAGTTTATACTGTGGTATATATTTTATGATTCAATGTTATTTATTATTTAGATATTGTTCGATTAGTTAGGTTATGATATTAATGCAGTAATATTTATTTTTAAATATTAAAAGTTATATTTCAGAAGCAGATATTATTTAATGTTTGTTTAGTACATGATATTGTCTGATTGGTTATTTATAAACAGTTAACTATAAATGCAGTAACATCTTTTTTAAATATTAAAGTTATATTTCAGAATCAAATATTCGTTAATAAGGTTTTGTTAAGTACATCATTCATTTCAAAGGTATGTTTTGATGTACTGCATGTTCCATTTCTAAAGTGAGTAGACCCGCATGAAGCACAACAACAGTGATATAAAACTGATTTATAATAGTGTTTTGAGGTTAAAATTTTCACGTGATCTGTTAATTAGAAAGAAAGAGAAATTAAACATCACAGAGCTCAGAAAAAATTTTGAGCCCCAGTTGAGATTCAAAGATTGTTAAGTAATTTTAAAAGAAATATTATTAACTGAAGACAATATGAATTCCTGTTTCTGAGACACTGTTGGTTGTTTAAATAAAAGAACATAGCTTTGATGTGAAGACTGCACTCAGATTTGCTACACTACAGGCAGGGATTTGCACCAACCAACCAACCCATTGAAAAAATTAATGTCTATGATTTGCAGGAATTTTTTTTTGGCTGCAAAATCCATGCATGATATTTTTTTTCCCCTAAGTCATCGAGTTGGTCGAGCTGCTTGAACCATTGTACGTCTGTCTAGTTGTTGCGTCGAGTCGTGCAACGAAGGAACAGGAAAACTGAGAAATTTTAAGCTAACAAACTAGAGTAACAAGTAAGAGGCAGATCACAACACATCACATCACAACACAACACAATGCAATACAAAGCAGACAACAAAACGCAACACAACGCAACGCAACACAACCAGTCGAGGTAACGTCGAGCTCGACTAAAAACTCCATGAAAAAAATTGGTCAAAAAACGCTGCACATTTGGCTAGAACAAGAGATAAATCTCCTTCAAATTTCCCACCCTTCCAAGGCAACGCCCAAATTCCCCCTCCCCGGCACGATGCACAGTCAAATGCCTGGGGTTTGCCCGGGGGAGGGGATGTTGAAGCTTCAATTTGACTGGTACAGTGTACATTTATTTAGTCTAGTGAAAACCAGATTGTCGGAGTTGTAAGCAGAACTTTGTACCTGGAAGACCTGAGGATGAGCCCTGTGATTGGTTTTATTATTCTTCCGCTTCTGCTTACCACTCCGACAAACTGGTTTTCACTAGATCGTAAGCGACAGAGTCTTAAGCGTAATCAGAAGAAAATGGATACATTGTGACTTCGATTCTGTTGCCCTTATGACTCCGCTTACGATCCCGTTATTTAATTATCACTAGATTGTAAGCGCTTTTACGACACCGATTATAAGTCTGACTCCGTCGCTAGTGAAAAGCAGCCAAGTTAAAAATCTTTAAGCAATATTCCAAAAAGGCCAGTGCATCATCTGTTCTGAAAACTGACTTACCTATCAGATTCTGCTTGAAATAATGGTCTTTCATCTGGATTACTGCTGTGCTTTAAAGTACCATTTTTCATGGATGAAACCCTGATGTGGCATATAACAATGTAATATTTTTATTTAAATTCGTTTTCGACAATAATTGAATAAAAACATGTTTTTAAAAATAGAATGGAAAATATACCCCATAGTTGCAACATTTATTCCAAACCAATGTTTAATTAACTTACCCATTTGCGTGTCCTTTAAGGAGAGTTCCATTTGAAGTATTAACTTTTCGTGATTTTTGAAGCTGTTCTTCTAGAATAAACAACAGATAATGTACCAACTGACAAATCTATTTTAATTATGTTCCCTGATTCTGTTACTTCCATAACAAAAACACACTACTCATTCAGGATTAAGGATGTTGCCTGCTTTTGTACTGTGCATACATTCTGACACTTGCACAGAATATACAGCTACAGTGGAATCCTGATTTTTCGAATACTCGATTATTCGAAACTCCCGATCCTTCGAACCAAAAGTCGTTTCCCCTGGATTTGCTTCAGTCAAACACTGTAATTTTACCCCCGATTTTTCTAATGCTCGATTTCTCGAAACTCCCGATATTTCGAACTAATTCTTTCTTCCTTTCAAAAATTTACATTTGATTTCTCGAACTCTGAAAACTCAGGAAACAACAAAAACCAGTTTTAGCCACATATACACCTGAAGAGGTGTTTTCATGCATTTTTTTGCTTACAAAGCAAGTGACAAACCTGTCATTGAAGTCATAAGAAACTACAATGCCGCTGTTACAACAATCAAGGATCTTTAATTACTGTACACGATCAAAGTTCCTTCGTTTAGTTGCATTTTTCAAGCTCTTGCCGTAGCACATTAATAAATTTTGCTGTTCCTTTAAACCATGGAGTACAGGATACTTTTTTTCTGATACAGTAAGGGGAAGAAAATGCAGTCAAGAGTCTGCACAAAATTACAGACAAGTGTATCAGTACAGCACTGGTTTTTGTTCTGTGGAAATTGGCTTAAATCCTTAAATTTTGTTTTTTTTTTCAAATGCACATTTTGCTGGTAAACAAAGATCATGGTTCACACATTAACAAGAGTGATATACCGTTGTTGTCTGCCTTCTTGGATCTTATAAAACAATACCACAGTAAAACGGGTGTGATTTGATGCAACCTTTGATTTTTGGAACTCCCGATTTTTCGAACCAATTTCCATTTTCCCTTGGAGGTTCAAAAAATCAGAATTCCACTGTATTTCAATTAACATTGTCGGAATGCCTGCCCAATAAGACCGCGAGGTGATATGGGTAGTTTACTGATAAGTTTACCAAACTCCGCTACGGCTCACCCCTACAGAAAATAAATCACATAGACAGTGTTTATGATACTTTCACCCATCCCATTGCCAGTAACAACTGTGAAATTACAGCAGAGTCACAAAGTTACAGCTACTCATACCACCTTTTGGTTTGTCATCTAAGGTCGAGGCTTAAAAATCCGACAATGTCAATTGAAATAGCTATATATGTGGGACAAGTTTCATGGTAGCTTTGCAATTCCATATGCAACCACTGTCATGCTTACACACAAACAGAAAATGAATAAGAACTAGAGTCAGGAAACTGCATTTATGATAATTCAGTGCAGGGGTTTTATGGAAATGATTCCATCAATTTTTTCCAAAATTGGTAATTCTCAGTCTGGTAGAATTATTAGCAACTGATCAATATAACACTAAAAAAAAATTAAGCTTATTATCTGACGTTGAGCCTTGATATGATGAATAAATGCAAGTTTTGAGAGAACGCAAGAGAGTGTCAATGACGACTTAGTGATATTTGAATAATGTTCACAGCAATATTAAATTAAAAGATGAGCGTTAAAGTAATTCATTCGTTTTTGAAAGCAATGTAAGTTATATATGTAAATTGAATACCAAAATATTCATAAGTTCTTTTAAATTTTTTTCTGTGACGAATTTATTTTAAATAGCAAATAACGCCACCAACCTAGTTTTTTCTGTAGTGGTGAAGGCTTTATAAGCCTTGAAAGACGAACATCTTCCGTTGTTATGACCTGAAAATATTACACGATGATTCATCAACAATTAAAATCTGGTCAGGGTCATAAGACAAAGCTGAACACATCAAAACAACTTTATATATAACAAAAGACATGGCACAAAGGCCTCACTGGCTACAAAACACCAATTTGTTTTACCTTAGAATTATCTTCGCTGTTTGCTGAAGACACAAAGCTTCCGTTGCTTTGCTTGGACATTTAAATAACAATTTATCGTAAAATCTGCCACATTGCCGCCGACTTTTTATGATGTAAGACCAACTTTCACCGGAAATCTGTACCACATCCTTGCGCCATTAAAGTTGTTATCACTCGCAATGTACTATGGGATTTCCTGTTGAAATATCACGAGTGTGTACCGCAGGCTCAAGTGACGATTTTCCAAGATGGCGACTGGCAGGAGTCTTCCTGTCATTTTGAAAAAGTTTGATCACAGCTTCGATCCGTTTGCGTTGAAATCCGCTGAAGTATCAAAGAAATGTCGTGTATTGGCAACGCTTGGCTCTGATTGTACATTAAATCTGTGGGACTTGAAGACTGATGCAAGCTGTTCCCTTGCAAGTGTGAAACAGTAAGCAGTAAAGTTTTGTTTTGTGAAACTTAAAGACATACATAAGCCTTACTTCATTTGGAACAAGACGTTTTTATGTTTCAGTGAAACTTTCATCATCTTAGAGGTCTAAAAGTAACCAGCAACGTTTCTGTACCTCTTGTAAAATGGTCTGTCTCGTGCCTCAAAGATGGCAAGCTCAGGTTTCAGACGCGCAACACCCCAGGAGACTCAATTACCAAAGAAGTCGTCCTTAGAATCTAGACGCAACTAACTGACAATCAGGGACTCTGATGAGTAACAGATCCATTAGTTATTGATTGATGAGTATTTAATCACTAATCAACAGCCAAAATTTCTTCATCGTTACTGGCTACTTATCAGTGTTTTGTAACCAACTTTTGCTTTTGGTAATTCCTCATCAAATACCTCATGAAGGAACAGTCTACTGTCTAGTGTACTGGACTCTTTGTTTGGGTCCACTCTCTGTCCTTGTGTTGTTTTCTTAGATACATGTAAAAACTAAGCTCCACGTTGTCTCTTTCCACTCAAGTGTATAAATGGGTGGTAGCAAACCATTAGGGAAAGGTAACAAAATGCCTGGGTAACCCTGCCATAGAGGAGCATCCCATCTGTGGGGTGAGGAGAGGCGAATTGTGGATCATCGATCCCTTATCAACTTCTTATGTCTTTTTGAGATGATTTCTCTCTCCTCCAATCACCTACCAGGTTATAAACCAGTTAGTAGAAAACAATCATAAACATGTATTCATGTAGCCATCAATGTTAACTGCAGGGGTGAGGGTGGCAGGATGGGCATTTATGGGGTATCTGATTAATCTTTCCTTCCCCACCCTCTGGCATTTGAGAAAGAATTAAGTTGTGAATATGACTTCTTTTAGGTAGAGCAATGTAAAAGAAATCCTTCACATCAGCATCTACCTGGCCTGGATCCCCCTCCTCCCTCCAGCTTAACATTGATAGGTGCATAATTGTACATTTCCATACTCACTGACAGGAATTTTTTTATGGGAGGCTTTTTAACCTTTTTCTGGCTTAATTGCCCAAATAATGTATGATCTAAAGTTAATGTTAAGTAGAGCAAACAATGTAACAGACTTATCTGGAATCAGCTTTGGACTTGTTACACATAAGTGCAAATTTCTAAAATATGAGTTTTTAAAAAAACCTGTGAATACTGCTGCCTTGTTGCTCTTTGAAAATGCCACTATTATCCAGGAGTATTGAGAGGTAGCTCTTTTTGTGGGCCATTCTAAACTTGAGGTTAGGCTTTTAAATAAAAAGAATAAGTATTTTAGGCTGGGCAGTCATTTCTTTTGAGGAGCTTGATAGCGACTGTTGTTTCATTTCATTAAGTTGTAATTGGCACATGTAAAAATACAGTAATTATTTGATTTGCAGATTCAAGTGGAGCTTGTGTAAGGACTGTGTAGTTGAAAGTGTTCGACATGATCTGGCAGAGGACCATTTTGTTGCAGTGAAGTCAGATGACAGTTTAGAGTTATATTCCATTTCTAAAGCTTTTGAGGATTTGCCTGGTGCCTGTGATGCTGTTATTACAAAGGACCTGTTGAAAGGGCTTCTACATGATAGGGGCAAAGGTAAGCACTGAATGGCATATCAACATGTTAATACAACCTGTTAATTGACACAACCACTGTCAGGTCACAAATATTAGGTTTGGTGGTATTACATGGAACATGGTGGTTGTATTAACAGATGATGTGAAATAATGGTAGCCTACAAAAAAGTACAGGTAGTTCAATTAGAAAATTGGAGAATTACAATCATGTAACTTTGCAGTGTAAATATAAGTGCTAGAAGGGACCCAATTAATTTCTTTTCAACTTTGCCCTTGAAAGGAAATGTGGTCCACAAGAGGTAGACAATTCAAGTTAGTAAAAAAAAACATTACATAATGGAATAATGAGTAACCTGTGTAAAATAATTACGAAGCAAATTTGAAATGAAAATAAATTCTGCCCAAACTAAACAGAAAGGAAAACATTGCAAGTCAGTGCTTTGTGACTCTTGGCTGCTGGGGTCATACATGACAGCCTCTTAGATCTGTCAAACTGATTGCTTGGTTTCATTCACATGAACGGCTGTAGGTAATTCATATTTGCGTTAAGTCCAATTTCCTCATTTTCCGATATATGAAAATTATATACATGTTAAGAGCGAATGTTACCAACGGTCAAACATTTGGTGGCAACAGGTCAAAAATCAATTCCGCTCATATTCTTATGTTAGGTAGACCTTAATGTGAAACAAATCACTACATAGTTCGTTTGGCTGAATATCGATTTATTTTCAAGAAAATCGATATTAACGGAATTCGCTCAAAATGCCGCTTTTGAAGCTCAAAATTTACGGCAAATCTCGACGCTTCGCGTGACAAAATGAAGCACTCCAGAGCAATAAAAATTAACCAAACTTGTAGAACGATGTTTAAATATATGTCAAAAGCAATTTCAGCAATTTCTGCTCATTTAGTTACGAGCTCTAATTAAATCTATCCGACATACTTTTGACTAGATAAAAAGTATATCAAGTTTAACCCCTAAAAAAAGTATGTGGTACCGAATATTATTCGTCAAGAATCTGGATTTCAAGAGGAGAAGGGATGTTCTCTTGCCTCCTAAAAGGATTTTTTGGGGAAATTTATTGACGCGATGTTATAGAATTTTAAAGTTGGACAAAATGCGTCGATTCAAGCGATCAGAAAAGTCAGCCTAATTAACTCAGTGTACACATACACAAACAACTTCACGTTTACCTCAGGTTTTGATCAGCAAACAACCGATTTTAACACAAAATCCTCTAACCTTCATGTTGCTGTATCACAGATGAGAGCTGTGGTCCTTGTTCATGATAAAATTCAAGCAAACTGCAAGGAAACTTGACAGGATATCGCAACTTGCCACGCCGTTTCACCGAACATCCGCCGTTTTTGACGTGAGGATTCTCTTTTCCTATTTTCGTTAGAAAGCAGGCTTAAGGCGTTGTACATAAGATGTTTTTCCTTTGAAACTAGCTCTGAACTGAACAGCGAAACAAGAAGTCGTTAACACAAAAACATCTGTTACGTGCTTTGGGTGAAGCCGCTAATTAATTTAGTCAGAACGAGTTTTAGTGAAATCGACTACCGCATGCATGTACCGCGGTAACGAAATTTTGGGTGCATCCAGTGACTTTGGGGAATAAGGTTTAATTTTTTTTCAAATAAGCTAATTCTGTCTTCCTACGTTTACTACTTTAATGACTGAGCGAAGATTCTCAGTAGATTGGGTTCGATGAGTACTTTGAAATCTGTGCAACTGAAAAAAGCGCACCTTGGTTGCGTGACATACCCTAGACTGAGCTTTTACCTGATGGGCAGGGCAAAGGGGGTTTTAAAAATATATTCTCTGTTAGTTTTCCAAGAAGTCGCACAGTTAATGAACGCTAAATTATATACTATGGCTAGATTAAAATACAAAGTCAGGCATAAAAATTTCCTGTTCGGTCTTAAAATTCTTTTCTCGTTTTGTTGGGGTGAGGGTGGGGAGGGGCTTGGGCTATAGGTTTCGGGGAAAGAAGTTTTAGAGAACACTGAATCGACTGATTGTATCGATTCCTGGCATTCAAAGACTTTCAAATAAGGCAGTGGTGATACGTTAAACCTCCTTTTTTTACCTGGTTCTTGTTCGTGTTTACGTGCTAGTGTACATTTAACGAACAAACACTTATTTACGGAGAAAGACATTAATAAAAAATCAAAACTCGTACTGGTTCTCAGGGAATAAATTTAATGATGTGCAAGATTGTTAAGAGCTTTGTCCTGTGGCAGAAAATACAACCCACTACGGGCTTAACTTGGATGACTTTTTTATGAGTCTTGGGTTTTCCGCTTTCGATGCTCAACAGGCACCAACGAAAAACGACTCTGCCCAACTGACACTGCAGTGCGTGCAGTCTTTTTTTAAAGCTTCCAACAGTGAAGAAAACTACAAAACGGTTAACTGGGGATTTCAACGTTCTATTCAACACCGATCAACGCTGTTGAATTTTAAAAACAAGTTTGGCCTTCCAGCTTAATGATGTTTCACAATTTTGCCGACTTTTCTTTTGTTCTCAGGTGTGCCACCCTGTGCAATGATGTTCTGTAATACTGATTCAACTTTTTCTATGTTCTCAGGTGTGATCAAAAGTATTGAATTCGTTTGCCCACCTTGTTCAACATCGCACAACAAAGTTGTGTTCAAGATTGTTGAATAATGTTGAAGGAGTTTGGCCGAGTCATAAAGTTTGCAAACGCCAAAAACGCAAAGAGCGTGAGCCAACAAAATGAGGGCGCAGCCGGGGTTGAAGGCTAAGAGAAGGGGGAAGTTTGAACCCTTAATCCCCCAACATGAAAAGCGGTTTCCCCTTAAGTAGGTTTCCAACCCCCCCCCCCCCCCCCCACCCATTGCCCCCATCCTCGCGAAAGTGGGTCGGTCGGTCGGTTGATCGGTTAAGCAAAAGGGAAAGATAATTCCAAGATAATAATTCCAAGCGAGCCGCAGCGACCCGCTATCACTCTTAAAGGTGTTCGAAGACCTTGATATGAGGGTGACTTAGATGTCCAAGTCACCTCAAGATGCCTTTAAAGAATATTAAAACGCACGAGGAAAGGGTGCAGGCACGGACTAAGTATTTCTACTCGGAGCCTTTTGGGTCTGTGAAATCAAGTTTTCGGAAAATCGAGAACCTGCAAATTCCTTTCCGATCCGCTTTTATAATTACTGAACAAAGCTTTATCACATGCAGGTGGGTGGCTTGAATGTTGTGTGATGTTGTAAAGCAAAAGGTTTCACTTCTGCATAGTTGATACATTACAGGTGGGGTTAGGTGAGTTCTGAAACAACAGATGGAAAAGCTCCCCTTTATTTTAAAATCCTTTAATGCCAAGAATCGTTTACTTATACTATTACTTTTACCTGGGCACTTACAATCAGTCGATTTAGTATTCTCTTGAACGTCTTCAAACACCTTTAGCCCAAACCCCGCCCCACCCTAAACAAAAAGAAAGAAAACATTCTCAGACTGAAAAGGAGATTTGTCTTGTCCAACTTTGTATTTTAATCCAGCCATAGTTCATTAACTGTGCTACCTCTTGAAAAACCAACAGAGAATATATTTTTAAAGCCCTTCGCCCTGCCCACCAGGAAAAAGCTCTAGGGTTAATGTCACGCAACCAACGTACGTTTTTTGCAGTTTCACGCATTTTTAAGTGCTCATTTGAAACCAATCTACTGAGAATCTTCGCTCTGTCCTTAAATTAATAAACGTAGGATGACAAAAATAGCTTATTTGAAAAAACAATTTAACCTTATTCCCCAAAGTCACCCGATGCACCCAAAATTTCGTTACCGCGGTACATGCATGTAGTTGTCGATTTCACTAAAACTCGTTCTGACTAAATTAATTAGCGGCTTCACCCAAAGCACGTAACAGATGTTTTTGTATTAACGACTTCTTGTTTCGCTGTTCAGTTCAGAGCTAGTTTCAAAGGAAAGGCATCTTTTGTACAACACCTTAAGCCTGTTTTCTAACGAAAATAGGAAAAGAGAATCCTCACATCAAAAACGGCGGATGTTCGGTGAAACGGCATGGCAAGTTGCGATATCCTGTCAAGTTTCCTTGCAGTTTGCTTGAATTTTATCATGAACAAGGACCACAGCTCTCATCTGTGATACAGCAACATGAAGGTTAGAGGATTTTGTGTTAAAATCGGTTGCTTGCTGATCAAAACCTGTGGTAAGTGTGAAGTTGTTTGTGTATGTGTACACTGAGTTAATTAGGCTGACTTTTCTGATCGCTTGAATCGACGCATTTTGTCCAACTTTAAAATTCTATAACATCGCGTCAATAAATTTCCCCAAAAAATCCTTTTAGGAGGCAAGAGAACATCCCTTCTCCTCTCGAAATCCAGATTCTTGACGAATAATATTCGGTACCACATACTTTTTTTAGGGGTTAAACTTGATGTACTTTTTATCTAGTCAAAACTATGTCGGATAAATCTAATTAGAGCTCGTAACTAAATGAGCAGAAATTGCTGAAATTACTTTTGACATATATTTAAACATCGTTCTACAAGTCTGGTTAATGTTTATTGCTCTGGAGTGCTTCATTTTGTCACGCGAAGCTTCGAGATCTGGCTTAAATTTTGAGCTTCAAAGGCGGTCTTTTCAGCGAATTCCGTTAATATCGATTCACTTGAAAACAAATCGATATTCAGCCAAACGAACTATGCAGTGATTTGTTTCACATTAAGGTCTACCTAACATAAGAATATGAGAGGAATTGATTTTTGAGCTGTTGCCACAATATTTTGAAAATGTTTGATTTTTGGCAACATTTGCTCTTAATGAGTTAATTGGCCTTTTAAAAAATCAAACCTACTTTTATTTTACCTGTTGTAAATATTTGGTTCTTTCAGAAATTAAGTCCCTTTCCAACACATCACATGGCATCAAGCCATTGAACCTGGCATGTCTATAATTTATATTTATATTGGTGTGAAGTTCAATTTCCTCATTTTCTGATAAGAACGTGTACATGCAAATGATTTTATTAGCCACTCAAAAAATTTAAGCTTCTTTTATTTTACCTGTTGTTGATATTAGGTTTCTTTGGAAAGTAAGTCCCTTTCCAATGAATAAAAGGAAAACATAAAGCCCAATCAATTCAAAGATTTTGAGACTTTAATAGGACAATATAATTATACAATATGGCTTTTACCAGAAATCGGTAAAATGCGGTTAATGGAACATGATGCCCCAGGGGTGGTAGGTCAGACAAGCTTTGCTCAACAACATTCAATAGTAAATGCCTCTATTCACAAATCAATAGTCCATGTGTATAGGCTCATAAGAATTGCCTTTCATGTCTAGAATCCATTCCGTTATGTTGCAATGTAGTCTAGAAATATATCTAAACTTTACCTGCATTGGCTCTTACTATTTAAAAGCCTTGTGGCTAGTAGTTTTCCACATTGTGTCTATTTACTTCATGGTATAAGTTTGCTCATTGGACAAACTCAGAGACACTGTCTTGCTATAAAAGCAGCAACATGATAGTTTAAGTCATTATTGTCGTAGTCTCGAACGAGCGAGTACACTTTGTAACAAATTTGTTCAGTTTTTTCCCACCCTCCCTCCCTTTGGAGGTGGGTTGCTACATTAGGTATTTTGCTTTCTTTCAATAAACTGGGGTCACTCCTTGTGGTTCGGTAAAGTCTGCGTAGCGACTTCCCCCAAGCTTTTGGCATTGCTTGTGTCTTGCCATCTTATACCTTAAATGCCTTAATCTTGTGCGATCCAGCCCGTGTGGTGCTGGGGAGATAAGAAAGGCTCTGCCAATACTCTTGTCCTAATCCCCAAGTTTTGGGGAGACAAGTGAGGCTTAGTTTTGTGTGCATATCCTGAAGTCACGTGTTAACTGCCACAGGGCTGTGTTCCCCCCTATTACGCCACACAGTTGTTGTTTATTTTGTCTCTGTGTACCAACTCTGATTGCGTGACTCTTGCGGATAAATATGGAACAGTGACATTAACACTAACATTAACAAAAAGCAAAACTTGCCACAATCAAAACTTAGGGCAATATACTTGTATTATTAAACAAAGACCATGCAGTCTTATGCTCATGTACCCAGCCCAGTCAGCCCAGTTTTGAAATCAAACAACAAAAACATGTTTATCTGGGTTTTAGCTGTTTTATAAGCAAAGATTATTTCCTTTATTTCACATTGTGCACATGTTGATTACAATAAATAATCATTCCCCTTCATTGATTTGTGAATATCTCAGAAATCGAAACAGAATATTGACCAAACAAACAAAATGAACTGAAAATGAACTGCAACATTTATGTAAGCTAAGCTAAAATGGGATCATAACCAATCAGACCATTTTCTGTGCACTGTGCACTGTATTTTTCTGTGCACCAAGTTACAGTGGTGATCAAGGAATGAGAGTAAAATCTTTAGAAGATACCAAACGTTATTTTGGGGTTATTCATGGCTCAAAGTGTAAAGCATATGTTGAGCAAATTTACATAGTTGATGGCTGTAATTTGAACCTTAGGAATGTAACGCAACACTTAAAACATCTCGAACCGACCGAAAGATTAACAACAACAGATATGTGACAAAGCATTCTAACAGAGACCTGTTGGATCTACTGGAAAGCGAGCAGGTTTTGTAAAAGTGAGCTGAATTTGAACGTTTTCGTACTGTTCAAAGGCAAAGCAAACAAAATTTATTCGGCTGTAGGTTGAGACCCAAAATAAACACGTGAGCTAAAAATAACTTTGTACCGTGGGAAATTTACAAATGCGTATTTTTGATGTCACGCTATAATTAACTGTTACGTAGTCACGCTGCTCGATCATTACCAGGTTTTATAGTGGATAACCACAAGATTTTTTTGGTGGGGTGGGGGGGGGTTGGGGGCTGAGGGGTTAGGGTGGGACTCTTAGGGAGGTGTAAAAACCCATACATTGTCAGGATAAATTTCACCATATTGTGAAAAAAACATCAATGGCTCTGCGCGCATTGCGTGCCTATGTTATATTCATGTTAAGTTCAATTTCCTCATTTTCCGATATGCACATGTACACGCAAATGAGCTTATTGGCCTTTCAAAAATAAAAGCTACTTTTATTTCACCTGTATTTGATATTTCGTTCTTTTGGAAAGTAAGCCCCTTTCCAATGAATAAAAGTAAAACATGGGGTCCAATCAATTCAAAGATTTTGAAACTTTACAGTGTAATAGGACAATACAACACATCAACAAAAAGCAAATCTTGCCACAATCAAAACTTAGGACGATATAGTTGTATTATTAAACAAAGACCACACAATCTTACGCTCATGCACCCAGCCCAGTCAGCAATTTTCAAATCAAACAACAAAAACATGTTTATCTGGGTTTTAGCTGTTTTATAAGCAAAGATTATTTCCTTTTATTTCACATTGTGCACATGTGGATTACAATAAATAAACATCCCCCATCGTTGATTTGTGAATATCTCAGAAATCGAACCAGAATATTGAGCAAACTAACAAAATGAACTGAAAATGAACTGCAGCATTTACATAAGCTGAGCTAAAATGGGATCACAACCAATCAGACCATGATCTGTGCACTGTATGATCAAAATTTTACAAGGTTGAAAACTCCATTAGATGTGAGTCAATATTCAAATTGTTAACAATCATTCTTATCTTTTACTTTCTATATTTTCTTTCTTCATTAAGATTGGCATGGAAATGAAATAGACCTCATTTCAGTGAGTAGAAGCACTGAACCAGTGAGACATGAGGTTACTCTACTACTGGATAAGAAGTTCCTGGTTGTACTCTCCATGGCCAAGAACACAACAGCTGTGTCCCTATGCTTTGATGTAAAGACATCAGTGAAAAACACAGATGTTATTCAGTCAGGACTTGTCACAGAAGCTAGAAGATATTACAAGTTCATCTTCACTTTGCTTTCCAATGGTGTTGTGTGTATCCTTTATGATATGTTTTGTTGTCAGTTCTTCTATTGTGTTCTCTTCAGAGGGCCACAAACTGAGAATTTCTAAGCTTTTGAACAGCCCTTTTGTTTGTGAGGATTCCAAAATTCAACTGGAACAATTTTTAAGTGTAACAAGACTGAAAAAAGTTGATAAATGAGAAACAGCACCTCCATACACTGTATTAAGTACTGCTCAAAAGTAGTCCTTGAAATCTTTAAACAGTACACTTCGACTATAAGATTTCATCTATGGTTGCAAAAGTTAGAACCACCTGTTGTATGGCTTAATATACATTACCATGCGAAAGTACTGCTCAGTAGCTTTGAATAATCCATTAATCTGAAAGGTCCCAGTCAAGGATTTCATCCACAGTATGAAAATTTAGAACCACATTGTACAGCAATGAACAGTGCCACAGAAACATCCTGGTGGTCTGGAATGGGCACACTAGTCTTTTACCAACTACTTTTAATCATAGACCATAAATAGAGGATATTACATGGCGACATGAAGATATGAATTTTATTTTTGAGTGCATTCGTTCATAAAATATTGTTTTTTTTTACCACGAGAAAATAAAATTCATAGTGGAGCTCCCTTTTGTGGCTGAAGGCCGCAGCAAGGAGCACCATGGGTAAGGAAATTTGTTAACCTATCGATCCGAGGAATTTTGGTTTTGACGTCAGACCCACCTGTACAGACTCTTGGGGGAGGGGGAGGGGGAGGGGATTCCGAAAGCAACCTGACACAGGGGAGGAGAATGCCATCTTTTCTCGGCGGGAAATCATGCAGTGCTTTTGGGCAACCGGCGTTTTTCTTGGCAGGAAATTGCATGACCATCGTCACTTTTGAAAAAGAGGTTTCTTTAAAAGCTTAAGCTTATTTAGCAAAACAATTGTTCGACAGTGTCAAAGTTTTAAATTTAAGAAAATGTATTTAATATCTATAAATTAAAAGAAAAAGTTCAAAAGAATACTCAGTTGTCTTTTTGGTGGAAGGCGAAAAGTTCAAGTTATGAAATTTGCCTTTGATCTACGCACTGTGGTGCTCTGTTGTGTTCTGCTGCAAACTTGGTCTGCACATTGCTTGAGTTTGCAGCATTTGGCAGCCGTCCTGATGCCAAATATAGCAGAGCTAGGCTTTCTTTTTTTTTCTGTCCACAACCATGGTTTTTGCAGCACTCCGAACACATTTTCTCAGGAAAAACACCCATGTGTTTATCTCGATTGATCAACAGTCAGATAAGTACTAAAAATTATCATACATCTTCCAGCTGTACATAGTTAGCATAGCCTAGTGGTCATCGCAGATACCTGTGAAGCACTGGTCCGGGGTTCGATTCTGAGAGGAGAAAGATACATTGTGTCTTTTTTTAACGACTTCAATAAGAGTATTTTCAGAAATTCATAAGGACCAGGGAAAAAATGTGGAGCTCTGCTTATAGGCTTGGCTGAATCTATATATTATCTTCTAGTCAACGTGTAATTTACTTTTTATTATATAGACATGACTATTTTTGCACAAACAACGGTGCAAAGCGTGAGGTCATCAATATTCTCACTAGTGAGGATATGGAAAATATGCCCCTCAATTCCCGGATGTAGTTTTGCATGAACTTTACAAGTGGTCTATTTTCCACTAAAACACTCTTGTCTAGTAACTACAAAAGAGGTTTAGTGT
The DNA here is from genome assembly GCA_964030785.1 of Siderastrea siderea. Lineage (NCBI taxonomy): Eukaryota > Metazoa > Cnidaria > Anthozoa > Scleractinia > Rhizangiidae > Siderastrea > Siderastrea siderea. Next base: position 46,150,945 of record OZ034966.1, on the reverse strand, counting down.
GGCACATTGCATCATTCCCACTTGCACAGGGTCTTTGGTTAGGTTGTTACTACTTTGTGACCTCCATTTTTTGATGGCTTTTGTGTCAACTGGCCAATTAAAATGGAAGGGACTGAGCTTCGTGTTCATGCTCACAACTCTTCCTCTCATAGTCCTTGGATCTGATTGGGTAGAACAGAAACCAGCAAGACTAGTCATCAAAAAGGGGTCAAAAAGTTGTCAAAAGCTGATCAAAAACTTTATCCAAGTGGCATCAGTACAGCACAGCAGGGAGTAAAGCAATTGAATGGGTAAGTCAGCTAAAAATATCCAAGTTGACAAGAACTTGTACCCCTTCCAAATGCATTGATTAATATGCATTTGCTAAATATATTTGAAATGTTAACGTCCAAGGGATGAACAAAGTTCAAAATTGTTCAATAAATTATGATCATGGTGTAGAATTCATAGAACAATTCACTAGTCTTCAACGTAACAAAGCATGCTTATTCAACACAGTGACCGGTGAAAGCTAACTTGATTGACAAAGGTATGAATTGGCCTAACCTTACACCTCCCTCTCTAGTACCAAACAAACCTGTGAAACTCAATGACAAAGATGCTCGATGTCCACCAAACATTTCCTATACCTACATCTTAATTTGATGGCAAAAATGTCAAGGTAAAAGTCTACAGCTTCAACAATGAACGTCTCCCCAAATATCCCCAATCTCTTTACACGGCATACCCCAACTGGAAAGGGCATTACTGGGATAACTGCCCTGAACAGTATCAAATGCTTAATATCCACGGTAAACTACAAGTCCAATTGCTTTTAATAGGAGGTCTGACAATTCTTCCAGATCATGTTTGTATGGTGCTGATTCTTTTCAGCAAGCTTCAGATGTAACACAAGGGACTGAAATGTACGTGCTGCCTGCACTTCTGAGTGATCAACAGGATGGTCACTGACAGTACTAGTGAGGGTGGTTTGGTTATCTGATATGACCGGGGCAGAGTAAGATTAGATCTTTTACAATGCACTGTTCTTTTCTCTGTCTCAACAAGGTAAGACTGTGGATACTGAGTACACACTTGTATTTTCCCTAGGCTATCTTAATCCCTGATCCATACTGAATCACCAGTTGTTAAATCTGGAAGTGCTTGTACTTGATGCCGACGGTCGAAGATTTGTTTCTGGTTGGATCTGTAAACCTCTTCTTTCCTTGCAACTTCTTCACGTTTTGTGAGTATGTTTCTGGGCACCAAGGTTCTAGGGAGGACAGGGAGCTGAGTTCGCAGTCTTCGGCCCATTAACAACTGAGTCGGCAATGTGGTGCGTTCATCCTCCATACTCAAAGAGATCCATTCATATTCTCTCCTGAGTACAGTTGGGGAAGGAGGAAGGCAACAGGGGTTCCTTGGATTCTGGTAGTGCCTCTGCACATGTGAAGCAGGCTTTGATCATGTCCTCCATTGCTGTAGATAGCCCAGGCCACCAAGCTAATACAGGAGCTCTGGTACAACATTTGCTGATGCCAAGATGACCATGATGAATGCAATCTAGTATTTTCACCCTCAGAGCTTGTTGGAAAACAGTGCATTCATCATAGAGGAGAAGATCATCGACAACTGCCAGGTAGGCTCTGTTTTTCCAGTAAGGACGGAGCAAGGGCTGTTGTGGCATGTATATTGGCTAACCCTCTTGACAACATCTTCTGACTTGTGCACATTCCTCCTCACTTTTTGGGGCACCCCTAATCTGTTAAAGGAATTGCGTGCTTGCAGGAAGACTGCCCATTAGCAAAGGGTAGCAAAGGCAGCTAGCAAAGGTTTCCATGTCCTCAATAAACTCAATGTCAGATGTTTGTGAGGTACATGTAGGGGTACGTGAGAGTGCATCAGCAGAAGTCAGACGTTTTCCAGGGACATGAAGGTTTTCAGGGTTGTATCTCATCATCCTGAGACAGAAATGTAGTGTCCGGGGTGGAATCTTGGATAGGGCAGTTGTGGTTAGGAGGGGTACAAGTTGCTTGTGATCTTTTTCTGAAGTGAAACTGAGTCCCAGCAAAAATTCTTCAAGGCATTTACATGCCCAGATTGAGGCAAGTGCTTCTTACTCGATAACCACATAGATTGTTTCAGCATCAGTGAGGGACCTTGAGACGTAGCAGATAGGATGGCGCTGTCTGTTGTCTTGGATCTGAAGGAGAACCGCTTATTAGCCATCTGCTGCAATAATTGTTTGACGGCTAGGGTCATAGCATGCATGGACCTTGGGTGATGTCAGGACCTCTTTGATTCGCTGGAAGGCCATTTGCTGAGGGTCTCCCCAGTACCACATAGTTTCCTTGTGAAGCAGTTGGGGCAAGGGTGCATTTAGGTCAGCCAATCCTAGAATGAACTTTGCCAGCTGGTTAATCATCCCCATGAACCTCTGTAATTCTGTTGTATTAAAAGGGACTGGAAACTGGGCAATGGCTCTCATCTTCTCTGGATCGGCATGGACCCCCGGAGCATCAACAATGTCCCTAGGAACTTGATTCTTCTTTGAGAAAACTCACACTTTTGAATGTTCAATGTCAGTCCAGCTTTTTGAAGACGGAATAAAACAGCCCAGACACGTGTATCATGTTCAACTTGGTTTCTGCCATGGATAATGATGTCATCAATCCAGCATATCACTCTGTCAAGAGCCTTTAAGATAGCTGACCTGGTGCACTGGAATATCTCTGGCTCTGAACTTACCCTGAATGGCAATCTGTTAAAGCAGTAGCGATCGAAGGGTGTGATGAAGGTTGTTAGCACCTTTGGATTGTCATCCAAAGGGATTTGCCAGAACCCACTGTTGGCAACTAGTATTGTGAACACTCTACTTTCTCCTAGCATGGCAACGCTTTCATCAACTGAATCCATGGGATGCATTTCACGTTTGACAGCCTTGTCCAGGGGTGTTAAGTCCACACAGATCCATACTCGTCCATTGGCTTATGGCACGGGAACAATACCAGAGCACCACTCTGCCAGAACAGTGACAGAGCTTTTGCTTGTAGACGATCTGACAGTGTGTCATTAAGAATGTGTCATCCAGTCACAGGTAGGGCCGTCTTTCAGGGAACCATACTCACAGTCTTCTGTAAGCCTGTACACATCTTTAATAATGGCATCCACTGACTCGAATGGTAACTGGTTATGTTTGTTAAATTGGGCTTGCAAAGATCGAAATAACCATTGAGGTTGGTGTGAACTTCTTCGTACATGGCTTTGTTTTCATCATTTTGGAGAGTAGCCAGAACTTTGAAACCCTACATATGGCAGTACCTACACATGGCAGCACCTTATCAATGCATTTTCTGCACACTCAGCTGGTGTCATCCTCAGTCACACTATAGTTGCAAGTTCTACAGGATATGGGTTTTCTTTGTTCTTCACCTTCAGTTTTACAGCCCTCACTGCTAGACCATGTTCACCAAAGTATACCTCTAACATATAAGTGAAAGGCCACTCTCCATGCTTGGCATTTTTTACTGTACAATCAATATGGTGACAGTCACTCTCTTTCCAGTTATGTTTAGGATGGAAACATGTCTGTCATATTAAGGCTTAAAAGAAACTCTTTTCTTCAGCATTTTCAGAATTACTGAACAGTTGCTGGTCATGATGCGAAGATTTCTTGGTGTTGTTGTCTTGTTCCTGGTTACGTAAATTGAGGGTGAATGACAGTCCTGTATGTTTACCTTTTACGTGGCTTAGGGTCTGGAGTGAGGAAACAGTTTGAGCTTAGGCTGGCAATTTGCTGTTTGGATTTCTCTTGATTTCTTTTCCACTGAGTGCTCTGTTAGTGCTTCTTTTTATTGCCTCGAGTGAACTTCCAAACTAAACATGATTAAAGAGCAAATTGGGGGTCAAAGTTCAAATCAGTGAAGTCTTGTTGGTGTTTGTTGGTTATCCTCTGTGAAGGAAAGTGTCTCAGTGTCTGCCTCCTCATCAACATGTGTTGATAAACAAGTCAGACTTTTTTCTGTAGTTAGAAGTCAAATATCTCCATATGGTTTTAGGCCTGACAAGAGACATAGGTGGCATTTCATTTTTGTCTTAAAACAACCGTTTCTTGTTAATAATTGTTTACGATGACAGACTCAAATGCTCCAAGAGAATATTTCTGGCTAGATTAACTGATATAATTGTGAATCTCTTTTGAATCTTTCTAAGCACTCTTGACTAGTGTCTGGCCATTACTGCTCATGTGCAGTGATGCAGTTAAGTTAAAACGCATTTTGCTCGCCTTCTGTTAGGGGTGTTATTTTAACAATCATTTTTAAAATTGAAAAGTAATGTAAATGCACCATCTTCAAGTCTGGTGTGCCAGTTATGGAGGTGCTGGGTGTGTACACCAATCAACTGGGTTTTGCATAGACTATAGGAAGTTTTAATTAATAACCTGGAAGGAAACAATGTTTTTCATAAGACTTAATCAAATACTATCTGAATGTTGTTCAAGATTGATGTTTTGCAGTACATATGTTTTCCTGATACATAAATGCTGCCAGTTTGAGGTGAACCGAAAAGGTAGACCAAGAAAAAAGGTCTCTGTGCTCAGCAAAATAAGCAATGGCAAAAGTGCTGTGATTTCATTCAGATCCAGTGATGTTTTCGGGTTCCTTTTTACCAATGAAGTGACTCCTTTGCTAGGTTATCGTGATAAATCCATTACAAATACAAAGACACCCTTTGAGGCCAAGGTTAACTCTGCAAGGGCCGCGTTAAATCTTGGGGGGAGCATGAATAGGTTTGCTGAAAGGGCAGGGACCGCACAAGGGGTGGGCTGAGGGGGCTTTAGCCCCCCCACTTTTTGGTGCCATAAAAAAATAAATAAATAAAATAAAAATAATTATAATAATAATTAATAGATATTTCCTGAAAATCAACGTGACTTCTTCAAGCCTCTCTATGCATGTAAACTTTGCAACAAGGATAGCTGCCAAAAGATCTCTTTTGCTCCTAACGATAACAAATAAGGCATCCTGTTTCTGGACATACCGACAGACTGACTTTGGTGAACTACCTTTTTCATGATGCTCAGCTCAGTTTTCTCAGTTTGCCTTCTGATTCTGTAATGACAACAAGTTTGCTTGTACAAGTCTTAAGTAAAACATTTTGAGTTTGAGATCTTAAATGCGAATGCGTCAAGGTTTGCACCTAGCCGGATACATCTTAAAATGTGTGCAGAGATGAAAGAAGAGGCTCAGGCACATTACTTTAGGACTATCCTGGCTATTTCTATTCCGGTTTAGGAATATCCAGAATACCGACCCCCTAAAAGAACACAATTTTTGTCTATTCTGAGTAAACCAAAACGCTCCGTCAGCATTCCGTTCATTTTGTTATCGTGGGTCATTACTGAGCGAAAGGAATCGTTATCTTCAAAGTGAGAAAACTGTTGTAGTATATTGTCTTCTATTCCGGATTAAGCCACCAAAACGTGTCCTAAGTATCGACATTGTTAATCATGACTGGTAGGTCGAAAAGTTTGGTGTCTTTGTACTTTTTAGTATAGCGCTGATTCGTTACTTATACCGGTCTATTTGATGGGTAAAAACTGACAACTTTTAACACTTTTGGCTGCCCTAGATGCATTGATAGTCACTAAAGAGGACAAAAATTTCGCGTCAGGCTCCACCCCCTCCCCCCCTCCCTCACACTTGAGCTATCGAGTTAGCCCCCCTCCCAACTTTAAAATTGGTCGCGCGGTCCCTGAAGGGATGATGTTGGCTCTGCCTTTTGCGGTAAATTGCAACATATCCTTCAGAGCATCTGCATTCCAACTTGTTTTTAATCCACGAGCAGAGACAGAATGTTTATTAATTTTGAATGAAGTGTTAAGTTAACAATAGGTGTTTTTCTTTGGAAAACATTTCGGTATAAAGCGAGGGTGCTTTGTCGGTTTTTGAATGGGGGTATAAGCAGCCCTTGCTTTTCCATTTGGGCATAATGACAGATGTTGTTTAGTCTTGCTTGCCTTCCCCATTATAGACTCTGTTATTTGTGGATGGAGATTGGTGATCATTCATGCCATGCTCCATGCTTGTTGATTTTTAGTATGGTTTGCTTTGAATGTGCTGCTGTCATCGGTCAGTTTATTTATGTTGAATGCACTGAACATAGGATTTTAGTTTACCATATGTTGAAAGTTATTTTTTATATATATTTCCTTGACATTTGCAGTTATACACAACATGAGTGTTTTTGTAGGTTCAGTTGATGTGTGGATGTCTGATGACAACCTAAACACACAAGGTTTGTGTCTTTCATTTGTTTTAAGCTCCTAGGAGATCTTTTATGATTTCGCAAGTGTTGTTATTCTGTAAAACCCACTTTGTAAACTAGGTATAAATATTCGTTTCATTTTTTACTGTTTGTGCGAGTTATTTTTTTGTAGTCCTTCTTGCACTAAATGCAATATACAAGCAAGGAAATCAATTCTGAGCACCATTCCTTGTTTTATTTCAGATTCATTGACAGTCCAAGAAAGGCCCACATTTACTCACTTGGAAGTCTCAGATGATCTTTCCTTTCTGCTGTGTGCTGATTGTGATAGCAATGTCTATTTAGTAAACCTGGATGAATATTTTGAAGACTTTCCCTCCCAGCTCGTTGTCTCTGCTTCCTCCAAAGACCAAACTTCATCAGTAGGAACTGTCAAGTTTCAGTATGAACCAGATGATGAAGACGCTGTGGCTCGTGGTGTGCACATGTCCGGTATTACCTATGGAGACAGGGTTTGGAAAACAGAGCTGCTAGCATTCAGAAGAGATGCCAGCAAACAAGCATGCCTAAGCAGCATCTCAGGTTATACTTATGTCTAAATGGACTCTGTATCAATTCATCTTTCCTGGTACATTCAGTAATTTTACAGGTGTTAGAGGATGGGATCCCTGTGCAATGAGGATAATATGGGATGTGTGTAAGGAGACCTGTTGGAGACACATTGAGTAAATGTTGAGTTGCTGTTTACCTGCTGTTTCGTCCTGTCTTCCATCGCATAACAACTGGTTAAAACTTTGTAACTCAGGTTAATGTTTTGTTTAAATCCGATTCAAAACATTTTCCTGGGTTATAAAGTTTAAACCCACAGAACTTATGCCTCAATTTGTTGCCATTGATTGGGTTTCTGTAATTGAAGAGTAATATTAAACTTCACCGTAAAATCTTTGGCCTTTTGAGTTGCACAGGGTGTTTCATGAAAGACTATTCTTCATCTGTAGATACTTGTATGTTTTCATTCTACTGACCTTGGTAACAAACAGATGACAATCACTCATCTACTTACCGTGGCTACCTTCTTCACACCTTTTTGCCATCTACATATATGACGTATGGCTGGGTATTAAAAGCCCAATTTTTATCTCTAAGTGTATTGCTTAGTACTACGATGTACAGATAACATTTTCGGACTAAGGCAATTGGGACTTGCAAACAAGCAAACAAACAAACAAATCAAACTCAAAAGGCCAAAACTAAAAGTAGTCTTGTAGCAAACATTTGGGATTATTCACTCATTAGTTACGTTAATTATTTCGTTTAAAGTTGTAAGTCTTTTCATTGGAACCATTTAACTGATGGGTCGATATTGATTATTTTTTAACATGTTAAGCTTTGCAGTGTAAGATTTGTTTGTTCTCCTGATGTGTATCTCTGCTTTACTCTCTTTACATAGATGTCAACCGTGTGTGTGATCCTTCCGTAAAGAACAGGTGGTTCTCTAATTTAGTGTGTCCTGAAGATGGACATCTTATGGGCACATTCAGTTCATGTAACAAACAACCCTCCACAAGCTGCAACACAGTGTCAGGATTTAAAGCAAGGCAAGGAGAAGCCGCAGAAATGGTTACTGACAAAGTACAATCTCCTGGTTGTCTTCAAAGAACACTTTTCATGAGGCATGACTCTTGGATGGAAATGTTCAGTCTGGAAGGCGTTTCCATAACCCCTGCATCATTTGTACTGAACTTTAAGTCAACGCAACTGGGTGAAACAGAGGAGCCTCCTGGTGATGTTTCACATGGTGTTCTTTGCCTGTTCTTGTTCAACACCAAAGAATATGTTTACCACTGGTATGACACCTGTCACTGTTTTGTTTATTAACAGCATAAATAACCGATCAACAATGTAAAGGGCAATGTATTGTTTGCATTGCTGATGTCCTCATAAGCATGAATTGTTGAAAATTAATTCAAGTCAAGCTTAACATGTTAAATTTGTAAAATTGAGTTAGTACTGGGGCAATTATGTGAGAAGAATAAGTTGCTCGATAAACAAAACTGTGTCTTGTGTGATGTTTACAGGCGTTTGTGCCTATTCTTGGGACACAGTGATACAAGTGATCAAAAAACAACCAATGAGAGCATGCATAAGGTTGCACAAACCAGCTATATAACGATATATTTAGTAGCATTGTAATCATCTAATAACCCTAAAAGGGTTTCCACTTGATTTCTGTCATCGAACTGGTCTTTTTCCTTTTGTAGTCCAAATTGTTGGATGGTTGCGGATTGTGGGGGGTGGGGGGAGAATGTCATTAGAAAGTTGATATGTCTGTTGTTAGCCAGATTGAGGAACAACATAAATCAACTTGAACGTACAAGGCTCGCATTTTCAAAGTTATCTGGCTTCAATTGTCCTTGTATTTTGCAAAATACCTTGTAGTTGGACTTCATATAAGAGTACCAAGAAATGCAATGTGTCGTTGAGGTGGAAGCTCTCTAATTCAAAAACTGCATTGCATGCAATTATTAACAATTTTGCAATTATTAACAATTTTGCTGTCTAATGTTCTTTCGAAGGCTGTTTACTCTTAGGTAACAGAGTTTGACATGACTTATTACACATTGCTGGTGTTTTTTCTTTTTGTTTTTTGCAGGTTGTCAGAACCTTCTCTGATGGTAGAAAGTTGTGAAACGATCTACCCACCGTTACTACTCACAACCAAGTCACTGGCAGTACCTGCATTTGACGTCAGCCAAGATCAGCTGGTCCACAAAGTAACACACCCTTGAGTTTGTTTTTCTGATCTTATTCACGGAAGGATAAAATCATGACACTCTTTTTTGATGATTACTTCTACAGGGCTTTTGCTCACAGAGTAACTTGTATACAGCTGTTTCAGATAAGGTTGTCAGAAAGCATAATTATGCGATAAGACTGCAAGGTGATATGGGTAATTTATTAATAAATTTACCAAACTTAGCTATGGCTCACCCCTACAGAAAATAAATCGCATAGCCAAGTGCTTATGGTACTTTCACCTAACCTATGGCAGTAACAACCATCAAATTACAGCCGAATCACAAAAGATTTACAGCTACCCATACTACCTTTCAGACAAGATTAATTGACAAAAAAAAACAAAACAAACAAAAACAGCTGTATACGCAGATATCACCTGTGACCCTTGCATGCCTGTGTAGGTTGTTATAAATGGCAGTATTTTTCATTGTATTCATTTGTTTTGTAGGTGATCATGTATGAGAATGCGGGACTGGCCGATTCCTTGTGTTACGTGAATCAGTGGGATCACTGTACCATCCCAATCCATGCTCTGGAAGTGGCCTTGAAACTACGGCAACTTGATACAGTTGCCTTTTTTCTCAAGAACCAAGACAAGGGTAAGTTGTTTTGACTCGTAACCCAAGATCTCTTATCTAAGGACCTTTGAATTATTATTTGTAACTCTGGATTGTCAATATGAGAAAAGTCGTGGTATGACGAGATTTAGATTTGGAAATTTAAAATAATTCTTTAACAGATTATTCTATCCAAAATAGCCAGTTGGTTTTGAATGATTGCCCTTGCTATCAGGGTTTTTCTTCAGCTTTTACCAACAGATGTGCTGCAGCCTTCTCTTCCTCAAGCTCTGTCTTGTCCTCGTTAAGTTCGACGTTGTCACCATCACAGAGTGACCTTGCCTTAGGTACCACGGATGTGGAGGCCGTCACTGAGGCTCTTGTTAGAGCTGTAAAGTATAATATGCAACGTAAGTACCTGCCCTCAAATGTGGTGTTGTTAGGGAAACATTAACCAAAAATCTGTTGCTTAATCATTACTATTAATTATTGCCTTGAGATATTGATGTTGACAGCTAGTAATCATCATCATCATCATCATCATCACCATCATCATCATCAGCAACAGCAGCAGCAACGTCGAACCATTATTAGCGGCATTGACAGCACCACCCAAAATAGGAGGTTTGTCGTCATCATCGTGATCATCATGATCATTGCAGTTGTCATGAACAACAACAACAGCAGTATGAGCCACAATATGGTCATCATCATTAGCAGCATTGGCAGTAGCCACGTTATTTTCGTCATTCTAAGCATTGTAGTGCTCGTCATCAACAACAGTATCAATAGCATTCCCATCATTATTAACAGCAGCGTTTTCAGCAGCAGCACTAGTAGCCTTGTCATCTTTATCGCTATTGTCGTCATCAGTAACAGCACAAGGACCATAGCATTACCGAATTGGATGCTTGGGAATTCATATTCGACTGTTTTCTGCTTCTCTATTTTGTGAATCATACGTCAGTCTGATAATTGTATGCTGGCACAATAGGAGTTGCTTGAAGGGCAAAGATTTTTTGGGGGAAAGCCAAACTTTCTAAACGAGGTACAAAATACCAAGTAAAATAATAACCAAGGGTGGAACTTTGTACCCCACGTCAGCATTGTTGCCATCATCATCATCATCATCATCATCAGGAGCAGCAGCAACAGCAGTGTTGTCATCATCGTCATCACCATTAGCAGCATCAGCATCAGCAGCGTTAGCATCAATGGGAGTATCATCGCCGTTGTTATCAGCAGCAGCAAAAGTCGTTTGTGAGGATGATGGTTGTTACTCATAAGTGTGATTGTCTGTCATTTGTTATTTGGTTCATTAGACATGTTGACCAAGTTGTAAGAAAACTAATGTACATAATGTTGTGTAAATGGGTAATTCACCGTTGTATTGTAAGTTATATACCGGTAATTAATTTTGTAGTCGTAAACCTTGCAGGTTGTGCACTTTTTTCCTTTTGTATTTTGTTGTTGTGGTTGTCATTGTTGTCGTGTGATTGCAAATAAAATAAATAAAATAAATAAAAAAATGTTGACCAAGTTGACTCCCTTGCTGCACCAAAATGCGTAGATGGGTATTCACAGTAGGAACTCCCAATTCTTTCAAAACTGACTTCAGTTTTTTGTGGTTCTAGAACAACACTCCCAACACTTTACACAGCAGCTTGCCCAAATGACACTGACGTATCTCCATAATTTAATGGAAGATGGATCAAAGCTATTAGAAGCAGAATTACCTGATTCATCAAGTACAACTGGCACACCATTTTATCAGGAGATAAGAGATTGTCTTGAATTTCTCACTAAGAGCATAGTGGAGCTTCGTGGTCATCTGAGCAACATGCCCTTGGATGCTACCGGGAAGACTGACTCTGCTGATGGCAATAAAATGTCGTTTGCATGTATTAAAGCTGGTGAAGAAGATAGAGGAATAGAAAGATGGATCAAAATGACTGATGAGGTACTCATATACAAATAAGCAAGTGTTGAGTTTAGTGAATTTATGAACATCTGCTAATAAATAGTATCATGCAAATACCTTCATGAAATTCTTTGTTGTGATTCTTTTATAAGGCGTGCTGCTATTGTTAGTTGCAATGTATTTATGATTTTGTGGTAAACTATTTACAGTCAACGCGCTTCACGCATGAACGATCATGGAATGAAGATTGCATTCTTCACGTGTGCATTCCTTTCTTTAATTGGATAAACGTATTCTTGCAGATAGATTGAAAGACAACGATTTTTTTCAATGAACGAAATCGATTCTTCGAAAGTTCACACGTAACATCAGAAATCATCTATATGGCACACTCGGAAGAAGTGCTAATCAATGACTTCAGGGATGTCATCCATTATCAAGGATCTTTACCTCCGCAAGAAAGTGGTTGAGTCGTCGCGTGGACTGAATAGTGTCTGACAATTTTATGAACAGCTTCTTTTGGCACTCTCGTGTTCCGTGGAATATCTGACGACCCCAATCCAGCATGAAAAGGTTAATGATTTCGTTCCTCGCATTAGAAGGCAAAGGTTCACCAGGATCGTAAAAGCCCCCAAGCGAATTTCTTGCCATTTGGAGTTAGCAAACCTAAACTTTCATGTTCTGATCATGTGCAAACCTAGCTATGTACACTGCAACACACCGCGGCAAAAACCGTTACAGGTTTAAAATTGTGATGGTTGTTGTTTATATTTTCTGCGCGTTTCCGATTAAGCCACGAAACCTCCAGCCAAAGAATAAGTTGCCTTGTTAAAATTAGACTCCTTTGGATTTTCTTTACAAGGATTACTGTTGTCGATTTTCTCTTTACGGGTTATTTTTGTCGGCTTTATGTTCTCACAATTTTTTGCGCCGGGCTTGAAAACAATAAAAATATCACGCGTGACATACCGGAAAATTGAGCTAAAAAAACTAACTTTTCTGTTCTGTTTGGAAAGTTTGTTATTAATTACGATGTTACAAAAAAAAGTTCTAATAACTAAAGTAGTGTTTCGAGTATAGAATCCAAGTTTCAAAGAATTGCTAAATTTTTCGAAGAATGAACTAATCAATGAATATTTGAAGTTGAACGTTCATCCTGAAGCACGTTGACTGTAAGAACAATAGCTAGTTGAACTTGGCGTGGACATCATAATCATCCACTTTACCACAAGAATTATGACAATTTGTACTGTATTGACTTATGACACTTATTTCCTCCTTATGAAGAAAGTTAACTTAAAACTGTTTTATGTATAGTTTAAATGTGCAGGCCACTTAGCAAATTAAACACATAGGTGTAAACATAGGATTTGTTTTTAATCTGAGGGAAATAGATTGTAATTTAATACATTTGTTATATTATGGAAAGTAATTCTATTCCTTTATCAAAGTTTCGTGTTAATTATTGATTACGTTGACTTCTTAGGAAGTTGTTGAGGATGCTATCATACACAGACAGATTTGCTCTGCACAGACATTCTTCCAGAGCAGGAATCACGACCACATGGTAGGATGAATGTATAATTGTTATTAACTTTTTTGTTAACATTTTGACAAATGAGAGGAAGAGCACAGAAAGTACAGTTGTAAAAGATCTTTGCTTGCCAGACTTTATTATTGTCTTCAACAAGAAGAAGAGTAATACATCCAAAGGTATCGTAGTGAAAATCTTCTGCTTAGTGCGTACATTATGCCATCTCCTAACAGGTCAAAAATGATTTCTAAAAGGTGCCATTTCCAGAACCTACATTTTTGCATATTCTGGACTGATGGATTGAAGTAATAATGGTAATGTCACACAAAAACAGTCATGAAATTATGTTTTAGAACAAAGCACCTTTGTTTGTTAAATGTCAAGGTCGCATTCCAGAACCTCACCTTAAGGAGTAATTGATATTTCCAATCTGTAAAAGATGTTTACCTGCGTTCTTTTGGTTTCACGAATGACCTAGTGACGTTTCAATGTGGCCTGGTGATTTTGTTTGGCTATTGGTTGTCGACGAGGTACATTATACAGTTTCCAAAATGTTTCTCTTGCATATAGAGTTTGGTATTTAGTACCCTTAGTTGTCAAACAGATGAAAACCCCCAACTCCTAATTGCTTACACTATAAATGTAGCAACCCCACTTGCCAGATCTTAAGGATATGGGTTTGCATTTAATTTAATATCAGGTTTCCAACTATAGACACTGACTTATTCACTTTGGTTTCGTGGCCCAGCAAACTGCAATGGGTTCTTAAGAATTGTTTGGTTATCTCCCTAACAAAGTGAGAAAGACAAGCCAATGACTCCGAGCCAATGACAGGATACAGCAACTAAAACGTTTCTCTCGTCTGTGAATTTAAGGCAGTGTTCTTCACTGTTCTTCAACAGTTGATGGCCCCTTTTGTTTGTATCTTTCATCCTGTTCTTCATGCAAGTTACACAACATTCGAACTTTAAAATAAAATTCCCACACTTGGTTGTGTTTTATGTTGCAATCAACTTTGTTCGTCCATTCAGCAGCTTCAAAAGGTCATTTGTGTGAGTTGTGACAGGTGGAATTCGGTCCATTTTGTTGTCTCTTTTTAGGTTGCTTCCCTTTTAGCAATCGTAAGGCAGATTTTGTGATTGAAAATATCCATTTCCTGCTCCACTCAGGAGTAAACCAATCATAGGTTGCAGCCTGGACACTCCAAGTACAGAGGTAGAACACTCAGTTTGGTGTCTGAATCTGGATTCAAATTGTGCATTCCGTTTAGGGAAATTAGATCTTGTTCGTATAGCACGTGCTCATTTAGGGAACATGGATTGACATGTTTTCAGATTTGTTTAAAAAATCTAAACAATCCGAATCAACGAAAGCTGAAAATGGACTGACTGAAAGGAAGACAATCTTGGGGTCCATTAGTTGTCATCATAACATTGATTGGCAGCGGTGTAAAACAATTATTGGGCGGGTTTTGAGCTTCAATGTTGATGTGTTAATCAAAGTCGTAGTCAATTTATACTTATAGAAACTCATTTTCAGTTGACAGAGCACAAAGATATGCAGTGTGATGGTTCGCTGTCAAGCTTTATTGCAGTTGGTCTGAAGATTGTTCTCCAGAAACTGTTACAACATGACATGGATACTGTGGTAACCATGCTTATGAACATGGTAGGTAATTGCACCAATCTCGTGGTATTTACCATTTGTGGAACTGATATCTTGTAATGACTCAATTTGGCATCCTCTTTCTACTAGGGACCCTTTCTGATAAGCACTCCCCTTTGAATGAGTGAATGTCACTAAGTGTACCCTTTCCAATAAGCACTTGCTGTTTCAATAAGGGCCCCTTTATTGAAAAGCTCGTTAACTATACAAGTGCCCTTTTTCTGGAAGTGCCCCAATAAGATAGTGGCATTGCACCTTTTGGTCGAGATGACTTATTTGAACCTAAATTGTTACTGTTCTTGTAACTGTTTTAGTTTCATTTAGTGTTTACACTCAGATATTTATGTTCAAAGGAAGTAATGCTCCTGTCATCAGTTAGCACTTTGTCTCCAAAATTATTTAGTGCGCGGTTGATAAATGGAATCAATATGGTGTTCTTCTGTGACCTCGAGAACAGTTTCACTACCTCACATGACAAGTGCACAAGGACGTAATAATATGTTATGTTTAGTAATAACAACCTGATTTTTAAAACGCTTTGAACTTAATGTTTTAGTAAACTATGGTACACCATTGTGAACAACATTTGTCGTTATATTTTCAAATGAGCCAGTAGAATGATCTCAACTGTTTTCTTCTCATGGTAGACAACTGGATGTCTGTTAGCGTAGATGAAAATGCCACAGCTCACTTCATTCCCCTTGGGATGTCATCAGTCTTTAATTTGCATTTTTTAGGGACAGAGGGTTTTGTCTTTGCAATGTTTGGAAGTTTTTAGAGTAAGGCTAACAAAAAAGGTTCCGTGATTTCCACGAATAAGCTGAGTTTTCACATTTTATTATAAGGAACAACTTGAATTCAAGGGCTGATAGGAACCCCTCTTTAGACCAAAACTGATAGGATTGTTTTCGACTTCGTGTTGGTCAATTGGTCTCCACACACTTGTGTGCTACACCATGTTCGCATATATTATGTAGCAACAATGCTATCAGTCTGCACAAAATCCTTATCTTGTTTGTCGTTACTAACAAGGCATTTTTCCTTTCTAGGGCCGTGATGTCTTTAAGCAGCTTCATACGATTTGCCTCTACACACTTCATAGACCTCTCAGAGATTACCTGGTAAGATTTACGTGTCGTATGAAACCTACATCTTGTTATTATGGAAAAATGTTTTTGGAAGCCGCCTTTTTCTAGATATGACATGGATCTTACCAGAGCAAACTTTTCATATATCTTGGGAAAAGTGCGGCAAAAAGTTTGAAACTGCAACTGGAAAGCACAAATTTTTGCAGTCAATTAAAGGGTAGCGTTCGTAGGAAATAACTGTAATTGAATACACCAGTA
The DNA here is from genome assembly GCA_964030785.1 of Siderastrea siderea. NCBI lineage: Eukaryota > Metazoa > Cnidaria > Anthozoa > Scleractinia > Rhizangiidae > Siderastrea > Siderastrea siderea. The sequence continues at coordinate 46,134,877 of OZ034966.1, read as the reverse complement.
ATGTCAACTGAAGCATACCAGATGCATGCAAAAGTAAAAACCCAAACTGCATACTGTGGAATTGAACTTAGCGATTACTTATAATAAACAATGTTTCTATTCTTCAAAAATTCTGCAACGGTTTTACTTGTTGAGCATGTTGTATGAAAGAAATGGATGTTATTCGTGGTCAGCTCCTCCTCCTGTGTGATCTTGGCTTGATTTCCACTATTCTTCCGCAAACAGCTCCACGTAACAAATACAAGATTCAACCACATTTTAAACAAATATTGGACATGAACTGAAGGAGATACACGTTTATTTGTTTGTGTCATAAATATTCTTTTTTTCTTCCATTGACAAGTGTTGACAGTTATCACTGTGATTCCTTTTGTTCAGCTCGCTTTTGCGAAAATCTGCCTGCCCCACCCGAGCACTACAGTGTCTGATGTTTTGCGAACTTATAAAGTTTTTGCAAACCGGAAAAGTTAGTGTCGCACTAGGGAACTTATGCTGTTGTCAGATTTTGACTGCAAAGTCAATAAACTTTCCAAAATATTTGTCAAGTGCGACCGATGCCTGTGAAGCCAACACACTTCGTGGTTTTCACAGCTTTTGGGTAAAAACTAATAAAATGATTCCTTTGGTAGGCATCTGAACTTGAATCGAGAGATATTTTATCCTCCAAAGAAAAAGATGCAGTTGCATTTATCCATATCTTGGAAACCTTGTACAGTCAACAGTCTTTCATAGAGGCCAAGCGGAACATGAGAAATGACCAGAATGACAGGTTTGTGACAAAACAATTTTAGCTCTCACATCGTAAGGTGTAAACAGCTAGTGTGTGCCTATCATTTAAAGTATAAACTTATTTTACTTTTAGCAGCATCACGGTAGAAAAATGTTTTACTGATTGTGTTTCCTGTATAAATAATCAAAAGCTCTTTATTGTATTATCATAAGTTTACGTACTCTACTGAAGATGGAATAAGCGATCAGAATCGTAGGGCTACTTTTGGGAAGTCAACTCACGTGTAGTTGTGGTTTTGAATTGTTTTCATGTTAAGCCATACTGGAATTCTTTGATCAAGTAGATCGTGATCGAACTTTTGCTTAAGTACATGTAGATTCTTAATTATAATACAAGGAGTTTGAGCACTATTTCCTGTGCCTTTCAGTTGGAGAGATCTTGGATTGTTAAGGAGCTCCTTTAACTTGGGTTCCACACAAATCCTTGACACTTGCATTCAAACTGGTAATCTGGTGCATGCAGCAACTGACAAGGAGGTAAGAGATTCGATTGCTCCCAACTCCAAGAAAGAGTGAAGTCCTGCGGAGATTTGCTCTTACATTGTAATTTTAGTTAACAGGGGCCTCAAGCAATCAAGATGTTGTGTTTTTCTCTTTGTGTGTGTGTTTTTACACTTTGTTGATGCATGCACTGTTATTACATTACAAATTGCACTACAATATTCTCAGATGTACCCAACGAGAAAAGTTAGGTAACACATTTTATTTTTAAACATTGCTTTCAGTTTACTCGGATTGCTTTATGGCCTTTTAAAGGGTAACGCAGGTTCAACTGTTCGGATTCTTTAGCTGAAAATGCTAGTCGCAGAAAATGTTAGGCAACGGAGGTTTTGTCAGAATCTGCTAGCTGCTGTCAGGCTCTCGAAAACGCTAGCTGAGCTTATTTCCATTCTAAACGACGTATTTTTCCCTCCAAAAACAAAGGGAAATAATTTTTCCACCGGTTATGAAAGTTGGAGAAGACATTTTTTCTGAGGCAGCTAATGCCTTCTGAACAGATATTCTACTGAAACAATCCATTGGGTATTCCTGTATTCTTTGTAAAAAACATTACACTGCACTACACCACAGCACACCACACCACGCTATACTAAACTATTATTACGTTTTTTATACAGGCACCATGGACAGCTTTAATCTCTGTTTCTACCTACGGTTTAATTGAATTATTTCTGACATTGAGAATACGGTCATTCAACAGGTTATCTCAAATTCCAGTAGCTATGTGGAATTACCTCTTGCATGGGTCTGTACCTGGGATGACCTCTCCAGACAGAGAATTCTGGCTGAACGATTGTTTGCAGGCAAAGGTAGATAACAAATGTCATTTGGGCAGTCTGTGATCAGTGTTAGTTTATCTGTGCAAGTGCCAAGGCAGCTCTGCGATTGCAACACAACTGTATCAGTTGCAGAGGAAACCCTAAATTAAACATTTTAGGGTTGAAAGTGGTTTGATCCCATTCCTTTTGTAACACTGGTTGAAACTGCTCACCAGCTTCATCATAAAGCTGTTGGAAGCAGGTCTATTATGAGGGACTGCTGTATACATATCAATTTTATACACATCTCTGTCATATAATGTAGGATGAAGTGTTCGTATGCAGTAAGTCATATACATGTGAGTTACAGGAAAGGTTGGTAGTGATTTTTGAAGCAACCAAGCAGCTTTAAAACCTTAATAAGATTTGAACCCTCAAATGGTTCATCAGTATATCCAGCAATAAATTTTGTGCAATAAAACTCTATTGGACTGGTGTTTGGGAAGGTCTTGGGCGTACCTCCTTTGGGCTCTCAGGTTTTGTCTTTGCTTCCTGCTCATGAGGAAATGGATGCAGTTTAGCTATGTAACGTCTATGGCGTTTGACGTCACTTTTCACATTCTCACCATGACAGGTCAGTGTTGATCTGTATGCAGTTTTCATGGCTCTTCACGATAATGACTTCCTAATATATTTCTTTGCTGTTGCAGATTCTGATGCCTTGTCTCATGACTTTGAGACTAGTGCAGAAGCTCTTTGGAACTACCTGTCTTCACATACCAACTGGCAAATGTTACTAAACTGGATCAGATCCATGGCTTTTAACGTAAACACATCTGAAGATGAACAGTCTGTGTATGTGGGCGAAAAGTTTGCTGTTCATGAAGCAGATGTGGTCCTACCGAAACTTGCTCGTAGTGTCTTCAGTCAGATGGGTTCCTGTCATAAGGTTGTCAGAGAGATGGTATCAGAAGAACTTGCCAGGTTAGTCTAACTTGGACTGGACTTGACATTTGGTTGTAGACTGATGAACACTCTGATGACAATATTTGTTACCTTGGATCGTTGATAGCATGGTGGTGAAATGGGCTGTATCAGACCCTAGAGCTACGGGTCTAGGTGAAACATTCCCAAATACATTTGGGAAGCTTTTTGAGTTATGTTAACAAAGGCATAGGCATAGTGCATGTCTTCGAAAGAGAAAGTGCACATAAATGCATTAAAACAGCGATGAAAGTTAGTAAACTTTCCATCCGTTTTTGTGATGTTTGTTATGTTCCATATAGTTGGAGATGGGTGGAAAGGATGGGGCAGAAAAATGAATTCATGGTCACTGACAGAGTCCCTTCTTAAGGTTCAGTCCGGTCATCTTCCAAAGTGTTAAGGGTAATCAGAACAGTGTTGGGCAAAATTATCCAAAGTTAATTTTCAGCTTTTTTCCACTAAATGTTGTTGTTTTACATAACAACAGATAAAGGAATTTTCACAATAGCCTGCATTCTACGCAGAGCAAAAAAAGCAACAAATAAGCAGAAACAAATGGAAATACCCACGGAAGTTCTTACTAGGCAGACTTTATTTACAATAGTTTACATTTGCAAATTTTAGGCCCAAAATCCTGCATTCTTCCCGTCCAAAACAAAACAAAACAAAACTGGCTAGAAAAGGGCATTAAGGATGTTCTTGTTCGAAATGCCTTAACTGTGAGTATGTGCTGTAGTCACGTTTCATTTTCATTGCCAGTGGTTTTCCTTTTTTCAGGAATGGAATGTTCACAACATCTCAGCTGTCCAGCTTTTCCCTTCTCCTTCGCTTTCTGTGTACATCACAGACATTGTTTGGAGAAAAGCCTGCCATATCCTTCCTGGAAGGCTCCATTGCAAGACATGGAGAAGACACTTTAAATGCAGAAGGACGTGTTTTATCTGTTTTCCAGTTTCATCAGAGTTTCATCGACTACTGTATAAGACTCGAGCTGGCAAACCTGTTGTATCACTACTTGGACTCCTACAGGTCGGTGGCACACCTTAATAGTTTTTTTTGTTACTGTGGAATGTCTGCCGTGTATGCCTGGTGACAGAGTCCATTGCCAAGCTCCTGATGGAAGTCCAGCTCATGCTCATCTCCGATAATTTCTTTTCAACAGTTCAAAAGTTCTGCACCATGTTGTTTTTGGGCACCCTCTCTTCCAGCTGCGGTCAGCTGTCCATTGTAATGCATTTCTTGTGATGGCATTCCTAACCTTAGTGTGGAAAAATGTTACTGTCAAACATTTGTACAATTTAATGACAATTGTTCCTTAGTTTGATAACTGCTGCGTAACTTTATATTTCGATCAATACCACATCAAAAGTGTTTTAAAACTAGGTGTCCTAAAAGTGCTGGAGGAGATGAAGCGAAAGGAAAACTCCATTTAGAAAGTGTTCGTTTTACAAGAAATCAAAACTCATTCCCTTCCTTATTTAGCAAAATTTTGCAATAACTCAATTTTGGGATTTTTCTTTTTCTTTTTCTTTTTTTTTTGGGGGGGGGGGGCATTAAGAATATTATTGTGGCGAATTTGGAGAAACTTGTTTCACATTTCTTTTCGGAAAGTGAAAAAATAAGACACTTGCTTTTCACAACTTCACATTTTCTTGAATTCCAAAAAAGTCACATAACTTTATCCTTGTCAAATTTGCTGTCTTTTTGGAAACTCCATAGGCCATTACTAGTAAGTGTATCAGACATGACAACTTTGAAGGTATTTTCCTAGTTGCAGACCTCATCCTAAGACACTTACCCTAAATTGTGTCTTACCTACGTGTAAAATTGGCTATTGTGTAATCATTATGGAACGTTGCAATGGACAAACGTCAAATCTTTGGGAGGTTCCAATACTCCAGTTTTCTTATGCAACAAGGTGCTGAGATGAGCCAGTGGGTTTGGAAGCAAGCTTTACCTCTTTATTACGTTTTACTTCTCTTTCTTAGGCTCTGTGAATCTACAAAGAGCGTTAAGGAACTTGGTTTGGATGTGGAAAAACCACCTTGGGTTGACATGCTCATAAAATGTCGACTTCTTGGGCGTAGCTCAAGAGGTACGTCTATTCTTCGAGTACAAGATATTTTGCCATTGACTTTTTGGCGAAAAATTGTTACTTTTCCAGCAAAATTTTCTACGTCAACCAACAGTTTGTAAACATAATGATGGTAAAGAAATAGCTGCAGAATTACCTACAGCCAAATTCAGGACGCAAATAAATTACCACCCATTTGTTATCAAGAATTCAACTACCACCATTCTCAATCTCATTCCACATTGGAATTCTCAAACGTCAAAACACCTGTCTACTGTAGGGTGACATCGATAAGAAACAAGACACAGATTCTGTGAGCCGTGAAGTGTCAGTGCTGTGTCTTGTGGTATGACCATTCCTTTGGTGGTAGTTGTTGTGACAAAGATTGGAAATGAACAGTATCGAATTACTAAGAACAAACTTCGTATGTGATTGACCATTGTGATTAATTCTTTTAGATCCCGATGCTGTGTTCCAAGCCAGTCTGTCCATGGGTGGGTTCATGTTAAACGCTGAGTCCCCATCAGTCACTCAAATGCTGCAAGCTGGACATCCAGTTATGGCTCTAAGCAGTCTTTTGTATGGTCCAAACACACTCAGTCAGGTAAAAGAGTCGTTAAGTCTGAAGCATGTTGAGTTTTCTGCCCAAACCTGCGTTTTAGTGGGAAAGGTTATGGTAAAGGCTTTGCAAAGGCAGTAATACCAAGGCTTTCCTTTCTCCAAAAGTCATTAAATTACTGACATTTTAATTGCGGTTACTTCTACTTTTCCACAATTCTAAGTTACTCTCCAAAATGGTCACACCAAATAGACATTAAGCTGTGCAAGTTGTCCTTGACTCAGGTCATAGTTTGCTATTTGTGGTGAGCTTAGAAAGTAGTTTCCGGTTGGGTGCAATTCAGCACTGGTGGACCACCAAAGAATTTTTTTCCAACCCTTTTTAGGCCATTATCTCATCTGAATCGCAGCCCAACGTTGTGGCCTGGCAAGTAGATGACAAGCTTCTACACTCATCCCTTGTGAGATTTCCCAAAGTACAGTCAGCATTGTTCCCTGTCACAACTGGTGCTCTTGGCATGGAACGTCAGGATGTTTCAGTTTATAGACTTTTGCAGGTTTGTTGTTATCACGTTAAACTTTTAATAGAAAGGCAGATCATCAAGCTTAACCTTCATAAACAGTCAGATGTAGGTTTTGTAAGAGTGGCCAGCCTATCTATCTATCTATCAATCAGTCAATCAATCAATCAATCAATCAATCAATCAATCAATCAATCAACCAATCAATCAACCAATCAATCAATGACAAGCCAGCATTTGAGACACGTTATCACAAAATAATGTTGTCTCAAATGCAATCAAAAGAGAACACTGGATCAGGATAATAGTTGGTAGAACTTTGACGAATGGTATTATGACATGCCTACGACATGAACTGTCTCTTTCATGTTAAATCTTATCATTAATTCTATTCATACTAAGTGACACAGAGTGGCTCAATGAGTTCCGTCTATTCCTTCCGATTAACAATTATGTTCTAGTCCTTTTTTCGACTCTTTCACCCCAGCTGTCCTTTCCTTTAAAGCCATTCTTTGGCAAAACTGTTCTTAGGCTTCCCACACTTTTGTTACCAGCTGGTAATCAAGTCAATTGTTTTCCGGAATCCCTACTGGGTTGCAGCCTGGAAATATGCTCAGTCCATCTCCATCTTCTCTTTTTTGCTTTTTGGTACAGCGAGTATTACCACCTTTCTGGAGGAAGCCGTGAGGATCTACACTTGTGAATTCAAACCGGAAACTTGTTTATGGGGCCTAGTTGTTTCATAGGCGTGTTGCATACGAGAAAGTTGAACCATCTAAATTGGCTCTTGAGCAAACCAAAGCCTTCTGAAAATCAATTGTAATGTGAAAGTATTATTTATCGAGCAGGGCCAGATTGTTTGAAAGCCGATTAGCACTAACCCTGAGATAAAATGTAGTCCAAGATTTCTAATTCTCTTGTTTAAAAACGTTACCGCTGCTAATTTTGCGTGACAATTTGAAAGTTGCCAAAGTCAAATTGCTAAGTGAAAATAATAACAGGAATCCATGTCCACGTCCATATCCACTTTTTTGTGGATACAAAGTGAATTAAAATTGACACTTACACTAGTTTAGCTTAACCCTTCTTTGAACAACAGGCCCCAGTTCATGACCTTACTTTGTTCTTTGTGGTATATGTAGCTGCTAAGGCAAGGAGCTAGTTAAGGCATCTTTGCCAGATGGCTGTTTACTGATAAGTGGTTTACAACTTGCTTTTTGTAAGATAAAATGTTGCATAGGGTTTACTTTAGTTTTATGTTGATAGGGAAACTCGCCATTTGAAATTTCTCGGCTGTTTGGGTGGCAGCCAACAAACGAGCTTGCTACAAAAGGAGGTAAGTTTTATATTTAATATTATTTTCCCTGCTTTATTTCTTTATTTCAATGTCGATTATTTTTAATCCGCATTGTATTCTTGAATCTTTCAAAAAAAGAGTCGTGGTGCAATGAACAATGTTAACGCGAGTAGATATTTCCAGATAATGGTATGAAAAAAATGTAAATAAAAGACCTGCAGACGTTAGAGTGTCTTCTTGTGCAAACGACTGACACATGCCTTGATTCTGTGTGGATTTCAGCAAGTTAAACACAGTCATGATGGGATGGGGTTTTATTGGTGGACACCAGTAATAAGTGTTTACGATCTTTTATTATAGTAGTTGACCTAAACTCTTAACGATTCCCTTGTCTAGAAAGAAAATTTAAGTAGCAAATATTAGTTTTGGTGTAAATCCACAGTTAAACAAATAGCATTTTGCGGTATAATAATCTTGCAATCAAGTGACAAATTTATCATCCTTGTTTATCCCTTTGTTTGTTCTTTTCAGACTCACCTTGTGATATGCCGCATTTTTCTAATGAGCTGTTAGTGTCCCAACATGCACATGTGGAAAAACTGACATTTTCTTACTACCTTCGCCATGGGAGGCCTTCCTTTGCTTTTGCATCTTTTGTTGGTGAGAGGTTGAAGGATGCTACTGTGTCCAAAGCAAAGTGAGTCCTTATGTTTGTGAATCAAACTGTCCTGTATCATGAACTGTGCAAGTATTTATCCGTATAAATACTTACTGTAACTGAGCTTTTTTGTTCGAAGTTGCATCCCTTTTCTATTTGTTCTTGCTTGTATCTCTGTTCTTTTGTAATTGTTTAGCCAAGGAAAATTTGTGCCACGTTCACATGCTAGGTGTTTTCTTCATCATAACAGAATGCAACAAGCAACATTGAAAGCGTACCGAGTTGCTGTACAACATTTAACAAACCCTTCAGTTTGTGCAGCATGTGCGGCCTTCACTGAAATGCTTGGCTCGGATAGTGCCTCTCTGAGAGTAGACATTGAGACTGCAAGTAGAGTGTTAGCACATGCGGCACTGGAAGATCTCACTGGAGACGATTCCAGAGAGGACATGACAATGGACGATGCCATTGGTAGGTGCATGTCATTTCACTTCCCGTAAGGATTCGATTAGATGCCAATGGTCCACTTTTATTTTGTGGTGCTTTTTGGAGGCCTTGGGTGCTTTTGATGAAAAGGAAGCTTATTTTTTTAAGTTGAGCAACAAAACGTTTTGAAGTTGTAAAAAAAATGTTGAAAGAAAAAGAATTTACTGTGGAATCCTGCTTTAAACCACCTCTTACTACAGCACCTTGTTGTTAGGACCATATGGGTTCTAGTTGCATGAGAACATAACTTCGTTAAAAAAGGATGAAAAGGCTCTCTTTATTGCTGTGAATGTCGCTTAAAGTGGTTGCAAAGTGTTTTATTGAAACATTCCTATCAAATCAAAGTTTTACTTAACGTTGCTAGTGCCACTGGACCCGACCGCTGGTTTTACACTCGATATTTTTATATAGTCAACTGCCTACTGTGCATCTTTAGAATGAATAACTAACCTAAGAGGAATGATGTGTTTATTCTGCAGCATCAGAGCTTCTTTCTTGTGCTGGAAAAAGCAGTCAGAAACCAGAAAGGCTACTCATTGCTTTAAAGAGTGCAACGAGAAACCTGATCAGTAAAGAGTGTTTAGACAAGTAAGTTATAATTCATCTTCATCCCAGCTAAGGGACGTATTAAAAATAAAATGATCAGTTTTCGTTTCGTAAAATTTAACAAGCAGTATGAGCATCATCTTCTCCTCGGATATATTCCATGTCGCAAAAAAAAAACACTATCAAGTCGCTGTATAATACACTAGCCTTAAGCCTTTTCTAAACTTGTGCTCAAACACTTGGACAACAATTTTGTCATGATTGATGTTTAGACGAATATATTTTTATAATAGTTTTGTCGTCCATCATTTTGTTTCCAGGACATCATTTGAAGCAGGCCAGCATTGGAATCTTGTGGTTCTGTTTTGCCGAGTTCACAAGATGGAATTTCCAGTTGAATACTTACAGGACTGTGCCAAAGCAGACAAGTGGCTCCCTTTTGTATGCCATGCGCAGGCTTGCCAATTCCCAAAGGAACAGGTTATTATACTTAGCAAACGTTTACACGTTGCTTTAATTTCTGTTAAATACACGTCAGGAAAAGTACTTTGTGTATTTACATATTTTAGCATTACTGTTGCCCCAACCACCACCCCTTTCTGTAAATATGAAAATTTGCAGCGATTTTGCAATAACGTCCATTTGTTCTAGTCAATAATTTTCATTTTCAATGAATTTGGTTGAACACTAATTGTCAAACGTGTTAATGGCCACACCGAAGTGTCTGTACAACCGGACCAAGTAAGGCATCATAGAAGAGAAAACAACGGACGACTTTCAATATATAACAGAACTTTCACGGGAACGTTTTGTTGTAGTAGGTGAGGGTTTCAACTGTGGACATATATAATGACTTCCAGCTTTCTCGAATCCCCTGCTATCTCTAACCCCGTGCTATCTCAAAACCCCTTCTATTTCAATTCCCCTGCTATCTCGAATTCCCCGCTATCTCAACCCCCTGCTACCTCGAATCCCCCGGCTATCTCAAGCCCCCTGCTATCTCAAATCCCCACCTATCTTAAACTGCCCTGCTATCTCGAATCCCGTGCTACCTCAAACCCTACTATCTTGAAGCCCACGGCTGTTTCAAATCCCACGCTCAAATCTGCAGCTATCTCGAATTCCCCACTATCTCAAATCCCCTGCTATCTCAAATGCCCCGCTATCTCAAATCCGCAGCTATCTCGAATCCCCCACTATCTCAGATCTGCATCTATCTTAAATCACCTGCTATCTCGAATCCCCCGCTATCTGGAACTTTAACTCATCTACTTTGAATTGTGTTGCGTAGTTATTAACTGCTGTCCCTAACTCCTGTTATCTCAGTTTTTGGTTTCCCCTGAGTGCTACCATAATTTGACCTCATTTAACTGCCTCAAAAAGAAGACCCGTCAGTTGTTCTCCACTATTAGGACTAAAACTGGTTGGAAACGTGGTTTGGTAAAGCAGTTTACGTTAAAGTGGTTGTTATAATTAAATGTTCTTTCCTTTCAGGTGGTGTACATTATTGAGCACGATTTCTCCAATACCCAAATTCAAGAGCATTTGCATTCAGCATTTGACAATGTAGCGATAATTAAAGTTGAAAATGCAGCCACAGATGAGTCGTCAAGGAAGCGAACCAGAAAGAGAAAGCCAGCTAAGAAAGGAGAACAGGTAAGGCTTTTGAAGGTGAACATTAATTTCAACCTCCATTGTGGCATAAGAAGTTTAGCAAGTCAGCGAATGGGTGAGTCAAAGCCAAAAGTTGGTGGCTGTTTGAGCCATTGTCAAGAGGATAAAAATAAAAAAAGGAGATCATGTAGGCACCCATTTTACTTACTTTACTTAGGCCTTTTGGTCCCATGTTGCATACAAGGCCCCTTAACGGGTTTCTGTTATCAAGAGGCAGGTTTCTGCAAGGTAGCCTTACCTCTGATCCCCAACCTGTGTGAAGCGAGATAATTTTAAAGTTCGATGGTACGATTGTTGTCAGTATTTCTTGGGAGCATGCAGATAGTACTTGCAGAGAAATTGCTTCACCTTGGTGCCACATTCCCTCTGGCACTGCATTTTCAGAGGCAAAATTCTTCATCTTCAGACGCAAATTCTTCCCAAATATTAGCCGAACCCTCCAATAAAAAGCCCTTCCCCCTCCCCCCATAAAGAACGTCGCCAAAAATCCCTGTTGGACAATTATAACCCAAAGCTTATTGTCGGGATTTTACGGTATTTTGTTTTGCTTTGTTTCCTGCAGTTTGGAGGAGGAATGTGTTACATTTATTAGAAACTTAGTGTCTATAAGAGAGGACGGTGTTAGATCATTTATGGTATTTTTGTATGATGCATGGTTATGTGGCCGGTTTTCAGGCAGTAACGCCTTCCCGTGATGTGCGTGCTCAGTTCTACTCTCGCATGGGTCTCATGGCTGCAACAGCTGCACAGCCTCCTCAGAGCGCGACTGAGAATCAAGTCATTGTTCCATCATGCAGCAGTAGTGCAGAGGATGATGACGGCTCTAAAGGAAGAGCAACGCTTACCAAGGGCAAGGACTCAGAGAACGTGGATAAACCTGTTATTGGTTATGAGGGTAGGTTACGTTTTCTTTCAATCTAAGTCAGTTATCTAAAGCACTGGACAGAATGCTCCTCTCAATCGGAGTAAATGAACCATTTCTATTGTAAAGAACAGACATCGTTCTAAGGAATCAAATTTATTGTTGATGCCAAGCATGTCTCAAAACTGGAGATGCAATGTGTTTGATGCTTGGTGAATGTGATGGACACCTGGTATCCTTGAAGCATTTGGAGTTCATGATGTAAATGAGAATTAACCCAATAGCTACGAATGCAGTTAGTAAGCGTTATCAATGAGGACAAGAAGCCAACGCTATGGTCAAAACTGGACATCCTGCTTGCAATCTCTCTTTGGAGCAAGGCAACATTTGACAAACAGTGTAGCCCTTGTATGCGAGCTTGCATATATTAACACCACAGAGCAACAGTTGAGTCTAAAATGTGCAAACCGCAAACCACTCACTCACTCACTCACTCACTCACTCACTCACTCACTCACTCACTCACACTCACTCACTCACTCACTCACTCACTCACTCACTCACTCACTCACTCACTCACTCACTCACTCACTCACTCACTCACTCACTCACTCACTCACTCACTCACTCACTCACTCACTCACTCACTCACTCACTCACTCACTCACTCACTCACTCACTCACTCACTCACTCACTCACTCACTCACTCACTCACTCACTCACTCACTCACTCACTCACTCACTCACTCACTCACTCACTCACTCACTCACTCACTCACTGACTGACTGACTGACTGACTGACTGACTGACTGACTGACTGACTGACTGACTGACTGACTGACTGACTGACTGACTGACTGACTGACTGACTGACTGACTGACTGACTAACTCACTCACTTACTTAGCCTCGTCACCCCCGGTGATGCATAAAGCCGCACCAAGCCACAAAGCTACCTTGTAAATTATGTTGAGGGGAAACATGATGGGTGCTGTCCAGTTTAGGCAAGATACTTTAAATGGTACACCAAGAGAATTCTGACAGTATTTTGTATTTATTTTGAAGACCCTCTCCTCAATGCAGACGAGGTACCACAAAATCTATTTGACATCCTGTTCAAGTGCCAGTCAGATGACGTCCCTTGGAGGAAGTTGCTAGCGTATTCAATAACACTTCACAGATCTCTTCTGTCGGTGCTGGCAGCATGCTTTCAGGTGAGATGCCGTGGTCACTGAGACAACATGAGCCATCCATGGTCACTGAGACAACACATCCATGGTCACTGAGACAACATGAGCCATTCAAAGTTTTTACAGTTTTCCTTTGTACGAGACAAATCCGAAAATCCTCCGTAGTTAACCCATTGACTCCTGACAATTTTGCCAAAAAATGCCTTTTGAAGCGAGTCAAGCCGTTTTTAGGTCGCTGTCTAGCCAAAAAGAATCGAGACTGTCCAAAACGTTGCTTACAAGTCGAGCACTAGACTAGCTTTTGTTCCTGATGCCAAATTACAGCTTTCCAAGTTCGGGCATGCACAGAAAGCAAAATTTCGAGAAAGTTCCGCTGCCCTCTCGTCTTTTACCTTTTGCTTTCCCACCTCCCCACTTCTTTTGCTTTTCTTTCCCCGTTTTCGGTGGGAAAAGGTTTTGCAAAAAGTTCGAGGATCGTGAATTGTTTTGAAGGAAGTACGTGTGGGTAGTGGGGCAAGATTTTCATTGGAATTCTCTGGTCAAAGTTACATGGTTTTTTGCGTCTTTTTCTGGACTGTTTGACTGAATTTCGCTCATTTGGCTATGGCTTGAAAGATCTCGTCTCCCTGCACAAGTTAGTTGTCAAAGTTGTCTAAGACCGTTAAAAGTGATGACGTCACAAGTGGTACAAGGGACGTGGTTAAACAAGGGCGGTTACGGGCGGTTCCGGGGTCAATGTTTTAACATCACTACAAGTGTAAGCGTAAGTTAGCATTCATGATGGAAGTTGTCTTATTAACCTTTTTAAATAAAAACATGTTTTGTCTTAATTGCGAAGCCAGGTCAAGAAAATTCAATCTTTTGTCATAGTGCATTGCATTTTATGGTACGAATGTTCTTCAAAACTGGTGCACAAGTAAGCACCTGCTACGCATAACACTGCTAAAAGCTTGGTTTTAGGGTTTGCTAAGTATTGTGAAAAACAGCTCAGTCAAAAGAAAGTTGGATCATACTAGACTGGGTGGTTTTGCTTATGACTTTTGCTGTCGTTTTCATCACCTGAACACTTAAAGGTCGGCACACACGAGGTGACTAGTCCCTGCGTCTAGTCTCAGGGACCATTCTCTTCTTGTGAACTATCCATTTTTGTCGAAAATGTAGTCAAGGGAACTCAAATTTGGTCCCTGTGACCTGTCCCACGAATTCAAACTGGTTTGAATTCGTGGGACAGGTCTCTGCGACCAAATAAAAATAAACCAATTGTTGATCAGTATTATTAGCTCCCATAATCTGATCTTTTATTTTTTGCCAGTTGGCCTCAAGGGCAAATCTTGTATTTGTCTGTATTGGAGCTCTTGATCAACAGTCGCTTTTTTTCGCAAATGGCAAACACTCGTTGACTTATAGATGAACATTGTGCGGTTTTATTGAACGGGTTTTGAGGTTAATGTAGTAAATCTGGTTTCACTGTTTAGGACTGCTCCTTTTTTTGTCTCCACGTTTCCGCGCATTTCAAACCCTTGGAAACCCTTCAGGCGTCTTGTCCCCGCGACTAGTCCCGTCGTGTAAACACTACAGGGGACTGGTCGGTGCAATACGTCCCTGCGATTAGTCCCCTCGCGTGTGCCGACCTTGAGAAAGAACAATAAAAATGTGATGGTAAAAATTCCCTGCCGGATTACACAACTTTCTTTTTTATAAACCTCTTTTTATTACCATTTAATTGTATTTTTACTTGTTAGGACTCCAAGCCTCCGGATTGTCTGTGTGCATGGCTCTGCTCCACAGTGCATCCCCGTGTGTTAGAACAAGCAGTAGCAAATATCTCAGGTATATGCGATATCAGCTGTGTACGATATCAACAAATCCAGACTGCTGAGGGAGGAGAGCAGTAGCTGTATTAGTTAGAATCTTATCTCCTTGAGTAGTGGTCTGTTGTTGCTAAGCGTCATGTTGCATTGTGATGTTAACCAGCTGACATAAAAACCACCTCTATGCTATACCTTGTCATAGTTTGTTAAGGGACTCCCTGGACTTTAAAGACCAAAAGTCTCTAGACCTCAAAGGCCAGACCTCTCTGGACCTCAAAGGCCAGAACAGAGCTGCTGCAGTGTGTGTTGGAAGGACTACAACTCTTTGTTCCCTTATATTCACTCACTGTGGCTGAATAAACGTCTCTGTTGGTCAGTTGCTCCAACGCAGTTCAAACCGTATTCTAATCAGGGCCAAAAACCTAACAAAATCATATAACAAAGAGGTTTTATCTGTCAATATTTATAACTGTTGCTCTTTAAAGTGCCACTGAGACTAAAATTCGTAGGTTTATTTTGGCCAAATTCTGTCGCAGAATATCACGTTGTGTCTATATTTACCCAGAAAACTGAACAAGAAACCGTCCATTCTATTATTATTTAGTTCCAAAGTCGCGTAAAATGTTTCCGCCATTACTGAAAACGTGTTCCTGAGTGATTGCGCAATTTAATAGCTTGTGACGTCAGAGGCTCACCTCAGTCGCGTTTCTTTGTGTTTTTCACTCAAGATGCCTACCGTCGGCTGCGAAACCTCCGAAGAGTATTTCTACGATTCGGAACAGTTTTTAGCTTCCGAAGCATCAAAGGATTCATTTCATTCGGCAAATGAAGAATTTTTCTTACCGTACGATGTAAGAACTGATGTCAGGAGATTTGAGCTTATAAGTTTGTAAACAAACTGTTCAAAGTTGTTTTTCTCGCCTTATCGGCGGGAGTTCAAAATAGGCGCGAAATAATGCCTATACAGTGATTACAGTTCAGGCACAAATTGCTCAAAGAGCTGATAACTCTTATCCAACGGTTAAATCGCTGTCCAGCTATTCGAAAAACTGATGTTTTAAGCTTTGGAAATTTAGACAAAACACCTATAAAAACTCTTACTAGAATTTGATGCTCGCGAATTCAAGCATCGGTCGATTGATTTTATTGTTCGCTTCGTTGGAGAAATAAAAGAAGCTATATTTTGTCTGACGTTGTTTATATTCATTATATATTGTAAAGCATTGAGATTTTTGGCCATTCTTAGCATAGTATGGGAAACTTTCTTGAAGACCCGCAATGCTGTAGTCATCTGGCAGTCAGCTGATGAAGCTTATCGTGTCCACCATGGTACAGTGGTCGCTTAATGCATTAAAACACAGGTGCTTGGCGTTTCTAAATATTTTCAACAGTTTTTGTAGAATTCTTAACTTGAACCGAAAAAAGTGAAATAAACCAAGACCTTTTTTTATGAACTGGAGGCCTTGTGTGACCGGAATGTAAATATTCAGGTGTAGTGCAAATCCAAGCCACAAGGAAAATTTTCTCTTGCTCAACAACAACATGCGGACCGCCAAGAAAACGAAGCTTTCACTTGCTCTATTCATTGCGTAAAAATAATAACTTGATATCTAATCAATTTACTTGGTAGTTCATTTACTAAGATTGCTATGACAGGTAAAAGAAATAACATTGTAAACCCCTTAGACAAATAGTGGCGTGTGATATTTTTTCCCAACTTAAATTTCCACGCAAGACGAGCCGACCTGTTGAAGCCTTTAAGCTTATATATTTCGAACCGTTCGAAATATATAAGCTTAAAGGCTTATTGGCAATAATGTCAATCGACTCTTCACCGACAGGGAATAAGAAGAACAGTTCCTCGACATTCAGGATGGTATGCTATAAAATAAATGACCACGCTCCTACGCGATTACTGCTTTGAAATTAACACATGCGGAATTGAAAAAAAAAAGCTAAGCAATACAAACTATTGGCTTAATCGCGGCGGAAGATCTTCGCGCTAGCAGACGGCAGAACTGAAAGGGTTTTTCACAAGCAAAATAAATCTTAAAATACGTTAAGAGAAAATAAGTTTTGCACAATGGTGGATGCGTTGAAAAAGAAACGAACTATCACTTCAACTGCGTTAAGATTAGGTAACTTTCGTCTCGTTTTTGCCGGATCTTTTTTTCCATATAGTTGGAATGGACAGTGGAATAATCGACCTCTGGGATCCTTCGACATGAACAGCCCTCTGGAAACAATCGTCCGTGAAGTGATCAGAACAGCCGACAAAAATACCTCTTGGGTTGAAATTTGCACTGTGTGTGAGTACGAACCTTATCCATTTTTCCACTGCGGGTCCGCCCGCAAGGCTTTGATGAAGCGAAATACCAGCTCGGTAGTTGGATTTATTGTTGTAGCATTGTACAACACAAGTAATACCCTTTATACCTCCTGCAGCAACGGAAATTTCAAGGCCCTACAGCAAACAGTTGGCAGGAAATCTTCCCTCGACGACAGTTAAATGTCCCGCAGCAAGTAACCGTCTGAAGGTACCAGGTTTGAGGTGAGCCTCTAACGTCACTTCCGCTAATTGGCAAGCCAGCTTCCGGAACAAGGGCCAGTAATGGCGGCCGTAAACTCTCGACAAAAACCGTACGAAAAAAGCGATTTCCAGTCGTCGTAATTAGTTGAAATTTGGCATGGTGACTAACAACCACAGACTATTTTCAAAAAGGCAAAAATATGGAACACCAAAATTCTGGTCCCAGTGGCACTTTAACAACTATGATATTATTGAAGAATAACATTATCACTCTACCTGAGTACTTCTTTGAGGATTTATAATAAATACTACTCAAGAGATCTCTGCAGACATCAAGTGTTCCACTGAATAAGCACTCTTCTGACTGTCTGTTTTCCGTTCAAGCTACCGTCGTTTTCATCTAAACGTGTTTTGAAAAAAGCGTGACACAGTTTTTTATCAAACTTGGCATGGCATTTTGTCATCAAACGTATGACGTTTCAGTGAAGTTTGAATCTACGTTCACCGACCTTTTACATGTGTTACTGTGGACGGGAAACAAGTTTATTTTATCTACGTGTTTTCAATAGGTTACATATATTGAAACACTAAAAAGATTCACCTTGATAGCGATTAAGAACAGTTTCACTCAAATTTCGTTGTAAACAACTTAACTTTGAACGTCAAGCATCAAATGTTTGATACCAAATTAGGTCATGTTTTTTTGTTGACTTGACCACAGTTATGTGAAAACGATGGTAGCACCTCTACTTTTATTGCAATTGCTACATACTTTCATACATGTCATATGCTCTTTTGGACTTCTGTAGCACGAATGAAAGCTACAAACCAGGTAAAAAGACCTAAACAACCATTTTCAGAACAGTGTGTGAAATACCTTTATAAACACTTACTTATAGGAGATAGAAACTTTAAAATTGAGATGATTACTTAGCTTGTTGTGGTAAACTCAAACTGAAAACCGATTTTAATTACTAATTTACTAAAAGAATTGATGCTAATTAACACCCCAACAGGAAATCATCAAGCAGAAGCTTGGAATGTACAAAGTATGATTTATGTGTGTGTATGTTGTCCTTAGATAATTTAATATTAATCTTTTGTACGCTTTGGATACCGACATGAGTTCAAGGTTAATGGTAACATTAATAATAACACAACATACGTGCTTCTTTATTATGGCTGACCTCACTCCAGTCAATAAGCCATGTATATTTTTTCATTCATATTTTCGTGTCAATGTTAGCGTGTAAAAATTGGCATAAAAAACTGGACTTAGGTGGATAATTGGTAAACACACTTTCAAAGTTTGAATGGTCGTTAAATGACCTTTTGCACTCGCCCATTTTCACCAGAGGCGAATCTGGTTTGCTCATGTTTTGCAATGCATTTATTAAACTTCTCCGAAAGCTAAAAAGGATTATCTCAAAGAGAGGGTCAATTAAGCACGACTTCGTTTTGACGCCAGGAAGAAGGAACTAACATTAAGAGTGATAGTTTTTGTAACAGACTGTTAAACATCAAGTGGTTGATGAGCAGTCATGCTATGTTTGACATCAGATTGAGTCATGATTTATGTGAAGTTTGTTTATGCAACCTACATTCTCTTCTGACGTATGAGTTTAGCTATTTTATTTTGATGGTCTTTTATGTGTTTTACGAACCTCAATACCACAACATTGTTTTCAATTCCAGTTTTAGAAGGTGTGCTTCTCAAATTTATGGTTTTAGGGAGATGAGCTTTCCAAGTATATTTGTGAATGAAACTTCATTGTAGTGCAAGTGACATTTCATGTTGCAGAGAACTTCTATTTTTTTTATCGTAACGCAGAGCTTCAGTGGCATCACTGGACCCAGGAGGACCTCACAGATCTTATTTTAGCAGTTGTTGACAAAAGAGAGAAACTTGCACATACCCTCACCAAGGCATTTTATATTTTTGATCCTGTGAGTAAGAAGCATTTAACTATCAAATCTCGCAATGATGTTTTAGGCTGTGTTTGAACGTAATTCCCCTACAAAACCGCAATGCCAACAATCAGTCTTAAATAACAGATATTAGTCCATTCGTTTAACTGACGATCAGGAAGGGTTTAGAAAGCTTTGATCTTAGCCAGTCTTATCAGGATCAACACAATTATCCATCGATTTAACGTCATTTGGCATGGTTCTTAAGTCCTGATTTCAACCTCGATTTAGCCTTCAACCATGTTTAACTTAGGCTTTGTTTGAATGATCGTCCCATTTTGTTTTAGATTAAGAATGCTCTCACATTTATATGGTACAGCGAAAGAAGACTTCTTTACACAGCTAGCAGAGGTTTTTCATCTTTTTGTCCTTTGTGTTTCGTAAGCTATGCGTGGCTGTCTTTCGCGGTGAAAGAAACGTTCAGCGCGAAAGACAGCCGCAAAGAGACTACGAATCACAAAGGACAAAACGTTGAAAAACCTCTGCTAGCAGGGTAACGCTTCTGTTTCTTTCAAAATTATTTTTAATGCTGATATACATTATTCTATTTTCTCTCGACAGGCTAGTCCTCTAGTGAATTTTTTCTATTTCCACGAGAGTTTTCTAGTGCATTCAGATTATGATGCGTGTCAGGAATACTTGACTGCATTCAAGAAATCCTACAGTAAGGTATGCGAAGGAGATAATTTAAGGTTTTCTACAAAATGTTTGTGTAAGTAGAGCAACACAGTTCTACAACAGATACCGGTATTACCCTCATGCCGATGCCAAAAATTTAATTGACAGCGTACAAAACCAGATGTAAGTTCAGACCATCTGACCCCAAAAAGCCTTTTGTTGTCAATAATACCTGCAATAACAAGAACCAAATCTTAAGGGCTAGTGAGGAACACATTACCAAGCCTGCCAAGAATTAAACCTTCACCTTCCCTTTTTGTGAATTCATTTGCTTGCGTCAAACGTTTCTATGAAGATGCACAAACTATCACAAAAAAGGCCATGCAAAAATAAAGGACACAAAGGTTGGTATTAGTTTAACTATGAATTTGTACAAGGTTATTTGCATTTCCCAGAGACGAGAAAGAAATACATAAAAGTGCACGTCTGAAGCCAGTGTAATGGAGAAAACATAACAACTGGCATGGACTAGTTATGTTAATGTTCAGCTAGCTGAAGTCTATACAAAATCAAGACGCATGCCAGTCTTTCGGACAAAAAATGTCGCCAAAACATCTCGATGTCTCTGGTTTTACAGTTTTTGGTACCATCACATGGTATATCTACTTGCATTAAAATTAATGAAACTGTTTTCATTTTGCTGATTTCTTCATAAAACCAAGGTGAATGTCAATCTTTTGTGAAAAAGGAAGCAAAAATGTCCAAGAACACGGCGGGGAATATACACACAATTTGTTTTTTCTAAGTGATGACGATCACATGAGCAGTATCGAACAGCATTAAAATCACCACTAACAATGATATCGAATACTTAGTATTAATATTAGCCCACTTTACAAAATACACCAAGGTAAACATTTTACCGTTCTTTTGGGGTTTACAGCATTTTTAATGTGATCATTTGCCTCAGCAGTTGTCTATGAAGGTTGTTGCAGAGATCAAGATTGGCAGTTTAGAATGGCTGGAGAATCTAACAAGTCAAATCACAAAACACATGCTGACACACTGTGAGAGCACTTACAAACAGAGGCTTCTTCTGGCTCTTTTGGCCCGTGCCATGTTTGGGAGAAACTTCTCATGCCAAGGTCTGTTGTTATTTTCCTAATAAGGGTTTAATGATTACCGCAATATGTTCTTTCAATATGTAAAAGCGGCAAGGAAACCTTTCAATCCCTGCCTGACTGGTCTTTCAAGAAAACAACTACCAACTGTTCCAACCAAAAGGGTTATTTAAAAGTGCTCCATTGGATCACTTCGACGAAATCGTACAAAAAGAAAATTCACACTAACACAGTGGATGTCAACTGTTCATAATTTACAAACACCTGGCGTATCAGAGAGCTTAACCCAAGAGCTGAAGTTGTTAATCAAGACGAATGTGAACGAAAAACACAGTAGGGCAACCTGGGCATTTGTACTGAACTGCAAAATAAAGCCACTACCAGGCTTGCTACCATCCCGATTCTTGAGATCGTGTTTAGTATTGCGTAAATTGTTGGCCTCAAGTGTTCATTCGTGTTTCGTATATTTCAGTGCCTGATTACTATGAACTGCAAGAAGTTTGCACGGTTCTCCACGGCACTGGCACTGATATCAAGCTTGAAACGATGCTTGAACCGAGTGGCAAAGAAAGTCAGGATGAGAAGCAAAGTGTTCTGCTGTCACTACTGAGTAGTAAACACTTTACACAGGCGCGAAAATTTGCCGACTTAGTTGGCCTGGCTGATGATCACATTACACTCAAGGAGGTGAGAACAACTCAAACTTATTTTGTATATTGAAAATTTGAAAGTCGGTTTTGTCGTTATCCTGGTTATCCTGGTTACCAGTCTCTCCGTTTAAGATGTTTCTCGAGGGAAATAATGATCTGTCCAAACTACTTACATGTAGAGAACTTGTGTTGTAAATCCTTTTGTAATCTTCCTAGTATCGTCATTACTGTTTTAGGAATATATTGAACATATTGTTGCAAAGGAATTTTACCTTGCTCTATGCGGAAAGGAAAATGGTATTGTACTTATCAAAACCACAGCTGACACTAATTTCTCTTTAACTCCATGCTGAAAGCAGGTTCTCCCGCTTAACTCTCTTAAATTTGTTGACACTGGATAACTTAAAGTTTCGTCCACTTTAATAGGAATGATATGCTACTGTTTCTTGGAAGAAAAATCTAGTGACAAACCATTGCAGTTGCATTGACTGTACTGTTGTACTGCAATATAAGGTGTACATATAGGCAATTAAAACATATTAAGTGCGAACATCCCAATTGAACACTGAATATGACATTATTTACTTCTTTTGATTCTCAGGTTGAAGCTGAATTAGAAAGTGCGAAGAATTCCATGTTGTGGGAGATCGAACAGGGACGGCTAGCATTCTGGCACAAGGCTGAAAAGTGCTTCAGGGACAATAACTGTAAACCGGACACTGTCGGGTCATTTTACGAGGTAAACTTTTAAGACGTTTAGAAAAGATTGTGTGACAAGACAAAAATGTCTGCGATGGAAGTTTTGTGACCTTTGTACATGTACCACATGAAAGAATCTACTTCGGTCACGTCTGTGTCACGTTACTTGTAAGAGTGTTAAGTGTCATCCTCCTTAAACAACTCCGATTTAATTATACTTATGATTATCATTATTATATTATTAGTACCGTCACTATTGCTATTATATTAGTGATTAATAAAAGCAATTAAACTTTAAAGCCTAGGACTAAAAGCCCTCACAATTGAAGTTGCTTATGTCACAGAGTCAAGCTAAAGATGAGCAGCTGTCATTCGCTGAGCGCGCCATGCTTCTTGGGATAGCAGTTAAGTGGTTTTCGAGTTCTTCTGATGAACAGCAACAGAAAACACCCGCGGAACTCAAAGAACTTCAGAAGAACCGCTGGCTGTTTAAGATACGAGCAGAGATTGAAAAAGACTATGAGGTTAGAGTTTGAATCTGCCTTTTAACTGCTTGTAATTGTTTGTTTGTTTGTTTGTTTTCTTTTGCGTATGTTAATCAAGTAGAACTTTTACAGAGACTGTTGAAGTAGTACGTTAAAACGCATTACGCTATTTCAAACAATTTGATTCCCGATAAGCTTAGACTGGTGCTATATCTGGTATATTATACTGGTATTATACTGATACGTATTGAGTGGAATTGCAGCGTGACATGAGACCAGTGCAACAGCGAAAACCAAATCACAGAATTAACCTGAAGTTGAGTCTGTCAATGAAATTCTTCAGTGTGACCGTTCAAATGAAAGCTATTGTGGTGCTGTTGATTTTGCTATACAAGGTGTTTCTAGATTTGAGTTTGTGGATGAAAGTTGACAATTCAGAAGAGAGTTACGGAACAGTTCTTTCCTGTGGTACTGTTTATATTGCTGCACAATGTAGTTTCAAAGTAACTTGAGTTTGCGGAAAAATCCGTGAGTGTGGCGAATCATTTGAAAGTAACTAAGCTTTACTTTCTTGTGGTACTGTTCATTATAATATCCAAGGTAGTTATAGCTTTGGAGTTAATGGATGAAATCCTTAAGTGTGGCCACTCAAATAAAAGTTACTTAGCTGTACTTTCCTGTGACCTAAACGTTCGAGTCCTTACTTTAACTCCTTTAGTGTGGCCATTCAATTGAAGTTAACGACTAGTATTCTCCAGTTTTGCTGTTCTGTTTTCATTTTCTTTTTCTAATGTAAGAGATGACTTGTTCGCCCAGTTCATTTTATTTATGTTTATATTGTCTTTGTAGGGTAAGCTGGCCCGGTCTGTAAGCCATCTGGAGTTTCTTTCCTACGAAACAGAAATGGAGTTTTTAAGTGAGATCAAGCCAAGCAACTTAGAGGCAGTTTCTCGCAAGGCTGTGAATCTAAAAGAAATTGTTCAAGATGATTCTGCTGTATTTGAACCAGACACAGAGTGTCCATTGTCCGAGGATATGGTATGAATATTTGTATGTACAAATAAACGTTATCGTGTGTGTGTTCTTTCTTAATCACAAAACTTTGCCTGTGGTAAGAATATGAAGCCTTCCTATTTTCAAATGTGTCCTTCATATTGTTGGAAAACAAGAAGCTATCGTTCTAAAACGGCAGTTGCCTGCGTCTATACCGGTAAAAGCTTTCAACAGAAGGAACATGAACTAGGTCTTTTGGGGAGGTGCTGTTTACATCTGGTAAAGGTTCTTGCATCCTGCCTAGCCATTTAGCCATGAAAATGTGTTTTTTATGCCTATATTTTTATGACTTGCAGTTGACAGAATTGTAGACAAAGGTTGACACTGAAAAAGGATCTCTACAAAGTTAACAGTTTTCTTTTCCAAGCCAAGTATAGCTTTACAACTGCCAGTCATGTATAGATTTCCAAGACAAGTATATATCTAAAAAAGTCAAGATGAAAACAAGACACATCTTAACCACCTTTGCCTTTGCTGTTTACCTCCAGGAGCTCCGAGCTTTGGAGAATGTGATTGGTCACTTGTTAGAGGGCTGTCACGTGACTCAGGCTCGTTGGCTCGCCAATCTCTTCAACCACAGCTCTTTGGAACTGGATGTTGTCATGGTAACACACTATTTATAACAATTTTTTTCATATTTGCATTAGTTTAACTTCAGACATTCTACTTTTGGATATTTTGACAGCACATATTATTTTTTAGACTGCGAACCAACACACAAACCAAGGCCACCCAGACAATAATTTGAGAGAAATTTTTAAATTAGGAAGCAGATGTGGAGATATAAATAATGAAACGACAACGACTTCTCCCTGGCCAGTTCATATTCTGAAATGCGTGATTTGTTCAAAACCTTCGATACTCTATCACTGTTTGTCTCAAAGTTCGTCTGAATTGCCTTGTGTCTCGTGTTAGCACTGAATAAGTGAGTACGTCAATTGTTATGGCACAAATACATGAAATATTTATGATTGTGATCAAAAGTTTTTTACCCCTTGGTAACTGCAATGCACCCTTAATTAAAAAGTCGCTGTCAGGTAAAAACGCGATTGTTTTGTTTCTATCAACACTGAATAAAGGGGTTGGTTTCTTAAGAATCAGTGGTGCTGCGTCAGTGGGGAACTGACACACAAAACTTTGGGATTTATCAACTGAGTTGATAAGGTAAATTGGCCACCGTAAAGAGATTGAAAGCTGACATTTTGACCGTCAGCCCTTCACTCTGATGAAGGGCTAACACTCTAAACGTCAGCTTTTGAATTTCTTTACGGTCGGCAATGTACCTTACCATGAATTCCAAAATTTTGTACTAACAATCCTGTTTGTTTCCTTTGTCTCAGTCGTGTGTACACTTGGCCCAAGGTACACGTTCCGTAGACACGCTGGATGATCACATCCAGGCACTACTCAACCTCAAAGCTCAGAGACGAGCGAGCAGCAGCTCCAGTTCCGGCCCGTTCCAGCGCACCGGCAGTTTTATTTTCACGTCCACCTTCAATGACAAGACACCTGATGATCGTCACGACTCCGTGTCCACCTTGTCCTCTGCGGACTGGGTGCGAGTTGAAGATATCATTACCACCATGGAGAGTCTAGCATTTCACTGTAAGCAGGGAAAGAGGTGCTGTACGTGCATTATTACCTGCTACAAGCTCGCTCAGGTAACAGAAATCAATATTGCTTTTTAGAGTGTCAAAAGTCCCTTGTTTGCTTATAGTTATGTGAAGCGTAAGTCAGATAAGCATGCATCTACTACTGAATTACCTCACTTACGTGTCAGTTAGTTTAGCACGAAAGTGAAAATTGCGAACACCGTAAGTGAAAGAAACTAACGTCACTCTAAAACAAACTCCAAAAAAATTCCATCTGATAAGAAATAAGATAAATAAAAGGCTGACCAGTTGGCTATTTACATAGCATGTAAAACTGGTTAGCCTCTTAAAATAACTAAAAGGCTGACCAGGTAGCTATTTACATAGCATGTAGAGCTGTTCGGCCTCTAAAAATAGCTGGTCAGCCTCTTAAAATAAATAAAAAGCTTACCAGTTTGCTATTTACGTAGCGGGGCTTAGGAGTTGGACACCAGACTACCGTGAGACAAATCCACGTGGTCCAAAGAGGAGGGCCTATTACCTCCAGATTAGACCAATAGACCGCGCAAGAAAAAACCATGAGACAAAGGATGTTTGTCCTCCTCTCTGAGAGGTTCCAAAAACGTATCGCTTATTGCTCTTTTTGTTCAAAGATTCCGTAGCTCGTTGCTTTACTTGTGTCTGTATTCAATGGCTAAATATTAGTTCTTTGGTTTAGATATAATTCGTTGCTACTTCCGTGTAAGTTATTAGAAGATTGTTCCACCTTTTTTTTTTCAATTAACAGACGTTTTTTGCTCTGTTTGTATTCGAAGAGTTTTTCATGGAAAAGTTTTTTGGAGTTTGTTATAATATCTGAAGGTGTTTACTGAATTGGTTTCTCTGAAAATAATAGGAAATAAAGCCAAGAAAGTATCAAAAACTATTTAACATTGTAACTTTTTATTCCTGTTTCGCTCATCTTTAAATAGTGTTAAAATACGGCGCAAAACTATCATAAAACTGGTACTACGTAAATTGTAAAAAAAACTGGCAATTTCGCATAAAGAAGAATACTGAGACTTACCTCTAGTGTTCAGCGCACCACTTAGTTTTAAAAAAGGAGTTTCAATTTGCAGAGAGTCTTTTTTTTTTCAGACGCTGGGTCAGGAGTACGAGACCATTGTGAATAAGAAGCCCTTAAAAGTGCTCCATGCACTGCTACTCTCTGGATTTGACAGCCGCTATAAACTCATGGACAGTTATATTAAAGCCATACAACTGGACACGGGAGAGGTAAGGCGTGTTCTCTATTATTTACTATACAGTAAAACCCCGAGTATAAGAACCTGCATTTTTTAATTTAGCCTAAACAGGTTCTTATATAAATGGTACTTAAAGCAAATTTAGACTACCAAGGTTCTTAAAATAGGTTCTTATATTTTCATATGAATTTCATTTAAATATATTATAATTATCATCTCATAGTACAATATAAATCATTTATACCATAATGCCTAAAGGCAGTACAGTGCAGGTATGTCCTTATGTCAAGTTACTTTTAAATATAATCAGATGATGATCTTAACTCAGCAGTTTCTACCTATACACTCTTACAGCAACTCCAGTGATAAGAACCTAACTTAAAATTTTAGCCTTAATAGGTTCTTATGTGGAGGGGGCTTAAAATGAAAATTTTAGCCTAACACGTTCTCAAAACCCAGGTTCTTATACGCGGGGTTTTACTGTAGCTCTGTGTTGTTATCAAGCGTTTCGGAGTAGCGATGCGACGGAAAAATATAAAGCTTGGAATTAGGTTCCTAAGTTTGGAACAGGGTTATGTAATTTTAGAAAAGAATAAGATAGGGGGATGCTATCCAAGCTTCTTATAACAGTTTTAAACTTTTGTTCTCTGTTAGTATGTCAGTTACTTTTGTGAGTGCCTTTTTTCAAAATTATTGTTCAGTAAATGGCGTGCATTTCTTGTACATTCCTACTGTCTTTTTTAGGCGGTTTTAAATCATCGTTTAATTGTGAATTCACTCATAAGATTGCCTAAAATGATGTAACCTAAGCACAGTATTTGTTGTTTATCTATTTTGTGTCTCTGAAAATATGAAGGCAGATTAATTGCATTGGTTTACCTCTCTCATTAGGTGACGCAATTTCTAGCCGACATCATCTTGAATTCTCTTCGTGTTCACTGCACTGGTGAAGGTACTGTTGCTTTTCATCTGCTTGATTGCATTCAGCCAAACATCTGAATGAATACACCAACTCAGTTTACTGATAGGGAGAATTGAGATGCCCATCATCCATGCTAACCTGTAAACATCTTCTCTGAATGTAAGAGTACTTCTTGCAGAACAAAACAAAACTGATAGCATAAGACCTTTACGAATAAGAACAAAAATTCCACGACGGTGAGTGCTAAACGAACCTTAGGTCCTTTAGGGCAATGTAGGTTCCATAACATGACGCGATCAATGGAATGCCGTTCTGGTCACAAACATACCTAGTATTATTCGAAACTGACTTTTTGAAGAAGTTTGTTCCGTTAAAAAGAGGGTTAATTTAACTTTTAAAAAAGAATTTTAAGAAGCGGATTTATTCTTTTCATTCTATGTTGCATTTGCCTAATAAAAAGGGCTTACGGTAACGAATGCCAGAACATTAAGGTTAAATACATGTAGGCTTAGATCACGGCTTTCTTTAAACTTCTCTAAACTTAGGCCTGTAGTTTTCTATCAGCTTTTCACTAAAAAATAATAATAAATTAAAATTAGTTAAAATAAAAGTGATCAATCTTACGTTAAAAAGTTGACAAATACTAAGGGGAGTACAAGAATTCGTAATAGCCGAAGAAGTTTTATTTAAATGGTCATTCTCTTCAGTTTCTTTCGCAAATGCAAACGTGAGGACCATGTAGATCGAGGTTTGAGTCTTGGGATGAAATAATTACATAAAAGAACGGCACAGATATTTGGGGGAAACATGAATATTTGAAGAGTGTTTATTCATTTTCCTTGCAGACATCTCAGGAAGAGAGTACAGTGACCTGACCGTGAATGCGGCGCCGTCGTGTGAAGACATAACTCACATGATCCGCTTATGTCCTGATTATTCATTGCTTGGTAACCGACTGCTGGATACTGCCTCAGTTTTGGTCAGCGATCGTGTCTCGGGCACCGCGCCGGCTGGAGGTATTTCAGTTCCTGTGTTTGTTTGGGTTTTAAAACTCCGCTATTTCAAACCCCAGCTTTCTCCATCGTCTGCCTCTGTCTCCGGATTCCTTTTTATCTTAACCCCCGCCATCTCGATCCACGGCTAAGACCCATGTGCACTGCATGTAGAGTTTCCCGGATACCTCCTTTTTTCTCTTCTGACCTCTCTGATGAGGTTATCAAAATAAATTAAATTAAACACTTTACGGCTATTCGTGTGAAACTGAATCACACAAAAAAGCCACAAGATGCTCCATCCAGGCTACCTTTTATAGTTCGAAATCTCCCAACCATCACCAAACTCGGTCCACCTCTCTCAAACACGTCGGGTATCTCTACAGCGCCACAATAAAGCTTCTTCTGTTCTTCGAACATGTCAAATATCTGGGAATCTCGTATCCGTCCACTGCCTGTGACCGTCGTTCATCAATAATTCTAACTAACGCTTTCCAGAGTAAATAGACATATGTTCGCCAACAAAATCCTCTTAAGAATTCGAATAAAGATAATAACTAAAGAGGTAAAGCTGGAAACCCGAAAACCCTTAAGAAAAGGCAGTTTATTCAGGTTGTAACAAATGAAAGCCGCACAATCCCAGTTTCAACAATTTTTACTAGAACTAACGAACAAAACCTTGCACCAAATCAACGTTTTTCTTGGAGGTCAGGTAATATCCTTTATTGAATGGCTAATGAGGATGAGTAAGAATTTGTCTTAAATTGTTATAAATCCAAACAGTGTTGAGCTTAGAAGTGGAGCTGTTGGTTCGTGCTCACGAGTGTCACACCTTGGCGTGTAACATGGAAGGCATTGCGGCTGTTCTTCGGCATGGAAAGCTGCTCACTTCAGCACTGGCAGAAACCAAAGACTATATGCTCATGGTAATTGCCTCACTTGTCTCTTTTTAAAAATTGCTTGTGGCCTTGTTCAAATGTCGAACTATTTATGTTCCGAACTTAATTTAAATGAATAAAAGCTATTGCTGCTGATTTGCATAAGGTTTGGCGCATGAAAAAAAATTAAAGTTCGACATTTGAAATATACCTTAGTCTTTTTCTCTTTCTAAAAAGTTTTGAGAAACAGCGATTCATTTTTATTTCATGTCAACTGAAATTTATATCGTGTTTGAATAAAGTTGTTGTTGTTGGCCTCAACATGACTGGCAGTGTCAACTGTGAGACAGAATTAACTCCTGCAATAATATGGACCTAATAGTCAATTTTTCTTAGCACGTCTTGACAACCACCATCCTTTGGTTGTAATTCTACCAGATTCAATTGTGTAATGACACTGCGCTTTTTTTTTTCTTGTCGTAGGTTCGGCTGCTGACAGGTGTGGGAAGGTTCAATGAAATGTCTTACATATTTGACACGCTCTTTGAACACGAGCATTTTGAGCTGCTTTGTCGAAGAGGAATAGACAAGGTAACACGTTAGTGTACGAGTTTATTCTCAGTAAATGGGTTTTTATTTTTTCAAACTTGATCACTTAAAACGGGCGGTAGTAGCTTCCAATCGGTTATCGTGACCAGAAACTACAATAAGACGACCAGCAACTCGGAGTTTAAAAATGACGAAAGGACAAACGCCATGGGAGACTTTCTTTCGTTTATGACCACCTACTTTCCTTGTACAACCAGCTTATTCAAATCCTAATGACGGCTCCTTTCGGCGAAAAGTATTTATTGAGAAGCCTACAGGAAGTGAATTTTCTGTGTTCAAACTACCGTGTGGCATGAAATTTTTACGGGAGTTTAATTTCGCGGATTGCCAATTTCTTGGGTTTCGCTGGAACAAATTTTCGCAGATTTCTTGTAAGTTTCTCTCTGGTATTTGACGTACGTAACATGTATAGAGCAACAAGAGGTGTAATACTGTCTTGTAAACTTTTTTTTTTTTTTTGGCAGGAGATGGTCTCGTCTGTGGTTGTTATCAAATTTACTCAGAGAGTAGCTTTTTTTTTTTGCCCTTTGGCAGGAGTTGGTCTCGTCTATGGTTGTTATCAAATTTACCCAGAGAATGCAGAGACTATTCGTTATGTTGGGATTGTAAAGAGGAAGGCCCTAATATTCTTTTCTCAGTCAACTGAACTGAAATTCAGTAACCTAAATACATGGAGTAAATCTTCGTGGATGTTTTTTTACTGAGAGTTTATTTTCGCGAAAACAAAATTCGCGAAAATTCCATGCCACATGGTATTTATTTTATTTATTTAGTTTCTCCTGAAACTTTTGCTCACACGCTTTAAAACCGCAAACGCCTCCTTATTCCCAACCGGTGGCAATTCTGAATAGTGAGAATTTACTGTTCTTATCCCCTGTGAGCTGGTTCAATGCATTGAATTTTTAAAACAAAATACACTTCTTTGGTGATGCAATAACTGGTAAGTCCAGATTGTGACCCAAATCGAGCAAATTGACGTCACAAATAAAACGTTACTACTTTAGAATTCCAGGAATTAAGTTATCACTTCTGTTAATAACTGTTTAGTTTTGTCTTAGTTCACTCCGCGTGATACAGCGGTGATGATGGTTCTCGTTACCCGTTGGCGTCATTGAATCGGTTCTTGCATATTGTTTTAGCATTACACCGGTTTCCCTTTTTCCTTCTTGCACAGGAAAACAAGCTGAAAGTTGCTCTTCTCGATTACCTGCGTAGACAACACCCAGACGATACGGACAAATACTCCATGGTAGCGCATCACTTCAGCATGTATCGAGAGATTGCCCAAACCTTGGAGGAGACAGCGATGAGGCAACTCGCTAGCTTGGGTGATTGCTTCCCAGGTACAATGCTCAAATTGCTTTTTGTTTGTTTGTTTGTTTGTTTGCATGTTTTATGGAATTCATTCCCTGCTGATCTAGGGTAAACAACTCGCTAGCTTGGGTGATTAGGTGATTGCTTCCTAGGTACAATGCTCAAATTGCTTTTTGTTTGTTTGCATGTTTTATGGAATTCATTCCCTTCTGATCTAGGGTGAAGACATAGCTAATTTCTGAGTTGTACAGTGCGAATCGCAAAAGTGTGACCTCATTTAAGTAATCTGCATCCTTTGTTAGAGACCCTCTACCCAATCGGAATTTGGAAAAAGCGGATGGTTTTAGCCTTTAAGCGTAAACTTGAGTCTTTCCTTTTGAATAGTTTTCTGTCGGTGTGGAGTGTTCAATAAATATTGTATTGTATCGTGTCGTATCTTATTTTTTCCTAGAAGCTATCGTCGAATTCAGATTAGATTGGCGATGCGTGGTCACGTTTTAGCGCTTCTCGCTGTAACAGCCTTCTTTAAAATCCCAAAGTCGTCATTAAAACAGATTATCTTTGTACTCTTTTCTCCAATTTTTCATCTTAGAAGTAATCAACTTGAGTGATCTGCATTCTTTTGTCGACTTCCCAGATGTTCTTGTAGACCACAGTTTCATCAAAAAATTAATCAGCAGGTTTTTAACTGCAATGCCACATTGTTTTGTCTTTTAGAGAGAAAGCATAGTCAGGGAAATGCGGAAAAGGGTGGGTAGAAATCATGTTATCTTGCACACAGAGTGAGGGGGATGATCGTGACTGTAACCCGCGACTGTAACATGTTACATGAGATCTGTTGAATTATTTCGTCGGACCTTCGTCCCAGATGGAGAAGAGAGGGAGGGGACGATCTGATAGCGAATTAAAATGACATGATATTACGACAACAACAACAACTTTATCATCATAGTTCCAGTGAGAGTGCTGCTTAGAGGTGGTACCTCGTGGGAATTTCTTCGTTTTCAGGCAACACTATACTGCAATTTAAACTACGCACCTTTTCTCGTACACAAAATGCTACTATACCACCAAGAGCAAGATATCAAGTGGTTTTCTTAAAGGAAGAACAATCCATAATAAGTTTTAAGTGATTTCGGGACTCGAGGGAAGAAGTTGAAAAATTTGGCCAAATTTTTTCAAGTTGCAATCCATTTCCATCCTGGCCTTCCATTGGAAAAGACATTTATAACTCCAGAAAACTAGTAGAGTAATTTGTTTTTCAGTTACTTGAATTACGAAAAAGATGACGTGTCCCCTTTTAGAAGACTACTGTTAATGACTTACTTTTTGACAGCATTAACGGACGACTTCCTTAGAGTCTCAGACTATTGAATACTTTTATCGTCGGTTAATAGTGACAGGTCCCTTGTTCACTTAAGGTGTTACACGATTGGTTAATTTTCTTCATTTTTAATTCATTTATTGGCATATGTATATTTTTGTACGGTCTATTGTTAGTCAGACGATAGACCGGTATGTTACCAGGCTCCCAACCATTGTAACTCGCTTCTTGCTGGTATCATCCTTAGCTTCCCTTGCTTCATCACAAAAAAGCGCAAGGAATTTATGTTTTTCTACGATTATTAGTCATAGTAGAATGACGTAATTTGTTGATAATGCTTATTTTAATACATAACGTGAAACGTTATTTTCTACTACCCTAAGCTTCCTCGCCATTATAAGCTTCATTCTTGTTTGCTTTTTGTTTCATTCACTTGTGTTTTTGGGTTGAATCTCAAGAAGTAAATAGAACACTTATTGGTGCATGAAGAAAAGGAAAGCTACTTACAGGATTATTGTTCATCCAACCAACCAGCCCCCCCCCCCCCCCCCCTGCATCAAACCTTGATGTTCAAGGTTTAACCTGCAGTCTATTGTTTATACAAACATTGTTATTCAAGGTGCAGGTGCTGATGTGTTCTTCAAACTGAATTCTATAATGAAGTCTTTCTGTTATGCCTCGGACAACTACGCCAAGGTAAGTGCGTGTTGCGCGACAAGTTAACCTGACTTTAAGTGGCTGGGTTACGTTGTTCTTTAAGTTGCTGTTTCATTAGAGGTACGTAACGAATAAAGGTGATTATTTAAGAAGTAATAAATGACGCGTGTGCTAAAGTAAACCTCATACCAGCACATTCGAGGAAGTTTTGGTAAACCCGATGTGCCTGCGAGGACAAAGGGGCCTCTTTTTTTTTATTGAAGCTGCGCAAATGCTACGTGACGTCACACGGAATGTATATAACCTGATCTAAGACGGCTATACAATTGATCAGATTGCGCATCATACATCTCAAAATGTTTTTAAAGACCAGTTTAATTAATACTTTCACGTAATTTGGGCTAAAACGATTTCTGTTGACCTTACAAAAATTTTCGTTTTAACTCAGTAAAAGCAAAGTAAAGTAAAAAGACTTTGTTTAAAGAGGGTAACACCCCGGTAACACAAAACAGCTTTCGCCGATGACTTTGTGGCCCTCTGTGTCCAGATCGAATTGGATCGAGTTTAGTCGATATAGTACAATCCTTGTGTCGTTTACGTTTAGGGTCACTTTGAAAATCCAAACGGCATTTTTTGGCAATTTTGTTTACATCTTTAGTATTTTTTGCCAAAAGTGCTCACTTACACTATTTACACGTCA
This sequence comes from Siderastrea siderea, assembly GCA_964030785.1. Taxonomy (NCBI): domain Eukaryota; kingdom Metazoa; phylum Cnidaria; class Anthozoa; order Scleractinia; family Rhizangiidae; genus Siderastrea; species Siderastrea siderea. The sequence goes on along the minus strand of OZ034966.1, from coordinate 46,100,811 downwards.
CGTCTACACAATAACCTTTCATACGGTCATTTGTAAATTTTTTAAATCTAAACAAGTCCCCAATAAACTGTTGCTACGTACTATTTCTTGTAAACGCCTGTCCCTAATATTTAACAAAATTTCTTGATAGAAAAGGTCTAGACAGCAGCAACAATATAGATATTCTCAGAAACAACACAACTACTTTTAACTTTCCAGACATATTTTGAAATCACCGTTGAACAGTCCGGATTATCCCAATATTTTAGGACATTGATGACGTCACGAGTCTATTGTTCACCATTAAAATGGCGGCCATTTTTCGAATATCCCGGGCAACAGTGAAATCCTTTGTCTGTAGTCACGTATGAGCATCCATCCGGGACTTTTGGTTACGAAACATTGCGAGGAGGCTTCAGTGGCCATTTTGGATGCGAATTGAGAAGGTCTGAGGCAGTGTTTTTGCGAATTTTCGTGGAAGAAACGTCACGATGTAGGGCCATTTTGTGTCGCGATTTCAAGGTAGGTGAATAATTTTCGTTTTTTACTCGATTCACGTATTTTTTGTGAAGCTCGCAGTATTTTTTGCCGTTTCTTATGTCGATAAAATTTCACCATGCCAAGTGCCAGCATGGTAGACAAGCTAGATTTTCGGTAGACTTTTCCAGAAGTCAAGGCACTGTTTTTATCCAAAACCGCTGTTCCATGACACTCGAGAGTAACTTGATTGAACTGTGTTGCTTTGACCAGTTTTTGCTTTCTTGCTGACGAGAATGGGCTTTTTATGTAATATGTTGTTTTCTTTAGCACTGAAGTATAATTATTCTGCCATTTATTATGCTGAAAACTATGCACACATAAATTACTTATGAAAGCAGTTGTGGTCAACACTGATTAAATCTGCCATTTGTTTCAGATCCTGCATTCAGCCAAGAGGCAATTTCAAGGATGAAAATACTGTACTATTTGTTTCCTCAGAATAGTCATCTTTTAATAACCAAAATTACAATCAAGAGGTGATTGTCATATTAGTGTACTCTGAATTCTTTATCTCAGAACTGTAACAACAAATGTAGGAAAAATATACTACAAGTAGTCCCTAATTTCTTTTGGGGATAGTCAAATGGGTAACCATGCGAATGAGCAAGAAAAATAGATCCCACGCATGATTGTTGCGCTTACTCGCGTGTTTCACTCATCCAACTATCCATGAGAGATATAAGGGGCTTATTGTGATAACAAACAAAAGCAAAGACATTAATCACTTGTATTCACAATTCAAAAATTCTGGGTGCCTTATTTCTGGCTTGGGAACCTAACATTTCACTGCCTCTGAGCTTTGTATACTTGGCATTTTTCTTAGGAACCAGCCCTGAAAATGTAAGTTTTCAGGCCAATTTACAGTAGGCTTGCTATGTTTTTGTGTCATTTCTGTTTTTAATGTTTCTTTTCGGACTCTAGAGAATCCCCCCTCAAGACCTGCTCATGTTTGTTTGAATCTGTCATACGGATGACGTGGTAAAATCTGTGAACTGCTGAAATAACAAAACTTGACTCTTTTTTGGTGCTTGTATTTAAATGGCTATTACAATATTGAAGTGCTATACGTCAGTTAATTTCAGCAGTGCCCATTCCCCCCCCCCCCTTCCTGGGCACTAGTCAGGCATTTTATTACATTCGAATCCCGGGGGTCGAGTATTAGCCAAACCCAGAGTGTACCCTGGGGCACCTGACATTCTTGTGTTTTCAACCTAACTTGCTGGTGATTAGATAGGTATAGTTTTCCTTCTTTTTTAATGTACCCTGCTGCATTTGAACAATTTTTTTGTATACACCATGCCTTTGAGTTGGCTTGGGAGGACATGGACCCTGCTGAAATTGACTGATGCATATTGTTACCATCATTAACATCAACAAGACATTGAATTCTTTTTTTTTTTTTAATTCTATACAGACAAACTTGCTAAAAAATAAAACTAATTTGGGTCAAGTAAAATATTTATTTGTTCGAGTGTTTTATTGGGGTGGATTATTAGATGCAGTCTTAAACTTCATTTGGCCCCCTATACAGTCTCTGTCCAGTGCCACTGGTATTAGCTTGTCTGCTAACAATTTTCTTACTGGCTCTGGCATATTCCTGTCGCCAGAAACTGTTGAACTCATGTTGAGTCGTTTGCGAGATCTTGGTTTACCAACTATTGCAGAAACTTACTGGAGAGAAAATACTGTACATGGTGGATAAAAGGTTGAAATACTGTACAGGGTGGAAAAGTAAAGAAAGTAGATTTTCAAGACTGCATTTGTTTTGCATACTTTAATTAAATTTCAAAGAAAACCTTGACAAAACCTCTTAACCTCTTGGTACATTTTTGTTATTCATTCTTATACATGTTTTAAAATACAACACAAATAACCCACTCTCCAGTTGATTGAATTTGATGTCAAATTAATCTGAAACTACTGTACATGCACACCAAAAGATCTATTAAAATCAACCAAGAATAAAACTGATGAAGGAATCTTCCCCCTGTCAACCCTGACCCTTTCTGCATCATTCACTGCATATAGTATAAATCTATAGTAGTATTTGGACAAGAAGGAATACAGTTTTCTTTGAGTTAACTTAAAATTTATTTGAAATGATACGAGGTTACAACATGCAAACATGGGTGTCCTGTCGATTTTAACCCACAAATCGCTTGATAGATTAGCATTTATTTGAACATCTAAATCGATTCTGTGCTTCAGGAAAATAACGATTCAATAGAATAGGGTGACAATAGAGAGCAGATATGCTTGCCAATTCTATGGTCTCTTTCCAAAGAAAGATGAAAAGTAGTTCGATAAACCATCGTTGCTCGCAGTTCCAAATTTTGCGATCGTTGCGTTTTCTTCTGTCCGAGGACAAACTTCATTATCCAAGGAGTTTTGTCTGTGATATTGAATGCAAAAACAACGGTTCTCTTCATGGCAGAACTTTAATTGAATTTGAGCACTCTCGTGATGTATATACCTTCCGAAGAAACGTATTACAAAGCTTACAAAGCTCTCGCGGCTCTCGCTTCGTCCGCCATCTTGAATTTTTATGGTTTGTTTTGAAACGCGATACTCGAATCGCATCCTGCATTCTCATTGGTTGAAACACGAGCCACGCCTGTCCTAAAATATTGGGATAATCCGGACTGTTGAATTTATTGCGCGCGAGTACAATGAATTCGATACATTGCGCTGACAATATTGCGTACCTAAAAGCTGAAATACATGACGTGGGGGGACTTATTTTTTAATTTTTTTTTTTTCGGGGAGGAGGGTATGGCGTGGTTATGCTTCAATCCTCGTATGCAAGCGAGGCCCGTTTTTTAAATCTCTCTGATAGCTTATCGGGCCAGAAAATTGTTTTCCTTCAATCCCATTCTTATCGATTGGTGGTAATTATTAAAGCAAACGTGCCATATATTGCGTAACATCGTAAGGAATTTTTAAAGACGATTTCCGCTCAACGTTCGAGCAGTAAGTGCAAAAATTAAGTTACCAAAAAAAACTTGCAGCACTGTCACATTTGCAGAACAGATAAGAAGAACTTATCGTTACTTTTGCTCCCAAGCTGACCCCGCGAGAGAAAATTGGATTTGAAGTTATCCATATTTCAATTAAAAAGACGCTTCATGTCAGTTCAAAACAAAATGGCTCCCGTTTTTAGCATACTTTTACGAGATTTGAAATTAATATTCTTGAGAATGCTTGAGAATTTCATCGCGGGGTCACTTGGGCAAGTGAACTAGAGTGAGATGTTTCAAATAGCATTTAAAATGTTACCGTGCTATGGGTAGTTTTTTGGTAAATATTTTTTGCACTTATTGCTCGAACGTTGAGCGGAATCCGTCTTGAGTTTAACTTCAAAAACCAATGGAAATTGAACCTCTGTTAAGGAATATCGTACAAATAAAATAATTTTCGGTAACTTGTCGGGAGTTTCGAGAAACGGACCCTTGGGGTAAATTTATACACTCTTGTGCTAGCGAACTCAATTTGTTTCCATTTACACCCGGAGCCCGTACTACTTGAGTAAGTCAGCGTCAGGCACTATATTATTGTAATGGTTGTTGTTCTGTTTATTTTCGCTGTGTAGGAAAACTGTTGGCGACACTCACAATCTTGCTTAAGGATGGCTAGATTGGTTCATCTTCAAATCCAGGTTCTATCTTCTGGTGTCACTGTGGTCAACCTTGATGAACATTCTCTGAAGAAGTTCCTTGCTAATCATAGTCAGTTCTTTCAGGTGAGAGAATCAGTTACGGTACTTGCTATTTTGGTTTGTATCTATAAAAACTGTCCCTCTCTGGTCCAAGCCTTTTAGTAGAGACGAAGTTTGTAACATTTAACGACATTGCAGTTTCAGTCGGTATTGTATCATTGAGTTTTTGTAAACTGTTACCTCGTAATCAGCGCGTTTAATGGAAAGTTGCTAAGCTTAACCTGCTTTTTACTTTTTGCGCTTTCGCGCAAATTTACCGGTGAGTCAGGGAACGACTTCCATGAGTTGTTCGCCAGATATCCAGCTGTGAGGTAGCTTTCTGTGTGTGTCTTAACAGATAAGTTCCTTCAGCCTTCTCTTTCACTAGTTGGCATCCTGTCATAATTTTACTCTTAGTTTGTTAACTTTGTGGGCCAGTTATTGACCACCCGCAACATCCTAGCAAGCAACCAGTCTCTTTTAACTGGCTCGTCAAATACCACAAATCACTGGGCTAAAGAGGCACGAGTTTAGGCGAAGTAGAGGATGATCATCCTTTGCGCCTTTCCAGATCGAAATCTACTAAAAACGCAAACGCCCGGTTTCCTTCTTTCACTCGAAACAACACCGTGCGACACATAATATCATACCTTGGTTGCTACTCAGGAAATGTCTTAGAACGTTTTCCTCCAAAATGCTGTTGTTAAGATCTAATCGCTGAAAGCGTAAGATAGTAACCCCCTCCTACCTTATTATAAGAAAATAACTTCTGTGTTTATTAGGTGACATTAGCGCGAATTGAAGAGGTAAATACCTCAGATTAAAGGAAATTAACGTGAAAGAGAAAAGAACAATTTAAAGTAAAGGAAAATTAACACCAGGGTGAATGTCTCGTATTCTATTGAGGAAGAGTATTTTATCATCCGAAGCATTTTTATATGCAAATACACTGAAACTCAAGAGGCAATTCTGAGAGCAGGCATGAACCTGAATTATCGTTCACTGTCAGGGTGAAGGTCTCGTATTCTATTGAGGAAGAGTATTTTATCATCCGAAGCATTTTTATATCAAATACACTGAAACTCAAGAGGCAATTCTGAGAGCGGGCATGAACCTGAATTATCGTTCACTGTCAGGGTGATTGTCTCGTATTCTATTGAGGAAGAGTATTTTATCATCCGAAGCATTTTTATTTCAAATACACTGAAACTCAAGAGGCAATTCTGAGAGCGGGCATGAACCTGGATTATCGTTTATTGTCAGGGTATGATTTAAACGCTAGATATAGCAAGCAAAGAAAGCTGGCATTGAACATATTGGCAATACTAGTAGGACAGGGTACAGAATTTGGGCCAAAGTCAGAAATTAACGTTGCGGAAATTGGCCCGATTTATACTAGAGACGGATCATCTGTCTGGGACGAACTTGGGCAAAGAACGGTAGTTCGTCTTATAATTCGTCTGTGTATAAATACGGGCTTTCAGACGGATCATCCGTCCAGACGAATTATCCACGTTAGTTCGTCTGTCAAGACGAACTACCGTGATAGTTCGTCTGGACGGATGATCCGTCTGAAAGCCCGTATTTATACACAGACGAATTATAAGACGAACTACCGTTCTTTGCCCAAGTTCGTCCCAGACGGATGATCCGTCTCTAGTATAGATCGGGCCATTAACGCTCCACTTATAAATTTCGTCGAAAACAAGGCTGCTAGAAATTAACTCGAATTTTTGAAGTTTTCGTTGATTTCGTAGGTCTTTAATTTCCTATAATGAGGTATATATGAAATGGTTTACCACCCCTACAATTTTTAACTTTTTTCTTTTTTTACTTATACATGTTTTATCTGAGACACGTTGCGTTAACCTATGTAGTGAAGGCTGAAAAATTAGATGCTTTTGAGGTTATTCCTACTATATCTGGAGGTTACATTTTTCACGAACTATCAAAGCTAGAGTTTTCTTCAGTTTTCTTGCTGTGATTTACAAAATGCACTTGTCAATACCTTTCACATGGCATTTCATACGATTAAATGTACATTAGGTTAATATTCTTTATTGTGTCAAGATAATCACTTTTTGTATCTTCACCCCACTTTTGCAGAGGGAGTGTCCGATATTTGTTCAGAATTCGATTATAACATGTAGATTAACAAAAACGGGAAGGAAACATTGATTCCTTTGACCTACTTCACTTTGTCGTTTAATTGCCTGTTACTTTGGGCAACACTTAGTTTCCATCTGCTTTATCTCTTTATGGATGTATTTATTACGGTTTGTTGGAAACTCCGAAAAACAGTTCAAGGCCCTTTCATCGGGGACCTAACTCTATCGCTCGGCTTGGAGCTTGTCTTGCAGTCGACAGGGTTCTGGTGCATCGCAAGACGATTTTAAGCGCCTGACGATATTTGGGAATTCGCCATGCGTACACAAACGGATCGAGAAGGAACTTTAGATACAGGATGTCATCCACCACGAGATTAATAATAAGAACGTTTGGACTGTTAGGGTCCTCCTTGGAGTACAATCGAACAATCCAGAACATGGCGGAAGGCTGGGAAGATAGAAACAAGATGGCGGGCAGTAGGAAGTTGATGATGATGAATTTACGCTCCAGGCCCATTTGCCTGTTAATATTGCCTCCAACGTGAGTGTCATGGCCTTCTTGAAGGTCATAAGAAGCTTCCATTTTCTTCTTGAAAGCTATGTACAACAGAATGTAAAAAATGATGGTGAGATGTACTATAACGATAGAATGAAATGTGTTATCGACCGTTCTTTGGGTGTCTTCTTTAACGCCCAAGTTTGGTAATACACTAAACAGTACTACGTACACATAGATGGCTGTGACACAGCTGATCACACGTGCTTTCATCACCTTTCGCGCGTAGTTCAGAGGTCAAATCACAACAATGCATTGCGTGATTGTGAATGCAAGTACTAATATATAGATTTAGCCAAGCCTAAAAGCGGAGCCGCCAAGGAATAAATTGGTGTTCGTTTCTCAAAAATAGTCCTGAAACTTTTCGGTCTGAAATATATTTCGGGGCTTCTTTTGGCTCGTTCGCTTCCGAAAAGTGTTTCACAAAAAGCCCGAAAGAGTTCCGAATTGTCCTCCAATGCTTTGGGGATCCGTTCTGTAAAACCAAGCTCGAAAGGTCATTCTAGAGGCTGAGCACAGCTTGATATTTTTTTTTTCGGGCATCAAACTGAACACATATTTTACTCACGAGCCGTCTTGCTTGGTTTTTGCAATGTTTCCATATCCTGTCATTAACTGTCAAGGCTTGACAAATCTCCTTGGATTATTGGCTGTTCGCTTGAATGAACTTCAAACGGCGCTCATTTACAACAACAAAATTTAAATGGGTTATCTTCATCGCGTTCGGATGTTAACAAATAACATGAACTGCCACTGTTATTCTGATCAAAAATTTATACAGGCATTTCCCCGGCATTTTACTGGGATTATCCGAAAGAAAGGATTTTGGGAGGTTCGAAGCACTTGTAATAAACTTATCGAAGAAATGTCGCGTAGGCTTTTCTAGCAGCCGAGAAAAAATTCGAGCGCTTTGAAGAACACTCATCACTTACCGGACAAAATAGCTTTAAACTCAAAACTGCTTCGTTTATAGTTACTTAAGTAACCCTTATATTTCGTTCTCTAACTTGAGACCATCGAGATTGAAAACAAACAAACACCAAACATGCTTAACTCTATGGCATAAGTATTGCGGCTGCAAATTGTTTGAAATTTGAGCGCTTTTAGAAATGCACAGAATTGTTTTTGGAAGCTTTTCGGATATAATAGGTTTAAACCGACAACTGCTTCGCTTATAGTTTAAGACTACATCTGTCACAAATCTGAGCGCGTTTTCTAATAATTTTTTAAAGTCAAAAGTAAATGACACATTTATAATGACATAAATTAAATTCCCATTTCAAGACGTAATTTCTTTGACCGTACTCGGTTGTTTACTCGGTTGTTTCAGAACAGGGCAAGCGCAAGCTCTCCGCCGTGAAGAAAACAAAGCGATGAAGTCCTTTGAAGGCAGGTTTTGTAACTTGAACTTTTCACCTTCTTCCAGTATTCTTTTGAACTTTTTCTGTCCATTTATAGATATTAGAGGTTTTTTTTGTCAAGTACTTCAGTACTCTCGTACAATCGTTTTGCTTAAGAAGCTTAAGCCTTTAAAGAAACCTCTTTTTCAAAAGCGACAATGGTCATGCGATTTCCTGCCAAGAAAAACGCCGGTTGCCCAAAAGCACCGCGCGATTTCCCGCAAGAAAAAATGGCATTCTCTACCCCCCCCCCCCCCCCGTCGGGTTGTCTTGGGACTCCCCTCCCCCTCCCCCAGAGTCTGTGCGGACGGACGGTCACGTGACTATTACGTTACAACCAAAATTTCTCGGATCGATAGGTTCCCAAATTTGCTTAGCAATGGAGCTCCACTGGCGGGCTTTGCCCGCAGGCTCCGCTATTAGGAACGAAGCATTCATGACAGCCACCGAAATCGACTCTCCCATGGGCAAAAGAGATGTGCATGTAGTCAGACTGTCCTGGGATTTAATGTACCCCATGATGAAACATGTAGCGTACAAAGGTTCTTGTGTTGCGGCTAAGAAAATATCGACGATTGCCAGACCAGCTAGGAAATACGTTGTGGCGTTATTAAAAATCTTCAGAGGGTCAAAGAAAAAACCAGGAGTAACAAGGCGTTTGCTACGATGGTCACGAAGGATGCGATTAGCATGTAGATCGCCGAACCAAAAGCAACTTGAAGAACTCTTCATATGGGTTGGGAAACCGTGGCTGTGGGCATGATGAAGAATTCCCAGTGTAATTTGCTGTTAAGTTACAGGATTTCATTGTGACTGAAGTTCTTGATGCGGTGTCTTCTTGATGCTTAAACAAGTTAAAAATGACAATTTCATTTCTCAGAATTTTCTCAGAAACTTGTGCTTTGGTTTTGGTAACGTTTCATTTTCAAGTGCTGTCTACCAAACAAAAACGAGAAGGTATTACATTATTTAAGTTGCCCGAAAGTTGACGTTGAAAACCGAAATCTATCAAAATCAGAATTCGTTTTGTAATGCCGCTTTTGGTATCGCTACTTCTGTGGGTACTATATTGCTCTACCCAAGAAACTTAAAAGAGTGGAAAATAGAGGATTTTCCAAGGGACAATCGTTCAAATCCTGTATGATTTCGGTCTCCTATGTATGTTTTCACCTGGCTAGTTTAGGTGGCAGGAAGTACACAAAAAAGAAAAAAGAGACAGCCGATAGGTAACTCTAAGGCGAACCACACCTTTGAATCTTTTCCGCGTTAACTGCGAAGGAGGTTTTTGCCTTTGTCGTGAGATGTGCTAATGCATGAATCGTTGCCTAACGCTGGTGTCTCTTGAGAGAACTGGAGTGGAGTCTCCAACCCTGGACATAAGGAAGCAGTGCAAGTATTATGTTAGAATGCGACGTTTATATCTGCATTTCACAAGGGAGTAAGTTTAACAGCACGCAGTTCATGCGAAGAAATATCGTCCGGTAATGTTCCGTGCCATTTGCATTTAAAACAAAACCCCTATGTAGCCTGCATCATGTAAGCCTTCAATCTCAACTGTGAGAAAATAAAAATATCCATTGTAATATTAACTTATTCTTCGGTTTGTTGAAGTTTGGGGGGAAAATCTAGCGTAAGCGAAAAGCGTTATTTTATTACCATTAAGGGATCTTTTCTTTTTATACCTTTTGTCCTTCGGATGTCTATAAACCATTGCATAAAGTTTTTTACAGTCTACTAAACTGTACTTATTCCCCATTTGGACACACACACCTGCGTTTCAATAGCTTGTAATTCTCAAAGAATATTAAAGTATTGCTCGACTTTGAGGCCCACTTGTTTTCCCTTCTCGATTTTAAGACTGAATGTACTGTGACTCATTAGTTTGATAGCAGAAACCCCACCTGGGCGAAAACTGTTTTCGCACGTACGTGCATTGTACGCTACCTTTGTACTTTGAGACAAAAGAAAAAATGGTATGCTGGTTGGTTATTTTGCTGACCAAATTAAGTGTATTTTGTTCAACTCGGCTGAATTTACGATTTTCCAGGGAGTTCGAGTTTTAGACACGCTTTTGTCATCGCGCGTGTTTGTTTCTTAAAATGAGTTTCTCCCGTTGGAGCTGCTGCTAATTTCCATTTCTCTTTGTGGCGCTCACTTAAAAAAGCCTATCCTAACGACAGGACCTTCAATTAAAAGTCAATTACAACTGATGGATTTCACTTTTGTGTACTGTGCCCACAAAAATACAGAAGGTTGTCCACAATTAAAATTTGACCTGATGTCAAGCCGGGCACGAAATTAGGTTCTTCCCTACCTTCATGCTGGCTAAGAAAACTAGAGTAATCTGAGCGGCCTTCATTTACAAAAACCGCGTTTATTTCATTGGGACGGCTTCCGAATCGTCTGACCACTTTTTGTGTTATGAGACAGGTGAAAGTTTTTACACACAAACACAGACTTTGGTTCCAATGAGAGCAAATTAGAATTTAGCAGTATTCCGAGCGGCCTTTTGTTAAAAAAGGCGGTTATTTTCCATGAGGCAGTTAAAACAAGTCGTCGAACCACGATAATTGAAGATTTTTAATCGCAACCCTCCCAAACCGTTTCTTAGAATTCTCTGATGATACAGAAAGTAACACACCCTTCTCGGTTACCCTTTTTTTTTTTCGGGTTTTTATTTTCGCGAAAATGACAGCCGTGTTTCGCTAGATTTAATTTGAGGGGAAAATAGAATTGAAATATCCTTGTTGTTTAATGACCAGTAAAAAAAATTATGCCGTCAACATTGTAGACAGAAAAATGAAGGAATGATGGAAAAATGAAGGGCAAACTAGCGGTACAAACATCGAACGAATTCATAAATTGACACGGAAAAATTTAGAGAGAGTAGCCTCAACAAATGCATGCTGATTTTTTCAGTAGCAGCACACCTGCCTTAATTCAAGGTTTTTCTTCACGCGAATGAACTTTGCTGTTGGCAGTTGAAGACGTTGTTTCCTATAATGTTTCTTGGGAGCGCAAATAAGCGAGAAACAACGTATCTTGCACGTGCAAAGTTAAGAAAACATTTCATTGTAAGCATTTCATTGTAAGCAAATACACTCAGGACATTTGCGCAGATACCTCAGCTATTTGCGCATATTTAGAAGCTCAGCCCGAGGATCCCTGGGATCTAGTTAACATTGTTTCCTCCACTGCAATGGGAAACTTTTGTTGTCAAAACAAAATATTTCTGAAAAAAATCAGAAACATTTCTTCTTTCTCGGAAACCAAAAAAGGATGTTTGCGAAAAAATCGTCTTAGTCATAAAATTGACGGAGGCGAGATCTAGTTTCCCGATTTGTCGGTCAATTTTCCTCTTGTTTCGTCGTGAAAGTCAGATACAAAATCTCTCTAGAGTTCACATTACACAAGCAAAAAACCTTCATTCCAAACAAATATGTGAACTGCTAATGCAAATTTCACTAGAAACAGAAACACAATTTAGGTGTGTGTGTGTTTTCAGCTTGTCTCGTCACAAAATTGGGGAAAGATTGAGGGAAACAGCATTCTTTAACAATGTTTCCTAGATTGTGAGGGGTTTTTGTAGTGATATCCCTTTGTAACCCTCGTCTAGCTCGTGTGTAAAGAGGAATTGATGAGCATTTAGGTGGTGGCTAGTCTTATTTACTCACCGATAACGTTTTTTTTTTTTCTTCCAGTCCCTGTTGGTTGCTGAAGCTTACAAAAAGCGTGACATTTCCCTGTGGGTTGACGCTGTGTATCATCAAGTGGTTGTCAAAGGAGATTTCAAGTATTTTCAGGACATGCGTTCAGCCTTGCCACTCCACAACAATCTTTTTGTTGATGTTGCTTACAAGTAAGTGGCGCACATCTATAACACATTGTTGTAGGTAGTTGTGTGCTCTGTTGCGTTTGTGTGACTGGATTAAAATGTCTCCTGTAATGCGATTAGACCAATCAGAGCAAACAATTTGTTGTTTACAGCCAGGCAAGATATGTCGGGCTACGCCGTTTTAACGTGCTTGGCAGCTGTTATATGTCAGTTTTGTTCAATCCGGTGTTTGCTTTTGTTGACTTGCCAAGTGAAAAACTGTGGTTAGGCCTTAACCACAGTTGTAACTGTAATATTGGCTCAACCAAGGGTCTATTTATACGTTACGATGCTTGTTTCAACTGTCGCTGTCCTCCCAAAAAAGACGTGAACTTACGCAATAGAACGGCTGAGTAAACAGCACTGCAAATTGTAGTTGTGTGAGCAGTGTCACAGCTAATTACACACAATTTTCAACTTTCACTTTCTATTTGGGTGTGTAAGCAGCTGTCACGCTATCCTAAGAAGGACTTTTGAGGTGCTTTTTCCTTACCCGGCCTATTGGGTACGTTCACCCTTCTTTAAAGCCCGGATTGTCGTAAGGATTCATTCCCCAATATCCTGTAAGACGTAAATATCAAGACATAATACTTGGTTTCAAATCTTTGAATTTTAGAATATTGCTGGAATAGAATGTAAACGGTAATTGTTGATTTATTGGCAGATAGTTCTTTACGGGGTATGTCAAGCGTTAAACTGTCCACACTACCGTACAAACAGTGTTAGTGTGAAGCCAATTGTTTGTGTGCTTGTTCCTCAAGGTACAAGAATGAAAACTCACGCTCATCCCAAGCGACGGCCAATATGAAAAGACTCTTGGGGTATGTCAGCGATGTACGCATGCGTTACAAACTGGCCACCGACTTGAACTTTCGAGATCTGGGAACGAGTATTCTTGAGGGTGACGGTGGTGCGTTTTTGAGAGACGTTATGGTGCCATGACCTTTTGCACAAGACCGCAAATGAGCACCAAAAATGCCGTGGCATTTTACCAAAGAATAACGTCAAGGGAGGAGAGTTGATTCTCTGTTTGAACGCCGACACATTCAGAGTCATCTTCGGCTGTCCACCCGACAGGAAATTGAAGAAAAGTACCGAAATATGGAGTGGGTATAGAATGTAAGAGAGGCATATGATTATTTTGGAAGGAATTTACTGTACACGTACGCTGATTTCACAGTTCACATGGAAATGGACGCGAAGTTGCAGGATTTAAAGATTGTTTCAAATATAGGAATTTAAATAAATTGAAAATTTAACCCTTTAGTACGCGAAGGGGTCGACTGCGTGCGCCTTTCTACCGCCATGGTACAGAAGGGGCCACTGAGAAAAAAATTGGACGTCTGCATTCCTTTAAATGATCAATCATTTCATTTAACACTGCAAAAAAAGTCCTGACAAATTTCTGAGTTACATGTACCTTAGCCGTTTTACCTCCAAGAGAGAGAAAGTGAAGATTTGTTCAGCTCGTTAGGTTTCATTTGGGTGGCCACACGTCATTTTATCCAAAAACTCGAAAAGATTAGAATCACCGGACTCGCTATGCTGTAATGCAGCAAAATAAACAGTACCACAGGAAGTACTGCTCAATGCTCTCTTTTGAAAAACCACACTTCACCCACGGAGTCAAAAGGTAGAAACCCATTACATGAGCCGAGTTTTGTCCCTGCAATTGTCTCTCTTACATAGCGAGGCCTGGTCCATGAGACTTTTCTTTCTTTTTATGCGTGCAAAAAAGAAAGAGCAGTTACAGTGTGGCTTTGTAGGGGGGAACTCCCCTTTTTTCTGACAATTCAGGTGGGAATTTTGAGACGCCTACTCAGTCATTCATTGAATTAACAGTTTAGAACGAGCGAGTTTTGAGTGAGTGTCAAACGTAAGTCATCTTTAATTTGCGTTTACTGAGCTTTATTACAATTGTTGAAAAAACGAACTTTCATGCCAGGCATGCAACGTTTTCTAAACATTTTAAGATCCAATTAGGAGAAATCCAAAACCAATCGTGACTTGACGCATGCGTGGCTTCCCGTAATTGGACGTGGTTGCGTACCTGGCCGCGCGTGCCACCGGGTGCTTAGCGTGCCCCGCTTGACACCAGGTGCATAGCTTGCCGTGCGTGACACCGGGTGCATAGCTTGCCGTGCGTGGCACCGGGTGCATAGCTTGCTGTGCGTGGTACCGGATGCACAGCTTGCTGTGCGTGCCACCGGGTGCATAGCTGGCTGTGCGTGGCACCAGGTGCATAGCTTGCCGTGCGTGACACCGGGTGCATAGCTTGCCCTGTGTGGCACCGAGTGCAAAGCCTCTCGCGCTTGACACCAAGTGCATGGTTCCCCACGCTTGGTGCCTGGTGCAGAGCTTCTCGCATTTGGCATCACATGCCTTTTTGCTTGGCTCTTCACGTTACCGTTTGTTGTCATTCATGGCATGTGAGAACTTTGGTTTTGGCTTTAGATACGGAAGACTTTGTATGGGATTTCGAACCGAACATTTTGAGCAATACATAAGAAGGAACTAACTGAATAAAGTTAGACCAAACACGACCAAAGCGAGCGTGGCCCTCCCCATAAGGGCATAATTTGACTAGTGTCCAGTGCAGACCGCGGTCAAATGGGACTATCGGGATCCTCACGGATCCGTGGCGGCCTATTTTGAGATGCTATTATGATTTTGTGCAGTGGATAATTCGTTTGGGACACGAGGTATGTGCAATTGGTTTTGAGAAAATCACTTGTATGTCTTCCTTTTGTCAAGTCGCTAAGTCAGAATGGGAGCCTGAACTATATTTGTGGGTAAATTCGAGCGAATTACGAAACGTGTTGAGCGGTGATAGTGGCTAAATCGGGCCAAATGACTCCTTCCTTGTCAATGTATTATACACGTACTAATATGCAGTAAAGTAAATGGACCTAAAATTGCTCAAAATGCGTTGTAAGGATACCAAACAACACCATGTAATGTTTCATGAACTTTATTCGGTTAGTTTGCTGTTATGTATTGTTCAAAATGTTCGGTTCGAAATCCCATACAAAGTCTTATATTTTGAAACGCCATTTTTAAGAATTTTCAAATATTATGCTTGGGTGTCCTGTGTCTGAACTTTACAACAATACGGCGTTTGTTAATTCTTTATTGCGTAAGAAACGAATTTACCTCCTTTAGTTTCGTTTCTGAAGTAAATTCCGTTGAATTATGACCCGGACAATTGGCCGAAGATAAATAATAAAGAAGTAGTTAACAGTTATATTTTCGTAGATGAAAGGGTAGTGTAGGGTAATTATTCTTTAAGGAATTAGTTCTATTTAGTAACTCACAAATGCAAAGTCCATGTACATAGAAATAATTTATTTTTATCCATATGTTTTAATTGAAGTCAAGATTACAATGCTTCGATAAAAAGAGAATTAATAAAAATGAAGTTGTGTTTTTTGTCTGTAATTTTTATTTTTATTTTCTGTGGTTGGAGAGTAAGACACATGAGGATAATATTCTGTTGCCTTTTACAAAGAAACCTTTTCAAGAGCCAAAAGAAATTCGACAATACATGAAAAACGAGTATAGGCCTGGGCGACCATTTATTTTTTCAGCTTTTTCACTTGCCAATCAGATGCAAGTACTGTGAGAGAAACGTTGTTCGACTCAGAGTCTTTCCTAGGGAAACGTGGTCCTTAATGTCCAGAAGTATCGTTGATATAGGTCATAAATGTTTGCCTGGAAATCCTCCTATTGTGAGCCATGAGGACGACGATAGGTGACATCATTGCTGGGCCCGACTTACAATATTCTCACTGTCCTCTCCATCTTCAACATTGATGATGGGCCTTTCACCATCGAAGAGCTGAGAAAGAGTAAAAACCTTCTCAAGCAGGATAAAATGCAGGATAGACAACATCCCTCCCGAGGTACTGACAAATTGAAAACCCGACGAAGAATTGCTTGGCTATTGCAGAAAAGCACTGATGACAAACGATGAATCATGTAAATGGTTTTCATCCAACGTCATTGACGTCACTGCTCTGGCCATGTCCGGTGATATAAGCTAACTAAAATGGATAACTGCGGTAGGATACGCATTACTTATGTCCTAGTCTTTTACAGCCTAGTGATCCTCAACAGAATCAGATAACCTGTTAAAGATGTATTAATCAGTGACTGACACGGGTATACTCGGCAAAAAGAAATCCGATGTAACAATTGTAAAAACTGTTTTGTTGTCGGCAGCTAAATTTGTGCTATTTTGCTATCGATTGAGGTACACCCAGCATAATTAGATGTGTACAACAATGAAAGTCCCTTACTCCTGAAATGTAAATATCCATGCGAGTGGATTTGATGGTCGTGACCGTACGACGACAACGACATCGCACCAAGCTTCATTTAAAAGCATAACGCAGTATTTCCACCTGTGATATTCAAATGGAGCGTCCCATCCGTGCACTCCTCATATCTTGAGATGAGCAGGTGACGTCATCTGGTAAGCGGTTGCCCCTAAGCCTCTCCCAGGCCCAGGTCGAGAATTTCAGTTTAAGCTTCATAAGGTGATATACATTAGACGACTTCCTTCCCTCCCTGTATCTCTCTCGTAGAAAGCAAACATTTTCATAACTATTTCTGATATCCCCAGGGTTAAATTAACTTTCTCTTTAGTGGCCCGTAGAAAATCACGATCTTTAAAAGACAGCACATCTTGTAGAAACGTTGCGCGCGGAATGAACAACTTCACATTCGTGGAATTCTGACACAGACCGTATGATTTTTTCTGGCAAAGACCTTGTCGCGCAAAATCTGCCGATTTGGGGCACAATCCAGATTTTTTAAATCTTTTTCAGTTTCTTCTTTTTAGTTCTTTCTTTGTTTGTTTGACTGTGTTGGTTTTTCGTCGTCTTTTCACAGAAGAGGTTAACTCAGGTTTGGCTTTAACTGAATCCTGTAAACGTAACAGTAAATCTAAGATAATAGCGGCAGGATCAGAAGTAAGCCAAGCTAGGTTTGTCAACAGGTGATTTAGCTCAGTAACCGGGATTAATCTAGTAACCAAGCCAAAGCACTCGACCTGTCGCGAAAGATTGGTGGGAAAGCGAACTGTAACAACGAGAAAACTCGGCTTAAAATCCGTAAAATAGATGATTTCACCCGGTAGAAAATCTAAGAAGCTTAGAACTTACAGAATTTCTGATAAGTTTGTTTTTCGTTGCACATTTTTCTTGAGAATGGTTTTGTTCTGATTGACTGAATTCTGATTAGTCGTGTTATTTACAATGTATAATTCAACAAGGGCTTATTGCAATTCAACAGACAATCCTTGACTGGGGGCCGATTACATGAGGCTGGCTGGGGCCCGTTTCTCCAAAGTCCTGGTAACTTTTCGGGCCCGGGGCTATATTTTAAAATCAAAATCTATAGTACGTTGGCGTAGTTTTTAGCCCGCATATCAGCCCGACTTGTTTTATCAACTTAGAATTTTATTGCTCAGCTTTTAAAACCAACAAAAATTGAGTCTTTTATGTAAACATCACGGACATAAAATAGCTTTCCGGGCCCGAAAAGTTATCGCGACTTTCGAGAAATGGGCTCCTGGCCCGGTTAGCCGGGCTGGCTCGGTTTTCCGGGATCTCGGCGCGTTTGTTAAAAGTTAACGTGAGGGCCAGTTTATTCTGTTGATTCGAAAAGCGAAAAAACTCTCAACTTTGAAGAAACTGTGGACCATTTGGAAATTTTAAGGACAAATACCATAGGCTTGCTAAGTTGGGTGACTTCTACTTTGCTTGTGATGGGTTGCACGGGTAAGGGCCAGTAATGAAGTCCATTACACAGACTGGGTGAGTGGTCGTTGAAATATCTTGAGCATGGAATGGACGGGAAAGCAAAAACTACCCCAAACGAATACTGATTTCTACCAATGACAACGATTTTGGGCCATCGCGCTGTCACTAGATCAGTGCGTAATCCGTTGTTTGGACGAAACTGATCCATAAGCTTTGGTATTCAGATTCGTATTCATATTCTTGACAATTTTCAGCTCTTTCACCATTTCAGTCTGATAATGATGTCAGTGTCATCGAAACGCCGTTTCGCTTTAATTTTTGCATTTATAGCAAAATGCTTGACCAAATGAGCAACGGTTTGTGTTAAAACCAACACTGTTCAATTTGAATTCCTTCTGAACTTATAGCAATAAAGAATTACAAATGTGTGTGACGTGGAACGCGTTTCTCTGAGGACCATAAGCAAAGTTAGTAATACTCATAAACACTTGAGAATAATTGACGAGAGGAATCAATACTAACATGCGGACCGCTGAGGAAATAGCAAGTTTAGCTCTTGTTTTTGTTTAATGTTCTAATAAATATGGCGTTATTTTAGCAGTTTTTTTCTTTATAGTACAGAAGTAACCTGGACGAGAATAGTGGTTATCAGAATTTCCATTTTTACGGTTTTTTCGATATTTCCTGTCAGGTTTCGTGTATCAATCGCATCATGAACACGAGTAGCTCCATGGCACTTCTTGTTCTGAAGCAATCCGGAAGACCCAAGGTAACGGAGCTTGGGAAATAAATTATTCCTGTAAGTCCACGTTGTTCTCTGGAACTAAAGGAAAGCTAGCCTGGGCATCAAGGGGCTATCTTATAGCTAATTCGCGGAGATTTTAATTTCCTTCATCAAAGAAGTCCGTGCGAGAAGCTGTTCAACTGTGGATAACAAACATAGCAAAGCGACGACGAGGACTCTGCAACTCAAGTAAGCGTAGTTCTTTTCGATTTCGTTTTTATGTTTACCGATACGAAGTATATTATCTATATCCTAAATGTCTTGAAACGATTTAAGTGAAACTCAAAAAACCTAAACGCCATCTTTGGTAGAGTCTTGTCTTTGTTTGCGAACTGTCGTGCAGCATGCCAGTCAAGACAATCAACTTCACGCCTAATCGCATGTGTAGGGTATCTTGCAAAACTTGTATGAAAAAAGAAATTCTTAAAATCAAAGTTATATCTACCTCGGAAATCCTCGGACAACGATAAGTTAAATCCTTCAGTGTATGTGACCACTTCTTCCGCGAATGGCTCAGTTGGGGATACGTTTGTCTTAAAGTTTGCAATTCTATCAATCAAAAAACAATTTTCACCTAAGAAGTTCCTTGGAAACGAAAAATTAAAAGCTGAATTACGTGAACTAAGCAGCAAAGCATAACAGATAAAGATCTCAACAATGCTGGTTCAAAATTATAACCATGAAAATAGTGGTTTAATTCTATAACCTTTAAAAAAGGGAATCTTCAATTTGTCTGGAAGTGATCACCCGCTTACAAAGAAGACTGAAAAATGTATGAGATCTCTTTCAAACAGCGTATTAAGTTAGAAAACGGTTGAGAATAGAAGGAGAAAAAAATTCATTTATGTAAGAGGTTTAAAGCGCGTTACAAACCGACATTCCGCTAACTCAGTCAAACACACCGTAAAATTCCCTTGAATTCCAAATCATTCTATACATTGAAATGTACATTCTCTTGGCTTTGAAATGACGTATCGCACAAAGAAATTGGTTGAGAATAGTAGGAGAAAAAAAATTATTTATGTAATAGGTGTATAGCAAAACCTGGTTGGATCGCTGAAGTTTTTTTGTACCTAATCTCTTATGATTGAAACTAATGTTATTACAACCGGGGCCGTCGTTCGTTCCAATCTCCACAGCGCTTTGATGACGCGTGGAAGCATTTGGAATATTAAGGTGGCTCCCTATAGTTTTATGACCGCGAGCGCGCTGATGATGCGAGCTGAAGTAATCTGCACGCGCTCTCATAAAGTCGTGGGTTTTCCTGATATTTTATGACGTCAGCATAGCCAAAAAAAGCAAAGTTAACAGTTAATTCTCTCGCGTTTCCTTAGGTGAATTTTTTTTTAATTTTGCACATTTTGAGATACTAACGCTACCTTTCACATATTATTTTTTGGAAAAATTCTGTCAGAGCAATTCAGTGTAATGGTTAAAAATAAGAAATCACGTGATATCGGTGAATACGTCTGAATGACCCCATATTTTTTCTCCTGCAAAATGTTAGTCAAAATCATTTCCACAAAATAGGAAAGTTTAAAAAAATTCACCGAGGGAAAATCAAAATATTTAAGAAAAAAGACAAATTAATGGCAAATATCGATCATTCTTTAGATGCTTTGTTGCCATGACAACGGCCTATACCTGAGAAGCAAAACCTGAAAAATAAGGGTAGTTATGTTGGTAGCCTTGCTGCTAAAATTCAGGACCAAAGATATGAAGACAACAGAACAAGGGCTTCTTTTGCAAGTCTTGCCAGTTCGTATAATCGCTTTTGTGAAAACTCTAGGGAGCCACCTTAAGGTGGCTCCCTATAGTTTTACGACCGCGCGCGCGCTGATGATGCGAGCTGTAGTAATCTGCGCGCGCTCACATAAAATCGTAGGTTTTTCCTGATATTTTATGACGTCAGCATAGCCAAAAAAAGCAAAGTTAACAGTAAATTTTCTCGCGTTTCTTTCGCTGAATTTTCTTAAATTTTGTACATTTTGAGATACTAATGCCAGCTTTCACATATTAATTTTTGGGAAAATTCTGTCAGAGCAATTCAGTTTAATGGTTAAAAATAAGAAATCACGTGATATCGGTGAATCCGTCTGAACGACCCCATATTTTTCCCCCTGCAAAATGTTAGTCAAAATCATTTGCACAAAATAGGAAAGTTAAAAAAATTTCACCGAGGGAAAATCAAAATATTTAAGAAAAAAGACGAATTAATGGCAAATATCGATCATTCTTTAAATGCTTTGTTGCCATGACAACGATTTATGCCTAGGAAGCAAAACCAGAAATATAAGGGTAATTATGTTGGTAACCTTACCGATAAAATTCAGGAACAAAGATTGCAAGACATCAGAACTAGGGCTTCTTTTGTAAGTCTTGCCAGTTCGTATAGTCACTTTTGTAGAAACTCTAGGGAGCCACCTTAAATTTTTCCCAAATCTAGTGGGAAGAATTACAAAAACATCCTCTCTTTCTGCCACAGATGGTAAGCAGCGTTTCTGTTCATCCTTCAGCTCCGTAATATGAATACAAGCCATAAGCAAATCGCACAGTGCTTTTTCCAAGAGCCCATCCGTGAATCGTTCCCGTGAAGACGCCATGTTCATTGCTTTGAGACACGATATGCAAATCCGTGGGCAAAATGGGTTTGTTCATCAAACTCGTCAACAATCAATGATCTCACTAAACGGAGATTGCACTAGGATCTAGGGCACAGCGGGTACCCTGGAGCGGTGGGAAACCTTTGAGCGGTGGGAAATCTTCTGCCAAAGATCGTAAGCAGCGTTTCTGTTCCTCATTCAGCCCTACAATCCATAAGCGAATCGCTCAGCCCTTTTTCGAAGCGCTCATCCGTAAATCATTCGCGTGAAGACGCCATGTTCATTGCTTTGAGACACGTTATGCAAATCCATAGGCCAAATGGGGTTGTCAATCAAATTTGTCAACAATCAATAATCTCACTAAACGGCGATTGCACTAGGATCTAGAGCACAGCGGGTACCCCATCCTCGGAGACCCAGGGGCAGCTAGTCGGGACGACGGGATTTTCATGGGCGAAAGTTTACAACAAGAGCGGGAGAGCCCCTGGGCACTTACTCTTACCGAACGAGTTCCAGAAGCGTTTGAAATCCCGCCTTCTGATTGGCCAGAAAAATATTTTTCTGGCCAATCAGCGAAGAGGAACAGCCGGGTGACTCTCATGTCTTCTTACAAGAGGCTGTTTTCTTCATCGAACGCCGTAGTAGCGTGGCCTGTTCAACGGGAACATTTTTTAGGAGCGCTTCAGAAAAAATAAATAAATAATAAATGAACGAAGTCGAGGAAATCGCAAACTATAACTTGGCCGCAAGAAAACAAACACTCACCGGGATTTTTCCCGGCGGACTTATCGAAGGTATCGTAAATTTTTAGAGCTAGCGACTTCCCCTTTCTCCGATGTAACTAATTATTTCTCCTTCTTCGTTGATCTTCGTCTGAAACTTTCCATCTCTGATGCACGGGCCATGCAACTATGTTGATCGAGCGTGTCATGTCACGTACTAGAGAGAACTAGTTCTCTCTAGTACGTGACATGACGTTCTCTCTAGTACGCGCATCGACCGTTAAGCAGAAAATCGCCCAGATCGGCCTCCAGAAGCTCGGAAAAGCAATAAAAACGCAGCAAACACATAGCAGGTAATGTTTTTCAAACTGTATTTCCATTTTAATGCATTTTCAGCGGAAAACCGCCGATTATTTTCGATCGAATTTCAGTTCCATACAAACACTCATATTACGCTTTGGTTAACTGTGGTTCCCACGCTCGAGCGACATAGTTGCGTGGCCCGTGCATCGGAGATTCCCGTGGAAAGTTTCAGACGTAGTTCAACGAACAAGGAGAAATAATTAGTAACATCGTTTACTCGAGTAGCTATTAGCCTCATGCAACACTTGAGAAAGGGGAAGTCGCTAGCTCTAAAAATTTACGATACCTTCGATAAGTCCGCCGTGAAAAATCCCGATGAGTGTTTGTTTTCTTGCGGCCACGTTATAGTTTGCGATTTCCTCGACTTGGTTCATTTATTATTTATTTATTTTTTCTGAAGCGCTCCTAAAAAATGTTCCCGTTGAACAGGCCACGCTACTACGGCGTTCGATGAAGAAAACAACCTCGTGTAAAAAGACATGAGAGTCGCCCGGCTGTTCCTCTTCGCTCATTGGCCAGAAAAATATTTTTCTGGCCAATCAGAAGGCGGGATTTCAAACGCTTCTGGAACTCGTTCGGTAAGAGTAAGTGCCCAGGGGCTCTCCCGCTCTTGTTGTAAACTTTCGCTGATGAAAATCCCGTCGTCCCGACTAGCTGCCCCTGGGTCTCCGAGGATGCGGGTACCCTGGAACGGTGGGAAACCTTTGTTCGCAGGCTCCGCCATCTCTCACTCTCCCCAGTCTCGCCTCCCTCTGCTCGCGGCCTATCCCCTTCTGGAGCCTGTTCAGGCTAATTTAACCCTGAGATATTGACCAAACACCTCTGTCATGGGCTCATGTATGTTCTCCCTGAGAGGGAAGGATAAAAAGAACGCAGGAAAAACTTTTAAGTAGAATGAAGTGATACTTTTTACTCAGTTGTGCCCCTCTAGATGTAATTGCATTTAATTTCATTTTGTATACACCGTGCAATATGCCAATTTTTTACTTTATTTATATCCCTTAACGTAAATGCGAGTGCCATCTCCTTTAACAGCTTGGCCTTTTGTACTCATCTTTCCTGAAAAAAAAAACGTATGAAAGCGCTGTAAATTGTTAACGAGAAGTTATGTGTACTGTTTATCTTGATGTTCTTGACAGTTTGGTGTTGCTTTTCTTAGTTTTCGTTTTCTGTTGCTGTTGAAAGCAGAATTCGTAAGTAGTTTGAGACACTTGAACGCAACACTTTTAAATTTCAAAGAAAACGTGTTTCGGTATCCCTGATGCCATCGTAAGTTCAATGAAAAATTCGTAAGCATCGGGTGTTGTTCTGAAGACCAATGAGTCCGAGCCGAGATATTAAAAAATTAAAATCTCCTATCATGTATGCGTGAACATAAAGAAATAATAACAATGTATAGGGAGGCTCCACTCACTTATGTGACTGATTCAATTTACATGCAGGGCGGTCCTGCCAAAAAATAAAATAAAGGATAATTTTAAAAAATATGACAGTGAAAGATTAATCATCACTTGAAAGCTGCAAACAACCTACAAATATAAATTTGAATACATGAAACGTTCTTAAGAGGCTCTGACTGTAAATATCGAGAATCGGCGGACAAGCTCAAAAAATCGAAAATTCTGATAACTTGCCAGAAGAACACTTTTGGGGAGCTATCTTCGAAAATATTACTTAAACCTTCCGGAATTCTATTGTTTTCGGGAAATTCGGAAAACCGGTTTTGCTTAATTTATTACGCAATAATCAGGCTTAAAATTAAACAAATTGAAAGCGCTTGCTTTTAAACAATTTGCAACGCCAGAAAACAATTTTAATTTTAAATGATAGCAATGCTCTTCTACTTTCTATCAATAGGAATTGCATGGAGTTTTGCTTTATTTCTGTGGTTTGGTGGTTCTTTGAAACAAAGCCATTTTGCGCACTTCGGAAAAAGGCAAAAATTGGTAAACTTTAGAGGCTTAAAATGGGTCTTGGTATGTCTAATATCGAATTGAAATAAACACTGTGATAAAGTTTGGTCCTACTTCCATTATAATATCAAATAAAAAATCTGGGCAATTCAGGTTCGCGCTGACAAAAACACAAAATCGTGAACCAGTGTTGCCAAAAATTGAACAATGAAATGAATGAAATGAAAAGTAGTAGTTTGGGTGAGCTCAATTTAGAGGATTTTATTTACTGAAAACACACAAAGAATGAACTAAAACATTCCTTCAATCTATTCTTGCATTGTTTTGGGCTTATACTATTTCTACGTAAAACTAAAGAGAAGGAGAAAAAGTCTTAAAAGTTCTACACAGCTGTTGCGTGACCTGAGTCACGTGAATACTTTTTGTCAATTTGTCAACCTACTTATGGCAGTTTTTAAATTGGCCGCTGTTTTATGCATGGCTAGTTCTCCAGCGAATACCGTACGCATCCCTGTGTTTGGGGCATACTGTCATGTGCAGCTGATATTCCACTGGGACGAAAATTGCGACAGGCAAGTCTAGAATTAGTTTCGTATACATATGACACCTTTCTCTTCGAGAGAAGAAAACTGCAAAATATAGTATGTTGTTGTGTACGTGATGCGATCACTCTTTTCAAACGGCTACTAAGATTTTGGGCGACTTTTTGAAATGACACTATTTTGGCCAGGAGCAAAAGTGCATCATTATTATTATGATATATACGCATTTGTCAAAAATTGTGCTGTTCCTATCGATATTATTACACTTGTATAAATATGTTGAAAAAAACGCAAACCACGGACGTTCTGACAGCGGGATCGGTATTTACGAGTTCTAAATGCTGCTGTACATCTAGGAGATATTAATACACAGCTTGTTTGGTTTTACTTTGCAAGATCGCTGAGAACTCTTTCACGGTTTTCGAGGATAAGATTTTCATTGAAGAATATTTTCACGTTTGCATGAACGTGCAGTGATCGGTTGCGTGACTGGATTATTTTGAGTGATACTTTTGTGTTCCTTACTTTACACAGCCAAACTGAGCTCTCAATTTATACGCGTACGTCAACTTTAATGATTTGTAAAAGGAACCGTTTGGATTTTCGAGAACAATAGTTTTTTCCCCCAAAAAAACTGCAAATAACAAAGAAAGGTCATTGGTGCTGCAGAGTGTAGACATCTGACAAAAAATGATAACCCACTGCACTCTAGTTTCACCAACAATTTTCCAAATTTGTTCGTAGTCCTTCAGAAAGACAAATGAAGATATCAGCGAATGCATCATCTACTAGAAAGACCATCCGAAAATAGTTACAGTAAACGATTTGTCATATTTCAAGTCGTCCTTCCACTGCAGTTTTTTTTTTCTATTATCCAAATTATGCACATTTTGGCAACACTGGTTCGCGAATTTGTGTTTTTGTCAGCGCGAGCCTGAATTGCCCAGATTTTTTATTTCATATTGTAATAGAAGTAGGGCCAAACTTTATCACAGTGTTTATTTCAATTCGATATTAGACATACCAAGACCCATTTTAAGCCTCTAAAGTTTACCAATTTTTGCCTTTTTCCGAAGTGCGCAAAATGGCTTTGTTTCAAAGAACCACCAAACCACAGAAATAAAGCAAAACTCCATGCAATTCCTATTGATAGAAAGTAGAAGAGTATTGCTATCATTTAAAATCAAAATTGTTTTCTGGCGTTGCAAATTGTTTAAAAGCAAGCGCTTTCAATTTGTTTAATTTTAAGCCTGATTATTGCGTAATAAATTAAGCAAAACAGTTTTTCCGCATTTCCCGAAAACAATAGAATTCCGGAAGGTTTAAGTAATATTTTCGAAGATAGCTCCCCAAAAGTGTTCTTCTGGCAAGTTATGAGGATTTTCAATTTTTTGAGCTTGTCCGCCGATTCTCGATATTTACAGTCAGAGCCTCTTAAAAATGTTAAACATGAAACGCTCTTACAAATATAAGTTTAAATAAATGAAACGCTCTTAATCTATCAGCATGAAACGCTCTTAAAAACGTTCCAGCTGGGTGGCTCTCTCACTTGTGATGTCAAGTTTGTGCCAATCACATACTGCGTGAAAAACAAAATGTTGTTTGCCCCAGTTTAAGTGCGTTCGGAAGGGAGGCAAATATCCGTCCCGTCGGTGCTTCAATATACCTATTTCCTATCATTTTAAGGTCAAATTTTGTGCAATTATTAAGAAACGTAGAGATAGGAATACAACGATGACGCCCTCGACGCACAGCCAAGTTTGACCGATCTATAAAACCTAAATTTTCACGCCAGCTCTTCATATGTCAACCGCTAAGTAAAACACGGTATCGTATTCCTTTAAAAAAGCATGCGGTATTAGTCTACGTGACTAAATATTTTCAAACTCACCCACCTAAAAACATGCATGAATAAAATCAAAGTCTTCGTGAACAGCTGTCAATTTTAAAAGTTATTTCTAAGCCCGCTCTCCCCCGTTTATTGTCCACCCTGCCTATGTGCACACCCTATTAAAACTTTGAGAAAACTAAACAGAAAAAAATATACCTTTGTTTAAGAACTGCCAGGATAGTTCATGTCAAGTAGGTCGTCACTCATGGGACGGCCAGGATCGTTTTTAACTTCCTCTTGAACTAGAATGGCGTCATCCAACAAGTCGGCGATGCCACGTTCGTTTTCCTCTTTCTTGTCTAAGGGGAAGGCCCCATCGTGGGCTGAATTAGCTTCCATGCTAAGACGAAGAACTTCGTCTTCTTCCTCTTCTTCGCTTGCAGTAACAAATGCAGAGATAACCAGAAGAAGAAGAATCCGTGTCATCGCCATAACTGATTACTGAAACGTTAAAAAAAATTTGTATTTTTATTATTCTTCTCTTCCCTCATGAAGCGATGTTTACACTTTTTCACGGCACTAGTGGCCACAAGTTTATAAACTTCCCTTCGGCCCTTGCTTTGCGAGAAATAATCACCACAGACAAGTAAAGATCACTGGAACTGTTGCGTTTGAAGTTTCTCTTGAATTACCAACTGATCGAATGGTCAGCGTCACAAAGCATAAAATTGGCTTAACAAGGAAAACAATCTACATGTATGCTGTTTTTCTTCTTTTTGACAACTGGAAGAAATTGCCAGCTGGGTACTATACGAACGCTGTACTGAAATAAGACAATTTGCAGAGGAATGCCACATTTTTAGGAGATCGCTTTTAAGCGGAATAGAATCAAGCAAATGGCGCAGCTAAATAAAAAGCCACCTTATTATGATCGACCGAGATTGTTTTATCTCTTTTTTGTCTTACATAAACTATAATGTTGCAGTAGTTGACAATTTTTCTTAATCTTGCAATTCGCCCAAATTTTAACCTGTGACTGAGTGAAATTTTGGTGCCCCATGTTTATGTTATTTGTTGAAAGCTGTTGACTGACTGTTAAAAACAAATTGTCCAGAAGAGCAGCAAGTATGAAACTAGGCATCTAGCAAAGATGAACGCATTCGTTTCGGAAAACAAAAACGCTTTAAAACTTACACTTACCGCAATGAAAGTGGAACAACGTTATCTTAAATCCTTGATTTTATGTCACTGCTTCTTCTGCAAATGGTTCAACTGAATTTATGTTTATCTTAAAGTTCGCAATTCTGTCACCTGGAAACGAAAAGTTAAGAGCCATTTTCTGAGAGTATCGAGAATCAAAAGACACTCAAAAAAAATCGAATTTTTTTTTATTTTGCCAAAACATCCCTTTGGATAAGCTAATTCAAGAAAAAATAATCCAAAGTTCCAACGAGTTATTTAACGGACGAAAATTTAAAAAGTTCGAAAAATGCATAAAATGGCGGTTTTAGGGTCTCTAAACGGCTCAAATTCTCACTCAACTTTAGGAAGCCAATGAGAGCGTAAAAAAGATTCTTTTAAAACGAAACAAACCACGAACATTATTTAACCTTTCTACATTAAAACTGTGTAATAAATCTGCCAATGTTTGGTTTCGAACATTTTCAAGCGGCGTTTTTATCGAGCCGCTCTTAACCTTGTTTATAACAAGGTAAAATGAAGGCCAACTTCGGCCGCTTAAAACGGCATCTGGTATGTATCGTTCAATGATTAACACTACACAGAAAGAAAGCTCTGTCATTATACTTTTCACCAGGAAAGTTACAGCTTTGGGAATCAAATACTTCCCCGTCAGTAAATTTTTACTGTTTAGTGATCTGAGCGGGTAGAATTATATGCAAATTACAGATTTAATTCCTGGAATACTGCTAACAATTACAAAGGTCGTTTAAGATAGGCTCACCATTAGTTGCACATGCACGCACAATGTTTTTCCTGATCTTTGAAAGAAAGTTCTGCTTTCTTGAGTCTTGCTGAGTCTTATTATGTTAAAACAAAGCAGATTTTTAACGGCATTTCAACAAGACAGGAATCCACTCATTCAACTTAACCAAGATAACATCGAAAACACAGAGAAACGACGTACTATGCCGCCTACCTTGCCAACCGAAAACGCAACAATACAACAGGAAAACATTCCAAACTGTAAACAAACGAATTTTCAGTTTCCTGATTGAGCGAAGATATTTTAAACTCATCGCCTAGAGGAATACGCGGAAAGACAGGTGACCTCTGCACTGACCCGCACGTGTCACACCACACTAACAGAGTCACGTATTCGATTTTTGTTATGGGATTTGAAATAAAAACTTGGTGGAAAGTTAAAAAGCAAAAAAAAAATTTGCAACAGATAGCTAGTACTTTGCTGGATTATAGTTAGCACAAGCTCCACACAGGAGTTTTTACGGTCACGACTCTCTCTATTTAAAGCGCGGTAATTTCGCAATGTACGTGCTGTTGTAATTTTACAGCCCATGAAATAAAATAAATATTGCAGTAAGTTAAATTCACAGTGTGTACGTACTGATATATGGCGTCGTGTAGTTTTTCCACTCTTCTGGAGAGGGTTACTGTCTGTGGATTAAGCAGTTGTTACGCAGGCCACGTTGAAGTTGTTTCCCTAAAAGAATGCACAAGACACATCTCGCGGCATCTTCAATTGCACGGACCAATTGCAGATAAGGCGGTTGACAGTGAATTCAAGTTGTTGTTAGCCCGAGCAGGTAATGTTATTGCATTTTGTTCTGGAATTACTGTGTTCCATAATTTTGGCCACAGGTACTTCATGGCACTCGGCGTCCCTTAATCTAGGTTCTGCAGAGTCACGCCACTCCCGTGCCCACGGGCGCCCGGGAGTGTGGGGGTGGCAGAGATGGCGCAGTGGTGAGAGCACTCGCCTTCCACCAATGTGGCCCGGGTCCCGGTGTCATATGTGGGTTGAGTTTGTTGTTGGTTCTCGTCCTTGCTCCGAGGGTTTTTCTCCGGGTACTCAAGTTTTCCTCCCTCCATAAAAACCAACATTTCCAAATTCCAATTCGACCTGGACGTAGGGCCGTAATAAGGGAGACTACAGTTTGACTGTAATTATGCACCCTACTGAAATAAAGTATATTTATTTATTTTTATTTTGACCAATGTTTGGGTGTAGGGGTGACGCTGCGGGTTTGACACCCTGGCCCTGTTTAGGACAGAAAAACGAAATGGAATGTCGATCGTACTGACCATACCCGGTTGGGGAAGACGGGCATAACATTATATACCATGCTTAGGGACAGAGACCAAAAACCGTATCCTGTCTAGCGGCAAACCCCAGTATAGTCCACATAAGGGAGTAACCCTCCCTTCCGGGCGGAGGAAGGGGGCTGGTGGTGCCGTGTTTAGCATGACGATAGCACCATGTAATTTCAGATGCCGAAAATTGAACTTCAATGCAATCTTCCTTGGTAGCAGTTCGATCGAGCAAGACGCGGAAGCCACGCAGGCCCATGCAAGAACTCGCCCACATGATACCTTTTCTCGCTTTGCCATTTTAGCTAGCCCTTTTTTGGTTTTTGCGTCATGGGATTGAAAGCTTAGACTCTTCTACTGAAAAAATGCCTAAATAACCAGGAATCAAAGATAAATATACTTTGAACTCTAGGCTTCCAGCCTCATGACGCAAAAACCAAATAGCAAAGCGAGAAAGGGTATCCTGTGGGCGAGTTCTCACATGGGCCCGCGTGGCTTCCGCGTCACGCTCGCTTAAACTGCTGCCAAGTAAGATTACATCAGGGGAAGTTCAATAATCACATCGTGCTATCGTCGATGAATATTGTGCTACAGTTGAGTGAGTTAAGGCTAAGCACGGCACTCTTCCCCCTCCCCCCCGGAAGGAAGGGTTACTGCCTAATGTGGTCTATACTGGGGTGCTGGACAGGATATGGTTTTGGTCTCTGTCCCTAAACATGGTAAATTATTTTATGCGCATCTTCCCCAACCGGGTATGGTCGGTACGATCGACAGTCCATTTCGTTTTTCTGTCCTAGACAGGGCCAGGGTGTCAAACCCGCAGCCACCCCTACACCCAAACATTGGTCAAAAAACCCTTTCTCCCCCCCCCCCCCACCCCCGGGAGCCGGAGGGCACAGGAGTAGCGCGACTCTGCAGAACCTAGATTAAGGGACGCTGAGTGCCATGAAGTATCTGTGGCCAAAATTATGGAACACAGTAATTCCAGAACAAAATGCAATAACATTACCTGCTCGGGCTAACAACAACTTGAATTCACTGTCAACCGCCTTATCTGCAATTGGTCCGTGCAATTGAAGATGCCGCGAGATGTGTCTTGTGCATTCTTTTAGGGAAACAACTTACTTCAACGTGGCCTGTGTAACAACTGCTTAATCCGCAGACAGTAACCCTCTCCAGAAGAGTGGAAAAACTACACGACGCCATATATCAGTACTCACACACTGTGAATTTAACTTACTACAATATTTATTTTATTTCATGAGCTGTAATTAAATTAGTAGTAAGTTACAACAGCACGTACATTGCGAAATTACCGCGCTTTAAATAGAGAGAGTCGTGACCGTAAAAACTCCTGTGTGGAGCTGGTGCTAACTGTAATCCAACAAAGTACTAGCTATCTGTTGCAATTTTTTTTTCTTTTTAACTTTCCACCAAGTTTTTATCTCAAATCCCATAACAAAAATCGAATACGTGACTCTGTCTGTTAGTGTGGTGTGACACGTGCGGGTCAGTGCAGAGGTCACCTGTCTTTCCGCGTATTCCTCAAGGCGATGAGATTAAAATATCTTCGCTCAATCAGGAAACTGAAAATTCGTTTGTTTACAGTTTGGAATGTTTTTCTGTTGTATTGTTGCGTTTTCGGTTGGCAAGGTAGGCGGCATAGTACGTCGTTTCTCTGTGTTTTCGATGTTATCTTGGTTAAGTTGAATGAGTGGATTCCTGTCTTGTTGAAATGCCGTTAAAAGTCCGCTTTGGGAGCGATTGCAGAATACCCCGCATCTCTAGCTACACGGCGTCGCCGGCTACGCGTCTACGCGTCTACGCGGCTACACAGTCACAATTTATTCATAGCCCTCAAGTTCTCAGGAAAGTGGTTACGCGTCTACGCGTCTACGCGTCTACGCGGCTACGCCGTTATAATAAATTCAAAGGTTTCTAAGTTCTCTGGAAAGTGGCTACGCGTCTACGCGGCTACACCGTCATAATTTATTCATAGCCCTCAAGTTCTCTGGAAAGTGGCTACGCGTCTACGCGTCTACGCCGTTATAATAAATTCAAAGGTTTCTAAGTTCTCTGGAAAGTGGCTACGCGTCTACGCGGCTACGCCGTTATAATAAATTCAGAAGTTTCTAAGTTCTCTGGAAAGTGGCTACGCGTCTACGCGGCTACACCGTCATAATTTATTCATAGCCCTCAAGTTCTCTGGAAAGTGGCTACGCGTCTACGCGGCTACGCCGTTATAATAAATTCATAGCTCTCTAAGATTTCTGCAAAATGGCTACGCGTCTTCGCGGCTACACCGTCATAAAATAATAAATTATTTTATACCTCTATTGGTTCTCAGGAACGTAGCTTAGCGTTTATAACTGGGTCTTTGGATAGACGTATTTCGTTTCGTTTGTGTTCTTTTTTCACTGCAACATTTTAAACATTTTCGGAATGAAGATTTTAGAACGAGTCATGTAGACAATAAGCTTATATTTCTGGTTTACAAAGAATTTTTTTTCACTTGTCAGCTATTCTCAAGTTGTGGACACACACTTTGTTGGAGAAAACCACAAGACAAATCATAGCCATTGAAAATGTTTATTCTATTACTCGAAACGTGTTACATCTAGGTTGGTGATTCATTCGTCCATTCATTGTACAAGAGATCGCAATTCAAGCTTACAAATACCGAACTACACAAAACCAGCTCAAATAAGCAGTCAAAACGATAACTTACATATTTTTGGGCATCTCCAGGCTTTATGTTCGAACATCAAGGTCATGAAAGCGAACAATCTTAGCATCACCGCTCAAAGCACAAACTGCGAAAACCACATGGCTGATCAAGATCACGTGACCCACACAACGGGGGTACAGAGGGGCGCGGGCCAACAAACTGTTATTTGACACACCTCCTTCATATGGGTGCAAAATTGAAAGATTCCTAATAAATATAGTCTATTTTAAAAACTATCAACCAGCGATTAAAAAACTTTGAAATAATTGCTTGATTTGTCTGCACTATACAAATAATTTATCTCATTCCCAGTCCTTTACTATACCTGGTACTTGCCCCGACGGCGTAGCCATTTTCGGTGGCTGCGCCGAACAGCTTCAGTTGCGGGGTATTCTGCAATCTAGCCCCGCTTTGTTTTAATATAATAGGACTCAGCAAGACTCAAGAAAGCAGAACTTTCTTTCAAAGATCAGGAAAAACATTGTGCGTGCATGTGCAACTAATGGTGAGCCTATCTTAAACGACCTTTGTAATTGTTAGCAGTATTCCAGGAATTAAATCTGTAATTTGCATATAATTCTACCCGCTCAGATCACTAAACAGTAAAAATTTACTGACGGGGAAGTATTTGATTCCCAAAGCTGTAACTTTCCTGGTGAAAAGTATAATGACAGAGCTTTCTTTCTGTGTAGTGTTAATCATTGA
This sequence comes from Siderastrea siderea, assembly GCA_964030785.1. Taxonomy (NCBI): domain Eukaryota; kingdom Metazoa; phylum Cnidaria; class Anthozoa; order Scleractinia; family Rhizangiidae; genus Siderastrea; species Siderastrea siderea. Next base: position 46,067,416 of record OZ034966.1, on the reverse strand, counting down.
ACGATACATACCAGATGCCGTTTTAAGCGGCCGAAGTTGGCCTTCATTCGTACCTTGTGATAAACAAGGTTAAGAGCGGCTCGATAAAAACGCCGCTTGAAAATGTTCGAAACCAAACATTGGCAGATTTATTACACAGTTTTAATGTAGAAAGGTTAAATAATGTTCGTGGTTTGTTTCGTTTTAAAAGAATCCTTTTTACGCTCTCACCGGCTTCCTAAAGTTGAGTGAGAATTTGAGCCGTTTAGAGACCCTAAAACCGCCATTTTATGCATTTTTCGAACTTTTTAAATTTTCGTCCGTTAAATAACTCGTTGGAACTTTGGATTATTTTTTCTTGAATTAGCTTACCCAAAGGGATGTTTTGGCAAAATAAAAAAAAATTCGATTTTTTGTGAGTCTTTCGATTCTCGATATTCTCAGAAAATGGCTCTTAAAGCTGAAACACGTGAACTAAGCAGCGAAGTATAAAAGATCTGTACAGTGATGGGTTAAATTATTAGCAAAACAGTGGTTTCATTGTAAACAAGAAGACGCCTGAAGGCGTTTACGCGGGATGTGCTGGTGTATGTGAGGACTATTTTGAACGGAGTTGGACAGTTGTCGAGTACATGGGTTGGTACGACATGTGACCCTCAACGGGATTTCAGGGAATAAGTGAACGCACGCACACGACACGTTATAACACGCAGGCACGCACGCTTCTGACATTACACGCTTAACGTGCGGATATGCGCATAAAAACAATTGATTTTAAGGGGAGCTTTGTTTTTATAACACACTCGACTTTTGTTTTCTTAACATGCTAAGCTCCTTTGTTCCCTTGACACGGTGGAACTCTTAAATTACTTGCATTTATCAGCTTCTTATTTGGGTGAATAATTTAAAAAATTTTACGGAACATTAACACGAAGGAAAGAAAATTCATTTTCCCATTCGAAATATTAAATAAATTTATAGGGAACAATACGGCTCTTCGATTTTTTTTTTCAAATACAAGGGAGCAGAGAAAAGATGGTTGTGTGAATATAAGCTTAATTATTTTTTTGCGTGCTGGATGCGACGTAAACAATGAAGCTAAAATTTTCAGAATTGCACTTCCCTTCGCCAAACTCAAACCTGCCGTCTAAAGCGAAACTGTTGAATGTAACTTATACTAAAATTGTAGCTTATGGTTTTACAAAGAGAAATAGAGTAAAATTGCGAGCTTTTTTCCTCGGATTGATTTAGTTCACAGTGCACTGAATTTGCATACCGCGAGTCTCAAAATATAGATTGCGCGAGTCATGGAATAACAAATCAAACCTTTTCTTCGCGCACTTTATCCTTCGATTGAAATTGAAGAAAGAGAAACGGAGATGTTCAGTATTAGAGTGTAAAAGGATATAAACAAGAAGAAGACATGGTCAGAATGTAGTAAGCGTGAAGACATTCATTTGACTTTGTGCTTTGCCTTGCCTGTTTGTGCTCAACTCAACCTGACTTGCACGTGATTCGAAGTGTTACAGCCAATAAAACCGCACAATTTTTCGGGACGTCCCTTGAGCCTTGTGCCAAGAGCACGGGAAACGGGAAAGTTAAAAAGACATGCGAATTTGTGACACTGATGAAATAATCCCATCGACCGAAACCTAGACGCTGGCTGACTACGTCATCCCGCGTAATAACGTGAAAAGGAAACATCTTCAAAAAATTTTCAATTTATGTGAAGGTGTTCAGCCACTTACAAAAAAGCTTAGAGTGCCACTGAGACGAAAATTCGTAGGTTTATTTCGGCCAAATTCTGTCGCAGAATATCGCGTTGTGTCTATATTTACCCAGAAAACTGAACAAGAAACCGTCCATCCTGATATTTTAAGCTCCAAAGCTGCGCTCAAAGAGCAGATAACTCTTATCCAACGGATACATCGCTGTCCAGCTATTCGAAAAACTGATGTTTCAAGCTTTGGAAATTTAGGCAAAACACCTATAAAAACTCTAGAATTTGATGCTCGCGAATTCTCAAGCATCGGTCGATTGATTTTATTGGTCGCTTCGTTGGAGAAATAAAAGAAGCTATATTTTGTCTGCCGTTGGTTATATTCATTATATATTGTAAAGCATTGAGATTTTTGGCCATTCTTAGCATAGTATGGGAAACTTTCTTGAAGAGCCGTAATGCTGTAGTCATCTGGCAGTTAGCTGATGAAGGATAGTACAGTGGTCACTTAATGCATTGAAACACAAGTGCTTGGCGTTTCTAAATATTTTGAACAGTTTTTGTAGAATTCCTAACTTGAGCCGAAAAAAGTGAAATAAGCCAACACCTTTGTTTTTAAGGACTGGAGGCCTTGTGTGACCGGAATCTAAATATTTGTAGTGCAAATCAAGGCCACAAGGAAAATTTTCTTCTGCTCAACAACAACATGCGGACCGGGGAGGAAACGAAGCTTTCACTTGCTTTATTCATTGCGTAAAAATAATAACTTGATATCAAATCAATTTACTTGGTAGTTCATTTACTAAGATTGCTCTGACAGTTAAAAGAAATAACATTGTAAACCCCTTAGACAAATAGTGGCGTGTGATATTTTTTCCCAACTTAATTTCCACGCCAGACGAGCCGACCTGTTGAAGCCTTTTTGCATTTTCGAAAATGCAAAAATATGGAATACCAAAATTCTGGTCCCAGTGGCACTTTAAGGCTGGAAAAAATGCATGACATCACAATTAGAAGCTCATTGTGAAAAACGACGTTTCAGTGTTACACCTAGATCCTATTTCTCAGCCCATTTTTTTTTAAATCGCACTTCCAATTCTAATTGTGTCAAAATCCCAGTCCCAGTGCCTTAAATCCCATTCCCTGGTGCAAAAAACAAGTGAATCGCGGTTTTATTTTTTCAGGAACCTCTTTCAGGTAAGAAATCGACTGAGCTTTTTTTTGGGCCACAAACTTCTGGCCCGGGGGGTTACCCAATGAAAGTTCTGCACAGGGAGGCTCCACCCAGGGTTCAAGCCTTACCCTTAATTTTACTAATCTTTATCGTACTAATCTTTCGTACCTCTAAAATCAGCCCAAACCAGTAGTTTAGAAATACGTGACTCGCAGAATCTCGCGAAGCTCGGGGAAGGGTGCTCCGCAAAATTGAGTGATGGGAGTGGGGGAGAGATTTAATTTCTGGTTTAACTGAATATCTAATATAAAGCAAGGTTATTTGTGAGAGGAGGTGTGGATGGGTGGCCGCAATGGTCCCTAACTGGGAGTTTAGACATTCTCGTTCCCTCATTCGCTTCCATGTAACTTATATCTCGCTCGGCTAAGCAAATTTCCCTTTCGTAAACGGTCGATGCCATTTTCACAAGTCATCGAAACTTTTTCTTTTATAAAAGAAAAATGTCAAAAAGACAATTAAATACCTATACCTAGAATCGAGCCCGGAACTTTTTGCATACTAACATACCTCCTTCATCACTACATCACTACGTTGATCCGGCAAATGAGGAAAATTTTAATTATGTTATTTGATACATCTATAACAGGTGACCGTATCCCAATGCCTAACTTAAGCGTGAATCTAATTAACTTAGGTCTAGCCTAATCGTTTTATTCGTGCGAGCTGTTATCTGATAATAATTCAGAAATAACTTCATTTCGTCCTAATCCAGGCATAAAATAGGGCAGAATTGACATCGACCATTACGAAAGGCTTGGTTACCAATGATGGCATCGACCGTTAAAAATGGCATCGACCGTTTACGAAAGGGAAATTAGCCTCGGCTAAGGCAAACGAGACCTCCTGTTTGGATCCAATGACAACCTCACTGGTCTTGCAGTTTTCGGAAGAACTCCTACCTTTCAACCTGTCATCATCCCAAGTTGTAAACCTTCGCCCATGAAAAACCTGTCGACCCGACTAGCTTCCCCTGGGTCTCCGAGAATGACCTGTCATTGTCCATTGTCAATCTGTCCCTACAGTCCGGTCAGTTTGCTACGTGTGGAATAAAGCGATAGTCCCTCCCCTATTAAAGACAAGTGAGATCGATCTCATATTAAAAAAATCAAGAATCCCCACCCTGTTAGCTATTTCGCCTATATATCTCCAAACTGACTGAGACTGCTATTGTTGTCCAGCTAGAGTCTCACATATCTCACTATGGTTTGTACTCAGCGCTCTAATCCGTGTACTGACAGTATTACAGCACAGAGACAGCCTTGTCATGGCAGGACGGAGAGAGAATTAAATGTGAGTATCGTTTCATGCAGAGTTTTTGCCGCTTTTGTTGGGAAAGTATGAAAGTTTGTTACACAGTTGGATCAAGTTATCATCCTTCTTAATTAAGTCCTGGTCTGAATGTTGTAAAAGGACTCTACGTTCTGAATGATGGACATAAAGCCAGTAGTTCTGGCTTTTGTTGAAACAATTCTTGAGGGTGACAGATGTGCGTTTTTGAGAGACGTGATAGTGCCACGACCTTGTGCGCAAGAGCGAAAGTGAGCACCAAATATGCTGGCACTTTCCCAAAAGAATGACGTCTAGGGAGAAGACTTAGCACTCTATTTGAATGCTGACACATCCGGGCTCATCTTCGGCTGTCCTCCCATCAGGAAGGTGAAGAAATATCCCGAAATATGGAGTGGGTATAGAATGTAAGAAAGGCATGTGATTATTTTGGAAGGAGTTTAATGTAAACGGACGCTGATTTCAGAGTTCACATAGACATGGACACGAAGTTGCAGGATTTAAAAATTCTTATCTAAATATAGATAAATTAAAAATAAATAAATAGATAAATTAAAAATTTAACCTTCGAGTACGCAAAGGGGTCGACTGCGTGCGCCTTTCGACCGCCATGGTACAGAAGGGTGCGCTGAGAAAAAAATTGGACGTCTACATTCCTTTAAATGCTCAATCATTTCACTTAACGCTGCAACAAAGTCCCGACAAATTTCTGAGTTGCATGTACCTTAGCCGTTTTACTTCCAAGATATATAAAGTGAAGATTTGTACAGCACGTTAGGTTTCATTCGAATGGCCACACGTCATTTTATCCATAAATTCGAAAACGTTAGTTTCACCGGACTCTCTACGCTGTAATGCAGCAAAATAGTACCACAGGAAGTACTGCTGGATGTTTTCCTTCGAATAACCACACTTCACCCACGGAGGCAAGAGGTCAAAAGGTAGAGACCCATTACATGAGCCGAGTTTTGTCCCTGCAATTGTCTCGAGGCCTGGTCCATGAGACTTTTCTTTCTTTTTATGGGTGCAAAAAAGAAAGAACAGTTACAGTGTGGGTTTGTAGAGGGAAACTCCTCTTTTTTCTGACAATTCTGGTGGAAATTTAAAAAAACCTATTCATTCTTAAGACTTTGAATTAACGGTTTAGAAAGAGTGAGTTTTGAGTGAGTGTCAAACGTAAGTCATTTTTAATTTGCGTTTACTGAGATTTAACACAATACTTGAAAAAACGAAATTTCATACCAGGCATGCTACGTTTTCGAAACAATTCAAGATCCAATTAGGAGAAAACCAAAACCAATCGTGACTCGGCGTTTGCGTGGCTTCCCGTAATTAGACCCGGTTGCACACGTGGCCGCACTTGCTACCGGGTGCTAAGCGTCCCCTGCTTGGAACCGGGTGCGTAGCATCCCCTGCTTGGCACCGGGTGCATAGTGTCCCCCGCTTGGCACCGGGTGCATAGTGTCCCCCGCTTGGCACCGGGTGCTTAGCGTCCTCTGCTTGGCACTGGGTGCATAGCTTGCCCTACGTGGCACCGGATGCATAGGTTCTCGTGGTTGGCAGCGGGTGTAAGGCCTCTCGCGCTTGGCATCACATGCGTGGTTTCCCACGGTGAAAACGGGTGCATAGCTGGCCGCGCTTGCCATCGGGTGCAGGCTCTTTGCGTTATCGTTTGTTGTCATTCATAGCATGTGAATACTTTGGTTTTGGTTTTAGGTACGTCAGGTGAACTTAACAACAATACGGCGTTTATTAATTCTTTATTGTGTAAGAAATAGAGGATATTACATGGTCACACGGAGATACGACATTTATCTTCTGTTTATTATATAGACACCGATGAAATACCAGGATAACGATTTCTTGGACTAATCCTTTATTTGTGAATCGATCTAATAAAGTGATATGGATCTTACGCACATTCGAATTTTGGTCGAAAAATAGAGAAAACAAGTAGCGCTTATATGTATTCTGAATATTATAGCAACAAGGCATATAACTGTTTAAATTTCATTGGCTAAGACTAAAGTAGCCATGACAACCGTGATAACTTCACATGTGAAAGATAAAAATCGTATCTTCACTGGATACGAAGTTTTCGTCACTGGAAAAATCCTGGTTTTTCATCGGTGACTATATAATGAACTAATTTACTTCCTTAAGTTTCGGTTCTGGAGTAAATTCCTTTGAATTATGACCCGGAAAAATTGGCCGAGGATAAAGGATAAAGGTGTTAGTTAACAGTTATATTTTCGTAAATGAGGGGGTAGTGTATGGTAATTATTTCTTCAAGGAATTAGTTCTATTTGGTAACTCCCATTAAAAGAATGTTGTTCACAAATGCAAAGTCTGTGTACGTAGAAATGATTTATTTTTATCAAATTAGAATGTTTTAATTGAAGTCAAGATTATAATGCTTCGATAAAAAGAGAATTAATAAAAATGAAGTTTGCTTTTTGTCTCTAATTTTTTAATTTTCATTTCTATTGCTGGAGAGTAAGCCACATGGGGATAATCTTATGTTGTCCTTACTCAGAAAAACTTGTTCAAGAGCCTAAAGAAATTCGACAATGCATTCAAAAACAAGTTTAGGCCTGGACGACCATTTTTTTTAGCTTTTTCACTTGCCAATCAGATGGGTAACGTTGCCCTTAGGAATCCTCCTATTGTGAGCCATATGCCCGACTAATGATGTTCTTACTGCCCTCTGCATCTTCAGCATTGATAGTGGGCCTTTCATCATCGAAAAGCTGAGAAAGAGTAAGACCCTCCTCAAGCAGGGTAAAAATGCAGGACCAGACAACATCCTCCTCCTCCCCCCCCCCCCCCCCCCCGAAGTATTGAGAATTTCAACACCGACAAGGAATTACTTGGCTATTGCGGCAATGCACCGATGACAAACGATAAATCTTGTCAATGGTCTCCATCCAACGCCATTGACATCACTACTGTGCCCAAGTCCGGTAAGCTAACCAAAACAGAAAACTTCCTTGGGATAACCTGGTCATTTACGCCTTAATGATCCTCAACAGAGTCAGGAAAGTATGTTCAGGCCTTGTGATTACATGTTGAAGATGTATTTATCAGTGAGTGACGAGGGTATACTCTGAAAAAAATCCGATGTAACAATTGTAAAAAACTTTTGTTGTCGGCATTTAAATTTGTGCTATTTTGCTACCGATTGAGGTATACCCAGCATAATTAGATGGGTACAACAAATAATAGTCTCTTACTCCTGAAATGTGTTTATCCATGCGAGTGGATTTTGGTGGTTGTGACCGTACGACGACAACAACATCGCTCCAAACTTCATTTAAGCAGCGTTACCACCGGCGATATTCAAATAGACTGGTGCCATCCCCACTCCTCATATCTTCAGTATGTGAGCCCACGAGCGTGTAACGTCATCTGGTAAGCGGTTACCCCTTCTCCCAGGCCCCTAGGTCGAGAATTTATTTAAGCTTCATGAAGTGCTATACATTATACACCTCCCTATCCTTCCCTCTCTATTGCTCTCGTGGCAAGCAAACGTTTTCACAACCACGTCTGATATCCCCAGAGTTAATGAAATTGACTTTCTCTTCAGTGGCCTGTAGGAAATCGCGACCTTTAAAAGACAGCACATCTTGTGCAGAATTTTGCGCTCGAAATGAACAACTTTGCGTTTGTGGCATTCTGGTGTAAATTTTGTAATCTTTTTTTTTTTGGCAAAGACCTTGTACATGTCGTGCAAAATCTGCCGATCTGGATCACAATCTACGTGTCTACATATCTTTTTTAGTTTCTTCTTTTTAGTTCTTTGCTTGTTTGTGTTTGTTTTTTATCCCTTTATTTTTTTCCTCGTCTTTTCACACGAGATGACAATTCCAGGAAAAAAAAAGATTTATTGGTCAGAAACAGAAGAAAATCGACGGTAAAAACGAAATAAAGTTGTAATCTACGTCTTCTAGGCACTGGATGGCACTTCCGAAAGCAAAGCTAGAAAAAAATGTATAATAATTAAAATAATAACTGCTAATGTTCGACCATCTTTTTCACCGGCATAACAGCACTTGTTTTTACTGTACTTTCACTCTGAATCGATAATCAAATTTATGCGTGATGCGCTGTTTTTAATACCAGGTGCATCAATATTAGCCCCCTCGGCGAGGGGCTATACATGTACACGTACAATCCCTGTTTGCTGTAATTGGGCGCTGTCACAAAGTGCAGTTCGCCGTTACATCAACCTTCGATCTCAGGAATGAGAAAACCTTGATTTCAAAGGCAGTTTTAAATTAATACCCCAAACTGAAGGTAAGTAGATCATCACCTATTTTTTGTAAATCGTCAAATTTGGAACAGTTTTCAAATTCAGCAAGGGCAGAATTTAGGAACCACGCGTATAGTTGTGCCCACTTCAATGCGAAGCGCCTATTGTGAGGCTTCATGGAGATGCTTACCACAGGCTGTCGTATTAATGAGGTTGGTCTAACTTGTTCATCAGAGCAGAGAAGGGAAACGGCTGCACAAAGAAAGGCGAGGAAGAATACCACACAACGAAGAAAACGAATCGCGAATGATAATATACCGAACCTTAGCGCTTCTCTAGACTGAATCAAGCACTGTATTGTTCTTAGAAATGTTTTCTTTTATTTTGTGTTTGCATTTTGGTGTGGCCATATTGTGGGCTGGATTTACGATGAAAGTGAGTACACGGTAACCCTACCGGTACCCCGTCGGATAGAAGTTGTTTTCACGTGAGAGAACGACCGAGTATTTGTTCGGCCCAAAATAGATTAGCCGGAAATAATGAGGCGACCGAATGAAAAGGGTTTTTCCAAGACGAGGTTTGACTGTACAGAGATAAATAAGTAAATAAGTAAGAGAAAAATCCGCTCTAAGGCACTACAAACGAACAAAATGTGCAAAATAATTAATAAATAAAATTAACCTGAGCTGTATATTTACATCGAATTTTCACAAGATATGACGCTAAAATTTACGTAATTTGTGGCAAAATTCGAGGCACTCTTTCCATCAATATGTATAGTTTCTCAATCAGCACAAGCCGAATTTGAAAATTTAAGATAGAAAACAAGAAAGAAAATTTTGTCGTAAATTTATGAACGCCCAGGAGAACCCGCAGTATTCAAAACACGCACTCGTTGACAAATTATTTTGTCATTAGAAAAGAAAAATGCTAAAATTTTAAATTGAAATATTGTTATAGGTATGAAATCAATTGCCAGGAAAATGATGCCACAAAATAGATAAATTAGATAAGAGAATCCAGGAAAATTTACTTGTTTTGTTTTCATCTGTAAAATCACTTTATCAACTTTAGGGGTATAAATTGTGGTATTTGGCAATTAAACTTGGAAATTAGGTGAGTGAAATTCAGACGTTTGGCAGAGCGTTGTCTCTGAAGAGATTGACAGCTATTAGCGACTTGAAATTTATTGGCGTCGGTCATGCGGGCAGAAATCGGCGCGTCAAAAGTTTTTAAGAATGGAACAAAACATCTTGAAGACTGTTCTCATGCCAATTTTTGCTCGCTCTACTTTTTCCTGCCCCGACTAATTGCCTCTGGATCTCCGAGCATGGGAGATAAGTAGGTTCCTGGTGACAGAAAGTGAAAGGATTGAAAGCCATGCAATTGCGCGCTACTTATCCCGATTAAACATTTTATCGTATATTTTAAAAAAAGATCTTCAAACACATCTTTTTCAATTTCGTTTTAACAAAACCTAATAAATTCTTTAATGCAGCATTTACTTATTTATTTTTATATTTTGAGTACAGATAACGTCTTTTAATTTACTTTAGCAGTCAAAGTTTTTATTGTAAGTTTTTATCATAGTTTTAGTTCGAGTCTTCATCAGCACTTGGCGCACGTACGAATACTTGTATTTAATGTTTTCTATTTGCGTCTGTATTTATTAAGTAGACATTTAATTTTTGACACGTTAAGGCTTGACAAAGAACCTGTTTTATTAAGTGAGACATGAAAGCTTTGGGTGGCCGACTTTTTAGTACCTTCACGTTTAGCTGTTAGTTCAACAAGGACCAGTCTGACATTGCAACCTTACAACTTCAGGCAATAACAGTAAACGGAGTAAAGAGTCAAGATCAGCTCCGCTTATGCACAAGGTGAAATAATTGGCCGTGACCATCTCCTGCTATTAATCAGTAGATGAAAACCTACTTAAATGTGTGTACCAAAGGAAGAATAACGGAAAAGCACTTTCAAATAATACTAAACGGATGCTGATAGAATGCAATGAAATGTAAACGCCACCCGCATTTGTTTGTTTATACGTTAGTTCTAATTTTCAAGGTGCGCGCACCAGACAATCCTGCTCAGCTATACTCTCTCCAGTGAATGACTGTTGAAGTCCCTGACAAATACGTCGGTTCTTTGCTCAGTTAGTGCGTTAAGTTGCTGTTCCTCCTTCAATTTTCACGGTATTCTATAACTACGTCATTAATACCTTAGTTATTTATAACTGTAGTGAATTATTTTCTTGTCTGTGCGACTCCGTAACACATTTTTTTTTCCAACAGGACAATGAAGTTGCTTTTTCTGCTATCTCTCATGCTATTTTGCATTAAGGGACAAGAAAAAAGTGAGCATTTCTTGTAGTTACTTTACTAGAGCAAGAAAAAACACAAAGACATAAGGGAACTTCGTTCACAATAAGGACGGACTCCGCTCAACTTTCCAGCAGTAAGTGCAGAAATTATTTACAAAAAAACTACTCACAGCACGGTAACATTTTGAATACTGTTTGAAACATCTCACTTTAATTCACTTCTCCAAGTGACCCCACGATTAAATTCTCAAGCATTCTTGGGAAAATTAATGTCAAATCTCGTAAAAAATATGCTACAAACGGGCGCCATTTTGTTTTGCACTGACATGAAGCGTCTTTTTGATTGAAATATTAATAACCTAAAATTCAATTGTCTCTTGCGAGGTCAGCTTGGGAGCTTGACTACTGATAACTTCTTCTTTTTTAATTCAAAATGTTACCATTTTTGCACTTATTGCTCGAATATTCAGCGGAAATCGTCTTAAGTTTACTATTGGCAAAACCCTGTCATAATAATGTCCGCTTACACAAATAGCAGCAAGCCCCAGCAAAGTTTTTTCTTATTGTCTAAACGTGAAAAATGATAATACGTGAAAAAATGAACACGAGCCGTGCTATAGTTTTATCCGTACTCGGTGACCGTAAATTATTAACTGAGCCATATTCCCCAAAAGTTGTATGGGGGACTGGGACTGGTCTTTGGAGCGAACGGACGTGTCTTTTGATATCTGAGACTTCTCCACCAAAAATGTTCTTATAAAACGCCTCCAAACGCCAAAGCACCGTGGAAGAGCAAAAGGGGAAGAAGAAGAATACGAGCGAAGATACGAGCCGAAAGAGGAGGAGAGAGTCAGGCTCACAGACTGACGACAAAGAGTGTTGCAGCAGTTGCCGTAGTATGGCCGACATCATCGCTGACATGAACCGTAAACTTGACCTAGTTCTAGCCTAGGTAAAAGAAATTGACGAGTTGAAAGAGAAACAAAAACAGCTGGAGAAAGAAAATGGGAGTCTGAAAGAAAGCCTTGTGTTTGCTCACGGGTCCATTAAAACCTTGGCCGAACGAGTCGACGCTCAAGAAAAGTTGATTTCAGAATTAAAGAAAGATGTAAATGATCTGACCAGAAGTGTAAACTCTGAGAAGGAACGTGCAGTCAAATTAGAAAGTCACAGCCGGAGAAACAATCTAATTTTCTATGGCATCCCTGAAGAAACAAATGAATCCAGTGCTAAGAGCGAATCATTGCTTTACTCCTTTCTAGAGGAGAATCTCAAGATGGAAGAAGAAGATATCGATGGAATTTCGGTTGAACGTGCACACCGCCTTGCAAGCGAAATGCAAATGGTGACAAGCCGCGCCCGATTATAGCAAAGTTTACCTTTCACAAGGATAAAGAGCTCATATTATCAAACGCCCGTGTTCTTGCCGGATCAGACTTTGGAATCTAGCAAGACTTTCCTCGAGAGATAGTGCAAATACGTAAAGAACTAGTGAAAGTTTTGAAACAAGCAAAGAAAGATGGACACAATGCTAAGCTGGTCTACAACAAACTCTACATTAACGGCAAAAGGTACCAAAATCCAGTTCATAAATAAACACAGGCACACTTTTCTTATGGGTAACCCTTTTACAAGAAGCTTGACATCTCTTCACGACAAGGCGTGCTTTGGCTGGAGACTTTTCCCATACTAAGTATTATTTTTACGGTTAGTGTAATTAGTGTAACTGTACATGTTTGTTTTCTTCATCTTTTTATCCCAATGTTGTGTTCTTTTTTCGGTGAGCAGGATATTCAGTGGGAGAACCTTTTATCTATGGAACCTATTAATCTTGTTACGGTAATTTTTATTAACTTTCTATGGCTAATATAACTATTTCATCACTTAACGTTCGAGGCTTGGGCAATAACAAAAAACGAAGAGAAACTTTCCAGTGGCTTAGAAAGAAAAACTATTCTATTTACATGCTGCAAGAGGTCCATTGTACCGAGAAGTCCTTTGAGACTTGGGCCGCTGAATGGGGCTCTACAGCCCTTTTCAACGGCTTAGCAACTAATAAAGCAGGTGTCGCTATTCTTTTCAATAACAACTTCACTTTCAAAGTTTTGAAACAACTATGTGATAAGGAAGGAAGGTACATCATTATCGATTTGGTAGTCGGTGAGCTGACCTTAACGATTTGTAATATCTATGCCCCTAACAAAGACGATCCCGCTTTCTTCCAAAATGTGAGTGAACAAATGACATCTTTTAAATGAGAGGAAATTATCTTTGGGGGGGGGATTTTAACCTTGTTTTGGATGTCTTGAAAGACAAAAAGGGCGGAAAACCAAGTACGCATCAAAATTCTTTGAAAATGGTCCAAAATTTTCAGAATAATCTTGATCTGACGGATATATGGCGGGACTTAAACCCGGAAGAGAGAAGATATACATGGAGGCAAAATAAACCCGAAATACATTGTCGTTTAGATTTCTTTCTTGTGAGTGTAAGCCTCGCCGGAAGAGTTTTAAGGTGTGATATTCTCCCCGGTTACAAAACAGACCACTCCTTGTGCAATATTGTAATCAACTTCCACACCAACCCCAGAGGACCAGGCTTTTGGAAATTAAACTCGTCACTTTTAGGCGAGATCGATTACGTAAACGATATCAAATCTACTATTGCGAAAACAGTGCATCAGTACGAAAATAACGAAACCGTTGACGAGGTGTTGCTTTGGGAAATGATTAAGCTTCAAATAAGAGATACCGCAATTAAGTATTCAAAAGCCAAAACAAAGAAAATGAAATATAAAGAAGCCGACGTTGAACGTGAAATAGCCACTCTTGAAAGGATCTAATAGAGTACGATCAGACTGGCTTCTTGAAAGGCCGTTCTATTGCAGAAAACATTTGCTTAATCAACAATGTTATTTCATACACACACGCAATAGGTATTCCTGGATTGCTCCTCTTCGTTGATTTTGAAAAAGCTTTCGATACTATCGAATGGTCTTTTGTTCGAAAAACCCTGGAGCATTTTGGTTTTGGTTCATCTTTTATTAATTGGATCAGTCTATTTTATACCGATATCCAAAGCTGTAATGGCTGGTCAGGGGGTTTCTTCGAGTTGGGTAGGGGTGTAAGGCAGGGCTGTCCGCTCTCACCTTACATTTTCATTCTTTGTGTCGAGGTGCTAGGTACCGCTATACGCAGGGATAACGAAATTAAAGGAATCTCTGTAGGAAATGTCGAATGTAAGATTAGTCAGTTTGCAGATGGCACTACAATGATTCTAGATGGCTCACAAGTGTCACTTGAGAGATCCTTTGCATTGTTAGACAGCTTTGGTCAATTGTCTGGCCTGCGAGTTAATTGCGAAAAAACTGAAGTTCTTTGGGTAGGATCCAAGGCAGGTTCAAATCAAATTATGTGCCCAGATCGCTAGAAAAAAACTTGACATGGGCAAATGGCAAAGTTAAGGCTTTAGGTGTTTGGTTTTGTACGGACCAAAATTTAGGAATGAAAATGAATTATGAAGAGAAGGTTCGGAAAGTTGAGGATATCCTTAACAACTGGCAAAATAAGAGAATAACGCTTTCGGGAAAAATTACAGTTATAAAGGCTTTAGCTGCGTCTCATCTTGTATACGTTATGTCGTCACTATGTACATGTTCTAAATCGTTAAAAGCAACAAATGACATGCTTTTCAAATTCTTATGGGATGGGAAAGGGGGCAAAATTAAACGGACTGAAATGATAGCTGATTATTGCGATGGTGGTCAAAAAATGTTAGACATAATGGAATTTAATAAATCTTTGAAGATTGCGTGGATATTAAAATATATTTCTGATGAGTGCAAATCTAAATGGAAGTGTTTTTTGATTTCCATCTTTCTAAATTGGGAGGCAAATTAGTTTTTCTTGGGAACTTGAGTAAAAAAGATGGTACGAAACTCAATGTCAAAGATAATTTCCTCCAAGAACTTGTAGAGATTTGGGCCGACTTTTACTACAGAGATTCTTTTGACTCCCAACGTGACTTTAGTGGTAGTCTGGTATGGAACAACTCATTAGTAAGAATTGCTGGTGAGGCTGTCTTCTACAAGAACTGGGCAAAAGCGGGAGTAAAAAATATCAAAGACCTCATGAATGATGAGTATGAGGTCATAACTTATAGAAACTTTAAAGAGAAGTATTGTTTTCATGTTTCCTTCCTTGAATTTTATGGAGTAACCTCGGCCATAAGGTCCGCCATGAAGACTTTGAAAATGAAATCACAAAGTGAAAACGATCAAGGGCCCACAAAAACTGTTTGCAGCAACTAAGCCAACCAAATTAGCTTATGAAATTCTAATAAATAAAAAATCTACTCGCCCTAAAAAGAGTCAGGAAAAATGGGTAAGAGACTGTAAACTTCAAGCTGTGGAGGATTTGAACTGGACGTTTACTTGTATTTATTCACTTCCAAGGATATGCACAGTAAGTACTAAACTAAGGAATTTCCAGTTCAGATTCCTCTACAGACGTATAGCAACGAATTCCTTTCTTTTCAAAATTCGAATATCGGATACAGCTCTTTGTTACTTGTGTAAAACAGACGAGGAAACACTAATTCATCTTTACTGGGAATGCTCAGCTACAAAATCTTTTTGGCAAAGTGTGAAAGAATTTTTCGTTTCAATCCATCTTATACCAGCCTCGCACGTTTTAGACATGTATGAATGTTTAGGCTTCGGAGGAGAGGAAGATGATGTATTACTAAACCACTGTTTGCTCCTTGCAAGATACTATATCTATTGTTGTAAATTTAAGAATGTCTCTCCATGTATCGGAGAATACGTGCAACGGCTGAAGTTCAATTTTGAAATTGAAAAACAAGTTTCTATGGTCACAGGTTCAGAGAACAAATTTCAGCAGAGATGGTCCAAAATTCTCCAGCCACTATAAGAAGTGGCTTCTTACACAACTTTAATCTCCTCCTTTTCTTTAATCCAAAACCAATTTTTGCTTAAGTATCTTTTTCAGCCGGGTTCCTCCCCTTTTTTTATCCTGCTCTCCGTCTACTTTGCCTTAAATTTGTTCTCCCCCCCCTTAATTTTTTTTCTTTTATTTATTTGTTTATTTATTTATTTATCTATTTATTTATTTATGTTTTAGTCATGTGTACCTGTGTAAATGTGAACTGTTACAATAAAGTGTTAACTGAAAAAAAAAAAGAAAAAAAAAGTTGTATGCAACCGACGGGAGAAATTCGCACCGGTCGAGTTGACTTTACTGAACAAACTTTCACAAAATTGTTGCAAAATGTCATGCAAAAGAACGACTGTTGCCATTGATCTTTATTTTTATCACGTCATGCGAGTTGCACTTTCTAAATTGAGCATGCTCAAACGCTTGTTTTTGGTGGAATGATTCTTGGCCTGCGTGGCAAGGAAACAATGTGTCTTGCTCGTTTGTGCACCCAACAAATATTCTGGAAACAATGATGTTTCCTCATTTGCGAGAGACTTTACGCACTTTTGCAGGCACTTGAAATTTTTGGAGAGGAAATACTGACCACTGATACCACTGACTCTGCTTGGGTGCGATATTGCTTTGAATGAGAAGAGGCAGCAGCAGCATCAGCGGGAAAGGTGGTTAAATGTAAGATTGCCACAAGGGCCTTTTGTTGTCACGTTTCCATTTTCAATTCCAGCTTACAAGGTGATTGTTGAAACCTCGAATACTGAGGGTGCGGGCACGAACGCATGGATCTATATCAAAATATATGGCGATAGAGGTGTCACCAGGAGAGAAGTGTTGGATAACGTGTTTGATAACTTTGAAAAGGGAAGGTAAGTATATTGAGACACTGATGACAGTCCAACATCTCAAAACGGCTCTCTTATGCCAGGCTTTCAATCATCCATTCATCTTTTTTAAATGTGAAAACCTTAAGCCTCGGACGTACAGGCGAAGCCATGGCCCACCAGAAGAATGTGGTTGGAACGCCTCCCCTGGGTTTTTGCGTACGATGTTCTTTACAAGAGAGGTTAATATTATCAGTTAGCCCTTTAAGCGGTATTTCCTGGGGCACATGACGTCATCCAAATGGCGGTCTTTAATTGGCAATTTTTCACTTGTTTTCACAAAAACGTTTCTCATTTACCCTGAAGGTTCGGCAATTGCAAGTCATGCATTCCAAACATCCATCTACAATTTAGTCCTGTTGCCAGGACGCACTCATCACCCCACCCTTAGGCTACCAAAAGAACTAATACCTGGTTGAGGGTCAAGGCGGCCTGGATTTTCCCAGTTTGCATGCACAGTCTTTCAGTCAATTTTGCCTCGCTCAAAGGTCAAGATCACCTCTCACGTGCAAACAATATCCTATTTTCATTTAGCCAATCACGTGAGGGGTTGCAAATGCAAATAGTAACGTTATAAATAACTGTCTCCTGTTTCACTCTCACCATCAAAATTCCGTTCTCTCCCTTAGACCTCTCCCTTAGCACCCTAACTGTGAAAAGATAAGGAAAACTAGAACCCCATTTCGAAAATATGTGTGGCTTAGTAGGGATGACGCAAGATACTGGGCCTCAAAGGGTTCCTTGCATTCACCATTTCATGCTACACGCCTACTATTCAATTACTAAACAGCGGTTCTCAACATTAATCGCATCTCCCAACCTACATCTCCGCACTTCCTAACCATTGGTTACTGCTAGTAATAAAACAAAAAAGAAATGCCATGGCAGGTACCCATTAGACTGAACGTTTTAAGTTTAGGTGGAAATTTTGCCATGTTTGTGTGTTTGTTTTTTGTAGCCGTGACGTATTTTCCATCGTTGGTGAAGACGTAGGACGCGTGAAAGGAGTAGAGATTTTTCGTGATGAAGGTTCTAGCTGGCATCTCAGACAAGTGAGAAGATAATCAATAGTTACAGAATATTTCACGAAGAGTGTGTGAAAACGGTATTTACGCGCGAGTACTAGTTGTTCAAGTATCGGAAATCGAACGAGTGAGATTTTCAACCAGTGCCTAAGTACTGTACGCGTACACTTTCCATGGTGTATCATGTTTATTATATACATACTGAGATTTAAATTCTTGTTTAATGACAAATTGTGTTGCACAGTCAGATTCATGTCAATAACGCATAAAAGATGTAAGTTTATTAAATGTTTTGATTGTAGACATTTTCTAGTCAGTTCAAACTGAATATCGTTGGCGATACTCACCACGGGGTAGTCATTTTTCTTTAAATGCCTCTCAATACTTTAAAGAAGACGTCTTAAGCCCGAGGGCTTATAACCTACTCCGTCTTTAGTCTAACAGAGCGAATAAACTCCGCAAGATACTTGCTTTAGACTGTTTGATTCTGTTGACTTATAGTGTGCACTTCTCGCTCGTCGTTCTTTTCGTTTCTCAAAAACTCTTCCAACATTTTCACATCTCGTTTCGTCTTCTCTTTTGTGATTTTGTCTTCGAGACTTTACACATAATCCTAAACCGAAGTATCGCGGGCAACAAATCTTTTCTCCCTCATGTTTTAAGCTTAAAAGAAAGTCAACTACAACACTTGCGAGAGACTTAGAAAGCGAAAGCCTAAATGAGAATCACCTTGTTACGGACCACACGTCAAAAAACATGATACGCAGCGCCTGATTGGACGTATCGTTTTCTTCACACGAGAAAAAAGTGATACGGGACCTTTGATTGGCTTTCAGCTACTTACACCAGTTTGTGGACGAAAATTTATTTCGCACCTTTTCAGTGGATAAGTCTCAGTGTGAAAAAAAATTTTATCCGGCCGAAACCCGTCTAAATTTCTCGAGTTCTAATTCTCCACTCTATTATGTCTTGAAAACACCAACAACAACAAAATAATTCAATATAAACTTATCAAGTTTTTTTCTCCACCTTAAGGCTCCAGCAAGCCGTGTGTTACATTTTTCTGCAGTTTTGTTTTCCCCATAGTCTATTCATATGTTTATACATTTGTTTATACTTTTGTTTATATATTTGTACTCTGTTTACAAACAGTGCTACATTAACGTTACGCACATAACAGAAGACAACAATGCTTTACAATACCAACTGTAATTCATTATTTAATGAAAGTATAGTATAAAAGAGTCATTTGAGTCCGTTTACTGCCTTCCCCAACCCTGCCTGGCTCTGTCTTCCCCTTGCTGATCCATTGATATGTAAATAAGAGAATTCCGCGTTCTTTTTTAAAGCCCCATGCATACAAGCAAATTTTCTGTAACAAATGTTTTATGACAAATGTTATTTACTCGTGTAGATGACAAAATTTGTCAAATTTTCATATGAAATAGAAAACTGGTCAATGAAAATTTGTCAAGTGTGAAATTTGCTCGTGCAGGTGTGTAACAATAAAATACAATGCAAGTTTATTCAAGATGTAGAGAAAAATAAATAAATAAAATACATCTTCGAAAGGAAACACGAGGTTAACCCTATAACGTTTCGTTAAGTAACAAGTAAAAAAAAGTGAATGTATGTACACTAATTAACTCTTTACAATAGAAATAATTTAAACCACGATTCAAAAAGTTCAAAAGTAAGCGCTATTTACATTTTAAGAATAGATTTCAATTTTGCTTTAGAAAGTTTAGAAGTTCCCGCCTCTACCACCTGTTGCGGTAGGTTATTCTTCTCTTGAATAATACGAACAAAAAAAGAGTATTTGAAAGAATTACATGTCACACTTTTTACATACAGCTTGAAAGAATGATTGGCCTGAGTGCGGTTACTTTAACTTGTATTGGCAAAGAAAATTTGTCAGAGATTTGTAGAAAATTAGTTCTCAGATCCTTCGCTTTTTTTGGAGCTTTTATGGCCGCTAACCAAGTGGTTTAGCCGTTTCAGGCAATTTCTGTGGTTTTCGAAGCATTTTGGCACTGCGAGCTTCCATTTTCCATGGTCCATGGTACACTCACTATCATATTCTCCTTCGCATTTTTAGCTGCATGTAGTAATAAAAGTATTTCTACCGAGCCAAATTATTCAATTTAACTTGCCTATACTTGAAAAACGAGCCTTTTATTTTGGATAACGTTTTCCAATTACTCTGTGAAACGTTCCTGCTTTCCCTCCTGCTGCACTTGCTATTCCGCTGTCCAAAAGCCATTGTCGGCACACAAGTATTAAAGGACATTTGTGAAAGAAAATTTGTTCAACCATGTACACGATCAAATCAGTTTGCCATAGAAAATTTGGTCGTCTGGATGGCGCTTTAGTTTTTCCATACTTGCCCTCTCTACCGGCACTGGTTGGATAAGAATCTAATAGCTTATACTTTCCTTCTACGGCAAAAACACCCATATATACTTTGCTATGGCGTTATAGCGGAGCCAGCGCGCTAGCGCGTCAGCGGAGCTCCATTGCTAAGGAAATTTGGTAACCTATCAAGCCAAGAAATTTTGGTAGTGACGTAATAGTCACGTGACCGTCCGTCCGTCCGTACGTACGTACGTACGTCCGTCCGTCCGCACCACAGGGTTACCACAGGGTTACACTGGATATAACCCTGTGTTGAATCCCGTTTGTTTTTGGCGCGAAATCGCATGTTGACCCGCGTTGTAGCAAAACAAGCAAAGACAACAAAAGTCAAAAACAAATTTGTTAATGGAAAAAAAAGTTCAAAAGAATACTCAGTTGTCTTTTTGGTGAGAGGGGAAAAGTTTAATTTAGGCGAAAAAAATTAGGCGATAAAGTTCAGGCAAAAAGTTCAAATTTGCCTTGTCGGTTCTGTTCGAACTCGGTCGGCACACTGCTTGAGTTCGCAGCTTTTCGCAAGCGGTTTCGACGCCAAATATAGCAGAGCTAGTGCTTTTTGGTTTTTTCTGTCCACAACCATGGTTTTTACGGCGTTCCGAACACATTTTGCCTGGAAAAACACCAGCATTTTCATGCTGATAGGCAGCTTGTCACGAAGAAAGAAATAAGTATTAAAATTAACTTGAAAAAATATAACAAGCGCTGATGGCCAAGTGGACTAATATCCGGCTTCATACGCTGACGACCTGGGTTCGACTCTCAGCGAGGGTAGGATATTTTTTCTTTTGTATTTTCTTTTGTTTTTTTTTTTTTATTTAACGACTTGAATGAGAGTATTTTCACAAATTAATAACTGCTAGCAAAAAAACGACCAAACAAAACAAAAAGGGGGGCTCCGCTTTTAGGCTTGGCTAAATCTATGTATTAGTTTCTTGCGCTCAAGTTCGATAAAAGCCTAGCCTGCTCAATTATATTGTTCCATCATCACCACCACAATTCTATAGTTCCACCACCACGCGAACGGCCCCACACTGGCTTTCGATTCAAAACTAGTGCCCTGGACAAAACGATTCAGGATTAGGTTAAACGATTTTAACTTTTGATTTACCTAAATTCCATAAAATATGACAATATAGCAGAAAAGAAGATTACACATACGGAAACTACTTGAAATACAACAGTGTTTACCTGACGACCAGGAAAAGGGCGGGAAAACACACGCGGCCACATCGCTTCTACAAAGTTCTTTTAAGTTTGCTTCACTGTAGAATTTGTTTGAAACACGTAATAAACATCTTTCTTCGTCTTTTTAAGAGCTGGCAAACGAAAGTCCTTGAACTGATGTCTACACGTACATCTATCTGGTAAGCAAAAAATTCGGATCTGGCGCGTGTGTTTCTCGAAAGACCGAAACTTTTCGGGTCGATTTTGGGTACGATAATTCACCCAGTATCCTTTAAATAAAGAAGTTTCTAAGCATCAAACTTTCAGATAAGTTGTACATTCTTACCTTGAAGACATGTTAAATAACAGCTTTGTAGAATGAGTGGATCATATTTTACTAAGAGCGTCTGGACATCTGTGTGGGTGAATTGAACAGAACATTTTTCTTTGCTGTCTCCTCTCAGTTTATGGGGCAAATCTTTAGATTTTATATTTCTGTTTGTGGTAAAGATTGTTCAAATTCTCCTGTTAAAAGCGAAAACGCGGTGAATATTGCCAGCATTGCTTTGTAAGTTAAATGACTTGATCTATAAAAAGTAATAAATAAATAAATAAAAAATTAAACAAATAAAATAAAGAAATAAATAAGTAAACTGAATAAAGAAACATTTCACAAGAAGGACGAATTATATTTTCGTCGCGAAACGTATCGGCCGCACGTATCGCCTTTTTTATAATTAAGAAATTTTAGAAAATTTCCGTGCGTTAAATTTCTTTTTCACGTTTGTGACCGTTTTTTAATGGAATTTAGGTAAGCATTTAAAAGTCGCAATCATTTAACCTGAACCTGAATTGATTTGTCCAGAATGCTATTTAGAAAAGTCCCGTATGAGAGCAAAAAAGTACCGTATCAGATACAAACAACTTTTAATAAGCCATGTAACAAGACAAGATACTTGCTGACTGAGTTAGGTCGAGCTGGAAGCACTCGCTACACTCGGTCCGTACGCCATGGTCTCAAGGCAAATTTTCTCCAGTCCGGCTCTCCCACTCAGGCAGTACATATTCTGACTCTGTCTGACAAGTTTTTAAAAACGACAACAACAACAACAACAACAACAACCACATCAAGGTTTATTTACATGACTATAATTCATGAAAAACGCGTTTCACGTTGTCCGTGAGTTACCCACTGGGTTTTCTTTACTGTTTTAGGTTGCTGTAAAGGTTTTGACTGAATCAGAATACACAACGTTTAACTTCTCTGCCTGGATTGACAAAAGCAGACCGTACATTTTATTCCGTGAGTAATCATTCGAAAGGTTTTATTTATTTGTTATCGGGACAACACAATTGTAAGAACAATAGCAGTTTTTGAAAAATCTTTGGCGATGAGTTTCATTCTCGTATTATCCAATCACAAGTCGTTTGGCATGCAAAAGACCAGATATTCGAGGCCCGTTGGTGTGAATACCACTGCGTATACCCTGAAACGGACTTTAAAGGATACCAATGAACCCGGAATTTAAAACAACACAGTTATTCGGCCACTCTCAAAGAATGCAGCAGTCAACGGGCCGTACATCACATCATGTTAGCACCCGGTTCATAAAGGTTAGTCTCCTACGCCAACAAGAACCATTTCAGAAGAACTAGCGCCTTACACTAACAGATTACAAAACTAAAACTAACCATTAGCATACGCGGCTAACATGTAAATTAATGGCATGAAACGCTAACCCCTAGAAAGCCCAACCAGTAAATCAAAAAAATACAAGATAATTAGGCATTTGTAACATTCCCACCCCCAAACAGGAACCAAAACGGAACTGTTTAAGGTATCAGGGTACCCCAAATGACAACATTGCGTTTTCACCGTTTGAGCGTCAGGCGTTTCACAAGGACCCTAACAAACTATATATTTTCTGAAAGCTTACGAAAACTTATTTAGATAAAGAAAAAAGGCAACTGTGTCGAAAATAGAGACTACGTTTTTAAAAAGTACATCGTTCACAAAATCGGTTCCGCTCCAGTCGAGAATGATCTGGAGAGAAAGACAAACATCGCGCCGAACTCTTCACACCTTTGTCTCAAAAACCGTGTCTCGGAATTTTTGTATCTGGCCTGGTTTATTTTCTGCACTCAGTTAAACTTTGAAGTTAGAAGAAACACCTCTCCTCTTTCTTTTACGGCTCATAACTTTTGAATGAAAGCAAAAAATAAAATTCGGAGACACGGTTTTGGTGTCAAATTATGTGGCAACATTGTCGCCAAATTTGAGCTAAAATGGTTGAAAACTCGCTGAATGCGAACTTAAAATGTGCGCCCAATTTCTTGAAAAATTAGTTTCGAGAAAAAAGCCAAAATATGATTTGGAAACTTTTTCCGGTCTGAGGAGATTAAAACACCTAGGTTTCAGGATAATTACCTGCAGTTGACAGAGGGAAGGCTCAACTTACCTTACAACAAAAGCACAAACATGCCGACAAGTATGGTGTCAAATTCTGCGTGTTTTTATGTTGGAAAGCGGCTATTGTTGAGTACGAGTGCCGTTCAAAGGGTCTTCAAACGCAATAAACGGAAATTTTAAAGTCATAATATCACGTCGGCTGTAAAATGACGAAGGCATCATCATTTGAGCTGGGTTAGACTACCCAAGCTGCCGGGACCTGAAAGACGAAAGGAAAGGCGAAAGGAAAGCACATTGAGATCTGCGAAGAAGCCGCCACGTGTTCGGCTTAAGATCTAAGAGAGAACATCCTGTCAGAAATGCGAGCAATTGGGAAAAAAATAAACTTCTTTATTACTGGAGACAAATTCCGTACTTTCCTGGACATGTCGTCTTTTGCGCCAAGTTGATTCTTTGATACATCTAGCTTTGTAGAAATGTTATGGAATTTGAATAGATGGATTGTTTTTCGCTGTTCGCGTTACGAAAAGCGAGCTGGTAGTGGAAACTTATCACACTGACAAGTGAGGAGTCAGGAAGGCCAAGTAATTCCTCAACGCTCGATCTTTTCTCTTTCTCTCTCTCTCTCTCTCTCTCTCTCTCTCTCTCTCTCTCTCTCTCTCTCTCTCTCTTTCACAGATATGATCGAAGCCACTTTGTAGGCACACTCGAAATAAGCGGGAACTGCTACGCAATCGATCGCGTGTCAAAACATCGGGGCCCTGTTATGTCACATGCTATTTTCAGCGTTGTTGACAGATAACTGTCAACACATGATTAGAGAAAATTGATGCCACAAATCTTTTTTCGTCCATAACTTTGCGAAGAAACAATCTCTTTTTTCTGAAACGTTTTGTAAAAGAGAGGTTTGAATAATATCTATCTGAAAATGACAGAAGCCTATTTTTCGAAAACATGGTCAATTTTGGGGTACCATGATACCTTAAACAAATAAGGATATAAATGCTGAGAACGGACTAATTGACGACGCGAGCGCCAATGTAAGTAACGTAAAGCGATCCTTATTTATTCAGTCCACCCAAAAGTCTCGCTTAAGGATCTTAGCGAATTTCTCTAAAGAAAGATGTAGAATGTTTTCTCTTAAGTGCATTTTAAAAAACACAGCTTGTTTATCGGCCTTAACAAAATTCCAGATTTCGTCTTGACTCTCGCCACACGAACACGTCCGCCATGCTTGTTTGGATAGATCTGCGACATTCTTCCTAAAGGCCACGAACATCTTGGTGCCGACTAAACCACGACTGTCTCCAAGACTTAGATTTTGTCGAAATTTGTGCCATTTCACTCCTTTTGCAACATGGGCAGATACTCTTTAGTCCACCTTCTCCAAAATACATTCGACAGGTACTGTACTTGTCTCCAGCGTTTAGTACTGTATTGATCTGCGCCTGAAAACACTCCGGGAGGACACTCTGGACCAGCATGTAAAAGGAGCAAATGATTTGGTGTTAAGGCTTGCATATCGCTGGGGTCATCGGAGACCTTGGTCAAAGGACTACTGTTAAGGGTAACCTCGACTTCGCACATTATGGTGGCTTAGCTTTCCTTGTTAGGACTCTGTTCCTTCAAAAGCACATTGAGGACTTTACGGTCTGATCTGATAAACGTTTCCCAGACTCCGCCCATATGCGATGCAGCTGGAGGATTAAACACCCAACGAATTGTCCTTTTGCAGCATGAACTCGCTGATCTTCTCTGGGTTCCACTTGCAGATCGCTTGATTCAACTCCTTTTCTCCACTTGCAAAATTGGACCCAATATCAGATCTAATTTCGCGCGGTAAACTTCTTCTCGCGATGAATCTCCGCAGGGCATTTATAAAAGAGCTGATGTCCGTGTTGTGGGCAATCTCGATGTGGACAGCTCTAAATGACATGCACATGAACAGCACTCCGTAGCGCTTCTCCATACAGAGACCGCGCTTAACGTAGAAAGGCCCCAAACAATCGACGCCAACATACGTGAATGGTCGCTCTCCAGATGTAACTCCGTCGGGTGGCAAGTCAGCCATCTTCTTCGTACGCGGCAACTTCTTCCTCTTCTTGCAATCAAAACAGGCACTCAAAACTCTGAGAACTGCACCTCTACCCTTGATTATCCATCTTGCGTATCAAGCTCAATACGTGCTCCCGACCAACGTGACCAAATCTTTCATGGTAATGCCTCACGATCAAGGTAACGACATGGTCTTCCTTTGGCAGAATAATAGGGTTCTTAATATCAGCTCCGATATACTGGCGTGCCTCAAATGACCTCCTACACGCAGCAAACCATCTCTCATTATTGCGTAAAGACATCGAATTGAACTCGATTTGTCTACTGACTTCACTGTAGCACCATCATCTGGATTAGCTTCAGCTGGCTGCTTCAGCTCTTTGGGAAAGAGCTTCTTCTGAACGGCTTTTACGATTTCTTGTTGGGAGGCTTTCATCTCATCTACAGTAACGTTCCCCTTACCACTGGGCACAACCCACTTGCCATCCCGGGCTGGGCGCGAAGTTTGTTTAACAAGCATAACTTGCAGAGAAGCAAGACTTTCGAAGCTTGTTCCAGGAGGAGAAATAACAGGGGAGTTTCTCAATAGTCTCCATAAATTCGTCCAGCTGAGTTGAATCAACACGTTTTCTCTTTACCTCGAGATTGCCATCAGAAATGTTTTCCAGAGGTGTCGGAAGTGTAGGCCACGAGATTTCACTTTGCTAGAGAAAATGTGGTCCTCGCTTTCATGAATTGCTCGCCTGTAGGGCGTTTGCAGAGCGTCCTCTAGAGGCAGCATCTGAAGGGTTGCGCTTTGTGTCCACTTACCTCCATTGCTCCAGTGTGGAATCATCATGGATAACGGTAAGCCTGTTTGGTACGAGCGTGTGGAAAAGCTTCTGGTCATTCTGAATGTAACGGAGCACAAACGAACTATCTGTCCAATAAACGGTGCGGTTGAAACATCTTGTCTAACTTCACAGCCAGGGTCGCTGCAGTCAACTCCAAACGTCTTTAGAGGCGCCAAACGCGATTGTGACATGCGAAACGAACAGGAAACATTTCCGTCTGAATTGGTGCGTCTCAGATAAGAGACAATTCCATACGCAAGCTCAGAAGCGTCAGAAAAATGATGCATTTGCACACCAGATACTTCTCCAAAATCTTGCATTTCTAGCGATGTTTAATGGCGAACTGCTCCATTGTTGGCAACGCCTTAAGCCACCGTTGTACCCGAGGGAAGCATTCACTTGGAATAGCATCGTCCCAGTTCAACTTTCTTCGGTACAGATCTTGAAGGAAGATCTTGGCAGACAGGACGAAGGGTGATATGAAGCCTAACGGGTCATAAATCGAAGTTACGATGCTTAACAAACCTCTTCGCGTTTGGGGGCTTTTCTTTAGTTTGAATTTTGAAAACAAATTCACCAGACTCCAATTCCCACACACTCCGAGTGCCCTTTCGACTGGAAGGACCCCACTCCCAAGATCCAGATCCTCAACTTCCTTCGCACGGTGCGATTGAGGGATCATTTCAAGCACGGGTCTAGAGTTACAAATCCACTTTGTCAGGTTAAACCCGCCGCGTTGCAATAATTCTCGCAGCTGAGCAACTAGTGTGGTGGCTGTCTCTTGTGTTTCCACCGATTTAAGGCAATCGTCAACATAAAAGTTTCTTGCTATTGTGCTAACGGCTAGAGGATCAAAGTCATCATTGTTGTCTCGTACCATCTTCTGTAACGCAAAATTTGCGCAACTGGCCGACCACACCCCACCAAACAGGTAAAAAGTCATGCAATACTCTTCCGGCTCCTTGCTTAAGTCACAGTCCGGGTACCACAGGGAACAAAGCGCGTCAACATCATCCGGCTGAACCTTTATCTGATGGTACATAGCTTCCACATCCGCAATCAGAGCGATAGGCTCCTCTCGAAATCTCATCAAAACCCCAACTAACTTATTGGTTAAGTCTAGACCTTGCATAACTTGACTATTCAAAGACACTTCACGATACTTAGCGGCACAGTCAAACACTACGCGTATTTTCTCAGGTTTCTGTGGGTGCACAACTGAATGATATCGTAGGTACCACAATTAACCATCATTTCGATCTCGAAGACGCTCTGGTACTCTTTTAGCATAGCCTTTGTCAAGGAGGTTAGTCATAAATGCTGAGTATCTGGAGAACAACACTTAACAATCTCTTTCGCAAAAGCTTGAGACGGTGTTCAGCTAAGGGTCTGTTTTTCGGAAGGTCAGCTGGATAAAACCTCCAGGGTATGGCAATTTCGTAGTGACCATTAACAAGGCGCGCTGACTCTTCGTAGATGGATAAAGCTTTCTCATCCTGGCGTGACTTCACTCTTCTTGGATCGGATACCGACTCGCTGAACTCCAATTTCATGAACTGATGAAACTGCTGACCTACCTCCTCATCTACACGAATAAAGTTCACATGATGGTTCTTAGAATGGCCATGCCTCCTGAGCGGTCCATTCAAAGTCCGACCAAACTTGGTTCACGTAGTGTACGGACCATCTCCACGACGACTCTGAATTTCGGAAGGTTCAAGCGCCTCAGGAACGTCTTGCCCAATCAACAGCTCCACTTCACGGCAAACTATTTTGGGGTACAAGAATTCCTAAGAGATGGGACCATCTATTTACGTCTTTTTGACACGAAACACCATCGATAAAAATGTCCAGCTTGTCTTTCGTCAGAACTTTAGGTAACCCCAGCACGACGTTGGGTTGTTATCCTTTTCGATCGTTGACAGAGACACTTCTACGCGAGGTCCGACCACCCCAAGTCTCTTGGCTAAGCCTTCAGTGCACCAGGTTGAGGTTGACAAGTTATCTAGCAAGGCGTATGTCGTCATGACCTCGTCTTTCCCTCGACCCTTGACTTTAACGGGCACAATAGGTTGGGCTTTGCACTCATGTCTGTTTCAGTGATGGAACTGTCAGCTTTCATAACAACGTGTCCACTTTGCTTTTGCAAAGGACTGGGGCCAGATTCAACGCTGGGTCCTGCATTACTGCTTTTCTCTTCTTGCCTACGAAAACTCGCTGGCAAGGCATCGTGTAAAGTTTCCAGGTGCTTACGAGTGATGGTGCACTGTTCAATACTACATCCACGAGGACTCTTGCAACAATTAGCAAAATACGTATAAGACAGACAGTTTTCGCACAGCTTTCTGTCACGCACGAACTTAAAGTTATCTTCATTCGACTTGGCTAAGAACTGTTGGCAGGTTTCAAGCCTGTGATCACCATTGCATAGGAAACATCTCTTCCGAGCATTTAGCCCAGAACTTGGATCTCAGCGGCCTGGCACGGATCCACGTACCAGTCCGGCGTCTCTTTTGTCGTCAGCCTAATCAGTGGACCCAGCAAAAGTGTGCATGGTCAGTGAACTAGAAGGCCCGCTCCTCGGTTTCGCATTGTTCCGATCTTCCCTTGCAACAGGGTCTAAAATGGAACCAAATACTGGATCATTCTTCTCTTTAGCTGCAGCTCTGATCAACTTCTTAAGATTCACAATAGTAGGGTCTCTTTCGTCAACTCTGATTTCTTGTACTCTTTTCTGCCAAAAAGAACGCAAATAAGGGGTTACTCTTTAAAGAATGTTGATTATATTATCCTCATTGTTTATCTGATTGAGTCTATCAGCAACCGCAAGGGTAATTTCACAGCTCTCTAAGTCATCAGCGAAGTTTAGCAGGGCTTAGCGATCGTTCAGTTTAATCAGAGGGCCTTGTGACAACTTGTTGATCCAAGCATTCGACACCACGTACTTCTCTCCAAAACGTTCCTCCAGGAGCTTCTTAGCCTTCATGTAGCCATCCCTCCCGTTCATTATTCTGCAGCTCCTTCTAGTTTCCTTTGCTTTTCCAGTGCAATATTGGATCGAGTTGTATCTCTTCATTAATAATATTCAAGTCTAACACGAAGTGAACGCGCGATAATCGGTGATTGATCAGGCGGTTGGATTAGAAGCTTATCGTCTTCTTTGATAACATTAAAGTTATCGTACACCTTTTTCTTTACTTCAGTTCTGGCAATTTCAGTTTTCAACTTGGGAAATCTTTCTTGTTGCTCCAAACGAAGCTTCTGCAAGGCTAATGAGTGTTGCTTCTGCGAAATCTCAACCTCCGCAATCATGGCGGCCTTCTCAGCGGCAAGCTTAACTCTTTTGCCGATAACGGAACCCAACTTTGACGACCGCCTAGAGGACTCTGAAACACTAGAGCCGCAGGCGAATGAGTGCGTTCGCCACGTAGTAATAGATTGTTCTCCACCAAACCTCGAACCGACTTGGCTTGCAGAATAGGGGAGAAGTATAGGACTAGAGGCCGGCAAACAATTTTCTCGGTAAATATTAGACCCCTCTTGACTAAGGAAATTCCAAGATTTATCGCGACGAAGAAACACGTTCTGCTATCTGCACGTAGTAATGGATTCTATCCTTCACATCTAGCTACTTTATTAATTGATTGTTAAGGTACTGCACAGACGCCTGTTTCGCTTCGAACCTGGACAGCACTTGATGGTAATTTTCATTCACCCAGCGGAACCTTTCCATCGCTTCATCTAAAATTTTCTCAGCAGCGATAACTTCATCCACATTTTCCACAGTGCACATCAACTGCGTTATGGCAGTAGTCTTTCTCGTAACTGACGCTTTCATAGTTCTCCTTGTCGATTTCAACCTTTTGGCCATTTCCATCGTGGCAATTTCTTTTTGAACTTCTGTAACGGACTTTACAGGATACCCATGAACGCAGGCCTTAAAACAACACCTTTATTCGGCCACTCGCAGCGAATGCAGGAGTCAATGGGCAACAGGAACCAATTCAAGAGAATTGGGGCCTCATACTGACAAGTTACAAAACTACAACTGACCAAAAGCTAACGCGAATTAGCATACGCGGCTAACATGCAAATTACACGCACGTGAAGAAAAAAATATTGAAACGCTAACATCTAGAAAGCCGAACTAGTACATCAAAAACAATACAAGATAACTAGGCATTTGTAACTGGGGGAGAGAGTGGGGGCGCGGTGGTGTAGTGGGTAGCGCGTTGGACTTCAGGTCGGTGGTTCGAGGCCCAGTCCCTGCTATCGCGTTGTTTCCTTAGAAAAGAAACTTACCCCGAACACATTGTCTCTCTCCACCCGGGTGTATAAACGGGTACCGGTGACATGCTGCTGGGGTAACCCTGCGATGGCCTAGCATCCCATCCAGGGGGGAGTAGCAATACTCTCAGTTGCTTCATGCTACAGAAACTGGGATAAGTTCTGCTCCGTTAGGGCCTCCTTGACTTGTGTGCAACTCACGTTTACTTTACACCCGCGAAGGTCCAGATGTTTTGTTTTTCAGTACCATGCCCAAGGGGGTGGCTTCAAGGCATCAACAGATCTTGCTACAGATTCTCGAACAACAAACTAGGGTGGGATTCAGCAAAATCCACCTGTGAATCACTGGGATCAAAGCTTGCAGTAGTAAATACTCCAGATGAACAACAAGCGCTTGCACCTTATCTAGCAGAGAGGACATGGATTGGCTTGCACAGGGATCCCGGGGACAAGGCTCGCTGGTTGTGGGTTGACGGTTCCAGCCCCAATTACACGAACTGGGCTGAAGAAGAACCTAATAAAGCAAGAGGCACGGAGAATTGTGTAGAAATGTCTCCGCCTTCTCTATCTCCTGCAGGAAAATGGAACGGCAGTCGCTGCAATATTTCTCTTCCATACGTTTGTGAAATCAGTGGTGAGTCAATGCATTAGTCAATTACAGCAGCGCCAATACCCCCAGGCATTAGGAGAGCATTTTTTTTTCATATTGTCCGTTCTGGGGGTAGAGTACTAGTTTAAGAACTGGATTCACAGAAGACTGTCAATAAGATTAACTATTCGTATCTATTTGTTTATAGTTCATCGATATATTATGTTGTTCATTTTGTTCGTTGCTTTATACCAGAAAGTTAAGTCTTGAGCATTCCGTTCAAAAATCTTTAGGTGAACCATTCCAAAGACGTGATACAGCCACTGAGATTGTTCATTCATAGGTATTTTTGTCTGCTTGAGATTCTTTTGTTATATAGTTTTGGTAATTCTTGTGTTATGTGATGTTTCAACCGGATGTGCATAGTCTTATAAGGCTTCAGATGGGTCTTCATATTATTTTTACTGTATTATCGTATCACCCATTTTTACACGTGCTCATTTGTATTGCAACTGAAACCCCCTTTCGAGGGAGCCAAGTAAATATGCATGTATACGTATGGTGACAGAGCATTCTCTGTGGTCGGCTATGTGTATAGAGTGGTTTGTTGGAGGATTTCTAAAGGAATTCTTAAGGCTGAAGTTTCTGTTATAAACATAGTCTGTCGAGGGACTGCTTATCGAATCTTGCAAGTTTCAGATGCCAGAACAGAAGCATCGCGATCTACGTTGAAAGCATCACAACCGTGCACAATCTTTTGTTTTACCTTTCTCACACTATGCCTGAATAACTCAACAGTAACATCACTTTTGGTTAGTTGTACGTACGCAACTCTAAAGCTATTGTTGATTGTGCACGACCAAGACTAAAAACGGTAACAAAACATCTCTCTTTGTCTCTCTGTCTCTGTCTCTCTCTCTTAAGAAGGAAGTTTTGTAAACTTTTGAAATTACCGTATTTAAATAAAAGTGAATCAATCAATCAATCAAACAATCAATCAATCAATCAATCAATCAATCTCTCTCTTTTCTTTTGACAATGCACTGCATATGAAAAAGTACCTAAGTGCCGAAAGCTTTCTCTGGCGAGGGGTCTGCGTGTTTCACCTCCAAACTGTGGCGCATCCAGGCAAGATTATGGTTCAATTTGTTCCTTTACCTGCGTCCAAGGCTACCAACTAAGCAGTCCTTCCTCTACTCGGTGCAGCATCGAAGGAGTCTGGAGCGAGAACGTGAGCTCGGTCAGCTGTATTGGTTTGTATTCAACGTTTCCTTTTTTGTTTGTTTGCTAGCAAACTTAGTAAATTAGTGTTGCTCAACTTGCTCATGTCTTCCAAACAATAGGGACAAACACTAGGACATATGATGACTAATCTAGTAATGGGGAAAGTTAAGTTAATCGAACTTCTTACACAAGGCGTGAAAATTTATAAGTGGGGAGATTGGTGAGCCACTGAAAAAAATAACTAAACTTGTGCAAGAGAAGATTGAGTAAGAATATATACCTAGAAATTCCGTTGTCCTTTAGTTTGTAAGCTAAGCGAAAACTGAAATAAAACACGTTCTCAAAGCTTTTTTCCTTTATCTTGGAGAGAGCAAATTTAAAACGACGAAAAACGCCTTTTTTATCCTTCATCACGCGCTGCGTCTAGTCTATATTACGAAATGTTATAATGCCAGCTGTTAAGAGTCTACAAGATTTTGTACAGATTTGGTTTAAATTCTCTTGCTAGAATTAATTGTAAGAATTAAATATCAGCAATGAAGAAAGGGATGAAGCCACTGTATAAAACGACTAACAAAGTGCAAATAGCCTGAACGGTTGACATTGTAAAGGCCCCTTGCGGCTGGAAGGTCACGTGAAAAACTTTTTTTAAAGCAAATTATGGGACACAGCATAGAGAATATTAGTAAGGGAAACAGCGTATCGAAATTAGCAAAAAGGTCGTAAAACCTCACTCATAAAGTCCGTAGGCTCCAAAGTTGGCCATTCCGCCGGAAATTTTTTCATGATCTTTCGATATGTGGTATTATTTAAGTGCTAGACCACGTGATATCGTTTACATCACGCTCGATTACCAATCCTTACATTGGTGATTAATTATTTTATACCTGCTGGCTGTGGTTAATTAAAAATAACTTAACCCAAATTATTATTGAAATAGGGCATCTATAGAGGACATACTCTCTTACCTTGCTCCTCTCTTACTAGAGTGTAATAAAACTCTCGGCATGGAAAACGGTGCCATCGCTGACGGACAAATTAGCGCCTCTTCACAGTGGGATGTCAATCATGCGGCCATACGGGGCAGATTACACTCTCGAGCAACTTCAAGCAAAGCAGGATCGTGGTCAGCTCGCACCAATGACATCAGTCAATGGCTGCAGGTTGATCTGGGTGATCACCACACTAAAGTAACACTTGTAGCAACACAAGGAAGAAATGGTGAAAGTCAATGGGTAAAGAGGTACAGGCTGCAGTACTCTGTCGATGGTGTGAGCTTTCAATACTACAACGAACAAGGACAAAGTGAAAACAAGGTAAGATAGTTTTTCTCCAGGATTGTCTATTTTATGAGTTTTAGTTGGAGATCGGGGTTAGTATTTAGGGTTAAGAATTGACTTTTGTGTTTAGGATTAGGCACCGATTATATTAGGAACGTAGGATTACGTTGTTGTTCTGACGGAACAGTGTTGTCAAACGTTTACGCTTTTAGTTTCAACTCTGATAACGTCAATATTCTTTCGGAAAAGAAAGAGATCGTCTTGCAAATTAGACCGTCCGCAGTACCTTCTGTATAAGTTAGCCGACCTTCACTTCGCTTCAATGTCCAGAAAATGAGATATGATTTTATGTGTGTGCTTTGATTTTGTATGGTTCTACCTCATTAATTTAGGAATTTGCTGGAAACACAGACCAGGAAAGTATTGTTTATCACGAGCTTCACCCGCCAATCAGGACACGTTACATCCGTTTTCGACCAACAGCCTGGCATGTCCAGATATCAATGAGAGTGGAACTCTATGGCTGCAAAGGTACTTACACAAACGATTTTACTTACTATTTCAGCAACGATTTTTGCGGGGACCTTAAATGTCGCTAAGCAGTTAGTCTGCCAGGTTTCGTCTTCACAAGGTGTTCGCCGCTCAACCTCAGGCCCAGCTCTTTATTTTAATCAAACAATATCTTGCCTTTCGTGAGTGACTCCTGTTGTTCTGATTCTAATCAATTTGCATGTTCAGCAGCTGTTGACTTCATGTGGTCGGAAAGGAACACAAATTTTGGCAAAGCATTCACCAATATGTACCCTTTTCCCCTAATACGCTTCATATTCGAAAACAATCAAATATTTGTAAAAGTGTGATATGGAATTGGAAAAACAAAAATAATCAATTTGATGGTATTACTCTCAAAGTTGAGCTAGTGTTTGCTTGTTGTTCTTTTCAACAAAGAACTATCCTGGTTTGCGTATGACACCAAATAAAACTGAAAAATTGCTGGAATCTGACTCAAGAGTCGTTATTATGTTTGATGAGGGTAGTGGAGTGCTTGGCTTACAGTGTTGTGCCTATTGAAAGTCATCAATGGTTGAGTTAAAGCCATTTCCAGGGTCACAGAACCGCGCTTCTTGATGTTATTTAGTTTTTGTTTACATGATGTACTTCCGGTTAATTAGTACTCGAAAACAGGAGAACTAAATCATCATTGCAACTGACTAGCAAGCTTGAGGGGGTAGTACTGACATCGCATGCTGTCTGCTCCCATTGTATCAAAATTGTAACACACCGCAATTAAATCCCGTTAAAATCAGGCGGTTTAATCGACGTCGAACTTGAAAATACTAAAAGCAAGTTGCTGCACAAATCTTATGAAACATGGTCTGTGTAAATGGCGCTCATCAAATTACTCAAAATGCTATTTTTTCTTTATTAGTGGCAAGTGTATTCTTTTTAATGACGGTACAGAAGAGCAGAAGTGTTGTATCTCTGACAAGTTTTGTTAAAACGGAGCGTCACGAAAACTAAACTCGAAGTCAGTGACAGAATAATGTATCTAGCTTGTTATATTTTGTAATTAGCACATTGTTACTTATGCCGACATGCATCTAAACGTAAAAGTTAAAAATAAAACTTATGCATGCATGCATAAAATCCTTCATTCCCCTAGACAACTACTTCTTAACGGTAAACCTAGAAATTCAGT
Organism: Siderastrea siderea; assembly: GCA_964030785.1. NCBI lineage: Eukaryota > Metazoa > Cnidaria > Anthozoa > Scleractinia > Rhizangiidae > Siderastrea > Siderastrea siderea. The sequence continues at coordinate 46,031,810 of OZ034966.1, read as the reverse complement.
TCGTAGCCTCTAAGATGAACAGGAATTGGTCTTAGTAGCTGAAGAAGAGTGCTTCTTCGACCTTGCGATTACAGAATGGTACCACTTGAAATGCCTGCAGGTGGGTCGCTAGTGAAAGTTCCAAATTCAAGCACAGAAACCTGCAGTTTCATCGATGACGTCATTATTGAACAGGATCTGAATAATCCACAACTGGATCAAGAACCGAGAAATCCACCTTATACTACCAAGGTGGTCCACCACTTTTAGCAGATCCGATAAGATTCACTTCTGGGAAAAATGACCTTCTGTTTTGTGTGCACATGGGATTTCACTTTCTCCTGCTTGTTAGCAACACAATTGTCATTTTGTGGCGCAACTGCCTGTTAAGGTGGCTATAAATCCAGCGTTAAGGTCAGGTTTCTGCAAATCATCATCTCAGCAGGAGCTGAACCATCCAGAGCTTGTTCAATTACATTGCAGTTGCAGAGGGTTTTTTCAACCGCTTCAGAAAAGGACGTCCCGTCTCCTGGAGATCTTCATGATCATTTTAAAGTGCTCCACTCCGCCATTGCTTTGAGAGTTGTAGAGCGAGGTCAACCGACGCTCTATTACTTGGCAGTTCAGGCAATCTTCAAACTTAAAATGTGAACTGAGGTCCATTACCAGTGATAATAGACCTCATTGACTGGGCTCGTTGAGATATCTCACAGCACTCTGAGTAAAGATAATGAACAACAATCATGTACCTGTTGGACGCAGACGCTTCCACAAACTCATCCACAATGTCAGTCTGAAGGTGTTTCCATGGAAGGATAGGCCATTTGATTGGCTTCAGTGGGTGTTGTGCTGGCTAGGCTGATTTTTCACTCAGTGTGCAGCTTCACACTCTACTACCACTATGAGAGGGAAGACAAGGATGACTATTGTGAGCTATGCGGAGCACCTAGAACATGGAGGGACTTGCGAATCACTGTGTACGTTCCACGGGCGATGCAAAAGTGATCGAAGATGGTGAACTCTGATCGCAACTGGAAATAAGGTATGGATTTCTTTAGAACTTTGCTGGGCCACCCATTCGCAATGTACTTAAAACCCTTCTAGGGAATAGTATTGTCCTTCAAGGATTCCAGTTTCTTTGCATGAAGTAGAAGGTTCACTTTCAAAATGCAGCTATCATCTAGACTGGGGGACTCTTCCTTACCTGGTTTAACCAACAGACGACTACGCAGGTCTGCAACGTATAATTGGTACTTGCAGAAACGTACTCCACAGCAGAATGTTATGATGAGGGCGTTTCACCCACCTGTATGGACGTACAACCTTGTGACCAGAGCCACTTGTGGTGAGGAGTGTTCAGTGAGATCCACTGTCTGGTCAATGGTCTCCATGGCCTCATCTATCATGTACGGGAAATTCACACGCAAAGTTATAGGCCAAGGCTTAAAGTTTACCGGCAGAATACCTTTTTTTCTGTGCCAGACAGTGTCTTCCATTCAAAAGCAACAGAGTACTCTTGGCCATTGATAGACTGCCAAGAGAACTGCACTAAGGCAATACCCGAAGAATCTGTACTCACAACAGTGTGTTAAAGGAAGCAAAAGCTGATGGTAGAGTCTCTGACCACTTTCAAGGAACATCTTTATGTCGCAACCTGCAAAGCACTTTAGCAAGCTGGGCGTAGTTTGGGACGAACTTTTGACAGAAATTGGTTGAGTCCAAGAACATACGCTACTACTTCCTTTAGATTTCGAGTTTCAGAGAGGTCCATAAAAGCGTTAACGTTCGACTCCAATAGGCGTACTTCAGCTGCAAGAAGGCCGTGTCCAAAAATATCATCTTCAGTTGCACCAAAGACACATTTAAAATTAACCCTCGGGCATTCAAGGGGTGGTGGTGTGGATGCCACCCCCCAGATGTCACCGCCTCAATTTTTCCAAGAAGATTTTTCATAAGCACCTGCCACCAAACACATTTTGAGATAACTTTGGTAAGAAGTGGTTGCTATGATTACGATATAAATGACGTAATAAGTAGGAGGTAATCAAGCCATTTTTGGGTAAAAATATGTGTTTTCACCGTTTCTAGGTGATAAAAACACACATTGTTCACAAAGAACAGCTAAGTGTTTAATAATTTCAAAAATGTCCAATTTCCGCCTTTTGATGATAATTTCTAATTTGGTAAAAATATCCAAGACGGCAGCCATATTGGCCGCCATCTTGGATGAAGTCACAGGCCCCCAGTTGCTCTGCAACCGTTAATGTACGCCCCGTCTTGAAAAGCATATCAAAGGTAAAAATTTTCCGAAATATTTCAACACACCAAAAACCCAGAGAAAGGTTTTTTTGTTTGTATGCTGGAAGGTTAAGACTAGAGAGAAGAAGAAGAAGAAGAACTTTACTAAAGTGTCAGGGTGGGTACTTAGCTTGTGACAGCTAATTGGGGACACTCCACTTCTTAAAATTAATTAAAATTTACAATATACATTTAAAAATTACAATATTTTACTATATTAAAATTAGGCGGAATGAATAAGAATAGGAATAGGTCGTTTAAAAGACGGTTTCTAAACTCACAAATACATTATTATACTTAACTAAGGAACAGTTAAAAAGATAAAAATAAAAGAAGTGATAAGTAGATACATAAATAAATTGTCGGATCTTAAGTAGCACATATGGCGCAATAAGAACACGCGTCGTCGATTAGGGCGGTGAGGTCTTTGTCTCTTATGCTGTTTCTAAAATTTCCAATAGTCAGTCTCTTTCTGTCAACAGCGCTCAATCTGGACCAGAGGTAAGGGCCAAGATATCTGATGGAGTGTTTTCCATAACGGACTGAAGAGAACCGGGGCAGATCGAAGTCAGCGTTTCTGAGAGAATAGCCTTTGTTCGAGTTTCTGAAAAGTTCCATAATGTAGTCAGGTGCAAGGCCATTTTTTACTTTGAACATTAAGATTGCGATGTCCTGAAGCCGTCTGTTGTAAAGGGAGGGTAGTTTTGCACGGCTTAGAAGAACATTGTAAGTATCTGTCTTGGAGTTAAAAATAACTCTTAGCGCGCGTTCTTGTACTCTTTCGAGTTTACGCCTGTCGGACACTTTGCAGAAGTGCCAAACTGTCTGGCAGTATGTTAGATTCGGTAGAGAACGTCGTCGAGGCATTTTTCATGCTTTTCTGTGTTATTGCCGTGGACGATAACATCATCACAGATATTGTAAGCACTTTTAAATCCCGCCAGGATAGACGAAAGAATCTTCTGAGAGGCACTTAGGGCAGATGGCAGACCAAATGACATTCGTTTATACTGAAACTCACTATTATGACTAACAAACGCTGTTAGGTGCCTACTGCACACATGTAGAGGGACTTAGAGTTGGCTCTTACGGAGGTCCAGTTTGAAGGAAGCCAGCGGGCAATCACGAAGTTTAAAATCCATGGTGAGAAGCCCATTTTCCCAGAATCATCAGTCTCCCCCAGAAAGAAGACTTTTGTTTAGCGTAACAAAAGGGGTAGGTGCTGCAGCTTTTGGAACACTGGCTTGACGGTGATGTTAAAGTTAGGGCGGTGGACGTACTTTGCAACCTTACCGAATCTCCAAAACACCTCAGGAAAATTTAAAGCAAGTTGGACGGATTGAATAGGGACAACATTACGCGTAAGTTGAAACCCTAGTCGGTTCAAGAGGTCAATTTCAATGTGGCGTCTTCTACTTCAAGTAACTAGAAAGAGAAACAATCCAAGAACTGTTTCTGGCGCTGTACTGATACATTGCTAGTTACGCCGAGTCCTTCAATTGTCTCATGGCTGTAGCTGGCGTGCTACTGGATGGGGTATAAAGTCGATGTGCGGAAAATGTCCCTTGAGCATGGATTCCCTAATGATGGATACCTATATTTGCGCCAAGTTCGATCTTGAGATTTAAGTCCACACCTTGTATGCTAACTTGGCAAGACTTGAAATCCTTTTTACTTCCTTCACCTTGCAAGCCCAACAAAGTCACGGTCTTATTCTTCTCTTTCTTGGGGCCTTACTTGCTGTAATTGTTTCGCACTACGGAACCACAGTTTGTACACTTCTTCTCAGAAGAACGACCGCTACGTTCTGAGGCGAAGATCTTGCTTCAGAAGACATGGCCGTTTCCACTTGCAGGAAAAGCTTAATTCCACGATCAACTGTAAAGGTATCTAGTTCCAAAAGCGACAGTTTGCGGATTCGATTCATGCTAACTTTCTCGATGAGCTGATCCCGTATTCTTTCATTGTGTAGGCTCCGGTGCAGAACGTTGCAAGTTCCTTAAGTGCCACGACAAATTGAATCAGGGATTACCCAGGTTGCTAGCCTCGTTGGAGAAACTGGTATCGGTCACGAATACGATGTGTTTGTGCGGCACATGTTTCTGCATCTTCGTAGGATAAGCCGCTATGAACAATGGAGGCAAACACGGGCTAAACTTTGGGTCCTAGGCAATGTAAAAGAGTTGACCGTTGACTAGTGTCAAGACCAGATTTGTCATCGAAGCCATTCGTAACCAAAGAAATCTAGTAACTTTGAAACCAGAGATGCCGGGGAATAGGTGGGTCGCCAGAATGCACTAGAAGTGGTACCGGTAGTTGATTACGAGCCGTCTGTTTTCTTATTCTTGTCGCTAGAGTGTTGTATCTCTGACGAGTTTCATTAAAACGAAGCCTACGAGACCTGCTCCCAGGTCTCTTAGCCGTGAATGCTCCGAATACTTATTGTGTCAAATGTTGTGGTTAATTCATGAGTTTAAGTGATTTCCGCTGCAACAACCAAACAGAAAACTGTCAGCGTTCTTGTACCCTACCATGAACTATTTATGTTTCTTTTCCAGCGGACAAAATAATCGGCCACTGGCTGCTAGATAATTCTGATCCAGATGTAAGGTTGGTAGAGAATGGGTTTACTCTAGCTTATTTTCAGTATCATAAATACTCTAAACCATAAAGTTATGGATGCCGGCAGAAGCTGGAAAAGCAGAAGATAATCTAGCAGAAGAGTAATCGATCTTGATAATTTTAGGCCTAGCGTAGTTTATTGCTGAAGCCAGAATTAAACAAAAACTCAACAGGAGACGACGAGGCGGATCAATAGTGTTAGAAGATGACTTATCGTGTCTATGTTTAACAGGCAATAATATCACAGCTTACCTAACCAATCAAGCCAACAACCAGATATTTACTATCTTTAACCTGCAATAAACTATTTAGATGACTCTGATGATGACTTCCTCTCAGAACAAACATCAATCAGCTGTGTCAAGACTACTTTCATCCGGACGATCATGCTGAACATACTAAGAACCAATGTCCTCAATCATTTGTGTGCAATCATTTATCGCACCATTTACGCTTTTTTGAATTAAAAGGACGGAGCGGGGTGAGGGGCTTAATGAAGAGGATGGCTCATTAAATAATTGAGTTCAAGTGAATGACGTCTCATAGAGATGACGCTAGGTCTCGCGTGCAGCACCCCACTTCACTCAGTGCAGGCGTCTTTGCTTTCCCCGCCCTATTCTCGATATTAAAGGGGCGAATGACTAAAATGTGAAGTTTTGTTTTGGAAACTTCACAATTTGTCCTGCAAATTATAAGCACATTGTTTTTGTTAATCATCTTGAAAGATCTATGGGATCGATTTTCACTAGTCACGAAGTCCGAATTTTTAGACGCTAATCGGATGCCTTCATTTTTACATACCTTTTCGCCGCAAATAGTTGTTTTTGTTTCTTTTTGCAGGTATTTTGGTCCTGTTAACTTTAACAAAGGCTGGTGTCCTGGAAGCAAGGCCGCTAATTTCAGTCAACTCGGCTCCTACGCTAATGTGCCCAACATAAACATTACAAACTGTGACTTTACAGTTGCATTTTGGATAAAATCGAGTGGTTTTGTGGGGCCTATAATGGCAATCTGGTCAATTAGTGGAAAGTTATTTTACGTAACACTAAAAAGATCCATTGTACTAACATCTTTGTTCAACACATTTGGAGAACCACGGTTTAAGAACAGTGATTGGAATCATATCATTATCACCTGTGAGCAGTTTAAGATCAGGTTGTTCGTCAACGGCACAGAAAAAGAGTTAAAGGAACAGTGGAATCAAAACCTCTTCCTATCTTCAAATAGTTACCAGCCCTATTATATAATTGCAAATAATCCGGATTTGTTTACACTTCCATTGGTAACCAAGCCGTTTGTCGGATCAGTCATGGATCTCTATGTGGTTCGAGGTGTTTTGTCCTTGAATCAGATTTCCGACTTGTTCAAAGGTAACAAACACATTTCGTATTTTGCAGTGCGAATAGTAGGAAAGATAATTAAAGTTAGGAGGTTTTAGTAATAGGCTCGTTAAAGCATCATCCCTTACATTATTAGATTGAAAACTTCCTTACGTTGGCTTGTGTAGAGGCTTTTATCTTGAATTATAACCTATCAGCTTTTATTGGAGAGGATATGACTGCTATTGTTCGACTTCCTGTACGGTGGTCACTTTAACCCTTTAAGCCCTGATATAAAAATGCATATTCTCCTTACTGTTCTCCATACATTTCTTAAAGAACTAGTAAGGAGAATTTGTCTAAATATCAAGACATCCTATCCTTAGCGATCACTTCCTTTATTCTCATCACTTGAATGTTTGAACAAGTAGTGATAGTGTAACGAGAATTTTCATTTTCATCGTCGTTAGGGCTCGAAAGGTTAAGTTGCTTGACTACCACAAATTTAACTTTGCTATTCAATTTTCACACTTAAACCATTTCTAACTCCCCTCTGACTACTACCAGTAGTAATAGGGTGAAAGTTCAGCTTACTCTTGATCAAATAGGAACTTAGCAAATAATCTTTTAATACATAGAAACGTATTTTGTTTGATTTATTAAAGGAAAGCCGCTGATACTTCCTGTGATTAACAAGAAACAAAAGGAAATCGCTGGGTGCAATGTGAACCTCTCATGGAGTCTCCCGAGAGGCAGTGCGTGCCCCATCACATACACGATACGCTACAGAGAAATCAAAACATTTATGTATGACAGTGATCCTGGCTGGCTTCTGAAACCTCAAGTTACAAACACCTTCTATGTCATTACACTTGACTGCGACAAGGAATATGAGATTGCAGTATCTGCTAGTCTTCCTAACGGCCCTGCCAGTGATTGGTCAACATCTTGGCGGGTAAAAACAAACTCAGGTGTGAGAGTACATCATGTTTAGTATATACTCTAAATATAAGTTAAAGTGCGTGACTCAGAGGTCCTCACTAAGCTGATGTTCAGGTGGACTTCACATTCACGGCTCTCTCCAAATATTACAGGATAACTGCACTCGTTTCTGATCTTACACATACTCGTCGAGATCTGTAGCTAATGAATCGGCTATACAACCCGTGCAATGGATTAATAAAAAGCGTTGATGTATTTATTTCCAAATATTGAAGAAAAACTCTGGTGAAAGGTGAAACCGAAAAATATAATGTTCACGCGCTCTTTTTCAGGATCAACCACCCTTATCTTTCAAACTTCATAGCAGCAGACCTGAACATACATATGGGCCATGATCTATGAAAATCCAGCTGAGCTACTTTAAAACGTAATGTAGCTTTTACCTTTTATATCGCTATTTTAGTAAGGTTAAAGAATGTTTTATTTCAGTCAAAAAGACAGCACTGCCTGACAAAAAGGATGTACTGACTGACAAAAAGGACGTATCTTCTGCACTTACTGCAATAACCGGTATAATTGCTGGAGCTGCTGTTGTTCTCGTTGCTGCGATTGTTGTGGGGATCCTTTACCACAGGAGGGGAAAAACGAAAAAACGCGGAACTGTAATGACAAAAAGGTATTAAGAAGACTCTCATTCATCTGTAAACTGTTGAAAATCTCACAGAGGCCCGTTGAACCTAAGCTAAAGCTATTAACATTTTACAAACTACTAAGTTCCTCCCAGTTGCAACTTCAGCTTTCTCACGTCTAAAAACCGTTTTGTCGGCTCGTTAATTTATATGTAAAAGAAAAACTTGTTACTTTCTGAGTGGTTGGTAGAGAGTACTCTTACAAAAGGAAATGAAATTAAAAAGACTAAAAGAAATAAATAGATTAATAAATCAATAAATAAATGTAAATAGAATTTAAAGCTGTGAGTGCACTCAAGCCGCAATATTTCATTTCGCAACAGGTGCCAGCGGTGCAGAAGTTAACCAAAGAAAATAAACATGTTGAATTGGTGAACGGTGCATTTTTGCGTTATCTGCGTAAAGTAGTTTAATTAGAGTACCTTATTAAACTAATTTATTTGATTGATTTATATTTTAATGCTGTTGTTAAGATCCAAGTCAGACATTGTTCCTTTAACACAACGGGAGGTGTCACCTAAGCGGGTAACCATCATGGAGGAGCTTGGTCGAGGTGCGTTTGGTAAAGTTCATAAAGGATTTCTGAAGGAATTACCAAAGCCCGAAGTATTTTTCAAGCCCAGAGAGGAAAGAGAGGACATAAATGAAGGACGGGTTGTTGCCATAAAGGTTCTTCTTGGTAAGCAAATAAGTGTGGTCGACTTATGGAACAGAGCATTTTCTGTGTGCGCACCTAAACCTAGAAAACTTAGTAAACTTACTGTCAAAAGCAATATTTTTTATCCGTAGTTTTTAAATTGGTATCCCGTTATTTAGACTGTAGCCAGTTGCATTCAGTTTTAATTTGTTTTTACATTTTTGGCTATTCCCTAATTTTCTTAGACTGAAGAAGTTTACTGCAGACTAATCGAAAGCTCTGTCGTTAGCTAAAATTTACTGCCCAATTTTTGAAGTTTATATCGTCTGTATCATAAAACAAAATTGTTACTTTTTGCTTGCTGCTCGCTTACCTGATTATGATATAGCCTAATTGTTTTTGTCCTGTATCGTCTTTCACGGTAGAAATCAAAGTTGTTTATTTAGATAGATAAGATAGATAACGGTTTATTCAATAGATTCCACGAGGTGGATCTCCTTCTATTGAAACTATCTACAGAAAAAAAAAGAGATAAATAAATTAAAAAAGAAAATGATAAAAATTAAGAGCATCTTCAAAAAAGAAAAAAAAAACGTCTTGAAAAAATTATTATATAATGTCACTGTGTCGCTTCTTTAGAACATCTTTTGCCGCTGAGCACAACTGACTGTAATTTGACATTGCTTTTCATCCCAAAGACAGTATGCTTCTTTCAGATTAGGTTCGCCAAGATGCTTAACACTGTTCACAGTTTGTGCCAAGCCTACAGAAGTCAAGCATTCGTTTTTGGCTAAATATTTGTTATGCCATAGATTCCGTGCAACTCCTCGATCTTGAGTTCGGTTTCGACAGCCACATTAGGAAATGATGACGACTTTAACTATTCGAATGAAAGTCAACTCCCTTATTGTCGTTGAAGCAGGAATCCAAAAAGCATTTCCAACTTTCTGTCATTTTCCAAGAGCCTTCGTATTTCAGTGTTCGCTTTTCTGTCGATCAGTTCGTAACATTTCTCTTGAACTCCTTTTGATGTGATTACTTCGTGAAAATTCTTTGACCATGCTAAACATATCCAGAAATCGCAGACATTTGAGCCCACGGTCAACAAATCCTGCGGTAAATTGACCATCGAAGGGAACGCAACAACAACAAAGAAATGTATGGAGATTAAAAAATTTCGAGAAATATCTCTCGATCAATTTGTTTAAGTATAAATGTGCAACCGGTTCATGGTAAACTGGTCTATCAAGAAAGATATAGTACAAAAAATAAGGTGGATACTTCGAATTTTATGTTTACTTTTTACGGTTTTCTGTGAGCAGTTTAGCGGCCAAAAAATATAAGGCGTGGAGGGGGATTTCATCGAAAAACCGAAAACTCATAGTTTATAAACAGCGATTACGGGTAAACATAATGGGATCGAAAAAATGTGCAAGTGGATTCACTAAAACTATACATGGAACAAACTAACCTTACGATTTTCAGCTCCAACAGATTGATTTTGATGTTTACTTTTTGCACTTGAAAACCACGAAAAAATTGCATTCGGCCATACATTTGAAAGTCCTCGCTAAAGTCCAAAAATCCACTTTCTTGGAACTGCGATATTTCGGCCGAACCGGCTTCAAATACCCTACAAAAGCCATCCTTCGAAAGCTAAATTTCAGTACATTCGAATGTTAAGCGACTTAGTTTGGTCAGTGGTTTTTATATGGTTTTTATATGGGACTTATTGCATCGTGCACCATCATGAAATATGAGCCCAAACTATACCGCTTCGATCAGCGGTATGCATCATTTAAAAGAGCTGTCTATGTAGGACGCCCGAAAAGGCGCGGGCTCTAATGTCCGCGATTTCTGGAGATGAGGTCTTCTTTCATCGGTCAACCTGGATGATGCCAACGAAGCTGAATAGTTTTAATCCCATAAGCCATCCAAAACAACGCCTTGATATGCCAGTTCAGTTCGTTGTTTTTGTCTTGGTTGTTAAGTCACCAGGGTTTTCATTAAGAATTGTAGTAGCAGGAGAATAGTATAAAGTAACAGGAGAGTATTTGGAACAAGCGAAGGCCGTTCTCCTCTGGGGGGGTCTGGGGGCATGCTCCCCCAGGAAATTTTGGAATTTTAAACCCTCCGAGATGCCATTTCCTGTTATCTGACAGGAGATTTCATTCCTCTCCAGCTGCCGAACAAAAAACAATGCATACCTTAAAGTGGTTCCAAATGTTGTTTTTTTCTTTGAATTAACAAGCAAGTAAAGTCAAATCAAGAGCTCTGACCCTTTCACTCCTAGAGTCATTTCAAATGGCTCTATCTAACAAATTTACCAAATAATAAATAATATACCAAAGTGTGAACGTTTAAATGAAAGCTATTTCTCAATATGTTGCAAGCTGAAAGCCAATATTTTTTGGATGCTTTCAGTAGTGAAAGGGTTAACTCTATTCATCATCTCCACTGTCTCCACTGTCATCACTCTCCATGCTTTTAGCAAAAGCTTCCAGAGAGTCTAGCTCTTTCTCAACCATGTCGTCGAGGTGAAGAACATGAAGTGCCTCTTTATACTCCTCTCGGATGTTCTGCAGCTCAGTGGTTGATGTTGCATCTGTCTGCGTACCCATATCTTGTACGACCGTGGTGGGAGTGGCAGCTTCAGTTTCACTGTTGGCTTCTGGCTGCGTACTTGGCCTGTGGTATGGGAGCTTACTTCTCTTCTTTGTAGCTTTCCACATGTTCACAGCTTTGCTGACAAGAGAATCACAGGCTTCTGTATGTGGGACAGGGCCATTGATGGTGATATATATGAAGAAGAGATGCAAGTAAGTCGTTCTTGATCTGACTTCATATCCTATTCTTGATCAATTTCAACTGACTAGCGCCTCTTTCGGGCCAGGTATTTGAGACTGGAATTGCAAGTGCTGCTTCCGCTACCTGAGCAGATCTTGGATATACCTGTCCAAATGTTGACTTCATGGCCATGACTCTTTTAAGTGACTACTCAGTAGGTGTGCCTTTCTTGCCATCCAGTGTGTCTCTTGGGATGTGTTCTTTCCAAGACAGCAGATCGTACTTCATCTTCCTCCATTCCGTTTTAAATTCCTCTGCCTCGCTGTCATCACCATCAAAGAAATGGTCAGCTAGAACCTTAACTTCTGCATCTCCATGGCTATGGAATGCAGGACTTTGCCTGTTTGGTATTAGTATGGGATCAAATGCTGAAAATGCACTGAGCACGGGCAGAGATGACTTAAACCTCTTGTTAATGTTCTTCACAAGGGCCTTGATGTATTTGTGGAGAAGTCCCTGTAGATCTCAGACATTACTTTCAGTGCACACAAGCTCCAGGGTCTCAAGACTATCACCACTAGAAAGATCTTGCTTAAGTTGTTTGATGGGTTCTTCCGTGATCTTGACGTCATTCAGCCTGTCTTTGCTGTAGTCGATTGAGGGCTTAATTGAGGCATAATTGATAGCACCTTTCTTGAAGGATTTGCTGAGGGCCGCCAATATAGGAAGAATCCACTTCAAAATGTATACTGCACCAATGAATTTCACTTTGTTGATCTTCTTCAATAAGCCATATGCTGCAGGTTGACCTGGGTCCTGTTTCAACTGCTTGAGAGTTTGAAGAACAGTAACAAGATCAGCGTACAAAGATTGGATTGCGCTATTGAATGATAGTCACCTAGTATCACAGGCCTTTTTTTGCTTCTTTGCTACCATCTCTCTTGACTTCTCGTTACTTAACTGCAGATTTTTCAGTTGCTCTTGGACTTTCAGGTAACAAGCAAGTCGCTTTGGCGAGTTTTCAAAGAGCTTCCAAAGTTGTGTTACCACTGTTTCAACCTCTTTGATGAACTTCAAATTTGCGTCATCTTTGGCATCAGTGCATGCCAAAGCTAAATTATGACATATGCAGTGCACTGAAATCAAACGGAGATTCACATCTTTCAGCTTAGCAGCAAGGCCATTCTTCTTCCCAACCATGACTGAAGCTCCATCTGTAGCCAACCCAATTAGTTTGTCAGTAGAAAGAGTACATGCATGCAAATTAGGCTGAATTGTCTGAAACATAGCTGTCACATATTCAGAGTCATGCTTCTCTAACAGATTGTGAACAGAGAGGAACTCTACAGTGACTTCGCTGCTGTCGTCATCGTAAAACTGGATAAATGTAATCATCTGCTCCATGACTGATATATCTGACACGTCATCCACGAGGAGTCTAAAACATCCTGCCGTCTTCGCTCTCTTCACAACATTCTCTTTTACTGCACAGCCCAGGGTACAAAACATTTCTCGCACTGATGCTGGTGATCTATGATCAAAGTACTTCAGATCATTTACTCCCAGCTTCTCAAAAAGGGTGAACAAACTTGCTGCTTTTTTGTTTGCAATTCCCTCCTTAGCAAGCCAGTAAATTGAATAAAATACTTTGTAAAGAACGGTGTCATTCACTTTCTGCCGCTCATCCAGTTCTTTTTGGAAAACGGAAACTCGCTTCATCATCTCGCATGTTATTACCGCCGAATGTTTCTGCGACTGTGCATGTTCGTTGATTGCTGTCGTTTTGTATCTTACAGAAGGCGTCTCGTTGAAAATGTCAGATTTGTTTTGTTGATTCTTAGATTTGTATTTCTTGCAAATCAGGCAATACATACCCTCACCTTCAACAAACACGAGCCATCTCAAACCTGTCTTTTCACAAAATACGTTTGTGTCAAAGAGCCACTCGTGTTGGAACTTGTCTTTCTTACTGGACAACCTTTTTTTCTCGCCTGTTTGAAGATCAGAACAATTTCTTTCGTGGGAGCGATGGTAGTGGTGCAATACTTTCTCCTGGTCTTCTGTAAAAATATCGTTGATTATACCATCGACATCCTCAGAACTAAGCGAAGATTTTTTGAAAGCAGCACAGCTCGCCCCAATTGCCTCAGAAGAAGTTGACTTCAGACTCCGTTTAGGTGGCGGATCGTCCTCTTCGTCTTTGCTGTTGTTGTTGTCGCTGTTTAAACTCGCATTTGAGCGCTTTCCACGATCACTGCTTGTGCTGGGCAAGAAAAAATTTGTAATTTTTGATGTGGTGACCGGCATAAAGCCCAAAAAGATCGTAAGAAATCTTTTTTTCCCTCTTGTAAGTTTTAAGACGAAAATATACTGTAACTCTATAAATAGCACGAGACGTGAGAAAACTTTTCCCGCCTCTGTCGGCGACATGCATGCTAGACGGAAAACATTTAAATGAATTCGCTCTCAGCACAAAAATTTGCGTGCGCGGTTTAATGAACGATTCCTTGAATGCAACAGGCTACTATCAATGAATATTTCATCTTTGTTTCCTGTACAGTTACAAATTATAGTCTACTGTTTCTTTTTTACAAGTCATGGTTAAAATAGAAAATTGCCGAAATTTGCATTTGCTTAGCGGTAATTTGATACTCATATTAATATACGGTAAACATCGCCACATGTATTTGCATAGCAGTTTGTATCACAAGAATCGTTTTTTTGGCAAAGTCTTCTTTTCGTGACTTTGTCGATTTGATTTCTTCGTCGTGTACTTTATATAAGAAAATACTTTTCGCTCGTAATAGACGTACACATGTCAACGAACAATTATTTGTTCAACACGTTCTGTGTATGTCTTAGAAAAGACACCATTTTCGCCAAATACAATTTCCTACTACATAACAGCTCCACGTCTGAATAAAAAAATAACTACAGGTCATCGAAATTTAGCCGGAGAATTCTGCGTAGTAGCCGGACAATTTTCCGATCTCCGATGCCTAACGAACACCCTGAAGTTAAGTCGTCAAACTTCTATTCTTTGGGTGACGAAACGAGTCGAGGTTGCTTGTAGAGTTTAGGGTATCCGTAGCAAACCGTTTGCCTAGATTCTTAGCCATTGAGCAGTGATAAACCTACTTTCCGATATAGACCGAGCAGCGCTGGCAAGTCTGGGCATGCTTGTTGATGAATTGACGCTAAACACAAAAGAACACAAAAGACACGTGATGTATTGTTTTCCAGTTATTGTTGATTACCATCCAAGAGGCGTGAAAGACACAATAGGGGCCATATTTAATTTATGCAATATCATTTGTATGCACCGGCTTTTGATTGGTCCCATACTTCACGTGACGTGTCCAAATGCTGCAATCTGATTGGCTACGGACTATACTGACCCCTCTTACTACCAACGGCGGTCTGTAAAACAGGGTCTAATTGTACCAATAAAAAATCACTGTTTACTTTTAATCCTAACCATTGAAGCCTTCATTGTTAGAACTATTCAGGAGGCTTTTTAGGGCGAAGAATATAGTTACTTAATAACTGCTTTCTTTATTTATATAAGGTAGTTTTTTTATTTGGTCAATTTTGGAATTCATCTTCTTGTTTTGTGCTTTTTTCTTCAGAAACAGCCGGTGAAGAAGGAAGACAGCAGCTTCTTCAGGAAATTGAGCTAATGAAAGAAATCGGTTTTCACAGGAATGTTCTGAGCATGCTCGGTTACTGGGTCAAGTCAGAGCCCATCATGTTAATCTTGGAGTTTGTCCCACACGGTGATCTCCTTCAGTGGCTTAGAAACAAAAGACAGCAGGTGACTATGTACTTGTAGTCTGCTTTTCTTTCGTGTTTCTTCACTAAGGTTTTGATGTGGATCAGTGCAAAACAGTCAGACAAAATGTTGTTGGTTACATGAACGTGATTTTCATGCCTTACACTCAAGCATTTAGACAGTTATGGTAGAATAATATGTCTTAAGGTGGTTCGATCGGGTTTTGGGGGGCGGTCCTTTTCAACTTTGAGCAACTAGTGTACCACAGTGAAGGATCCAATAGAAAATTGATTACTGCTGTCCTACAGAAAGATGAAAGATTTTAATGAGGTAAGTTTCATAAAAATTGGAGTTACCGTAGCAATGTAATGCTGTCATCCCCCATTTTACGTGCGAACCAATTACTTATCATCAAGGGGCAATTCTGGGAAGCGCTCGATGGATCTTCAACCTAACATATTTGTATGTACGTCTAACAAAATTTTATGTATTTCTATGAACAACAAAAAACAAAACAATTTTGAACTGTTGTTGAAACGTATGTCCACAACGGCTTGATGAAATAACATTTAGGTTTTAAATGAATGTTACATCCTCTAATTACTTCGTATTAAAATTTCAGGGAAATCGTTCCTTTTCATTTTTAGAAACGTTGGCTTGAATATGAACTGTTTTAGCGTGTTACTCCGCTTTCTTAATCAGAAACTGACCCTTCACTTATTAGAATGGATATAAATTAAAAAGCGGAAGATGAATTTTTTTCAACTTAGCTCTCAAGGAGAATAATTAATGTTTAATACAATCCGCGAGTTTCAAATTCATTGAAACGTTGTAAGGCTGTAAATTTCAAGCCTAAACTCAGGAAAATATTGGGCTGAATTTTAGGGTTAGGGTTTCTATTGGATCGTTCACTGTGGTATACTAGTCGCTCAAAGTTGAAAGGTATCGTCCCTCAAACACCCGATCGCGTGCCACCTTAATAGTGGCCGTACAATGTCGTGAAATGGTGGTTTTCAATTTCTGAATCATCCTTAGGCACTATCAAATAATTTAAAAACTAAGAAATTTAGAAAATTGTGAAAATTCAGTGGCTCAGGCGAAATTTCATTTCACGAACTTTGGGTTACCAGGCCGCTGCTACGCCCATTATATCGCATCACCCAAGCGCAGTTCCTGTCGTCATAGAGCAGTGAAATAGTAACCTAAAAGTTGTGAGTTGCAAAGTGTCATTTATTTGGTTTTCAATTCTTCAGGTTTTTTTCTGGTTTTGATTCTAATTTCGTTTCACTTAGCAAGCATAATAGAAAATGTGTCTCTTTACAATTTTGCAGCTTATGGTTAAAAACACTGCTGGCGATGAATTGACGCCCTGTTCAACTGAGCGCGGTGGTACTAATCGTGAGAGCTCCACCATATTCTCTGAGATCATGAGTCAGGAAGATCACCCAGAAGAAAATACAGAGGAAGTTAACATAGAAGATAACAAAGAGGGAAAATCAACCAACCCCGGCGACAGCAAACCCTCAGACACGCTAGCTTTCATTGCTGAATCTCTACCGCAGAGCCCAGAAGTGGAAGATGACAGTGTGGGTGTAAAGAAGATGAACATCAGCGATGATTTGAACAACATCATTTCTTCTCAGGAAAACATCTCGTGCCAAACCAGTACATCGACCAATACAAGAGAAAACGACAGGAAGAAGCAAACTGTTATGTCGACCTTGGGTGTTCCTTCGATCCAATTAGGCCGTGTCTCGAGAAGAACAGAGGTTCCTACTCCACCACAGCCTAAGGAAAAGGATAAAGAAGCTCTGGAAAAGGTTTCGATTGCACCCAACGAAAAAAGAACGAACGTCGCGATCACCATCCAGCCTGAGAGTGAACACCCTGGCGAGGATGATAACGATGGCAACGAAGCTATTGCTGCTGAAGATGTTCTTTGTTTTGCATGGCAGATAGCTGAGGGAATGGTAAGTGGACAAGTCTAAAAAGTGCAGCTGGAGTAGCATAATAGCGAGCTTACACAACATTTCCCTTAGAAAAAAAAGAGGCTATGATAACTTTTAGGGAATCGTAACAAAGTCCCGGGGTAACCCAACGATGGACTAGCATCCCACTCAGGGGTGCTTAATAATGGTCCTGGTGTTAGGTATTAGCCTCGTGAAAACTTTACCTTTTTGCGCAACCAGACGTCTGAGGATGGAGGGCGATAAATTGTCCCTTTACCTGGCGGCCATATTGTACACAATTTCAGATTGCACCAACCCGTCTCTCGTTAGGAATCTGGGCACAAACGACCGAGGGATAACAAAAAGTATGAAATTAGCTGCCACATCGATTACAGAAGGAAATTTTACCGTCCTCTTTCCTCTTGCTATACACTGAAAAAGTGTTACACTCTTAGTTATTCTTATCTAGTCTTATCATTGTTACGACTGACAGGATTACTTGACCAACCAAGGATTTATTCATCGTGACCTGGCAGCCCGTAATATTCTTCTTGGTGAAGACAGAGCAGTGAAGATTTCTGATTTTGGTTTGCTCCGACACACGAGTGATGGTGATATATACGAGGTGACGCACATAAAGAAACTGCCAATTAAATGGACGGCACCTGAGGCACTACAGAGTGGCATATATACTTCCAAGAGTGATGTGTAAGTATATGGCGATTGTCGTGGCTATCCGTGGCTAATATCACATCTAAGATTTCCTCGACGCGGAGCAAAACTACTTGCCCGTTGGACGAAAAACTATACATTTAAATATCATTATTTGTTCACTAATAGGTTTGAGTCAACAATTGAAAGGCAAGTAAAATACATTTGTACCGTCAAAATTCAACTTGTTATTAAAATGAGTATACTATCCTTAGGCTAGTATACTGGTTAACTAGCAGAAAGTCTGCTTTGTTTTAAATATGTTAAATGCTTCAGCAAGAATTCGTTTGTTTTTAAGGTTTTTGAACCGAGGAGGTCGATATTTCATGACACAATTAACTAGTTAATATCTTGTGTTTTAGATGGTCTTTCGGAGTGCTTCTTTGGGAATTAGCTACTATAGGTAAGGACATACTGTACTGGTAATATTGTTAACACTATCAAAGTAATATGATTTCCAAGGAACGAGGATTGCAAGGCCATAATAGGTCAGCAACATTTAGTGTGTTTAATTTCTGCTCTTTTGATCTCTGAATCATTTTCCCTCTTTTTTTTTAAAGACCCCTTAAATTGTTGACTCTGATTGATTGACACTTATCTCTAAGATTAACCCTTCCAAACACGATGAGCCTGTCTATGATAATCGAGGAAATTAGAGTCACTAAGGAGTGTCACAATTTCTCTTTAAACTTACATTCAAGGAGGAATCCCATATCCTGGAATAAGCAACAGACGGATGTACAATGTTCTTAGGACAGGATATCGCATGGAGAAGCCCAATACGTGTAGCGATGAGATGTAAGAAATTTACTGCTTTATCTGTACTTGCTTTAACTAACTGTGTAACACTGAAAACGTAATTTCCTAATCTAAGGACTCTTTGTTGGGAAGCGGTGGCGTAGTCGTAGATGGGATGGACTAGCATCCCATCCAGGGCTCTGGCCACTTAAGGCATGGTTTGGGCCTAATTTGCATAAAATCTGCCTAAAAGTCATGAATCTGCGGGAGTTTGGCGAAAAACTCTCGATCTTGGCAACTGTGGAAGACCTAATGACCCTAACTCACTTTTGACTTCAAGTGTCAATTATTTGCGCCAAGTGACCAGTAAGGGCTTCACCCTATTCATACCGGGGGGGGGGGGGCGCTTTTGAGGCCCGTAACCGTTTATGCCAGTACCACTAAATTTTGTGACCTTTCCTAAAATTTAACTGGAAACATTTTGGCATGAATGTCTTGTGTCCAACAAACTTGACGTTGCCATGGCAACCACTTTGTGACAGCCATGTTTTTTCAAAATCACGATTCTCACTTTGATCGCTGCTATTTTAATGTTTTATAATCGAATTTGTATTTTTGCATTAATTGTAGCAAAAGTTTATCATTTAGTAATAACCGCTCACTAATAAAAGGAATTTAGTGCTAATTTGAGGAGAGCGTGAAATTTAAACCGTGAAAATCCAAGATGGCGGACTTAACTGGTAAAAAAGGTGTTTTCTAGCTATAAAATCTCTATTCGCCATAAATTTCAAGTGTATGACATTTTTAATTAATTAAATAAACCTTTTTCAATCAACTGGCTTCATTTTCTTGTTTATTAAATGAGGCAGATGAATTTAAAAAATTCAAGATGGCAGATCCAAGATGGCGGACACCAAAATGACCATTTTATCTCTAATATGAAATTTATCGGGAAGATTTTATATGTTCCAAAAATATACATTCAGAAAATACATTATAGGTGCCCATTATAACCAAAAAAAGTATTTTTACTCCTTCAGGCACAGCATTCAGTAAATTTATTGCTTTAGAGCCACTAAGTGAAACATTGGGAAAGAAATGATGTCATAATGACGTCATATCACGTCACAGTGGCATCACAGTATCTGTAGTAGTTAGAATTAGCCCGTACACTATTCTGTGCAAACTTGGTGGCCATGGCGTAAGCGGTTTTAAAGTTACATATGGGTGCTTCTGAAGCCCTCCCCCCCGGTCCCAGAAGGTCGAAAAAAAGCTCCCCTCTCCGAATAGGGATAATAACGGCTGAAAATTTCAGAGTGAAATGGGGAATGTAAAATGAAATGGAATTAAATCTTTTCGGATGTCATTCTTTTACATGCTAAGGGGTCAACATAAATCAGTGTCCATACTATGTGGGAATCCTACAAATGACGAAAATAGGTCACGTGACTTAATAAATGCTTTAATAATTTCTAATATAAATAAAAGAGATCACCTCACAAGGCGAATTCATTATAAGCTCTTAGGATGTAAAAGAATGACACCCAAAAAGATTTAATTCTTTTTCATTTTATATTCCCCATTTCACTCTAAAGATTTTCATGCCTTAAGTAACCTGAGGGGGGGAGGGGGGGAGTAGCAATACTCTTGCAGTTGCTTCATGCTACAGAAACCGGGCTAAGTTCCGACCGTATTTTTCTCCTTTGGCTCGCGTGCAATTTCACTTCACCTAACAGGACTCTAGTGGGGCGGGTTTCTGGAAAGTTGAGGGTGTCTTAACACGCCACCGGAAACCACGGACAACGTCAACTGGACGTTGAGTGTTTCCTTTGTTGGCTTGTTTTTGGTGTCTGGTGGCTTGGCAATCACTAGTACACGTCATTTGGTAACTTGGCGTCACCATGCGTCAAAAGGGAAACATTCAACTGTTGGTGTTTCATCGTCTGCGTTGTATTATTATCGTATCATTTGTTGAAGAATTTACAGCTTCAAAAAACCTATCACAGGTTTTCCTGTTGCATTTTCCTCTGTTTTTGTTGTCCTTTCTTTGATGTCTACAACTTATGTGATTGTGAAGTCTACTCATCGTCTGTGCTTGTGCCCATTAGATCATGTGACTCTGTTCACAAAATTCTCTTAAAGGGGCATAGTCAAGAGGATTTCGCAAATTTTTGGTCAAAACTATGCTATAATTATTGGTAGCTAACTTTATCCATGCCCAACATTGTGTTTGAACATTTAAAGGAACATATTAACTTAATTTCATTAAGAGAAAACAAACCATGACTATTTAATATAGATTTAATGTCAACACGCTAAAAGATTTTGAAAAGTTTAGCCTAATTTTTTCAAGTTGCAATCCATTTCCATCCGTGCCATCCGCAGCAACAGACGACAAAAAATAGTTTCGGTGAAGTAATATAGCCTTTGGTACCAAAGCTAGACCATTATTTGCGGGCGTTCGTTGATGTGAGGACATATTTTTTATTTTAAAGTGACCTAAAATAGCGTGACTATGGCCCTTTAAGGCTTACCTTTTTAAATTAGATGGTGATCAGTTTTAAATTACGTTCAATTCAAATAGTGGTCACCAGTTTTAAACCTACGTTTTAGCGGAGTCTAAGTTCATTAGAACTGGTTTTGAAACTGGCTTACCTTTTAAGCTTAGAATTAGTTTTTAATTTTTTTAAAAATATTTTTTAATGAATTTTAGTTGTAGTAATTTTAGTATTATTTGTTAATATGAAATTGTTGAATTGTAATTCTAGTATGACGGGCCTGTAGGGAAACGTAATGCGGACGTTTCGTCGTAGTAGGTTATTCAAGGTCACTGGATGATTGATTGGTTGATTTATGATGTCCTATGGGGGTAAGGACGGAAGAGGGCCTACGTTTTGACCATGGTTTTCTTGGGAACGGGGGTAGGTTAATGCAATGCCTTCATGACGCTTATATTTGTAGGTTTTTGGGTATTCTGTGAAAAATGGTGGCGTGACCGATTATTGCACGTAACAATTTTCAAGAGGGTTTTGGCCGTTATGTGGATCAAAATACGCCATTTATGAAGTAAAAACAAATAGGAAATTCCAGGAGTAAATTACATGATAATCAACCTGCATGATAATGAATTTATTTGGCTATAAAAAGCCTGTCATAAAAGTCGGCCTTTTTTATTCAATTTCTCGCATTTGAAATCCATCTCATATATATAGGGGGGGGGGGGGTGGGAAACATATAACCTTTGAATGCAGAGGTCCACACGACGCGTAATTAAACCGCACTGGTTCGGTTTTGCCGGATCTCTGGTGTAGAGATGCTGGAGCCAGACGTCACTCGAAGTGTAATTGAACAAAACTGAATGCAAGGCTGGCACTACGGCAAAGGGCTGATTTATTTAAGACCAATATTTCGGCTAACAAAATTAGCCTTCCTCAAGGCCAGAGCTATACAGAAGGAAAATGCTATAACGGCTCCAAAAATTGGAATTTAAAAATACACAAATGGTTAATGATTAACTAGTTTAGAAATAAACAAACAAAATGTATATATATAATAATAATATTAAAAAATAATAATAATAATAATTATAAGAAAAGAATTTTTTAGATAACATGGTATACATATATATAGGGTTTAATGCTGATGTAATACAAACAATGTTAAGATTTGAGTGATCGGTGTTCATTCCGTCGGTTTATTCCGTCTGGTGATATTGTTTGACCTCTATGTATGAGGTAAGCTTCTCGTGCTTTCCGGCGGGATGCGCTGGGTGTAGGTTGTAATTCAAGTGGGATAAGACCCATGTCTGTAATAGAGTGGCCAGGTAGATTGAAGAGAGAATGGACGGCTGCCGCGGCGTTGGCGTGAAGTGGATTATTTGTGGCTTGCCTGTGTTCCGAAAAACGTTCACGAAGCGTGCGTTTTGTTTCACCTATGTATTGTTTGTTACACTTTTTACATTCAATCATATATGTTAAGTTAGTTGAATTACAAGTAATATGGTGTCTTATTTGTCTTGTTTCACCCGTTTTAGTGAAAGTGTATGACGTTTTTCCATTCTCAATGAATGGGCAGGTGAGACATCCATGTTTTGAACCGCAGCGGAATGTGCCAGCGGGGAGCTTGGGTGTCTTGTTAGTGCTTGCTAGTTTAGTGCAAACGAGTAGGTCGCGAAGGTTGGTTGAACGGCGGAAGGCGACGACAGGAACTTCTTTGAAGATGTTTTTTAAACGTTCTGTGGAGTGTAGGATAGGTTGTTTCCTGCGGAGAATATCTTGAATGTTGGGTAAAGCTGGGTTATAGGTGATAGTGAAAGGGACTCGGTCGGATGTATCCTTTGAGGCTTGTTCTTGTTCCTTTAAAAGAATCCATGTATACCATGTTATCTAAAAAAAATTTTTCTTATAATTATTATTATTATTATTATTTTTTAATATTATTAATATATATATACATTTTGTTTGTTTATTTCTAAACTAGTTAATCATTAACCATTTGTGTATTTTTAAATTCCAGTTTTTGGAGCCGTTATAGCATTTTCCTTCTGTATAGCTCTGGCCTTGAGGAAGGCTAATTTTGTTAGCCGAAATATTGGCCTTAAATAAATCAGCCCTTTGCAGTAGTGCCAGCCTTGCATTCAGTTTTGGAAAAAAAACATTAGAATCTACACTTTGTTAATTTTGTTGAATCAAACCATTTAGCGGTGAAAACAAGCTTAGTCTTCCACAGAATATTTTATGAAACATTCATTCAAGAGAAACTGTTAACCCCGGGCGTTTAAATGGGGATCACCTTTCGACAAGAGGTCACGCACATACACGGTTAACGCAATTTTATAAAACGCACGGCATTTCTTTCTGTATTGTAAAATACTGAAAATGCTAGGACTGTAGGACAATTTCAGAGGTCTAATTCTGGCAACTACGGTTTGGTTTGAATTTCTTGCGGGTTTTCATTTTTGTTATTGTATTGATTGCTACTTCGAAAACAGAAAAATGTTTAAAAGAATTCAGTAGCTCTTGAACCCAATGGCTCACAAATTAACTCCAGCATGTAAGGACCCGTCCTTGACAACCACAGGTTTTCTTGTTTATTTTAAATTATGTATTGCTCATTTGAACAAGCCCTAGCTTGAATTTCTGCAATAGATATGTTTACTGTTATTATTATGTATTACTTGCTGAAAGACCCATTGACACTTACCGTGATGCACTGGGCATTGTTTATTTTGATTCGACAGGACATGGGCTGCGATCTCTCGAGAGGAAAAATTACAGCCTCTCATCTCGAGGAAGAAATGTATACCTGAAGGAAATACCGTGTTTAAATAAAGTTACCTTACCTTACTAAATAAAGTTACCTTACCTTAAGAAATGAACACCGAGTTTGCAATGTCTGTCGTAAGTAATTTTTTAGTCTCAACAAGCAGCCCTGTCAGATATCAAAAGCCCGTCAAATACTTTTGCCGACTTTGTTGTGGGCCGATCAACCCGCCTTCGTGTAGCAGTCGCCAAGGACATTTTCTTCGCCTCCAAAAATCCCATTTAAAAGAAAAATAATAACGCCGAAGACGCAGGAAAATTGTCCCTACTTTCACCGAAAGTTTGAGATCGATGCGAACGAAATTGAAACCTCCAGCGAGCCGTGAAGTTTTCTGTATAAAAAACATACTTTCAGTCGGCTCTTTGCTGTCGGTTGCAACTCATTTGCATCGGGCATATATTCAAAATGAGCACCGCCTGCGGACGCTGTTTTTAGCCACTTTCGAAACTCACATCGAAAAAATTTCGACTGCCAGAGACGCGGAAAACCTCCTTCAACTTTCGCCGAAAGTTTTATTTCAATGCAGAACAAAACGAAGCCGCCAGCGAGCCGAGAAGTTTTGTACTTCATCTATATTTTGCTGTGCAGACAATACTTTGTTCTGGTCGATTGGTCACGTATCGATGTTGAAAAACTCACCTCACAGTAAATGAGTACACTAAAAAGAGATAACAAAACGATTCGAGAATAAATTGTAAAATACAGGGGCACTTATAGGCGATCTAATAGACTTATTTCATTTACATGAGAGACCGAATTTGTGAGCCAGCCCTAAGGTTGCAGTTTCTTACCGGCCACCCTCGAGCCTTTGGCGGCATCGCTCAACGGAAAAGTTCCAATCTCGACCAAAAATGGCCTCTACCACATCACAACGCGAAATATCACGTAGAATATATGTTATATATTTCTTTGTACTTCACAAGTGAGCAAAATTGGCCGAACATTGCGCGATATATCGCGATGGAACCAGATTACTTTGGATCTTTCAAACAGTCGCGACGGCTGAGTATTTTCGTGGTCCACGAAATTCAATCACGACCGCGTTGCATTATGGAAAGTGTCAATGGGTCTTTAAGAATTTTCTGCCCTTGAAAATCTTATCCCAGTTTCGTGCCCGTTGTACATACTTTCCGTTATTCTGATTGTCCTTTCTTTGATGTCTACATGCTATGTACTTGTGATGTCTACCGTGAAGATTGTTTTTAGCTTAGCTTAACTGAATACACCCCGTCTTGTTTAAATATTGCAAAAGTTAAGTAGTTTGTTTTCTCTCAAAAGGTACGAGTTAATGTTGGACTGTTGGAAGGACGATCCTGTTGACAGACCTACATTCTCACAACTGATATCAACTTTGGAGCAAATGATGACAGCGGACACTCCTTATTACGATTTTAGTCAAGTGGATGAAAGCGAACCATTCTACAGCCACGTAGCTGCTAGTACCAGCAGAACCGTGGAACTGGAAACAAATTTGTAATAATTATATTGTTTCAACACTTCGAGCGATTTTTAATTGAGGACTCAGTTAGGTCAATAGAGTGAACCCATACTAACTCATATTCCTCACTATATCGAACAAAGTGTGACGCCAAAATCACCACCTTCCATCTCTAACTGGAGTGATTTTTATGTTAACTGGATGAAAATAATAATAAAAAAGATTCAAGTAAGTAACAAAAACAGCATAGAGAGGCAATATTGTACACAAAGACCTATATGGTTTATAGAGCAAACTCTGCAAACACCAGAGTCACTAGTTACAGTACGTTCCTATAAAAAATCTGCAAGTTTTGACACTACTGTCGCCATCTCGAACCCCGCTCTCACGAACAAATTTTGTTTCCCGTGAGAGTTCGAGATAGTAAGGTCTACTGCAGCTTTAATTTGCTGGGCAAAATAAGAACACTTTTCAATTGAGTGTCAATGGCGAAGGTTACTTCAGATTTAAAAGACAAGCACTAAACTACCTAACGAAAGTGCTTACTATAAGGTCTAATCATCACTATAACAAAATTCTGGAATCTGATTGGTTATCATGAGCAATGATTAGAGCATTAATAGTACAGTTTAACTGGACAGTGTACGCGTCATGCCTGTAAATAAATAATATCCTGCTTCACAAGAATGCCATGATTACAAGCAAAATAATCTCAGTGTTAGAGTACTAGCTATGGAAATTCAGGGGCACCCAATGGATCATTTGGGAAGGCGTTAACCGCCTTACAAATTTGGAATGAATTGTGATAAAAAACTAGAGTCTTCGTTGGCGAGATTTTATTGAAACTTTCGTTGCATAGCAACTTAATTTCTTTCGTTTTCGGAGGATCAAATAGGTCTTTTAGAGTGCGAAATAAGTACAGCTAGCATATTCGGAACGTCAACAGTAGCTAGAAAATTCGGCAAATAGGATTCAGGCGCTGGATTTACTGAGCCCTCTTGAGATAATATGCGTCCTTTGTATTATTGGAAAAAAACCCACTGTTAAAGAAACAATACTTAGGATTCATCTCGACATTAGGACAGCTTTGTGAATCCTGCCCCAATTCCCTAAATATTTCTTTTACTTCAAGTTTCCGCTAGCGAATCTCAAGGGATCAACCTATGCTAGCTTACACAGATATTACTTTAAAATGCCCTGAAACACTTGCCGTTGCGTGCCCCTGGAATTTATAGCAATATGACTGAGATTTGGTCTACGATCTTGCGCTAATGAACTTCAAAAACCGGAGAGACAGAGTGAAGCAATCAGACCTCGAATAAAATACATGAATCGGGCACCAAGTGCATGAAAACGACTGCGACCAAGTCAAATTGGTTGTACTGCTGATTTTGTTGAGAAAGAGGCGCGAATCTTTTTAACCAATCACAGGGAATTACAAAGCAAAACTAACGCACATGCGATTTACCTTGAACTCGTTTTAAATTAATTTTTTAACTCAATTGACAGGCCGCTCTTAAGTACCTCTCGTGACATGCTTTATAACAGAAGACACCTATCAGGACTAATCCGATCTGGACATCTCAGGTAGTTACAGGTTATTTTGGTAGTGGTTCTTATACCTAATCGTACCTTTTTGGTACGCTTCGGCAGCAAATCAGGTGAGTTTGGTCGAGCCATGGTTCACTGATTTTTTCGAGACGTAGTCGAGCCAAAATACCCATGTTGAGACCAAACGATCCTGATATACTGCCGAAGCGTACCAAAAAAGGTGCGATTAGGTATTTACCGTACCCAAATTCGTCCTAAAACGCGGCGTTATTTTTTCGTATACGCGAGCGCCCCCCAGTGTAGCCGCGTCCAATTTTGGAGCGAAATTGTATGTTTTCTTCTCTATTAGCGTTAAGCAAATTACTTTTTCGTTTAACAAATGGAATAGTTTTACATTTTGTTGTATTTCTGTTGTTATTTTCATGTCTAAAGTCTGCAAAAAAATTGCGAGTTTTAGAAACTGTCCATGATATCGTAGGATATCAGGTCAGAGACTTGACATCGTAGAAAATCATGATAGTAACAAGGCTTCGGATTGGCTAATTCACCATTTGGGTACGATAATGGCCAGTATCAGGATTCGCTAGACTCAGCTATCGCCACAACTCAGAAGGCAGAAAGCGCTAGAAGAACTGGAAGACCATCGAGACCAGTAAAAGCCAGTTCACTTTGAAATGCCGCACCTGAAATATGCCTAAATTCGCCCAAATAGTCTGGCAAACTTGTTGAACGAATTTAGCTACTCACTTGATTTCAGTGCTTATGAAAACTTAACACGGGGAAAACTATGCCCACTGTTAATCTAGATACGCATCAAGAGTGGAATAATTTGTTCTTTTAAAAAGAAACGAAAAGAGACATTTTCATGTTCTATTTTGAAGTAATACGAAAGGCTTGTTAAGTGTGCTAACAGAACTGCTAATCGGAGTTAAACGGTTTCGGAAACTCTCAATCTCACTGAAATGCTGTTGAAAGGCTTGCAGATCTTTGCAAGGGGTGTTGGAATCCAAACAGAAAATTGGGGGTAACTAAGAAATATTTAGGAACAATTAAGCTTAAATTTGGAAGGAAAATGCCCTACATTGTTATGCATTTTGATGAATTTTAAAGCTTTTTAATATTACGGTTGCCTAATTATCTCTGAAAACTACGTGGTTATACGCACAATTGTCATTTTGGATTCGAATATTCCTTGCTAAGATCTGCTTTTCCTACAGTATTATTATCTGTCCAAAAATACCTCTGTATCCTTAACGTGTCTGCCTGTTCATGTCAAGCTTTTTTGCCTTTTTGTCACCATCCAGCGACACTGTGACGCCAGAACAAATTCATAATTAACATTTTTACTTCCTTTTGTTCATTCCTCTCCTACACTGATTGCCTTATTTAACTGATTGATACTAGCCTGTATTGCACAACATATCTAACTAAACAAAAACATGTTCCCGCGTGATACTTCGGTATTAAGTAAAATTTCGAGATATGGTGAACTTTGCCATTTTAAAGGTACCAATCACCGTTTCTGTGGACCAGGTTTAGAATTTAGAATTTGTAGCTCATGTTATATTACTTGTGAACATTGCTTTTGCAAACTTATGAGTGAATGTCAGTAAAAATCAAAGAAAATTTTAACAATCGCGGACAGGGTCAAAATTTGATTTGCCTCATTCTTTGTCTACAGTAACCTTAATGTTTGTTAGTAAGTAAAATGGGGTTAGTTTCTGGAAATATTATATTTTACGGGAATAAACGGTTAAAAACTGAACCGACCTACAAAATTCAACTTTTCTCCGGCTCTCTCTTTTTTACCTACTCACCACCCCACATTTACGAGAGAGAAGGCGATGAGAAACGAAACATTTTATGGGGATGGCCTTATTTGTGCCGCAAACACCACCTATAACGACGAAGAATGAGCAAGATATTCTTCAATATATATTTTTTACTATTCTTTCGTCACTAGCTTTGCAAACAACACAAAGAGGCTCTTAGCTTCCTTTTTTGGGCAACAATGGGCGTTACCCATGAGGAAGCAAATGTGTGTGTTTCTGGTGTTTTCGCAATTGCAGTTCTTCAATAGTCAAGACTTGTTGTTTGCTTTTCTGTCACTTTAGTAAATTCAAAGTATGTGCAAGGTGGTATAACAAAATGTAGTCGCTGTAATTTGAAATCTTGTTTGCCTCGGCATGTTACGTGACACATGCCTATTTTGAGCGGTCACGCAGCAAAAAATCGGAGCATTTGCTACTGTTTCTTTACTTATTTGTGCCCAATTCATAATTACAGAGGACCATATAAAGGCAACCCTACGTCCCCGTCGTGGGAGGCAGGAACGGGTCACGCCGGCTAACAGGACTTTGTCAAACTGTGCCTGGGGCTAGCAACCCCATTGTAGCAAACCACATTGCTACAGAAACTGATGATCAGAGAAATAAGCAACCACAGGACGAGGGAAATGGCTTCCAGCTGGGAGCTAGACCAATGACTGCAAAGCGCACGAATAGACCATTCCTGAGCCCGCCCGGAGTCAAAGTGACGTGTCGGCACTTCGAATATCAGGACAATGTTCCAAACAAGAAAGACTGCACAGGTGGAAAGAGAATGTCGCTGTAAAACATTGAAATTTTAGGTATTACCGAGTGTAGATGGGCTGGCAATGAAGTGTACCGGCTTTATTGGACAAAACACAATCACATCCTCAGGGAGGGACGATAACGACCATAGAGAAGAAGTAGCGATCATCATGTCAAGGGCAACAACGAAGAGCATGACAGAGTGGACACCAATAAGTGAGCAATATTGATGACAGCAAGATTTAAATCCAGGTTCACTAGGTGGTCCGTTGTGCAACGCTACGCTCCTACCAATGACGTTGAGGAAGAGGCAAGGGACACGTTTTACCAACAGTTACAAAAAGCATTAGATGATGTACCATCACATGATATCCTACTAGTGACTGGAGATCTTAACGCCAAAGTAGGAAGCTCAAACGAAGGAAGGGAGAAGATCATGGGGAAGAACGGATGTGATGAGATGAATGAGAATGGAGAGGGGTTGGCATATATTTGTGGTTTAATCGACTTTGTAATTCGAGGCACTATCTTTGAACATAGAGAGATTCACAAGTTAACGTGGATCTCCCCAGATGGGAACATCAAGAATCAAATAGACCATGTCTTGTTCAACGGGCACAGGAAGCACTCTCTTCTCGACGTCACTGTTAAGAGAACCGCTAATGTCCGAAGCGGCCACCATCCAACAACAAGGCATCTGGAATGGATAACATTAGAAGAACAACAAGGCAACTGGAATGGCTAACATCACAGCAGAGGTACTGAAAACTGACATCCGTTTCGTCAAAGACTGGCTATACCAGCTATTCTATAAAATCTGGAATGCAGAGACCATGTCCGAAGACTGGTCCAGGGGACTTATCGCCAAATCCCTAAGAAGTAGGACAGGAAACAGTGCACTAACTGGCATGGAGTGTTCCTGCTTTCGGTACCAAGCAAGATCCTCTGTAATTTATCATCCACATGAGACTGAACGATGCGATCGATGCCACTAAGGAAAAATCAGGCAGGATTCAGGCCAGTAGTGGAATGCATCGACCACATTTTCACACTCCGGAACTTCGTGGGGCAGTGTACTGAGTGGAACACTAAGGTACCTCGCTCCAGAAAAGGCCTTTAACAGCATCCACAGAGACACCTTAAGGAATGTTCTGCTTGCTTATAGAAACTCAGAGACGTTTGTCAACATCATCAAAATTTTGTACAATAACTTCTCATGCAGTGCTATCCATAACAAGAAGCTAACGGACTGGTTCAATGTCAGCAGTTTGGTGCGCCAAGGCTGCGTTCTGTCAATCCGTGGTATTCTTATTAGCCATTGACTGGATCATGCGCAAGGCTATAGGCAACAAAAAAAGGGGCATCAGGTGGCTCCTGGCATCTTTGCTGGAAGATCTTGATTTCGTTGATGATGTTGTCCTCTAGAGACCAATTGCAGCGGAGCTAAACAACTCGGCGTAAACATCAACAGGAAGAAGGGCAAGACAATACAAATATAGGATATACCATAACCGGTGCAACTGGAAAAGGAAGACTTAGAAGAAGTAGAGGAGTAAAACCAATGCCACGGAGAAGGACATTACCAACAACATTTTAAGGGTTTGATTTGAGATCAAAAACGTCCTGAGATCAAGAAAAGGGGGCTTCTTTCTGGTCAGCAGCACTTAAATTAAAACCCAAGCTATTCTACCAGGGGAAAATTATACTGAGGAAATCCTCTTTAACTAGCCGTGATTACAACACGGAGTATTTGTAAGAAGAAAGTAAGCTCCGGTTTGCGCATTAAACCGTTTAAATGAGCGGTGTGCCCTTATCTAAAATAATTTACAAAATGATCACAAAATGAAGTCATTGCTTAAAACGAAGCCTAAACGAAAAAACTACAATTAGCAAGGGGAGTTTACTTATCTATAAACAACTGAGTTAGTGTCTTATGCAAGCCACGGCTTATTTTCCTCGTACAAGAACTCTTTTACCCCCAAAAAATTTTTAACAAAAGGAAATTGCCACGAATAAAGTGAAACTTGTGAAAATATAATCTACCTATTCAATGGGGACTGCACGTAAAGACGTGTATGATAAACCAGTGTTAGCATCTCCCACGAAATCGCATTTCTGCCTGGTAATTAAGACATAACAACGCTACCTTTTCATATTCGATTAAAGACACGAAAAAAGTGTGTTCTGTTTCTGCAAAATGGGTACAAACCTTACTGGGAATGTTTATAAGACCGCTTTATTTGTAATTATTGGCTATACTGACAGCCGTCACGTTGGTAGGTCTTATAAACTGTGTCAGTTTTGAGGAGAATTCCAAGACAGCACCTGGACGATTTTAATTCTTTGAAATAGAGTCTCCTTTTGATCTAAGCTCATTTCATCGTTGTGTGCCCTGGTGAAAGTAGTTTTTGTTTTGTGCTGTGAGGTATAATTCTGTTAACCGAGATGGCGTTGTAAATTTCAGCTTATAATGATTATAATCGGTCGTGGCGTGTAATCGTTCGATTTTTTAGCTTTAGTTAAAGTGCAACTGAGACGAAAATTCGTAGTTTATTTCGACCAAATTCTGTCGCAGAATAACGCGTTGTGTCTATATTTACCCAGAAAACTGAACAAGAAACCGCCGATCCTAATATTCTTTAGCTCCAAAGTTGTGTAAAATGTGTCCGCCATTACTGAAAACGTGTTCCTGGGTGATTGCGCAATTTTATAGCTTGTGACGTCAGAGGCTCACCACAGTCGAGTTTCCTTGTGTTTGGACTCAAGATGCCTACCGTCGACTGCGAAACCTCCGAAGAGTATTTCTACGATTCAGAACAGTCTTTAGCTTCTGAAGCATCAGAGGATTCATTTCATTCGGCAAATGAAGAATTTTTCTTACCGTACCGTAGATGTACGATGTAAGAACTGATGTCAGCTTATAAGCTTGTTCAAAGTTGTTTTTCTCGCCTCATTGGCGGGAGGTCAAAATATGCCCGAAATAATGCTTATACAGTGATTACAATTCAGGCACAAGTTGCTCAATGAGCGGATAACTCTTATCCAACGGATAAATCGGCTGTCCAGCCATTCGAAAAACTGACTGTTTTAAGCTTTGGAAATTTAGACAAAACACCTATAAAACTCTGATGCTCGCGAATTCTTGAGCATCGGTCGATCGATTTTATTGTTCGCTTCTTTGGAGAAATGAAAGAACCTATATTTTTGTCTGCCGTTGTTTATATTCATTATACATTTTAAAGCATTGTGATTTTTGGCCATTCTTAGCATAGTATGGGAAACGTTCTTGAAGAGCCGTAATGCTGTAGTCATCTGGCAGTCAGCTGATGAAGCTTGTCGTGTCTACCATAGTACAGTGGTCGCTTAATGCATTGAAACGCAAGTGCTTGGCGTTTCTAAATGTTTTGAACAGTTTTTGTAGAATTCTTAACTTGAGCCGAAAAAAGTGAAATAAACCAAAACCTTTTTTTAAGAACTGGAAGCCTTGTGTGACCGGAATCTAAATATTTGTAGTGCAAATCAAAGCCACGAGGAAACTTTTCTGCTGCTCAACAACAACATGTGGACCACCGAGGAAACGAAGCTTTCATTTGCTTTATTCATTGCCCAAAAATAATAACTTGATATCTAATCATTTTTCTTGGTAGTTCATTTACTAAGATTGCTATGACAGTTAAAAGAAATAACATTGTAAACCTCTTAGACAAATAGTGGCGTGTGATATTTTTTCCCGACTTAAATTTCCACGCAAGACGAGCCGACCTGTTGAACAATAATGTCAATCGACTCTTCACCGACAGGGAATAAGGAGAAAAGTTTCTCGGCATTCAGGATGGTATGCTATAAAATAAATGACCATGCTTCTGTGCGATTGCTGCTTTGAAATTAATACACGCGGAATTAAAAAAAAGAAAAGAAAAAAAGCTAAGCACTACAAACTATTGGCTTAATCGCGGCAGTCCTGCATTCGCCCAGGATGCATTTTATGAGGACTACGCCGGAGATCTTCGCGCTAGCAGACGGCAGAACTGAAGGGGTTTTCCACAAGCAAAATAAATTTTAAAGTACGTTAAAAGAACATAAGTTTTGCACAATGGTGGATGCGTTGAAAAAGAAACAAACTATCACTTCAACTGCGTTAAGATTAGGTACCTTTCGTCTCGTTTTTCCGGATCTTTTTTTCCATATAGTTGGAATGGACAATGGAATAATCGACCTCTGGGATCCTTCGACATGAACAGTCCTCTGGAAACACTCGTCTGTGAAGTGATCTGAACAGCTGACAAAAATACCTCTCGGGTTGAAATTTGCACTGTGTGTGAGTACGAACATCATCCATTTTTCCATTGCGGGTCCGCTTGCAAGGCTTTGATGAAGCGAAATACCAGCTCGGTGGTTGGATTTATTGTTGTAGCATTGTACAACACAAGTAATACCCTTTATAACTGCTGCAGCAACGAAAATTTCAAGGTCATACAGCAAACAGTTGCCAGGAAATCTTCCCTCGACGACGTGCACAGTTAAATTTCCCGCCGCGGCAAGTACGGTAACCGTATGAAGGTACTAGGTTTGAGGTGAGCCTCCAGCGTCACTTCCGCTAATTCGCAAGCCAGCTTCCGGAACAAGGGCCAGTAATGGCGGCCGTAAAATCTCGACAGAAACCGTCCGAAAAAAGCGACTTCCAGTCGTCGTAATGAGTTGAAATTTGGCATGGTGACTAGCAACCACAGACTATTTTCGAAAATGCGAAAATATGGAATACCAAAATTCTGGTCCCAGTGGCACTTTAACGGAGGATATGCAAAACGATATTACTTACCTGATTCACCTAATTTGAGTAATTTTAAACAGGCTTTAGACGTGACTAAACCGAAGATTTGCTTGATTATCCATGTCACACTTTAAGGCTCATGAATTTCATTAAGGCGTAATTTATGATTTTGTCGAAATTCAGTTGGCATTCGAAAAGATAAGTAAGAAGGTCCTTAAGAGCCAGTCCACGAGAGGTTCAAAGATTTTTGGAAATGGTCAGAAACAACCCTATCTCAAACTTTGCCCGCTGATAGCTAGTCATGAGCAAGTAATCAAATCGACATTA
This sequence comes from Siderastrea siderea, assembly GCA_964030785.1. NCBI lineage: Eukaryota > Metazoa > Cnidaria > Anthozoa > Scleractinia > Rhizangiidae > Siderastrea > Siderastrea siderea. Next base: position 45,997,385 of record OZ034966.1, on the reverse strand, counting down.
TTTTGTCTTCTAATACTAATGTGGTCACGCGACAGGGAATTTAAATTAGACCCCCCTGGGAGCAATTTTGGTTCAAAAAATTTTCCAAAATTTACCAACTTTGTATGTCTCTTGTCAAAACAAACATTAGCCAATCATAAATCAAATGATGTTTCTTTACTAAACTGACCTTATTCTTTATAAAAATACTAATATTTCTGTCAGACTCTTCTTATCAGCTGAGCAATAATTCACAACAGAGAGTGTGGTTTGAAAGATTTGAAAAAGTGCCAATTTTACCAAATTTCAAAGGAATTTTTTTCTATGTAGTAGACAAGATCTACGGTTGATCTGCATTTCCCAAAACAGCCAAAGGATTGTACTTAAACATTATCGAAAAATCTTTGCGGGCAATTCATTTTTAATCTTCAATATAGCTTATGCAAAATTGACATTTTCCTAAAATAGACATATCTGCTGAGGGACAAAAGGGTCGCATTAAATCACCTTTTAACACTTAAAAAATACATGAAACCTGTAAAAATGTAAAACACAGGCTAACAAAGTATACGGTTATCGTTTGAATTACTTCACTGTCGCAGATTTTTCACATAAACGTTTTACAGCTATTGACGTCGTTCCTTCCCCACCCCTCCCCCGATAAATTTTGAGGTGAGTCAGGGTGTATTATTTAATTTCCAGCAGAAACTTATTTCAAGCTGTTCGAATAGATTCATTTGGCTTTTCGGTGTCGTTTTCAATCATTCAGAATCTAAAATAAATTTATAGGCCATAAAAACAGGCTGAAATGAGAGAATTGAAGTCGAGAGGTTGCGTGACTGTGCGTGACACAGAAGTGACTTTCGTGCGTGGATAACTTCTCGACGGCAGATTTACTATTTTACAAGGGGAAAATGGCAACCAAATAATTTCACATATTCCACGAGGAACAAGAATTTCCTATACCAGCCTACACGTTACATATTATGGAGGCTTAACTTTTTACAGTTAAACAACTGTTAGGGAAGGTACGTTTTTTCTTGGGGGGGGAGGGCTGGGGCCTCAGAGGGGAGGGTCATCAGTGAAAGTGAGCACCAAAAGGGGAGGGCCATACCTCATGTGAGCTATTCAAGGGAGGGTCACACATCTTTTCCAGAATTTTTTAATGAGAATTTTTGTGATGTCGCTTTCCATTTTTCTTACAGATTAAGTTTTTCTTTTCACCTACTTTGGTTTAATTTGGTGTTTTATTATAGGTACTAGGTTACATTTTTACATGTATATTATGCCATGGCACATAGTTTTTCTCGGGGGACTCGTGTCCTTTTCCGTCCGTATTGAGAAGTACTTGACTCAGGTATCGTTTCTTCAGCTTCTTGCTGTTGGCTATCCGCTGCCTGATCTCCTGAGTCGTTTAGTTCTGAAGAGTTATTAGTAGATCCAACAATGCGCTCTACCCTGTCGGAAATGTCGGAAATATTTGTTTTTGAGAGGCAGATTTCGCATGCTTAACAACTAAACCTTTCTGTTAAAATAACCAACAGCAATGCCGGCTAGTCGGAGAAAGAAACGCATGTATTTTCCCTTAGATATTTTATGTTCAAAACTTTTATAATACTCAAATACTTCCATATTCAAACTTCAGCTACAAAACGTAAATATCCCACACTGATTGTTCGCATTTTCCTTGTTTCAGCACGCACACATTCAATATCGAGATATATTCATATTCAAACACTTTGCGTTCACAAGCGAAACGTTCTGAGGTTTCTACAGCATGGAACATACCATGTTGCAGTGAGGGGAGGGTCGCGCTTTTGTCAGTCACCTAAAGGTGGGGGGTCAGGAGTTTTTTAATTAAAACCCAAGGGAGGGCCAACACTTTTTTGGAAAAAAAATACCAAAATTCCCCAGCCCTCCCCCCCCAAGAAAAAACGTACCTTCCCTTATACCGACTTGGCGAGTTGTCTTTGTGTGTATGAACCGTGTATCTGATTAGTTGCAGTTAGTGGGTAACCAAATGTAACTTACATTCCTTAAAACCTCAAGAATTGAACCATTGTTTCAGCTGTGTTTTGTCTCTAGAATACTTTGTTTAGGGATTGAATGGGTTTTGCTGAATACCCTTCGAGGATACCAGTGGTTAGACATAATACTAACAATGATACTTGTTTCACGAAATCAGTAATGATCTGTTAGAACTGATTTCGTCAGTTGATAATATCAAATTATTAGAACTACAAAAGTGGATTAAAAAGCAAACAATCTACTTTGGACCATCTCAAGTGTAGCTCAAAGGCGAGTACTAATTTCTCCGGTTCCTCTTCCCGTATATGAAAACACAAGCAAACTAGCGCATACCTCAGTGGTGGGAGAAGCGCCGTCAACTGTGACCTACGTACTTGCTTGGAGAAATCTGTTTGCTACCAGTTACTGCAACTTTTCATCAACAATCTCAAGGTGAATGTTAAATGTTACACATTCACTTGCGAAGCTTTGATTTCATCCGGCGTAGACACTACGTCATGTAAACTTCCCTTCAATTGTACTAGGACAATTACCAATTCAGTTTTGATATTTTTTCTTTTAAATTGCGAAAGCAATTTGCTGATTGCATAAAAACATAGTTATTTCCCTGCAACAATAAACGATATTAAAGAGGCGGTGAACGTCAATATGGTAGGCTTTGAAACACAAAGGAGCAATTTGCGTTTACATAGGGGAAAATACTTGAAGGAACTACTGAACAAAGCAAACTGCAAAAGTTTATCAGCTGCAACATAAACTGAAACAATCCTCACGTATTGTCTACTGAAGAAAAGCGCCCACCCCTTGCCCGCACCCGTGAACGGGAATTGAATTACGTCGTCACATTGCCCGGTCGTTGATGTGATGCCGCTTTACTTAGTGAGCTGCGAAGCAGGTCACTTGTGAGTTAACTTAAGCCCACGATTTATGCTTCTGACAGTTAAGATACCGTATGTCTATTATAAAACCACCTGTATGCCTGACACCTTTAGGAAACTTCGTGCAGGGGTGTGCTGTCGGCCTTCCAAATCCTGACCCTACTGAAATTAATCCCGGCCTTGGCAGGCAAATCACGCAATATCACATCAAATGGTTCTTTTTGGTTAATTCTCTATCTTTTTTCTATACATCAGATAAATATGTTTATGCCCTCTACAGCTGCACCCAAACCATGCCCAACTTTAGCCCAAAAGGCAGGACCCAAAATCTGGACAATTTTTAGGCAAAAATGGCTAAAAAAAAATCCTTACCCTTTTGGGCGGACACACCTATTTTCGTGCACAACCCAAGCAAACAGACTCCCAAATAGCATCTTGCTTTGTTAACCGTGTGCCAGTTCCTCCCACGGCCTTCAATGTTTGGCCATTTCTCTTTACAGTATAAAGCTATACGGGCAAGCTACTTTTACATAGCATAGCTAAAATTTAACATTACAGTTGCAAGGAATCTTTAGTTCGCTTTTGTCAGTAGTTACTTCAAGTACCTTGACAGTTGACGCAGATATCCCTTTTTATCTGGTTCTAAACCTATAACTAATGTAAAGGCCTCCCATATTGTTAGTGTTAAGCCCCTGCCTTGACGTTGACCCTCTTTTTCATCCTGTTTGTTGTGGGGGAAATGAAAAAGGATTTGTGTTTTTTTGAAATGCCAAAATAGTTTCATCAATTGAGAAAATAAAAAGCTTCACTGAATTGAAAATTTTCCTGGTACATTTGGACTGAAATTTACATGCAGTAGTGTCTATGTGATAATGTGAAACGAAACCAAACTCAACCAGAGCTAACGTAATTGAAAGCTATTTAACATTTATCTCCAGTTAAGATTCTTGATGAAAAATTTCAGTGTTTGGTAGCAAATAGGCTTCTTCAAACAAGTCCGTAGATTGCATGTGACGGTATTTATCGTAACACTGAGGTAAGTACTCAGATTTTTTAAAATATTTTCATGCGCGATGCGTGGAGAAGTATCTGACAGGCGGAAGAATCGGGAACCATTCTAGATTATCCAGATTTGTTCGTTTGCTTTCTTTAGTTCACTTTTTAAATTCTAATTTATTCGAGATTTCAACTTTCGGCCTTAATAGTTTGCAATCAATCAAACTGACGAAATCTGTTCCAGCAGGTTATTTCTTCTTTACGTGAAACAGTAGTGTCATTATTATCATGTGTGATCACTGGAATCCTCGAACAGCATTCAGCAAAACCCATTCACTCCCTAAACAGAGTGTTCTGGAGACAAAATACAGCTGAAACAATGGTTCAATTCTTGAGGTTTTAAGGAATGTAAGTTACATTTGGGTACCGACTAACTGCAACAAATCAGATACACGGTTCATACACACAAAGACAACTCGCCAAGTCGGTATAACAGTTGTTTAACTGTGAAACGTTAAGCCTCCATCATGTGTAATGTGTAGGCTGGTATAGGAAATTCTTGTTCCTCGTGGAATATATGAAATTATTTGGTTGCCATTTTCCCCTTGTAAAATAGTAAATCTGCCGTCGAGAAGTTATCCACGCACGAAAGTTGCTTCTGTGTCACGCACAGTAACGCAACCTCTCGACTTCAATGCTCTCATTTCAGCCTGTTTTTATGGCCTATAAATTTATTTTAGATTCTGAACGATTGAAAACGACACCGAAAAGCCAAATGAACCTATTCGAATAGCTTGAAATAAGCTTCTGCTGGAAATTAAATAATACATACCTGACTCACCTTAAAATTTATCAGGGGAGGGGTGGGGAAGGAACGACTTCAATAGCTGTAAAACGTTTATGTGAAAAATCTGCGACAGTGAAGTAATTCAAACGATAACCGTATACTTTGTTAGCCTGTGTTTTACATTTTTTACAGGTTCCATGTATTTTTTAAGTGTTAAAGGCGATTTAACGCGACCCTTTTGTCCCTCAGCAGATATGTCTATTTTAGGAAAATGTCAATTTTGCATAAGCTATATTGAAGATTAAAAATGAATTGCCCGCAAAGATTTTTAAATAATGTTGAAGTACAATCCTTTGGCTGTATTGGGAAATGCAGATCAACCATAGATCTTGTCTACCACATAGTAAAATATTCCTTTGAAATTTGGTAAAATTGGCACTTTTTCAAATCTGTCAAACCATACACTCTGTTGTGAATTATTGCTCAGCTGATAAGAAGAGTCTGACAGAAATATTAGTTAGATAGATAGATAGCTTTATTAAAAGTAAAATCATTGCAGCCCCCGGGCCGGCTGAAATGCTACCTACTTTACAATGTAAATATTAAAAATATATATGCATTTATGATAACTACTATAAAAAAGGTAAAATATAACCTATAATATAATACAAAAAGGGAAACATGAATACTGATAATACTAATAATTAAAAATTACTACTAATAATTAAAACTGTTTTCTATAATAAAAGTGTTTTTAAACCTATTTGTCTTACAAATCGGTAATTTAAAGTATCCCTGGCTTCGGGTGCAATAGGTGGACCCGTTGCGTGGCGGCAGCAGTTCATGAAGCTTGTGGCTTTGATCCCTTACAATTTGGTCGAATAGAGCTTTACTTAAGGCCTGCCTTCTCTCATACAGTGACGTGATGTCTAGAGCTACTAGAGCCTCAGCATAGGATAAGTCGGGTTGTATTATCCGCAGCGCGCGCTTTTTTATTTTTATAAAGAAGAAGGTCAGTTTAGTAAAGAAACATCATTTGATTTGTGATTGGCTAATGTTTGTTTTGACAAGAGACATGCAAAGTTGGTAAATTTTGGAAAATTTTTTGACCCAAAATTGCTCCCAGGGTGGTCAAATTTAAATTGCCCGTCACGTGACCACATTAGTATTAGAAGACAAAATAATGTCGATTTGATTACTTGTCCATGACTAGCTTTCAGCGGGCAAAGTTTGAGATAGGGTTGTTTCTGACCATTTCCAAAAATCTTTGAACCTCTCGTGGACTGGCTCTTAAGAGCGATTTGCTGTAAGAACCGACTAAGGGTATGCAAGATAGAAAAATCCAATTTTCTCAAAATCTGCCAGAATAAAGGCATTGGTGAACTAGTTCTAAAAATAAAAGTTTCGGGTCGTTTAGATTTTTATTTATTTTTTAGTGAATATTTTCGTATTTTGCCCTTCGCGGCAGTCAAAATCAACGCCAAAATCGGGACTTTTCCGGAAGCTCCTGTTCAACTTTTGAAAGCGTCCTAAAAAAGATTAACCCGGGGAGTTAAAAGATATTATTTCCTCTGTTTATCAGCAGTGTCAAAGTTTCATGAAAAGCCAACTTGAATTTTTTAGGAAATTTTAAAATTTATACTCAACAACGGTCGTTACCGACAACCCAATTTAGGCTAAATTCAAGGCTCAAAAACGCACTCTGGTACATGGCTTTACACAACGAGACTATACTCCGGGAAATAACAATCACTTCAACTAAACATTGGCCGAAAAACATTTTGGGACAAATGAAACGGCGAATTCTGAGAGCGCTTTGAAAACAGGCTACTTGAGTGATATGAGCGACCCTTTGACCTGTCATGTCAACGGAAATCAGCACACAGCAGCTCTTAAAATGTGACTTTCCTTCGCCAGAATACGAGTTTGCTTGTTTTTCTAGAATGCTTTCAAATAGAGGAAACTAGGATTTTGAATTTGGAGGCCTTTGTTGACCTACTCTGTTTATCACTGAATTAGACATTCAAAATCTGTTTACAACGTGAATGCGGAATCAATAACGAAGTAAAAAACCGATTTATGAAATGTTTAGGAAATAACTCTTACCTAAGTGAGCTTTTCCTGGCTGGAAACTGCAACTTTCATTGCAAAACACATAGCGAGATCGCCGAGCCATGTTGCACGTGAGTTGTCAAATGTTTCTACAGTGCGGCCGAGGTTCCCTATGTTAACGATTAACCAGATTTTAGGCCCGCATAGCGTGCAGTCGGAAACAACACTGGTGACGAACGCTTGTGCTTGATAGGAAAAAAAGTAGGGGAAAAAAGGAAAAAGAGAACTTTTATTACATTTATACTTATTATTATATATATTTTTTACGTTCAAACCGGTGACACGTACTACTAGGCAAGTTCTTCCAATGTTGGTGGCCTATTTAAACAATAGAGTTCTTCTGTTGATGGCACTAACGTGTGATAGGTTGCCCGAGGAAATTTGATGTTCACAACAAATATTAGCCTAAGAACGTAGTTCGAGGTCTTATATGAAGTTTGCACATCAAATTTCCCAGGGAACCTGTCACACCTAGGGCCTGAGACAGAATCCCTCTATTGTTTTTATCACCCAACGTTAAATTTTGAGCGAAAATTACCAATATGCGTTGATAGGTGCCACTGAAGAGAGACAGTATCGCGTCACGTGATCGACGTCGACCAAAGGGAGCACGCTAAAATTTAGCGTTGTAGTATAAAAGGTTAGAGTCTTGTTGAACAAGCGACTGAAGCGCAGTAAACACACAAAATTCGTTCAATTCTTCACTCCAGAAGGCTCTTCAAACTCCCATTCTTAGTGTAGTCCATGAGCCAAGACCCCAAAAATACATTTTCGTAGCACCCCCCACGGGACATAGTTTCTTTGGTATCAATGTAAAGCTTAGGGTGTGCTGAATTGTAACTAATCTGTTTCCGGACCAAAACCTAGCATAAGCAAGAAAATTGCGTGCTTTTGCGGAGGGGTGGGTGGGGAGAAATTTTGCCCCTTAAATCATAAAACATACAAAATGAAGCATATCTCTCAATTCAATTATCAATTTCATTTCAAACTTTCAGAAGATATACATCTCATAGTGAGAATTAAAATTATAACGCTTTTACTCTTGCAACGGGTGACCATGGCAACGGTTTCTATTGAGTGTAATTAGAAAGCCTTCTGTCAGTTCTTTTTGTCTAAAAAGAATAATAAATACATTTTTGCGACATAAGCACTTGGGACAGCGAAATTTTCCTTCTAGTATATTTTTCTTTCCTTTTTTTGCTCATATGTGCCAACAAAGATAAAAGAGATAATTTAGTACCCTAGCAACAACTGTATACAGGTGCTAGTACATGTATGCATACCACGGTTCAATTTCATAAGTTCATTCAATTCCGAATCTTAACTATATACACACTGGAAATAATTTTCACTAGTAAAAACCAAATAATGCTTTTGCTGTTGTTCTTCTGGAACATGTGGCGAACAACATCAAAAATACTGGAAGTGCTGTCACTCTAACTTTGCCGTGAAGCACCAAATCAGTTGCCGTCAAAAAAGACATCACCATCATCATCCTTGTCACTGTCATCAACTTCATTGTCTTCAGTATGTGTCATGCAGCCTGTTCAGACAGTGATCTCCACAGATGCATGCGTCACTACAAGGGAGTCTGGTCTTCCCACAGGAACATCGCTGTGTTTGGCATTGGCCTTCGCATCCACAGGACACCAACTCAATCACTGCATCAGAAGCGGGAGGCTGATCGGTCCAGTCAATCGTAAGTGTACCATCTCTTACGATCCAACCAGCAAAGCACCACTAAGATCATGCACTGTAGGGTTAGCTTCTAATGCATTCTTCCATACAAACGTCTGATAATTTGCTTACTGGACGCTTTTAGCGAGGGCACCTCTTGTTGGTGGTAGCTGATGTGACTATATTTTTTTTATTGCAAAAGAGGGTATAGCGTAGGTCATTCACACATTTTCCAGGCTTGTTGTAAAGGACACAGACAAATTCTTCTACTCACTTTACATCATCTTGAGTTGCTGGCATCATTTCTCCAAGAGACTGTCAGAGCATGAAGACCTAGTAAACTTCTGAAAATGCCAGAAATTCAGCGATTTTGGAACACCTGTTTGAATGCTTCACTTTGAAATAATTTTTCATACTTCTCGGCGCGAAATTCCTTTCTGATATCTGCTATGCAATTGGCGAAGGCGAGCTGGTCAATTTGTAATCCAGGATGTTTTGCTAGCCATGACCGGAATCCCTACAGTTTGGCTCGGTTGGACTGATACTATCCACGATGTACCCCTCATTCAACATTAGTTCAGATTGACTCTTATTTGCAGGCTCTTGAATGACAAGTTGTCGCCAAATGCTTTTCTGAGCCTGTTTTTGAGTTTCAATGACCTGTAGTTTGGGGCGCGACTACCACTTTTAATAAAAGGTCAATGTATCTTTCTAGGAGTTGTGACGTTCCCAGGGCCTTGGCTCCGATAATAATTTCAGCAAGCACAAATTCACTTATGGTTGTAAAAGCATTGTCATAACCGGCATTTGAATCATCTTCAAGTTGGCAATTTTCCGTTTGAAGTCTAGTTAGTGTTTCACTGCGCACATAATCTTTGTAGCACGTGAGCGATACCTGACTGCAATAGCAATGGTATCTTGACCTTGTATATTTGTAAGTATCCTTTCATCATCGCGAATCTGGGGTGCTCTAAGAGGGGATTGGCTTCCAAATCACTGATGTTCTGACATTTTCAGAAGTTTACTAGGTCTTCATGCTCTGACAGTCTCTCGGGGAAACGGTGTCAGCAACTCAAGATGATGTAAAGTGAGTAGAAGAATTTGTCTGTGTCCTTTACAACAAGCCTGGAAAATGTGTGAATGACCTGCGCTATACCCTCTTTTGCAATCTAGAAATAAAGTCACATCAGCCACCACCAACAAGAGGTGCCCTCGCTAAAAGCGTCCAGCAAGCAAATTATCAGACGTTCGTATGGAAGAATGCATTAGAGGCTAACCCTACAGTGCATGATCTAGTGGTGCTTAGCTGGTTGGATCATAATAGATGGTACACTTACGATTGACTGGACCGATCAACCTCCCGCTTCTGATGCAGTGATGGAGTTGGTGTCCTGTGGATGCGAAGGCCAATGCCAAACACAGCGATGTTCCTGTGGGAAGACCAGACTCCCTTGTCGTGATACATGCATCTGTGGAGATCACTATCTGACCAGGCTGCATGAGACATCCACTGAAGACAATGAAGTTGATGACAGTGACAAGAATGATGATAGTGACGTCTTTTCTGACGGCAACTGATTTGGTGCTTCACGGCAAAGTTAGCGAGACAGCACTTCCAATATTTTTGGTGTCGATACGTTGTTTGCCACATGTTCCATAAAAAACAACAGCAAAAACATGTTTTGGTTACTACTAAAGAAAATTAAAACCGTTGTGTATATAGTTAAGACCCAGAATTCAATGAACTTATCGAATTGAACCGTGGTATGCATACATGTACTAGCACCTGTGTACAGTTGTTGCTAGGTACTAAATTATCTCCTTTTTTCTTTGTTGGCAGACATGAGCAAAAAAAGAAGAGAAAAACTTATACTAGGAGAAAAATTTCGCTGTCCCAAGTGTTTATGTCGAAAAAATGCATTTATTTTGCTTTTAAGGTTAGAAAAACTGACAAAAGGCTCTCTAATTACATTCCTTAGCAGCCGTTGACATGGTAACCGTTACAAGAGTAACAGCTTAATAATTTTAATTCTCGCTGTGAGATGTATATCTTCTGAAAGTTTGAATTGAAATGGACAAATAAATTGAAAGATGTGCTTCATTTTGTGTGTTTTATGATTTAAGGGGCAAAATTTCTCCCCACCCACCCCTCCGTAAAAACACCCAATTTTCTCGCTTATGCTCAGGTTTTGTGCCCGGAAACAGATTAGTTACAATTCAGCGCACCCTAAGCTTTACATTGATACCAAAGAAACTATGTCCCGTGGGGGGTGCTACGAAAATGTATTTTTAGGCACTTTTCACAAAATGGCTCATGGACTAGTGAAACATTTTACCTTTTGGTAAATAAAACACATGAAAACAAACAAATCATTATCTTTCTCTAGTTTTCGATGAAACAGCAGCCACTTCTCTCGACTGGTTCCGCTACGGCAGAAGGTGCTGTGATTTGTGCCGTGCATGGGATACATATGTGCACACGCCATAATACTCATAAGCAGTCTTTAGCGCGGCTGTTCTCAGCCTTTTCTTGCTGCCTTTCCTATGCCTGTCGTACAGGTTCAACTTGTCATAAGCGATGAGATTGTAATAATAATAATAATAATAATAATAATAATAATTTTATACTTTAAAATTTAAGTGCTTCATCCGGTACTTTTCTACTTTTCTACTGTTCTTACCCCCTTCCCCCTACCCTTGGTTACATAACTCAACCATGGACTTGGCCGCATTTTATCTCTTTGCTACGAGTCTTTAATTAGAAGGTCTAATTTCCGCTAAGGAAGAAAGATATTGTACCTTGTGCCATGCGAGAAATACATCTGTCCAAGCCAAATTACTAAAAAACAGTCCTAAGTATGGGTATGCTTAGCGTTTTCACGCTGCCTTTCTTATGCAAGTTGCACAAGTTCAGGTCAGCGTTGTAAGCGATGGCGTGCTATAACTGTAAAAGCTTGATCTAATACAATCTATTGGGTATAGAACTTTTGCTTCTCTAGCGCAGCACTATAACTTAAACGCTTACCACGAAGTAAAAAGCCAATACACCTATCAGAGTGACGCAGGTTATAAATTATTCTTGAAAAGAACAACTTATCCATCGTGCAGTGAGGAACTAGTACCTGGAGAACAACCTCGACCTATCTGCTTTCTTAGCAACTCGAATATCTGTCAGGTTCTTGTCTGTACCCAGTTTGTTGAGCGAGGAGCGGGGAGGGGGAGGGGAGGAGAGGCAAAAAAAGGAAACGCTTACCCGCAAACGCCACAAGTTTGAAAAACGCCCCTTAGCACTCAAGGTTGGGTGAATTCATAGCGTGACATCTTGTCAATAAAGCAGCAAATAACAGTTCACCGGATGTTACAAATTTACTTTCTACAAAATCAAAACATGCTACGCGTAAGTCAAACCCACGAACTGCAGAAACGAGGCACTTGGAGATGTGAGGTCGAAGCCTCGAAAGTTGGAAACTCAAAGGGGGCGCTTCAGGCTTTGTCATTGTAGTTTCAAAGTTAATAAATTTGGAAATTTATCTCTGCTAGGAAAATCGGTTTTATTTCTTCGGGAAGCTTTTCAAAGCGTCGGAAAGAAAGGATTCTTAAGGAGCAATTCTTGCTGATATTTTCAGAGTGGTTAGAGTGGAAGTTGTTGAAAACTTGTAGCTATTTTCGGAACGTGTGTGCAATGTGCTCGCAAAATTAGGAACTTAAGGGCATTATTCGAAGTTATTCGGCATGCGATAAGTATATCGAGTCTCCTGTTTCCCAAGCTCCGCCAAATCAGCGTATCAACTTGTCTAAACAGCTGCTCAAAACTCCATCGGGCAAACGTTCATGTAGAAAGAGAAAGCTTCCCGAAAGTCCCTGAGATTTGAAGGCACCGACTAGCCGTCTTCTAGAGTCAAACCTGAACATCGAAATTTTCCAGCTGGAGAGAAGCAGTTAGCTGTGTTGATGTGATTCACGCTCAAATTAACTTACCTGATTTGATTGACGTTCGTTGGCGGACGGATGTTTCAAAATCGTGGGCTTTTGCGGGCAAGCGATTTCTTTACTCCCTTCTCCTGCCCCTTCTCCCACTTCTTTTGCGGTCGCCCCAGTTTTCGCGCGGCCAAAAGGCGAAAAATGCTTCGAACGTACGAAAAACCCTAGGCCTACGGAAACGCTTGCTACGCAGGCTACGGTTTCGATAGTGTCTACCTCTAAGTCACAAGCCCCTTTTTCTCTTCCTGGGTCACCGAAATCCATTCTGCAGACACCCGTCCAGGTACCGGTATTGGCCTTCTTTAGAGTACATGATGCTAAACAGCAGTTCATAGCACCCAGCGTACTCACGTCGTTGGATAGCAGTATCGATAGTGGGATTCTTGATCTCTTGAGTTTTATAGCAGAGCTCTCTTGTGATGTAGTCTCGGCGACATGGGCAGTTTTTGCTTTTGTTTTTGTTTCTATTTTTCGCTCTGGCAATACAGGTGGGCAAGGGTCTTAACATGGTTGCTGTGCTGAATGCAGTAAAATCTGTTTCCTACCGGTAAGCATGCTAGCTTGTTGAGAATCATTGTCCTGATGATTTGCAGAGTATTCAGCATTTTCTCCCAAACGGGAGATATTAAGTGAGAAAAATCTCTGTGATACCTGCCAGATTGTACTGGATGAAGTACTTTTTTAAGTATAAATTGAATTTTTTACAACTACATCACATATGACAACTCGAACCTGTGCGACATCCATAGGAAATACAGCATGAAAAGGCTTGTCTACGGGTGTGGCTGCTGTATCATCGAAGACGAGCAGTAAGAAAGACATTTGTGAAGCAAAGGAAATAAGAGACGTCTGCAAGCGGACTAGCACTATAAGGCTCTATTAAACCCTAAAGGCCACCGATATTGGGAGAACTTGCTTAGTAGTACGCGTCACCGGTTTGAACGTAAAAAAAATATATATATAATAATAAGTGTATATGTAATAAAAGTTCTCTTTTTCCTTTTTTCCCCTACTTTTTTCCTATCAAACACAAGCGCCTACGGGCCTAAAATCTGGTTAATCGTTAACATAGGGAACCTCGGCCGCACTGTAGAAACATTTAACAACTCACGTGCAACATGGCTCGGCGATCTCGCTATGTGTTTTGCAATGAAAGTTACAGTTTCCAGCCAGGAAAAAGCTCACTTAGGTAATCGGTTTTTTACTTCGTTATTGATTCCGCATTCACGTTGTAAACAGACTTTGAATGTCTAATTCGGTGATAAACAGAGTAGGTCAATTTCATAACATACTTCTCTAAATTGCCCAACATCGCTCAATACTGGGAACAAAGGCCTCCAAATTCAAAATCCTAGTTTCCTCTATTTGAAAACATTCTAGAAAAACAAGCAAACTCGTGTTCTGGCGAAGGAAAGTCACATTTTAAGAGCTGCTGTGTGTTGATTTCCGTTGACATGAAAGGTCAAAGGGTCGCTCATATCACTCAAGTAGCCTGTTTTCAAAGCGCTCTCAGAATTCGCCGTTTCATTTGTCCCAAAATGTTTTTCGGCCAATGTTTAGTTGAAGTGATTGTTATTTCCCGGAGTATAGTCTCGTTGTGTAAAGCCATGTACCAGAGTGCGTTTTTGAGCCTTGAATTTAGCCTAAATTGGGTTGTCGGTAACGACCGTTGTTGAGTATAAATTTTAAAATTTCCTAAAAAATTCAAGCTGGCTTTTCATGAAACTTTGACACTGCTGATAAACAGAGGAAATAATATCTTTTAACTCCCCGGGTTAATCTTTTTTAGGACGCTTTCAAAAGTTGAACAGGAGCTTCCGGAAAAGTCCCGATTTTGGCGTTGATTTTGACTGGCGCGAAGGGCAAAATACGAAAACATTCACTAAAAAATAAATAAAAATCTAAACGACCCGAAACTTTTATTTTTAGAACTAGTTCACCAAAGCCTTTATTCTGGCAGATTTTGAGAAAATCGGATTTTTCTATCTTGCATACCCTTAGTCAGTTCTTACAGCCAATCGCTCTTAAAAAAACAAAGCCAGAACTTTTTAGAACTGTGTTTAAAGACTCTAAGTTTACAACATTAGAGAGGCACTACCACATATATTTCTACTGAGCTGTTTTGGGCCTCATCTCCAGAAATCGCGGACATTAGAGCCCGCGCCTTTTCGAGCGTCCTACATAGACAGCTCTTTTAAATGATGCATACCGCTGATCGAAGCGGTATAGTTTGGGCTCATATTTCATGATGGTGCACGATGCAATAAGTCCCATATAAAAACCATATAAAAACCACAGACCAAACTAAGTCGCTTAACATTCGAATGTACTGAAATTTAGCTTTCGAAGGATGGCTTTTGTAGCGTATTTGAAGCCGGTTCGGCCGAAATATCGCAGTTCCAAGAAAGCGGATTTTTGGACTTTAGCGTGGACTTTCAAATGTATGGCCGAATGCTATTTTTTCGTGGTTTTCAAGTGCAAAAAGTAAACATCAAAATCAATCGGTTGGAGCTGAAAATCGTAAGGTTAGTTTGTTCCATGTATAGTTTTAGTGAATCCACTTGCACATTTTTTCGATCCCATTATGTTTACCCGTAATCGCTGTTTATAAACTATGAGTTTTCGGTTTTTCGATGAAATCCCCCTCCACGCCTTATATTTTTTGGCCGCTAAACTGCTCACAGAAAACCGTAAGAAGTAAACATAAAATTCGAAGTATCCACCTTATTTTTTGTACTATATCTTTCTTGATAGACCAGTTTACCATGAACCGGTTGCACATTTATACTTTAACAAATTGATCGAGAGATATTTCTCGAAATTTTTTAATCTCCATACATTTCTTTGTTGTTGTTGCGTTCCCTTCGATGGTTAATTTACCGCAGGATTTGTTGACCGTGGGCTCAAATGTCTGCGATTTCTGGATATGGTTTTGGCGTGCAAGCGAACGGCTGAAAATATAGGTTCGATCTGCGCTTCTTCCCTTAGGGAACACCGTGAGACTGAAAACAACACCGTGTCTTAATTAAATAAGACCCACTGTGTACAGCTATATAGCTATAGAATTTTGGATGTTGCATTTTATTTTGAAGAACGACAATCTTGCAGAGAGTGCAAAATTTTAGGCTGGCGCACAGCCAAATTCGATCGGATGGTTTTCAACCGTATTTCGTTCAAAATATATATTTCGAAAAACTAATCCCATTTCACTTCGTTTAGTATCTTAAACCTGCTGTACAGAAAAAAATGACCGAAATCAAATTTTTGACCGTAACCGCGATTTTTCCGATTTTTCCGGTTTTTCTTTTTTTTATATATTTACTGACATTCACTCTTATAAGGTGAACGTAACTTATGCTAAAAATAACTAATTATTCACACAGCAGGTGTATGCGACAAATCTTAGTTAAAAGTTCTCCCAAAAATAGATATGAAAATATGCACCAAAAAACCTAGGATTCGAACAAGAAAATGACACAATTAACTTCTAAGACCGATTTTTTAATAAGATGCCCTTTTTTCTCTTTCTTTTTTTTTTTTGTTTTATCATCGACGGCGTGCATTAACTGTTTCTTTTTAATGGTATATTGATCACCTAATAATGATGAGTAGCAAATGTATATTGACATACAAAATTCAAGGCTGCTTTTGTAAGAAAAAGCTATTAATTGCTTAAGCTAATGGCACAAATGCCTGGTTTCATGATTTGTGAGCGGCAGGTTTTTACCGAATGTCAAGATAAAAGTTAAGCTGTTTCTAAACGACGAGTTACTTGCTTTGCTATTATTTTGATATATGTCTGCGCCAGTTGCTGTTTTAATCCAAGCATACGCTTATTGTGATGGTCTCGCGTTTTCTTTAGGAAAAATAACTGGTTAGTTTTGTTCTTAATCCCACTGTACGTCAGTAAGTCAGCATAGCTTAACTGACAAGGGAAATTTTCAAGTCCCCTTTCATTTCACAATGCTGTATAGTAAGCGGAAGTCGTGATGCTCAACTTATTATTTTTTCAGCCAAAAAAAAATGACAAGTGAAAGATATGAATATATAAATTGATAATAAAATATGATAAATTTGCTGCGAATGATGCAGCAAAATAATGTGCCTGTCTTTAAGCCCGATAAAGACAAGCAACAGTTCCGCAAATGAGACAGAAATAGTCACTGATTGTGCCTCTTTGTTTATCCTTTTTGTGAAAAATCTACAATTATAAATTGCTCCTTTAGTCAAGCTAATTCTCCCCAGGCTAAGCAAAACCTGTGAGTATAATAATTCCAAACAATGAAACCAACCTTGAGTAACGGGCTTATGAATAATAATAGTATGATAATCATCATCATTTTTTAGTAGGAAGCTCTCTCACAATTGTGATTTTCAGAAAGATCCTATAAAAAGGTCCTAAAAATTTCAAAACAATGTACATAGAAAAAACTATGTACAATAAATATATAATAGATAGCCGAGATGAAATTAAATATACTATGTTTGCCTGACGTCCGAAAGACTACTATGAACCATAAACTACTATTACGAACCATAAAATTGTCATCATATGAGAAGGACGTTCTGTTTCGTTTATAAGTTACTATTTATCTGAGATTCTAAGAGTCGCCGTTTGTGGTTATTCACTGCGCGTTTACGTGAGGCTATATTATAATTATCATATTATTAAATCGATATGACGTTTTCCTACACAGTCCGGAAACATATAAAAACTACCTCCAGGGCTTAAACCACGTTATCGGTCGCTAATATGCCATGACTGCGGACTACAACAAACTCGATAGCGAACGTCAGTAAGTTGCACTCTTAAGTTGTTTAAGCTTTTGCTATTCCCGTTCTTACTTTATTAATTCCACTCAACTCATGCGAAATGTCTTTCACTGTATTTACATTAATTTAATCTCTGGGTTGATGGGATTGTTTTCTGTCTTCAAAATTTGCATTTAAATCGGAAAGTCCTTTATTAAATGGAAAGGAGTTTCCAAAGTACAAGGTATTTGAAAGCCTGCTCACGACTGATGACAATACCTTGGAGTGGCTTCAGAAATTTAAACAGCAATTCATGCCAGAAATAGCGATGTTGGCTTAAGCCTCACACGTGAGAGGTTCCAGATCGATGGGAATATGTGATACTGCTATACTACTGGGATAACGTAAAATATAATTGGCGATTTCTGCCAGGATCAAAGGTAAAAGAAAATATTTATAATAGTTTAATCAATCGAAGTTTTTAAAATTGCTTGCAGACAACATTATTTTGTTTGTTAAGGTCAGGGAAAAAATACATTTTTTTCTGGTAACAGCTATGAAGAGATCAAAAACTGAATAATTTAGTTGCTGAGTAAAAGCCGACAACATGGTGTTCACTTCAGCATAGCACGGCACATTATGGTTATCGCTCTCTTGTTTTACATAAGCAATTGACAAAAACTCACCATCAAAATAATCCATGCTGAGCAAGTAGAAGTGAATATGGTCGGCAGTAAATGCAATTCAATTCGCTGAATTCTCTCATCAACAATCATGATTACAAGGCTTCGGTAAAGTTAAATTAGTTGAAGTGATTCAATGATAAAGTTTGATGTAATAAATATTTTCCAACATTTAATATTTTACCATTTGCTTTAAATGCACATCAAAAATTATAACCTATAGCTGTTAAATTATAACGTAATCAACACATAACACGTAACGCGTGGATGTTGCGTTCCTGAGTGCCGATCTCTTCAGACACCCAATTCTATGTTACGTTAATCCCTGCAACAGACGTGACTGGATGACGATTGTACCCACGTATGCGTTACATTTTGAGGAATCTATAAAGCAGTTGTCTACCACTGTACGTTAAAACGCGAATTGGGCCAAATGAGCTAATTATTCAGTTGGACGTTGAGCTAAATAGCAAAGGCCGAATTTGCCAAGTACGATTAATTGCCTTTTCACTCAACTCTCCAATCACACTCAACCATAGCACCAGTCAAATCAACGTACTACTAGGAACATTAAATCAAAACATGGATTGTTCGCATTTCTTTATCTAGTTCATTTTCGTTCAATATAATTTTCTCTCATTTTCACATCGCTGTTAAGTTATCTTTAATAACGTAATTAACACATAACACGAAATAGGTTATGTTGTGCTTTAAACCCAAACCAGATATTTGTTCAGCTGCAGGGTAGGCTGAACCAAAAAGCTTCGTAAGTACGTTTCTTAGCTTTGCGTCCAAGTTGCCACTAAAGTGAGATATTTGGATCATTTTTCCTTATAAAAGGTTAGAAAAACTTTCGTTTCCCATCGCACAACCGACCCCATTTTTCAAAAAAAGAAAACTGATGAAAAGAGAGTCTGATTTCATTCGCTACTCTTCTTTCGCGGGTTTTACCAAGTTTAATTTGCTTTTTACACATCTTAAAGTAACTCTGACATTGAAATCACCCCTTAAAATGACGCCTTGAAACGCGTTTTAGAGTGATAGCGGCTCGTTACGGGATATAATCAAGGCTCGCTTCGAATTATTTGAATGAATTTCATTAAGGCGTAATTTGTGATTTTGCCGAAATTCAGTTGGCATTCGAGAAGATAAGTAAGAAGGTCCTTAAAAAAACAAAACCAGAACTTTTTAGAACTGTGTTTAAAGACTCTAAGTTTACAACATTAAGGAGGCACTACCACATATATTTCTACTGAGCTGTTTTGGGCCTGTTTTGGGCCTGTTTTGGCGTGCAAACGAACGGCTGAAAATATAGGTTCGATCTGCGCTTCTTCCCTTAGGGAACACCGTGAGACTGAAAACAACACCGTGTCTTAATTAATTAAATAAGACCCACTGTGTGCATCTAATAGCTATAGAATTTTGGATGTTGCATTTTATTTTGAGGAACAACAATCTTGCAAAGAGTGCAAAATTTCCGGCTGACGTACAGCCAAATTCGATCAGATGGTTTTCAACCGTATTTCGTTCAAAATATATATTTCGAAAAACTAATCCCATTTCACTTTGTTTGGTACCTTAAACCTGCTGTACAGAAAAAAATGACCGAAATCAAATTTTTGACCGTAACCGCGATTTTTCTGATTTTTTTTTATATATTTACTGACATTCACTCTTATAAGGTGAACGTAACTTATGCTTAAAATAACTAATTATTCACACAGCAGGTGTATGCGACAAATCTTAGTTAAAAGTTCTCCCAAAAATAGATATGAAAATACGCACCAAAAAACTTAGGATTCGAACAAGAAAATGACACAATTAACTTCTAAGACCAATTTTTTAATAAGATGCCCTTTTTTCTTTTTCTTTTTTTTTTTTTGTTTTTATCATCGACGGCGTGCATTAACTGTTTTTTTTTAATGGTATATTGATCACCTAATAATGATAAGTAGCAAATGTATATTGACATACGAAATTCAAGGCTGCTTTTGTAAGAAGAAGCTATTAAGAGCGGTTTGCTGTAAGAACCGACTAAGGTATGCAAGATAGAAAAATCCGATTTTCTCAAAATCTGCCAGAATAAAGGCTTTAGTGAACTAGTTCTAAAAATATAAGTCTCGGGTCGTT
The DNA here is from genome assembly GCA_964030785.1 of Siderastrea siderea. Taxonomy (NCBI): domain Eukaryota; kingdom Metazoa; phylum Cnidaria; class Anthozoa; order Scleractinia; family Rhizangiidae; genus Siderastrea; species Siderastrea siderea. The sequence continues at coordinate 45,977,382 of OZ034966.1, read as the reverse complement.
TAGATTTTTATTTATTTTTTAGTGAATATTTTAGTATTTTGCCCTGCGCGGCAGTCAGAATCAACGCCAAAATCGTGACTTTTCCGGAAGCTCCTGTTCAAATATTGAAAGCGTCCTAATAAGATTAACCCGGGGAGTTAAAAGATCTTATTTCCTCTGTTTATTAGCAGTGTCAAAGTTTCATGAAAAGCGAACGTGAATTTTTTACGGAATTTTAAAATTTATACCCAACAACGGTCGTTAGCGACAACCCAATTTAGGCTAAATTCAAGGCTCAAAAACGCACTCTGGTACATGGCTTTACACAACGAGACTATACTCCGGGAAATAACAATCACTTCAACTAAACATTGGCCGAAAAACATTTTGGGACAAATGAAACGGCGAATTTTGAGAGCGCTTTGAAAACAGGCTACTTGAGTGATATGAGCGACCCTTTGACCTTTCATGTCAACGGAAATCAACACACAGCAGCTCTTAAAATGTGACTTTCGTTTGCCAGAATACGAGTTTGCTTCTTTTTCTAGAATGTTTTCAAATAGAGGAAACTAGGATTTTGAATTTGGAGGCCTTTGTTCCCAATATTGAGCGATGTTGGTTAATTTAGAGAAGTATGTTATGAAATTGACCTACTCTGTTTATCACCGAATTATACATTCAAAGTCTGTTTACAACGTGAATGCGGAATCAATAACGAAGTAAAAAACCGATTCATAAAATGTGGTAGTCAGTTGGCTTAACATACGAACAAAGTGCTGTAAAGCTTGTGGTACGGGTACTCAAGAGCGGTACTGTCTTCTATAAGACGCATGCGCATATTAGTCTGCTGAATGTTACCTTCGTGTGTTCTTGTCTTTTAATTTACAGTATTTAAGATATCAACGACGAAGGGTTGTTAAGTTTGGAGTTTTTTTGTATTTGTCTTGTATAACGCATGCGCAATTGAGTAAAGCAGCTAATAGGATGGAATGCGAAATTGGCTGTGTTGTCTGATCTAGTTAGTGGTTATGGTGAAATTTTTTTAGCGCAGTAGTTTTTTTTATTGGGATTGACATTTTGAGGGTGTAAAAATGTGGGAGTCTGAAGGATTTGTGAATGTCAGGAGCATATCACGCTTCTGTGAATGTGATTTGCTTTGAAAGTTGCGTTTCGTATAGGAGCGGTGTAATATTGTGCTGCGTGAGAGGGGGTTTCCCTTGCCGTTTTATGGGGTGGGGGGTGGTTTGCGAAGTGGATTGTAAGGTTTCTGATGGGCTAACTTGTATTTCGCAGCGGACAAAAAGGACAGTTGCGTTTTGCCGGCGTGGGCTAGGAAGAGAAGGAATTGGTAGTAGTATGATGATGCAATATTAGTGGATTGCACCATCGGTACATGATGATAGTTCTGACTTGTGAACGGAGAGAGATCAGTGTTTATTTGAGGCGAGAAGTTGATACGAAGGAATCGTCATTAATAAGGAGATCAATTAATAGGGTAGGTGTTACGAGTCTTTTTGCATTGAAAGAACGAAGATATCTGAATATTATCGACGGATTTGTGTGGTTTGCGTGTGGTGTACGCTAAATGCTACGAGCAGTCTCTCTTTCCGTTCAGAGATAGTGAAGGAAAAGAAAAACAAGCGAGTGAGCGCGAAATCGATTGCGGCTCGACAGGCGCGTTAGCTTTCAAAGACGTGGGCGACTTTCGTCCCCGCTCGCTTGTTTACTTTTGCAAGGGGATTCCTGGGTTAGCAAACCGGATTTAAACATCACGTCATGAGATATGCCTTGACGTGCCCCATACTCTGACGATCTGCTCGAGCTCGTGTTTATCAAGCGTTATATTTTGATTCCACTGCTATGTTCACTGTTTGTATTTAAGGTCTAGGCACAACAGACAACTTCGTCGTCGCTGTGTGAGCATTCTGAGTTGTGGACGAATTTATATCGACATTTGAGTGAATTTGCATTTTTCAGCACAAATAAAAGCGATAAAAAAGATAAGCTGAGTCATCAGAGTTTAAACATTACGTCATCCAGTAACGCTATAGTAAAAATATTGTGTTACACAATCACACTTTTCGTCACCCCGGTTCGTATAAATAGAGGATCGCGCTAACATTTGTGAAACCTAGGGGTGGGGAGGATCAGAATGGCCGGTTAAAATGCCCAATAGGCTTTCTTGTTCGGTGATGAGCAGAGTAAGTCAATTTCTGCAATTTCATAACATACTTCTCTAAATTAACCAACATCGGTCAATATTGGGAACAAAGGCCTCCAAATTCAAAATCCTAGTTTCCTCTATTTGAAAACATTCTAGAAAAAGAAGCAAACTCGTATCCTGGCGAAGGAAAGTCACATTTTAAGAGCTGCTGTGTGTTGATTTCCGTTGACGTGAAAGGTCAAAGGGTCGCTGATATCACTCAAGTAGCCTGTTTTCAAAGCGCTCTCAAAATTCGCCGTTTCATTTGTCCCAAAATGTTTTTCGGCCGATGTTTAAGTAGTATAGTAAAATGGGGGTTCTGTAACAGCTTTTTACTGGGAGATTTATTTCAAGTTTTTAAACCGCTCACATATGAAACAATTTTTCACATAGGAGAAAGAGAAAAGTTTTATAACTGAGAGTTCTATTTCCGTTTTTACACCGATAGCACAAAAACCGGTTTTATATAGGTGGAAAAGGTGGAAAGAATGTTATTGCATCACTTTTAAAAAACCGAAATAATATATTTTGCAGTTGTAACTGTCACAGAATTCCAAAAAAAATTTTCATTTAGAGATTTGTGTTTTGTTATTATATCAAAAGTGTTACAGAATCCAAAATGTCTGTTGCAAGATATTCGTCCTGGAAAGAGGTACACAATGAGTTATTAAAACAACCTTTCTGTCATAACAGGCAGCAACTTGTGCGTATAATTATATGTTTAGATTATATAGACTGTCGCTGGGAAGGGCTTTGTTACCCTTGTTTTAAGCAAGGAATCAAACATAAACTGTTGTACACTCCTCCGATTGAGAATTTACCTTTACTAAAGATTTGCTCTGATACTTACGATTGGCACAGCGCATATAACGAAATAAAATTATTAGAACGAAAACATGACCGAACACACACACACAAAAAAATAATTTATAATCGATTTAATATTTGTGAGTCAAATTTGATGGCTGCCGGGTTAAACACCTGTCAGATTACGGAAGCAATTCAAAACCTACCACCAGAATTACATGAGATAATTTACAAACATTACCTCGCCATAAAACTGAAAGAGCGAGAGGTTTTGGGTTGGAACCTGGGTCACGATGAGCTCTTAATACAACCTTTCTGTCCTGAAATGGAGCGGCTTGTACATATTATAGTGTGTGTTGCCTATATGCATTGTTGTTGTGGAGGGGTTTGTTACCCTTGTTATAAACAAGAAGAAATCTTACATGAAATAATTATTTCTGTCCCCGATATACTTGATATAACCCTAATTAAGTCTTGCACTGATATATGGGAAGAGGACCACATTCCCTAAGTTGTGTTTACGGCGCGTGACTTCGCGGTCTGGTGAAACCCGCAGACAATGACGTAATTTATATTCTTGTATAAACATTGAAGGGAAACCCCCGTAACAACTCAAGCTTAAAAAACAGACAGGTTACATTAATTCATAATCAAAATATTCATTACCGTCAGCAGAAGTTTTGAGACCTATTTTGTAGACAAATTGATAATAATCATCTTCCATCAGGTCTTCTGTAAGTCGTTTAGGGGCCCACACACAAAACTCATCGCCATTTTTTGTTTCTAAAGTTAAAATAGCTGAATCCCCACTTAACTTTTTGAATTTTGTAAATAGCGTCTGAAATATCCCGCCATTTTAAAATTTCTTTTCTTTCAAAACTTTCCTCTGTTGGCCAGTCTTGTGAGATCGTTTGTTGATCTGTGCAGACATCCATAGTAAGGGATGTCTTGAAGATACATTTGTTTAATAGCGTGTACGTTTCTACTCGAGGTAAAATTTTGTGAAGCGCATGCGTAAAAAACATCTTATTATTGCGACATTAAGGTGAAGGAGAGAAAAAGGGTACCATAAGGAAGAGAAGAAGAAAAATGTGTTATATATATATTGAAAGTGATCAAATATTAATTAGTTCACTTATTGGTAAAGCTTTAGGGGGGTGATGGTTGGCCACCATCTGAACCCTGTTTGAGGGCTTGCATGCGGTGAATTACGAGGTATAGGGGAACTCCTTCCAGTGGGAGAGTACCCTCGGGTGAGCCCGCTTCGGTCCTACTGGTGATAGGGGGGGGTGCTCAGAGATCCCTCGGGATTTCAACCTCGCTCCCAGAGGTAAAATGTGGAAATGACAACCGCCTTGTCAGCGGTTAAATCCTCGCTTCTGAGGTGAAAGTCCTAGCCGAGGCTAGGCAAGAACAGCCACGAGCACCCCCCGACGAGGGTTTTTGCTCTTTTATGTGACCTGTCACGCAATTTCACGTGTGACTGTCACGTTTGCTGTCACACAATGTCACGCCTCTTGTCATATAAGGTCACGCGTGACTATCACACATTTTTCGTTGTTTATAAGAGTTTTATAAGGAAAAAACGATTATGGAACCACATCATAGCCTTAAATTGGGTAGCCATCTTCATCACGAGTTGGTGACATTATTTTTGAAACACACTCACGAGTAATGTATCGTATTTGTTTTATATCCGGAGGAGTGAGAAGTTCAAAAAACCAATAACAAATAGTTGCAAAAAGTGCAATCATTTTGTTAGCGTATATAATTACTTTAAAAATCTACAATTGAGCGAATTTTTTATCGTACTTTTCAGAAATAGATGGCGGAATCTCCATACAATGATCAGTGACGAAATTATCTATCATTTTCAATTTATCAAGAAAGGCCTTCTCGTCGAAATTTTCACCTCTGAGGTAAAAGCGAATCTCATCAAGAATTTTCTGGTATTCGATACGGGCAAAATTTGCTTGTTCTGTTTTCTTATCGTATTTCTTAAGGCTTGCCACTGCTTTCAAAATAAGACCAACACCCGTTAAAGTTGCCATGACAGCAGGGTTCAGTGTAATTCCTCCGGCTACTGCGGCACTGATTATTAACTTTCCAGCTGAAAGATTACAAACAAAATTTTTTCTTCGAAAACCGCGGTGCAACTTTTCATAGCCATAATGTTTCTTATGATAATAACCATACAAATCTTTCAGAATTTTAACTTTCTCTTTTGAAAGCGTTTGGTCGATATGGTTGAATTCGAAAGTGTCCCGCATTGTGTTATATAATGTATGAAAAAATATTCATGGCACTCTATATTTAACCAACATTAAGAATTTTTCATTAATAAAATTTTGAGAATGTAATTGCACCATTAAAAGACCATTTGATAGTTCTAAATTAATATCTATTGTTTGTTTTTGAGTTGATTGTTTTGAAGTGAAAAGTTTCGCAGGGCCACTTTTAAATATTTTTAAGGGAATAGGTGGAAATGGAGCTGTGGTTTTTCTATATAATACTGTTATACTTAATATATAGCTTTTTTCTGGAAGGAGTACATTAGCATTACCATTTAATGAAAAAAATGTTTCATTATTTTTCGTATCTAAACTCCCATGTAAGTAATGAACGGAACGACTCAAATTATGCCCGTTTAAAGATAAATCTGTTTCCATCACCATTTTTCCATTCTCAATAACAAAAGCGGTGTCATAGACACTTGGGTCAACGTTCTAACATTGATGTCTTTAGCGCTGAACGCATTTACAGGACAATGATCATGCCCTTTTTCACTTACTGTGGTCAAAGTACGCTTGGTTGGTCAGAAACACGCAAGCGCAAAATCAGAGACCTGGAACAACGAAGTCACAGGACCATTCTGCCAAATCCTACATGTCTTACTTGTGTACTCCGCCTACCCACAGTCGAGAACACTCTAATGAGAAAAACCTGTAATTTTGTTTTTGACTGCCTACAAGGCAACGTTTGCACCCCTTTTAAAAACTATTTTAATTTCTTAACGCATAATCGTGATACGAGGAACTGTAGAGCCACTGTTGTTCTACCTAAAGTGAAACTTGAATTTGCACGAAAAAGTTTTTATTTCTCTGGTGCAAATATTTTTAATTCTTTACCTTTAAAAACTAGACAAACTAGTAGTAGGGTTTTATTTAGGCAGTCTTTAAACGAAGTATTTTTATAGGTTAAGTAAGCATAATTTAATAGATTTTAAACTTTTTACCTTTTATCCTTTTATATGATGTATTTTATTTTTATATTGTTATATATATTTTTCTTTTACAGGACCCCTTTGATAACAGTACGCATGTACTGAAGGGTCATCCTGTTTAAAAATTCGTTATTATTATTAGTATTATTATTATTATTAGACACTTGGGTGAACGTTTGAAATTGTTTCTTTAACACCATAAACAATAAGATGACCAATTGTTATAAATGATGGATTACGGACCGTACCGTGCCGATCAAGATAAAGAAATTGTGGAGGTGAGCTACCCCATCTGTGAAAATTGATAACTGTTTTGGTGTACTTTTCGAATGTTTTTGTTGCATAATTAGAAATTGAAATCGTCGTTGCTTGTGGGGTTACACTCAACTCATTCATTTCCGGCGGAAACCATTCAACGACTAAAGTATAGTAACCGACCGGAAGTTTATATAAGTTAAAACCGAGGCGTGACTGGTACTGGTAGGGTGAGCCTTTTTCAAATAAGAGTTTAAGTTGGTAAGCTTTTTTATTAATTTGATGTGGAGAATTGGGAAAATCAACAATACCCAAAACCTCGATATTGTTTTCACTCGAAGATTCATCAGTGTCTTCCATCAAGTATTTGAAGGCGTCTCTTTTTTGCCCTGAATTAATAATCTGAGATTCATGAATTTTTTGAGTGACAAGATCTCTCATAGTTGTTATTTCGTTTTGCATGAAATCAACATTAACTGCGGATTTAGAATCTCTGTAATCGGTTTGTAAGTTAACAATTTTATTGTTATTTAAATTCAAGTCTCCAGACATAGTTGTTGTGCCATCAAGTTTGAGATAATTTTTTTGTGTTTCAGTAATTCTTTTGTTAACAAATTCTACACTTGTGGCGTCTTTTTGGTTTGATGGAAATTTGAGATTTACAATTGAATTGTTTTTCATATCAATATCAGCTCCTTTATCCAGTTTTTTCGCAAGCTGATTATCGACATATGTTTTGTTTGTGGCTTGATCTGCCTGTACTGGGTCTTTTACGTTATAGATTGTATTATTGTTCATATCAATGCTTGCTTCCATTTTTCCGCCTTCCTTTTTCGAAAGAAAGATATTTCTCGTGTCTTGATAGTTTATTACCTTTGTCAAATCACCGTGGACAGGATAAGGGTTGCTTTTTAATCGCAAAATATCGTACTTATTTTGCATGTCAATATTAGCAGAACCGCTGACACTACCCTGAGATCCAGGATCACCTTTATCGCCCTTATCGCCCTTGTCGCCCTTGTCGCCCTTATCGCCCTTGTCGCCTTTTAAACCCCGTGGTCCTTGTGCTCCCTCCTGACCTTGTGGTCCAGCTGGCCCTTTTTCTCCCCTTGGACCATTTGGACCTTGTGGTCCTCCAGGGCCTTTATCACCCTTCGGTCCAGGAGGACCCTCAGGGCCAGGAGGACCCCCTGGGCCAGGAGGACCCACTTTTCACTTTCACCCGTCGTAGTATGGCTAGTTCCACCTATTTGGCTGTTAATATACCCCACTATATATCTTCATCAAAATTTTTTTTCATTAATTTCTGGGGTTTGTCATAGTAAAGGAAAGAATATTTTTCATCGGTGGCGCGATCTAAAACCTCATGATTCACACCTATTTCGTTTGCAATTCGTTTGTTTTCTTTTGGATCTAATCTGAAAATACAAAGATGGCTGCAGTTAACACGGATGTCTTTTGGCACCTTGTAAAAGGTTTGAGAGAGGTAAATAACGCAGCAGTTTTTGTGCCGCCCGTTGATAAAATAATTAATGATATCGTTTTGGTTTTTTTCGCAAACAAGATCATCAAAAATAACTAATTTTTGGTTGTCCACCGGAAGCTCTTCGAGTGGAATAATTTCATCACCATGAGCCTCGATAACATCATAACCAACCTTGCGGTTGATTCGTTCAGCAAAATCCTGCAAAAGAGACTGATATTTATTCTGGTGCAGGTTTTTTGAAAAGAGGTAAATTTTATCATATTCTAACAACTCATAAAGCATATGCAGTAATGTGTTTGTTTTACCAGAATTACTGGGCCCACAAATTAACATCCGAAAAACATCTGCTGGCATACAAGGGTGACCTTGCTTGTAGTCACTCTCGGGAGAACCTGGGTCATAATTTGGAATCTTCATTTTTTTTTCGCTTCTTATATATTAACGCTGGAAATATGTCGATGAAAAAATGGCGTCAGTTGGCTGAAGAAAAGTCGGTGATTGATCAGCAAACAGAAGAAATTCACCAAAAATTCAAAATGGATAAAATAAACAAAGAGTTTGGTCAGCTTTCAGGAGAAGAGCTTTTTAAACCAATCACAAAAAGGCTTGATGAAAAAAGCACCACTGTGGAAGAAGAAGAGGAGGAGCAGGAAGTTCCTGATTACACAATGGATGAATTTGACGAAATCAACCCATTTGGTGATGAATTCAGACCGGATGCACCAACACCATCATCATCACCACCACCACCACCCCCATATGATGATGATGATGGTGATGATTTTCCACCACCACCCCCACCGCTGATGGAAGAAACATCCAAAAGAAAAGAGTGGGCGAAGCCGGGACCGGTTGAGCCTGAATATCAACACGAATCAACCCTGTTGCAAACGGTCAATCAACTGATCACGAAATACGGAAATGATCCCAACTACAAAGTAGGAAAATCGAAATTAGGTTTGAAAGGTAAAACCATTGCGGAACTAAAAAAGATAAGAGATGGGATCGATGAAAAAAGAAGGGTGACAAAAGAATCTCTTTTTTTGAAACGGTTACAGGAGGGGAAAAAAAGACTGAAGTCCACTTTCTTACAAGAAAAAAGAGAAAGACCTCTAACGCCTTTGGAAAAAACTGTCATGAGCCGAAGACCTGCTTTTGAACTTTCTGACAATGAAGATGACTCTTCTGAACAGGATTGGGAAATCGAAGGAAGTGGCATCGCTGATGAAGCTGAAAATTTGATCGACCAACTTCATTTGAGCTTAGGATCGATAAAAGCAGGAAACAGCTCAAAAAAACTGAAAAAGCAGGTATTATATCTGCTTGATTCACTAGTTGAACTTGGTACAATTAATAAAAAGGAAAAGAAAAAAATTATTTCTAATTATATAAACGATGAGCTTTGACCTACTGCTAGACTCGAGCCGCGCAAAACTTGAAAGAGGAGGAGAACGGAATGTTTCACATGATTTCACAGTAAATTTTTATCCACCGATCGAATTGGGTAAAGGAAACTATAAAGCAGCGTTGAACAGACTTATTACAATGAGTTACTCATGGAATAATATCGATTCTCGTTATGACAACAATAAAATTAGATGGAAGAAAAAAACAGAACAAGCGTGGAAAACTTTAACTTTTCCGAATGGAATGTATGATTACAAAAGAATCAACACTTTTGTTCAACAACACACCGGTAGAGTAGATCCAGCAAACAAAGACAGTGATTACATTTTCACAATATACTTCGATATGTCAATTTATAGGGTTGTGACTTTGATACATAACGATTATGAGCTTGACTTGTCTCAAGGAAATTTTGGTGAATTGCTTGGTTATGGAAAAAGTACCTTGAGTGGGGATGTTGTCGGAAGGAAAGTTCCAAATATCACAAGAGGTGTTGATTGGGTGTATTTGCACTGGGATCTTATCACACGCCGAACAAACAATGTTCCAAGCGATGTGTTATACTGTTTCTCAACAGCAGATATTAACGTTAGTTATCCATTTCGAGAAGTGCCGCTTCGACCTGAGTGGCAACCTGTGAATAAAAGTTATATAAATGCAATAAGAGTTTGGGTGACAGACGGAAGAAACAATATTCTGGATCTCAACGGGACAGACATTGCAATAAGCTTAATGATTGAAAAAGATTAAAGTTTTTTGTCGGTATAATATACAATCATGTATCATCCAAGCGAGTGGGCAAGATACTTTGATGAAAAAACCGGGAGATATCGATATAAACACAAAGGGTCGGGTGTGATCCGTGACACCTTCATGACAATTGGTAAAGTACTCAAAAACAATGTAAAGAATGTTGCAAAAAAAACTGCTGAAAAAGCCACAAAAACAATCGCTGAAAAAGCGGGTCAGAAAGTTGGTGAATTTGCTGATGAAAAAGGTTCAAAACTAATACGAAAATTACTGCAAGAGAGAAAAAAACAAAAACCGTTGTCACAAGGCGCAAAAAAGAAACTTGCAAATATTTTGCAAAACCCAACACCAAAAAAATCAGACGCTCTTGTGAAATTAAATCAAATTTTGGCAAATGAAATTTAATTAAAAAAATTTTTTCTATAAATATAATAAGCACTTGCAACATGTTCAGAAGTAAACCATACCTCGAAGAGACAAGATACGTTCGAATTAATTTAAACACTCCGATTGTACTTCCTGTGAACAATCAATTTCAAATAAAAAATGATTACAAATTCGATGTGACAAACCGAGACAATTTTTATGACTGGTACAACGCTTATTTTCGAGTTGATTTCAAGTTTGAAGCAATAGCAAACGGAGGTAACGTTGCTGCTGACACTGAATCAGCTCCTATTAACGGTTCTTTCTCATTGATCAAAAATTTGAAAGTAATTTCATCAGGGAAAAAATTGTACGAGGCAAGCGATATTCACAAAGGTATTTTCATCAAAAATCTGCTTGATTTTTCAGATGATTTTTCAAGAAGTGTTGCAAAAAGCCAATTTTGGTATCTTGACACTGACGCTACCACAGACACTGATGGCAATGCGACAAACGTCGGAATGCGGGCAAGGGCGCTTCTATCACAGGGAGGTTTAATGGTTCAGACTATTATCCCTTTAAACAGATACTCTTTCTTCGAAGGTCTTTCCGATAAATTGCTGCCACCAATGCAACTTAATTTTGAAATTCAACTTCAAAACGACCAAGAAATGATTTTCCAAAACAATAACACAGATCTAAGAAGAATTGTTGTTCGTAAATTTGAGCTGTGGGCCCCACAATTACATTTTACTGGTAAAGGACAGACTCTGGTAAATGAAAATTTTTTGAAACCAACCCAATGGAAATACCTGAATGAAACTTTGCATAAAAGCAGCGCCCGAAGGGATGCGAATGGTACGTGGTTAATTACACCGAGGGTAAAAAACCCCAAGCATGTTTTTGTCTTCATTCAACAAAGTCGGAAACAAAATGATTACAGGTACAACCCTTACATCTTTGACACATTTGATATCGATGGTGATAACTCAGCAAGATTGGACACTTGCCGCCTTCAGTACGGCACAAAATTTTACCCTGAGCTTGATTACGACCATGATTTTAAAATAAGAATTTTGAATGATTTGATCAATTTCCGATACAGAAAGAACGACTACAATACCGGAGTTCAGCTGCAGCTTGCAAATTTTGAGAAGTTATACCCAATTATCTATTTTGATCTACGAAACATTGAAGAAAGTGTGACAGGCGACCCGAAAAAGCTTGAATTACATTACAGACTGAATCAAGCCGCTGACGCTCAAGATTATATGATCTTCGCTTTGGTTTTGAATGAAGAAGAATTCGTGCTAAAACAAATTGGCAGTGAGCTTGTCGTTGTCTAGGAAAAAAAAAGAAAAAAAAATTGAATATAATATACACAATGAGCACAACTTATCATCCATTCAAAATTGCACTGACTGATGGTCAGAAAAAGAAACTTCAAAAAGCTTATGTTACGAAGGCAGCTGTTAATCTGAAAATTAAACCAGACCAAATTGGGCGTGGTGACAAACTTCTTCTCACTGAAACTCAAATCAAGCGATTGAAAAAAAGATCGGCGGCAGGGAAAGGAATGGTAATAAAATTTAGCCAGACACAGATTCAGAACACTGCGCAGCGTGGTGGAAATTTGTTTTCTGCTATGTTAGGTTTGGCACGACCTTTGATAAAGCCAGCCCTTGGAGCATTAGCGAGTGCAGGTTTGAGTTTTGGCGCTGAAAAGGTTCTGAAAAAGATATTTGGAAAGGGTTTTGGCCCAAAGGAAATTGAGCTTTATAAACTTGTCCAGCGAATGACTCCTGCTCAGAAAAAGGCGGCAAAACAATATCTTGTTGGAAAAGGTTTGGTGAAAGGAGGCGGCGCACAATACGGCGGTTTCCTTGGTATGTTGGCGTCTATTGGAGTACCTTTGGCCCTTGATTTGGTCAGAAAAATAATTGGAAAAGGTATGCAAACGCAACCACCACCACCGCCACCACCACGAACAAGACGATCACCAGGAATACCAAAAGGTAAAGGGATGCAAATTCAACCTCCACCTTTTTATGGAACTTGGGAGGATTATTATCGTTTAAAAAAGAAATTTGAAGATAAACCTCTTTCCAACATTGACTTTAGAAAATGGTGCAACTTTTTACGAATTCCCATCAAAGGTATTTTTAGCAGAAACGAAACAAAACCTTTGTTTCATTCCCCATGCCTTATCAACTTGGATGATTTCGGAAGTTTGGGAACTCACTGGGTATGTTGTTGGCCAAAAGGAAAAGGTCTTAATGAGTATTTCGATTCATTTGGGCTTCCACCACCTTTGGAATGGGAAAAAGAAATGTCAATGCATGGGATGACACATTTTTTCAGAAATGATAACCAAATTCAATGGGAACAAAGTGTGAGATGTGGTTACTACTGCCTTCTCTTTTTAAACGAAAGAAATAAAGGAACAAGTTTTGCTGACATTTTGAAAATGTTCTCCAACGATTTACTTCAAAATGAAAAAATGGTGAAAAATTATGTTTCTTAAAATATACAATAGAAATGTACTGTGTGAAAGAAAAGCGGAACACCCCCAATGTGAAGGGGACCGAAAAAGTTGTAATCACAAAGAACAATCGAAAACTCTTGAAAGCAAAATGCGCTAGTTGTGGAAAAATGAAATCAAGTTTTTTGCCGGGAAACTAGGTGAGCCCTCCCTTGCGGAGGGCAGTGGAATATTCGGTGACGTTGCTATGGCAGTCGGTGATCTTGCAATTACAAAAGGAATCCCATATCTTGCGAAAAAAGTGTTGAAGCCGGAAGATATTACACTTCTGAAGCAATGAGAGACCCAAAACTGCAAAAGAAAGCAACAAATTACACTCTTGACAAAGCCCGCCCAGTTATTCAAAAAGTTGGAAGTGAAATGTTAAATCAACTTTCAACTAAAGTTCGACCAAACCAACGTTACAAAACTGACAGACCTGATTTGGATGGAGCTGGGTTTGATATACATGCAGCAATTGGAAAATTTCCGAAACCAAAAATAGGTTGGACATTGCCGGGACATAATTTCACAGGGCCATATAACCCTCTTGAAAAGCAGGTGAAATACAACCCAGAAACGGGTGAAATTCTGGAAATATATCAACCACCAACAGGTGCAACAGATGCGATTGCTATGCAACACGATGTTGATTATGATGTTTGTTCCAACCGTGAAAAAAAGGATGGTGAAAATCTCAAAAAATGCAAACTCAAAGCGGATAAAAAAATGGTGAGGTCTCTTGACGCAGTTCCTTACAAACAGAGGCAGTGGGGTCATGCAGCTGCAAGAAATGCAATTAATGCTAAACAAAAGTTAGGGTTGGGTTTGAAAAAACAAAAAGGGTGTTTTGGACAAACCGTTGGATGCAATAAAATTTGCTGAAACTTTGACAAAAAAAATGATTCCTTCCACAGAACATGTATTCGATCGGTATTGGTCAGGTGATATTGCAAAAAATGCTTTCATGGGACCAACTGGTGTCACAAGCAAGAAATTTTGGACTCATCCGTTTGGTAAAAAATCCTAAAACAGGCAAATATGAAAATGTTTATGAAGAACCTTGATTGGTTTTCAACCACCATTTATAAAACTCATGTTTTGCGTACTGCCAACTTTCTAAGCTTTTTGGAAGGTGATTAGAAATAGATTCCATGATTTCTTTTTTCTTAGGCCAGCATTCAGAAGGTACTATTTCAAAATAATTGTACAGAAAATAGGGATAGTTCACTGACTTGTCGGACATCTTCTGAAATTGAGCAATAACGTTACCAAGAAAATCTACCTCGCTGGAAGAAAACATTTCTTTAATGTTCCATTTTCGCAAAACACTTTTTAAATAATCATTATTCGTTGGAAGAGCAGTGGAACTTCTTCTCCAATTTTGTTCTTGAAACTTTTCATCATCATCAAATTCAAACTCTCTACCACATTTTGGACATGCACGACAGAACTCATTCACCACATAAATTAATTGCTCCTCGCATGAAGGACAACGATCAATCTTTTTTGATAACAGGCTTATTTCATTTTTTTGCAACATTTCTTTAATCATTTTCGACGAAATTTTCTCACCTTGCAAACAACCAAACGGGTCGTCCATTTTTTTTGTGTATAGTATACAATGAGCTCACGCGTTTTAAATAAGTTGTCAAAAATTTATTACAGCCCGCAAGGGTATTGGAAAGGGTTTGCAGCAATTAAGAAATTAGCCCAGGCAGCGAAAGTTTCGGAAGATGTGGCTCAAAACTGGTTGATGAAGCAAGCTCTTTGGCAGATTTATTTACCAGCCCCACGTTATATTCCAAGACCGAAATTTGATGTTCCTGTTCCAAACAAAGTTCACCAAGCCGATCTTCTGTATCTCCCACACGATCGCCCACCACGCTCCCGTAAAACTTTTAAATATGCTCTCACAGTGGTTGATGTGGCCTCTCGATACAAAGAGGCCGAGCCGTTGGCCACAAAAGAGGCCAAAGAAGTCGCAGCTGCTCTGGAACGGATTTATAGTCGTGGTCCTTCGAAGTGGCCAAAACTGCTTCAGGTCGATCCTGGTCGTGAGTTTATGGGCGCTGTGAATCAACTGCTTTCGAAACATAATGTCGAGGTTAGACGTGGTCGTGTGGATATTCACCGTGATCAAGCAATTGTTGAAAGATTCAACCGCACCCTGGCTGAACGGCTGTTTGGACACCAATATGGGGTTGAAATGCGCCTCCCTGAGGGTCAGCGGTCCACTGCGTGGGTGGCCCGACTGCCTGCTGTTATTTCAGCTTTGAATAAAGAAGTCACTCGACTGACTGGTCAAAAACCTGTTGATGCCATCAAAAAGAAAACTGTTCCGTCCAAACCCTCGACACCTTATTTGAGACCCGTTGGTGTGAACGAAAAAAAGCTCCCCTCCGGTTTAAGTGTTCGCTATCTCTATCAACCCGGTGAACTTGAAGGTGGTCGGCGAAGAGCTACCGACCCAATCTGGTCTTTGAATGTTTACGAGATTGAAAAAATTATGATAAAACCAGACGCGCCGGTTATCTATTATTTATTTGACGGACCAAAACGTTGGTTTGTCCGCGAAGAGCTTTTGGTTGTCCCTCCAAACATAGAGTTACCACCCGAGCAACTCTAATTCTTCTTCAGCTGCAGCAATTGCGGCAATTTCAGCATCTGTAAATTTGAATGCGGGTTCATAACCATAGGCTTTTGTATGAATACCATCTTCTTCTATCCATCGCTTTGAATCAAATGAGGAAAGCGAGATTTTGTTAACATACATCCCGTAAATCTCATGATTCTGGCTTCGAAGGTTGTTCATTCCATGCCATAACTGCTTCTTACCAAAAAGTGTTTCCTTGTACTGTTCATGCATTATTCGTTTCTTAACGACACATTTTTTCACACCCTTCGCTTTTTTTATATTTTTTTCACTGCCTTTCAGTATCGAGTACATTTTCGGTCTCAGACAGACACACTCTGTTATGGAAGTTCCATTGCATTCGTCTTTCATTTTTCCTAAAACTTTTTTGTTGGCGTCTGAATAAAGTGGATGCTCCTTCGGGTAATCGCTCGTGTCATATAGATTTTTGTTTGTTTCGATATCTTTATAGATGTCATCCGTTTCAATCTCAAGCAGAAGGCTATCGGTGTCTGTGTACAAAAGTTCACACTTTGGGCCATATTTTTTTTTCAGCTCGTTGTAGAAAAAATCATACATCAAGATCTTGCTGTTGTCAAGGATTGTCATCCCTGTGTAGACCGGCTTGTTGAGCAGCAGCCGGCTTTTGCGCATGTCTATTCCAAATAAGTCGTTTGAAAACATAACATGCCTTGAGTATAAAGGGCTTGCAACCAATTTCCTTATTTTGTCTGTCTCATTGCCTCTCACTATTTTTATGTCAACACGGTTACGCAGGTTTTCCATGGTTTTGCCGAAAACTGAGTTATTCATGAGCTTGTAAAAGTTCTTTTCAAAGTCGCTCTTTGCCTTTTTCCTGAATTCTGTATTCATCCGGATGTACGGCTCCATCCAACATTCTTGTTCGAACTCCAACACCCTGTGCACACTTTTCAGTTTCATTCCTTGCTTCAGATAAAACTGCAAGTTTCGGTAATGCACCACATAGTTGTTTTTGTCTTGAAGAGTAAACAACAACTTGTTGCATTTTGGTGTTTTCAGATCCAAGTCTTTTATCAAACTGTGTTGATATTCTGACATCCATTCATTTTTAACCTGCTTTTTCTCAGGGGCAAGGGGAAAGCTGTTGTGTTCTTCATGCAATTCTTTTGGGTATTCAAGATCCACATCAAGAATCCATCCATTCTTTGCGTTTTCTTTTTTCTTAATGATCTCTTCCTCAGTGGGCATAACACGTTTCCATTTAAAATCTCTTTTCGGGAGTGGCTTGCTCATTGCCCATCCATAAAGATTATTAGCGTCGAGATACGTGATGAATTTGTTCGGTTTGCTGGGGTCATAGCCAGGTACATACGGGTTGTTTGCCTTTGCGTATCTTTTGCTTACCATTGAGATTCCACCCCTCATTCCCCTTTCCACAAATAGATACATTTCAGGGTCTGTGAATTACTCAAGCTCGACCCCTGTCTTTTTCAATAAAGCGTCCCAGGATAGTCCTGGTGATGTGTAATAATGAGCTGGATCTAACCCATACTGCTCTTGGCATAGATTTCGGAAGTTCTCAAAAACATCTGCCAACAGGGCAACATCTGTTTTAACATAAAGATCATGATAATCACCCAACGTTTTACATTCAAAAGACTCCCAGACAGTCTGCGCGTGTGCATACTCTTCGTCTGTTATGTGCTCGTCGTTCAGCTTACTGTAAAACTTCTCTTTGTCCGGAAGCTTTGTCTCGCTAAATCTCCCCCATGAATCCATGTACTCATAAGGATAGATCCCTTTTTTGTAAAGCAGGTCGCTGCCTTTTGAAATTGTTGATGTTATTTTCAGTGACTCCTTTGGTGTTGCGCTTACAAGTGAATCAAGGCTTCCTTGTAAAAAGTTCAAGCTGTCGATGAAACGCAGACCTCCGACTGAAAATGTGATATATTTCTCCATGTTATTAGCAATGCATTTAACCTCTTTATTGAGTTGCGACATCTCTTGCATTAAATGGTGCGCGTCGTAGCCCTTTAGATTGTGAAATACAATAGGTATGGGGGTTGTTTTTGGGTTAATGTACAGTTTTATATTGCAATTGTTGTGCGCCGCACCGCGATACCTTCCAGTTATGTGACAATGGTCTTTCACTGCGTCTCTGAAGTTTTTCTGAAGTAATGGGTTCTCACAGAAAATACATTTTTTCTGTTGTTTTGCTTCCAACTGGTCTTTTGTTTCTGTTAATTTTTTTAGCTTAAGAATCCCCCATTGTTGCTCCTTCTGTGCTCTGTAAAAACATTTTTTATGCCCTTGGCCCTTATAGCTGCATTTTTCTCCACCTTCACCATCTTCTATGCTCCAAACCGGCAAAGAGTCTAAGAATTCATCTTTTATCAAACTTTTATTACAAATGTGGCAATCTGTTGCGTTTTTGTATTTTTCCCAGTCTTCAGCCGTCATTACAATTGGTTTTGGTGCAGCCAAAATCTCTCTTATTTTCACCTCTTCCTGCAGAATGTCACTTAAAAACATTCCTACCGCGTTTTCACCCCTGTAAACTTTTGGTCCTGAAACTTCACCGTTACTTCTCACAACCGTGTAAGAATAACCACTTGCCTCGTGATATTCTGTTTTCATGGTGTAACTTTTTTTCTTGCTCTCTGGCCCAAGCTCACAAAGAGAAATCTTTTTTACTAAAGCCTCAAAGTCAGCGTATATAACATAAGGCGCTTTCATTTGTTTGTAATAATTTTGAAATAAAACTATTTTTTCCTCCTCTTTTGGCATATCTATCCTTGTCGGTTTTCCTTTTAAGCCATTGCAATATTTTTTATGGTTTTCCAACAAGTCCTCTCTTGAAAAACCTGTTAAGCACAACATGCAGTAATGTTTTGTATCGCGATGCTTGCTCTGATCATAAAGTAGGGCGCTTACCCTTTTCACAAAACAATAATGCCGTTTTTCACCCGACTCAATCAACATCAGGTTTATCCGCGGCACGCTTTTTTCTTTTTTACTTATCCTATGCACAATCACACAATCATTTTCCCAGCCAAATACGTTTATTGCGAGGTTTTCGTTTTGCGCCTCAAGCTTGTCAATTTGTTTTACTGGTGTTGGAAAAACAATACCACTCCAATTAATACCATCGTTAACTGGGTAAGAACTTGGTCTGTTTGGATTTGTTCCTTCTGGTGGGGGAAACATAGCTGATCTTACAGCCCACTTCAGACACTCGTTGTCCTTATTTTGCACATTCATTACTGCTTTTTCATTTTTCGACTTTGTTGGAATTTGCAAATATGTTCCTCCACGCAGTGGCTGAAAACGTGCGACATTCACATACACAAGCTCTATTTTTTCTACTTCCCATCCTGACCCTTCCGCTACCCATGCCTCGATTTTTCCATTTATTATTTCAAAAATGTTATCGAAATATTCTACTATTTCGTTTTCATCGTCGTTTGCGTTAAAAACCTGTGGCTCATTTTCTCGAAAATATTGCTCCATGTATTGAGTTTGTTCTTCTTCTTCTTCTTCTTCCTTTTTAAATTTAACTTTCATCTCTAGACTTAGGTTTATATTTTTTAACTCTTTTAGTTCTCTTTTTATTAAATCTGTAAAACTTTCTTTTGTTGCTCTTGCAAACTCAAAAAGATCTTTATTGTGGGGGTTTGTTTCCGATACAACCATTTTCCAAACATGAAGCCATTTATTATTATTGTTGTTTGTTGATATGTAAAACTCATCCTCAATTTCAACAAGCGGTTTTAATGGACGAGATAAACTCTTTTTAACTTTTTCCGGTATTTCACCATAAAACATTTGAAAAATATCTTTCTGATTTCTTGCAACAGACATTTTGGATTCTGTAACACTTTTGATATAATAACAAAACACAAATCTCTAAATGAAAATTTTTTTTGGAATTCTGTGACAGTTACAACTGCAAAATATATTATTTCGGTTTTTTAAAAGTGATGCAATAACATTCTTTCCATCTTTTCCACCTATATAAAACCGGTTTTTGTGCTATCGGTGTAAAAACGGAAATAGAACTCTCAGTTATAAAACTTTTCTCTTTCTCCTATGTGAAAAATTGTTTCATATGTGAGCGGTTTAAAAACTTGAAATAAATCTCCCAGTAAAAAGCTGTTACAGAACCCCCATTTTACTATACTACTGTTTAGTTGAAGTGATTGTTATTTCCCGGAGTATAGTCTCGTTGTGTAAAGCCATGTACCAGAGTGCTTTTTTGAGCCTTGAATTTAGCCTAAATTGGGTTGTCGCTAACGACCGTTGTTGGGTATAAATTTTAAAATTCCGTAAAAAATTCACGTTCGCTTTTCATGAAAATTTGACACTGCTAATAAACAGAGGAAATAAGATCTTTTAACTCCCCGGGTTAATCTTTTTTAGGAGGCTTTCAATATTTGAACAGGAGCTTCCGGAAAAGTCACGATTTTGGCGTTGATTTTGACTGCCGCTCAGGGCAAAATACGAAAATATTCACTAAAAAATAATTAAAAATCTAAGCGACCTGAAACTTATATTTTTAGAACTAGTTCACCAAAGCCTTTATTCTGGCATATTTTGAGAAAATCGGATTTTTCTATCTTGCATACCCTTAGTCGGTTCTTACAGCAAACCGCTCTTAATTGCTTAAGCTAATGGCACAAATGCCTGGTTTCATGATTTGTGAGCGGCAGGTTTTTACCGAATGTCAAGATACATGGTAAGCTGTTTCTAAACGACGAGGTACTTGCTTTGCTATTATTTTGATATATGTCTGCGCCAGTTGCTGTTTTAATCCAAGCATACGCTTATTGTGATGGTCTCGCGTTTTCTTTAGGAAAAATAACTGGTTAGTTTTGTTCTTAATCCCACTGCACCTCAGTAAGTCAGCATAGCTTAACTGACAAGGGAAATTTTCAAGTCCTATTTCATTTCACAATGCTGTATAGTAAGCGGAAGTCGTGATGCTCAACCTATTATTATTTTTTCAGAAAAAAAATGACAAGTGAAAGATATGAATATATAAATTGATAATTAATATGATAAATTTGCTGCGAATGATACAGGAAAATAATGTGCCTGTCTTTAAGCCCGATAAAGACAAACAACAGTTCAGTAAATGAGACAGAAATAGTCAAATTGTGCCTCTTTGTTTATCCTTTTTGTGAAAAATCTACAATTATAAATTGCTCCTTTAGTCAAGCTAATTCTCCCCAGGCTAAGCAAAACATGTGAGTATAATAATTCCAACCAAGAAACCAACCTTGAGTAACGGGCTTATGAATAATAACAATATGATATGATAATAATAATCATCATCATCATCATCATCATTTTTTATTAGGAAGCTCTCTCACAATTGTGGTGTTTAGAAAGATCCTATAAAAAGGTCCTAAAAATTTCAAAACAATGTACAATAAGTAGAAAAACCTATGTACAATAAATATATAACAGATAGCCGAGATGAAATTAAATATACTATGTTTGCCTGACGTCCGAAATACTACTACGAACCATAAACTACTATTACGAACCATAAAATTGTCATCATATGAGAAGGACGTTCTGTTTCGTTTATAAGTTACTATTTATCTGAGATTCTAAGAGTCACCGTCTGTGGTTTATTCACTGCGCGTTTACGTGAGGCTATATTATAACTATCATATTATTAAATCGATATGACGTTTTCCTACACTGTGCGGAAACATATAAAAACTACCTCCAGGGCTTAAACCACGTTATCGGTCGCTAATATGCCATGACTGCGGACTACAACAAACTCGATAGCGAACGTCAGTAAGTCGCACGCTTAAGTTGTTTAAGCTTTTGCTATTCCCGTTCTTACTTTATTAATTCCACTCAACTCATGCGAAATGTCTTTCACTGTATTTACATTAATTTAATCTCTGGGTTGATGGGATTGTTTTCTGTCTTCAAAATTTGCATTTAAGTCGGAAAGTCCTTTATTAAATGGAAAGGAGTTTCCAAAGTACAAGGTATTTGAAAGCCTGCTCACGACTGATGACAATACCTTGGAGTGGCTTCAGAAATTTAAAAAGCAATTCATGCCAGAAATAGCGGTGTTGGCTTAAGCCTCACACGTGAGAGGTTGCAGATCGATGGGAATATGTGATACTGCTATACTACTGGGATAACGTAAAATATAATTGGCGATTTCTGCCTGGATCAAAGGTAAAAGAACATATTTATAATAGTTTAATCAATCGAAGTTTTCATAATTGCTTGCAGACAACATTATTTTGTTTGTTAATGTCAGGGAAAAAATACAATTTTTTTTTTCTGGTAACAGCTGTGAAGAGATCAAAAACTGAATAATTTAGTTGCTGAATAAAAGCCGACAACATGGTGTTCACTTCAGCATAGCACGGCGCAACATGGTTATCGCTCTCTTGTTTTACATAAGCAATTGACAAAGAATCCATGCTGAGCAAGTAGAAGTGAATATGGTCGGCAGTAAATGCAATTCATGATCAATTCGCTGAATTCTATCATCAACAATCGTGATTACAAGGCTTCGGTAAAGTTAAATTGGTTGAAGTGATTCAATGATAAAGTTTGATGTCATAAACATTTTCCAACATTTAATATTTTGCCATTTGCTTTAAATGCACATCAAAAATTATAACCTATAGCTGTTAAGTTATAACGTAATCAACACATATCACGTAACGCGTGGATGTTGTGTTCCTGAGTGCCGATCTCTTCAGACACCCAATTCTATTTTACGTGAATCCCTGCAACAGACGTGACTGGATGACGATTCTACCCACGTATGCATTACATTTCGAGGAATCTATAAAGCAGTTGTCTATCACTGTACGTTAAAACGCGAATTGGGCCAAATGAGCTAATTATTCAGTTGGACGTTGAGCTAAATAGCAAAGGCCGAATTTTGCCAAGTACAATTAATTGCCTTTTCACTCAACTCTCCAATCACACTCAACCATAGCACCAGTCAAATCAACGTATTACTAGGAACATTAAATCAAAACATGGTTTGTTCGCATTTCTTTATCTAGTTCATTTTCGTTCAATATAATTTTCTCTCATTTTCACATCGCTGTTAAGTTATCTTTAATGACGTAATTAACACAACACGTAATACGTTTATGTTGTGCTTTAAACTCAAACCAGTTATTTGTTCAGCTGCAGGGTAGGCTGAACCAAAAAGCTTCGTAAGTACGTTTCTTAGCTTTGCGTCCAAGTTGCCACTAAAGCGAGATATTTGGATCATTTTTCCTTATAAAAGGTTAGAAAAACTTTCGTTTCCCATCGCACAACCGACCCAATTTTTTCAAAAAAAGAAAACTGATGAAAAGAGAATCTGATTTCATTCGCTACTCTTCTTTCGCGGGTTTTACCAAGTTTAATTTGCTTTTTACACATCTTAAAGTAACTCTGACATTGAAATCACCCCTTAAGATGACGCCTTGGAACACATTTTAGAGTGATAGCGGCTCGTTACGGGATATAATCAAGGCTCGCTTCGAATCATTTGTATACTAATTTGTCAATACTTCTTTCCTCGGCCGTTTTTTTAACCCGACGTTTTTTAACCCACATTTACTAGCCTAATAAAACAGCCGACGTTTAGCGAGGTCGCCACTTGAGCCCTTGCAAAACGACGTCTGAGTAACGAGCGCAGAAATTCCATACTGATGACGCGTCACTACCCAGAGCTAGATAGTGCTGATTGGTTGAAACGCGAGGGAATTTCGTTTGACCAATCAGAAGCACTACCAAGATCTGGGTAGTGACGCGTCATCAGTATGGAATTTCTGCGCTCGTTACTCAGACGTCGTTTTGTGAGGGCTCAAGTGGCGACCTCGCAAAACGTCGGCTGTTTTCTCAGGCTAACATTCACGAAAGAGAGGGCGATGGCAAACACAATATTTTATGGAGGCGTCCTTACAGGAGTGAGGTTTTGTCAGAGGACTGTAACAACTGTAGTATTCAATACTTCATTTTCTTGTTTGCAGAACTGGGGCGGCGATTTTTACGGCGTTATTGGTTTTGATTTGCTGGTGGGAAGGCTTTATTGTAGTTCTACCATGATACTTCGTTTGTCCTTGTTGTTAATTTTGCTGGGGAATGAGGTCACTGGTCTTGGTAAGAAAGCCTTTATGTCATTATGGTTCTTGTTGTTACATCTATGTTTTATAACTGGCCCATTTACCTTGTTTCAGTAAAGGTCCTGTTAGGTCACGGTCAAATAAATTCAACACCATCCAAAATATATTGATGGATGCACCTTTGCTGTACTAATGATTGATGGAAATCAAACTTGTTCAACGTCATTCAACATCCTGTAAAATTATTTGATGTTAGTTAACAAGGTGCCTGAATTTTCTAACTTGCCAAATTCAACGACTTTAAACGGTGCTGAATGGAAGTGTTGATTCCGTTTGGCATGAGGCCTTGGCGTTAAGTAATAGGGTTCCATTCATTTAGGCTTTGTTTCTGCCAAGGTAAGAGCTTATGTAAAGCCCAGGTAGGGATAGGTGATGACGTCATAATTTGGATTGGATTGGAACAATAGGCTTGTCCAAACTTGCCCACTCTCTACCAACACTGATTGGTTCTCGAGCTCTCCATTGTCCATTTCAAAGTATAGCGTAGAAAAGTTTTGAATCTCTCATCTCTTGCCTTTAACTCGAGCTAAGAATATTTATTTCGCTTGAAAGTTATGTCTGTGTTTTATAAATATCCTTCCTCTCAAAGCCACCTCAACATGAAATTAACTCGGCTTGTTCTGGCATGAAGTTGTCCAGGAATCTGCTATGAGAAAGCATAGAAGGATGTAGAAGGTGTTCTTCAAAGGTTAGCTCGATTGTTCAGGGCTCGACAAAAGTCCCGTCCGGTCGTCCGGGACAAGTAGATTTTGAGGTCGGGCAAGTAACTTCTCAGGGTCACTTGCCCGACGGGTAAGTGCTCGGGCAAACCCTCCATCAAATTACATTTTGAGTCTGTCAAATAAGTTACAAATAATTAAGCACTAACAGCAGACACCGTTTAGCAAAGCTGCGAAAATTGGTGAGTTAAATATCACTCTGGTCTGATGTTTTTATCAGTTGATTTGTCAGTCACGCAATCGCTTAAAATGACTTTTTCTAGAACATTTTGTAAGGTGTTTAGTTTTAAAGCGCACTGAAGCACTTAAGAGTTGATCGGTTTTGGTAACAGTAATCAACCAATTGTTGAAATTAAATCCCTCCCTGACCTGTGAATTGGTAAACAAAGTTCAGAGAACATGCGATGAAAACGCTGCTGTAGCTAAAACGGCTTAGTTTTGTACTTAAACTGGGAAGCCTTTTTCAATTTTTAGGCAAAAATCTACTAGCTGTTAGCAGATCCTTTATGCATCAGTCTTACAAAGGTTTCTTTTCCGTATTACAAGTATACTTTTTTGCGCTGCATACACCATATGTAGACAGAATTGAAGCGAGAAAGTAGAGTAAACATATAAGCTTGAGCTTGAGTTTTATATAAAATTTTGAATGTGTGGTAAATTGCTTCTCAATCTGTGGTAACTGTAAGTATATATCAAACAATAGAATGCCAATTCAGGGTTAAAAAAGAGAGCATATTTTCAGGCTTTTCATGCTCTGAGTTCTGGAAAGATGACGATCTGAGAATTACACTGGTTGGTTACCACGTGATCAAAATCTGCCTGGATCAAAGTTCAGGGCTCGAGACTAACTCTTCAGGGCTCGAGACTAACTTTTCAGCTTAGTAGCCAAGTGGCTAGTGAGAGGTTTGATTTCACTGATTTTACCAGACCTTTTTGCTTTATCCCATACTGTGTTCGATATGTCTAATTTTTGGCCGAGTTAAGTGCTGTAAACATTCCTCTCTGTAATCACAAGACTGAAGAACTTAAATGTTGGCTATTCTTTCCAACGGTTAAAGATCCTCACACACGGAATACAGAGTACTATGTATCTTCAGGGCAAATTCCCAGGCGCGATGTAGTTCACGCCTCTCTTTTCCGTTTCGGTCAGTTCATGACGAATAACTCGAACAGTTAACCTTATATGAGCATGTCATCGTACGGCGAAACGTTGGGAAGACAAGACTAACATTGTACGAATGTCGTAAGGTAGGGAGAAACGTCAAAAAGACAAGACTGATACAACACTCAACTCACGTACGGAAAAATGTCTACAAGAGAAGACTAGTAACTTATAAGCATATTTAAGTGCAGAGAAACGTTGAGCAGAAAAAACTAGTAAGGTTTGAAGTTAATAAGGTACGGAGAAACGTTGAGAAGTCATATGAAACACGTTGGTTGCAAATGTACTACAGTAGGGAGAAACGCTGCCAACATACCAAGATACAGAGACTAAATAATGAAATACGCAACTACTAACTAACGGAGAAACGTTATTAGACAAAACTAATTCCCTACGAACGTGTGTGACGTTCGGAAGAACGCCGAATGGACAAACTGAACTATTACAGTGGGACAATAAATTACCAAGAAACGTAAACGAGACAACTAAAATCACACTAACTTACAGATCATATCCAGAAATCGCAGACATTTGAGCCCACGGTCAACAAATCCTGCGGTAAATTGACCATCGAAGGGAACGCAACAACAACAAAGAAATGTATGGAGATTAAAAAATTTCGAGAAATATCTCTTGATCAATTTGTTAAAGTATAAATGTGCAACCGGTTCATGGTAAACTGGTCTATCAAGAAAGGTATAGTACAAAAAATAAGGTGGATACTTCGAATTTTATGTTTACTTTTTACGGTTTTCTGTGAGCAGTTTAGCGGCCAAAAAATGTAAAGCGTGGAGGGGGATTTCATCGAAAAACCGAAAACTCATAGTTTATAAACAGCGATTACGGGTAAACATAATGGGATCGAAAAAATGTGCAAGTGGATTCACTAAAACTATACATGGAACAAACTAACCTTACGATTTTCAGCTCCATCCGATTGATTTTGATGTTTACTTTTTGCACTTGAAAACCACGAAAAAATAGCATTGGGCCATACATTTGAAAGTCCACGCTAAAGTCCAAAAATCCGCTTTCTTGGAACTGCGATATTTCGGCCGAACCGGCTTCAAATACGCTACAAAAGCCATCCTTCGAAAGCTAAATTTCAGTACATTCGAATGTTAAGCGACTTAGTTTGATCAGTGGTTTTTATATGGGCCAAAACATCGTTTTGTAAGGCGACTTATTGCATCGTGCACCATCACGAAAAATGAGCCCAAACTATACCGCTTCGATCAGCGGTATGCATCATTTAAAAGAGCTGTTTATGTAGGACGCCCGAAAAGGCGCGGGCTCTAATGTCCGCGATTTCTGGATATGAAACGTTGAGAAGACAAGACTAATACCGTATGAACATACTCACGTACAGAGAAACGCTAAGCAGTGTCGACTTATCGTACGAATGTACTAACACACTGTAAACCTTAGGAAGAGCAGAACAATGTTATGCGAAGGTACAAAGAAACGTTGAAAAGGCTAGACTAATAAACTGATTGACGAACCTACTTACGTACGGAGAAACGTTGTGAAGACGTTACAAAGAGAGAAACGCTGGGAAGAGAAACTATGATACAAACGTAGCAATTAATGGCAAAAAGTCGATAACAGAAGACTAGAGAATTTGTGTGAACCTACTAACGTGCAGACAAATATCATATGAACGCACTAATGGACATTTCAAGGAAACGCATGGTGAAACGTTCTGATTCTGAAGACGGCTAATTTCGTTCGAACGTAGAAATGACGGAGAAAACGTTTCCATCTGAGACAAGAATTAGTTTGGCAAAACGTTGAGAGGACAAAACAAGTATCATACGAACATTATGATACCCTTCTACGGAATAAGTTTTAGTTTCTGCTCACTCAATTTGCTTTTGGGATCTGAACATCAGAAGCAATAATATTTAGTTAAGTTTCCATCAGGTGCTTTAGTGCTTTGAAATTTTCACTAGCCAAAATGGCTAGTGAAAGCGCAAATTAAACTTACTAGCGAAAACGGAATTTCTACTGTAGTCTGTGACTAGTTGGCTACCGTTAGTCTCAAGCCCTGACATAATGTGCATTTTGAACATGCTCTGTTAAACATTAAGACCTGTGTTTTACTTAACCGTCAAACTCTTCCAAATAAGCTCGAGGGTTTTTCTAATTCACTTAATCCTAAATTAATACGTACTTATTACATGTGCCTTAAAAATAAAACTCTTTAAACTCTGATCCATGTTAACTTAGTGCATTCGGTCAGTAAACATAGGTGTTACGTACTAGAACAGTATCATGAAATCGACAGGAGGATAGTAAATGGGAACGATCTCCCAAAACGTTAACAGAAGGAGAGCGATCACTCATTTAAACACTCGGTGAGATCTTTGTCCATGCCTCATGAATTATTAATGAGCATGAGAAATTTTTTTAAACACGGGCAAGTGGGAAATTGGCTCGGGCAAGCAAATTCTGTGACCTGCTTGCCCAAAGGGCAAGCTTGAACTCAAGTTTTTGTTGAGCCCTGTTGTTAGGGGAACCTGAGCGAAATTTACAAACTCTTCGCGACTTTTTCAAGGAAGGGAAAAATCACGTTTTCTCTCTGAGTGCCGATCTCTTTAGACACTCTACGTGAATTCCTACAACAGAAGAGACTGGATGATGATCTAGCCACGTGAGTAACCCTTCAAGATTGTGTAGATCAATTCTAGTGAGCGATTGTTAACGAGAAAGGGAAATTCCTGGAAGCTTGGATTTGGTCGCCAATTCAAACTCTGGTCAAATTCAAACTCTAAGATTTGGATTTGGTCGCAAACTCCTAGCGTTGCTGCTACAAAAGAGCACGAGATCACAAAGGAAGGATTGCTGTGGTGAACCAAAGAAAGACGACCCTGCAAACGGAAACGCTAATGCTGTCAAACGAAAACGGCACCTAAACTTGGAAGCCAAATTCAAAATCAAGGATCAACACAAACCAAAGCAAAAAAGACTAACAACATTGAGGACCAAGATTCCCAAGGGCGGTCGACCAGTGCTTCAAAGACAGAAAAATAGTTGCGAGAAAGATTATACTTTCTAATAAAACTTAGATTCCCTGTGAACGAGGTGACTTCAATTATGTTGTTGTAAGCGGAATTACCGCTTACCCGTTGTGCAACTATACAGGGTTTCTTTATAGCTCTCGTCGCATAAGTAATCTATTGCAGCATGCATTTTTGTATCTTTTTTTATGAGCGCTGAGTGACCTATGTATTGACTGAAACATAAAAGGACCGTGTGCTAACTATAAAAGATAAAATCAGTTGGAAGCTTCGCTTGTTTAAAAAGCATATTATCTGGGTGTTGCCTAATTCGATGAAAACTTTTCTCTCGCGCAAAGTCTTTTCTTCTTGCAGCAGCTTTAGCGGTTGACTATAATCTAACAGATGCTCACCGGTCAAGTGGTTGCAGTTTTACAAGATATCTGGCACTAAAAAGCATGCAATTTTCATCGAATTGAGTGACACACAGAAAGCATGCTTTTCAAACAAGCCAAGCTTGGAGTTGATTATATAACTTTAATAGCTAGCACACGGCCCTTTTATGTTTCAGTCAATAAACAATTCACTCAGCGCTCATGAAACCAGAGATACAACAATGCATGCTGCAATACACAATTTATGTGACGAGAGCTATAAAGAAACCCTGCATAATTACACAACGGTTAAGCGACGAGTCCACTTATAACAACACAGTTTTCCTCGTTCACAGGGACTCTAAGTTTCAGTGAAGAGTATAAACTTTCTCTCGATTTTCGAGCGGCCAAAAAGCGATAATTGCATCATACGTGCGTAAAAGCCTACGGAAACGCTTGTAACGTAGGCTTAGAGGTAAAGGATTAAAAAATTTGGCTCGTTATATTCAAATGGATAATGGAGAGCTTGAGAACCAATCAGGGTTGGAAGAAAGTGGGCAAGTTTTGTCTAAGCCTACTGTTCCTGTTGTTCCTACCGTGTAAGAGTGATGCTCATTAGTTTGGAGACAATCTAAATTATGACGTCACTACCTATTCTTACCTAGATACTTGTACACTATTAATTATTTGCCCAGTAGGCTTTACGTAGGCACTTACCTACGCCGTAACAAGGCCTAAATCAATGGGACCCTACAACTAGTGACACTCATTAGTATGGAGCAATCCAAATTATGACCTCATCACCTATCCTTACCTAGGCACTTATACACTATCATTGGTTTACCTAGGCTTTACCTAGGCTCTTACCTAGGCTGCTAAGCATTTACTTAGTCAGTAAGGTAAGTTTAAGTCGCACACGAGCCAAGGAGGCCCACACGGCCGAAGCTTATCCCTGTTTCTGTAGCATGAAGCTGCTACACCCCCTGGATGGAACGCTAGTCCATCGCAGGGTTACCCCCAGCAATATGTCACCGGTACCCTTTTTGCACACCTGGGTGGAGAGAGAAAATGTGTGGTAAAGTTTTTTGTCTAAGGAAACAACACCTTGGCAGGGACTGGGCGACCTTCAGATCTGAAGTCCAACGCGCTAACCTCTACACCACCGCGCCCCATTGCCTAGGCAGTATCAAGGTCTAAATCAATGGGGCCGTACTACTATTGACGAATTTCAATAGGCATAATGCCATAAGCTGAGCAATCGCCTACCCTAATTGAATAAAGGGGTTAGCTTCTAGGGAGACTGCTTCGAACAACTTTATAAGGTAAATTGCTACCATAAAGAAATTCAAAATTGACGTTTCGAGCGTTCGCCCTTCGCCAGAACGAAGGGCAAACGCTCGAAACGTAAGCCATTTGTAGTATTTCAGCTCCGAGTTACTAATAAAGCTTGCAAATTCCAAACCATAAGCAATCAGCGAAATGCAACTCTTGAAAAATTCCTAAACTTCCTAGACAACTCGAAAAAGTAACTATATATTTTTGCCCTAATAACAGTTCTGAATATTAAAGCGGTCATATATTTAACACCTCCAAATCTTTTGAGTGACTTTCAGTAAGAATCCAACATTCAACGCCAGAAGTTGAAAAATCGATTTCTTTCATTTTTTGCTCAAAAATAGGCATTGGTAAAACTAGAAACCTGATGTGGCTCGTTTCCGCCAGTAGTCGTAGATGGTACATCTACTGACGATTCACAGTTCAATTGACTCTGATGATGACTTCCGGTTAGGTTGTCGAAACGTCAGTCGATATCATCACAAACAGTCTTTCCCGGGACTACCCTCACCCAGACGATCATAATTTACCGACCTATGATATTAGTCTCTTCAGCACATCTTCCAAGTCACCAAATTTTGACAACTGGTGCTTCAGGTCAAGTTGAACTTTGCCGTATCCCGAAATACGCCGAAATTTCCTTGTTAAGCTATGCAATCTCTCTCTTCTATGTCGTCGCTTGATTACTTAATGACCTCCAATTATCTTCGGGAAAAACATTCAACGATAATGGCGAGTTGTCGTTAAACTGGCGTTGCCGTTAGCAACTTTGACATTACATGACATCAATAATCTATGTGAAGTCATATATCCAAATTTGGTCAAAAATTGAGTCACGGTAACTGGCAACACAAAATGGAATATTTTCATTCAAAGGAAAGAGACAATTTATTCTTGTTTTTTTTTGTTCGTTTGTTCTCGGCTGGAGAGGGGGGTGAGCAACCTCGTTCCCAGGGCTTTTCCCTTAGAAAATGGGAGGGGGGCACCCCATCCATTTCCACCCCTCCCATTTTCTAAGGGAAAAGCCCTGAGAACGAGGTTGGGGGGGTGGGTTCATTTTTCAGGTTACCTAGCCTTATAACCAAACAAGACAACAACAGCAACAACCCTGAACCACCATTTCATCTTAGCCAACCGCGAAACTTAGCTGAGTCATCGCAAAAATGCTAACCTGCGATCAGGCTCTGTTTTCGTTTCGCTGGGTGAAACATTCAGACATAGAGCCTGACACAACTCTCCTACGAAACGTCTACCGCCGACTTTTTTAATTGATTAACATTCAACAAAACAGCCAATCAAAATTTCTTCTGCTTGCGCAATCTTCGGTATGCAAATTTCCCATAACGGGATTTCGCAAAAAGTCCCGCAAATGTCGGCAAAAATAAGAAAATCACAGGCTACGATATATCTTCTAGGCACTAGCGCTCAAATTTACACGATTGCTAACTCGAAGGTACTCGTTCCGGTATTTTTTTTTTTTTTTTTTTTTTTTTTTTTTTTTTAGTAGATAAAGCAGTTTATTGATTAACACTGACTTACAATACATTACAATACATAGCTTACTTACAATTACAGTACACTACAATACATAGCTTACTTACAGAGAATAATTTACGTTACACAAAGGGCATGCAGAAACTAAAAAAAAAAAGAATATATTACAGAGAACAGGAAACCTGGGTGCCTACTTTTGTTGTTATTATATCTATTATTTCTATATGTGTTTATTTTTATATATACTTATTTCTATAGTTATTGTTACGGATTACAACTGTATCTGTTTCTTAGATTTATGCATCTCTATCTGAATTTTACTTTCAAGAACGGCCATGAAAGCTTCCCAGCAGTACTCTTCTTCTTTTCTGGAGGCAGTGTAAATGTAATGTTTTGCGATAATCAAGCAGAGGTTTAAACCAAGTCGACGAGAGAAGTCATTGGCAACACCGTAAATGATCATGTTTTCATCAAGAGTTATTGACTCGGAGTTTTTGAAATTCCACCAATTAGTAAAATGAGACCAAAAGCTCTTAACTTTTGAACAGGAAGCGAAAAGATGAGCTAGTGTTTGTCTTTCAGAGCATAGGTGACATTTATCGGTTTCTTTAAGTGCGTCTCTAAAAAGTGTTGAGTTTGTTGGCAGAATGTGATGTATAATTTTAAATTGAAAGATGGCAAGTCTGGTGTCCTTAGTAACTTTGAAAGGAAGGCTATATATGAGTTGTATTGTTTTTTCATTCAAATTTGCTTTTACCATCCTTTTTTCAGCAGTAGGTGTTACAAACTTTTTTTTGACAAAGAATCGTGTAGCCGATTTGCAAGAGAGCTTATTCAAAGGTATTCTATTGTTATCTTCACCATCCAAAGGCGCCTGGATGTTTCCTTTTAGGATATTAACCCATTCTCTAGGGATTGAGTGGCATACTCCATGATACGTAAGAAAGTTAGCTTTGATTTTAAATCTAGAGCAGAACTCAGGAAAAGATAGAAAAGCATTGTTTTGGAAAATGTCTTTGATTTTAATGACTCCGGCTTCATGCCATTTTTTGTAATAAACAGAAACACCACCAACTTTAATGAAGCGATTGTTCCAAATAATTTCATTCAAAACTTGTTCTTTGGTGTTAGGAGAAAAATAATTTATTTTTCCCCACGCGTAGAGAGCTTCCGAGTAAAAAGCAAGGGGTATTTCAATTTTAAGTACTTTTAAGTCAAAATTACATTGAAGTAGAAACAAGCCTCCAACATCCCTTAGGTAGCTCAATGGTATGTAGCTCCAACTTGAAGTTTCATTACTGTCGTTGAGTCTTTTTATCCAGGAAACTTTAAGTGCATCGTTGATTATTTCAAAATCAGGCATATCTAGTCCACCTTTTTCTCTCGGGCCGATCATAGTCTTTTGTTTTATTTTAACTTTCTTGTTCCACACAAATTGGGTAATTGCTTGATTTACCATGTTGACAAATTTCGAAGGAAAGGTGAGCACTGATGTATTATATACGAGTTTAGAGATTGCGAGAGATTTTAGAATCGTTATACGGCCATATAAAGTGAGGTTTCTAGGATACCATAAGTTGAGAAGGCTTTTCATTGAGTTCAGTTTTTGTTCGAAGTTTTTCTTATATGCAACTTCATCATCATGTGAAAAATGAATACCTAATGCGAGTATTGAGTTGGAAGGCCAAGCTATTCCAAGGGGCTCTGTTGTATTGTTTCTGTTCGCGCCCAACCACATACCTTCAGTTTTGCTTTTATTAATCTCTAGGCCTGAACATTCCTGGAAGTTTGACAATAATTGGAACAAGTTATTTGCAGATTTTAGGTTAGAGACAAAGGCAGTTGTGTCATCGGCATATTGAGAAAGCTTAAATTCTTTGTTGTGTATATTAATTCCTTGAATAGTTTTGTCAGTTCTTATTGCATTGGCAAGGATTTCAGCACATAGGACAAATAAAATACCCGAGAGTGGACAGCCTTGTCGAACGCCTCTCTCAGGCATGAAAAACTCAGACGCATATCCGTTGTTTGAGAAGCAACTGGAGCAATCCGTGTAAAAGGTTTTTATCCACTTTTGAATGCATGGACCGAAGTTAAAAGCTTGTAGGGTCTTGTGAAGAAAATTCCAGTCGACCGTGTCGAAGGCTTTCTTAAAGTCAATGAATATAGCCAGCCCAGGGATGTTTTCTAATTCAGTTACTTTCATAATATCCATAATGAGCCTAATGTTTTGACCAATATAACGCTCTTTAACGTATCCGGTTTGATCATCGTTGATTATTTTGGGAAGAACGTTTGAAATCCTATGAGCTATGGCTTTAGTTGCAATTTTGTAATCGACATTAAGTAGTGTCAGCGGTCTCCAGTTTTCAAGATATAGTTTGTCCTTACGTTTTTTTGGTATTACTTTGATAATTCCTTGTTTTTGCGTTATATTCAAATGTTGATGTTCGAATCCGTAGTTTAGACTTTGTACCAACTCTTCACCCAGCATCGACCAAAAGCGTAAATAGAACTCTACTGAAAGTCCATCGCTACCAGGGCATTTGCCCTTGGCGCACTGCTCTAAAATGTGAAGGCATTCCTCGTTACTGAGTGGGTGCTCTAGTTCATTTTTTCCAGTTTCATCTAGCTTAGCAAGATTAGGATTCTCAAAGAAAAGATTGTACTTCGAATTGTTGCACGGTGCTGCAGTATATAGATTTTTATAGAACATCTTTCCTTGTTCTAGGATATCGTTCGGAGTAGTAATTTCTCTATCATCGTTTATTTTCAATTTGGAAATGTGCGTCTTAAAATGGTGCCTTTTTTCTAAATTCAAGAAATATTTAGTGTTTTTTTCGCCTTGTTCATGCCAGCGTGTTCTACTTCTTATTATTGCGCCTTTAGTTCGATATTCCGCAATAGCGTTAAGTTCAGCTCTAAGACGATAAAATTTTAAAATGTTTTCCTTTGAACGCTCCGTCTTCAGCAAGGTCATCAAATGGTCAATTTGAGTTTGAAGGTTTTTTTCAGCATTTCTGCGTTCTCTATTTTTCCGTTTTGTATACTGGACACAAAAGCCTCTCACTTCCATTTTTATCATGTCCCAGTAGAGACCTTTATCCTCTAGATAATTGTGCTTTGTTTTGAAATCTGGTATCTTGTTAGAAAGTTCCTGTATGAATTTTTCATCGTGCAGCAGAGAATTGTTTATTTTCCAAAAACCTGGGCCTCGCTGAGTATATTCTTTTGATTGCAGATTAAGGATAATTGCAGAATGATCAGACAATGTGTAATGAACAATTGTAGAGTCTTTCACAGAGTTAGACAAGTCTTTTGAAACCAGCCAGTAATCCAGCCTGCATTGTACTTTTAGAGAGTTGTTACGCCACGTGTATTGTGACTGATTGGGGTGTTGACTCCTCCATACATCTTGTAGGTTGTATGTTTTGCATAAATTTTTGATCTCGCTAATTACTGCTTTTTTCCTTTCAATAGAAGTTCCACCAGTTTTGTCTAAAGGTGCTAGGGCGCAATTAAAGTCGCCCCCAAGAATAATTTGCATATCAGCGTATTCTCGAAGGGTGTCATTGAGCTTTGAGAAGAATATTTTTTGACTGTTATTGTCGTTTGGGCTGTAAATATTGCAAAGTAGAAACGTA
The DNA here is from genome assembly GCA_964030785.1 of Siderastrea siderea. NCBI lineage: Eukaryota > Metazoa > Cnidaria > Anthozoa > Scleractinia > Rhizangiidae > Siderastrea > Siderastrea siderea. The sequence goes on along the minus strand of OZ034966.1, from coordinate 45,941,873 downwards.
GAATCATACAGCGAGGCTTCTAGTAGTATATACCTTCCGTTTTTATCAGCTATAATGTTTTTAATGCGAACATCTAATTTCGGATTAAAGAGGATTGCAACTCCTTTTGAGTGATTTGTCCCGTGACTGAAGAAAAAATTCCCTCCCCATTCTGATTTCCACATTGCTTCTATGTTTTCCGTAGAGTAAGTTTCTTGAAGGAAGATTACATCAAATTTATAGTTGTGAAGCCATCTGAAAAGTTGTCTTCTTTTTCTTTCGTTCCGGTATTGTACATGGTTGTTCTGTCTGAGCCGAAACTGAATGAAAATTCAGAACACGACGAGGTGGTTATGTACCAAAATATGCTGCATGCTTGAATCCTTTCACATTTCAGGTGGTATCCGGGAACATTCTCTACGCATTCGCTGATTTTCTACGTAAAAAACCTTGGGAAAAAGAGAAGTACCTTCAATTTCATTCTTTAAAATACAGATATAAGCTTAAGTCTTAAACAAAACTGTGTATAAACAAACGAGTATTTTGTAATTTAATTTAGTTCTAGGAGTAATAAATATTTGAGATTAGCAGCGCATTTTAAAACGAAGAACATTTATCATAAAACTACTCAGATATTTTGATATCAATGTCAAAGATCAATAAAACGACATTAGTAACACTGAATGACTAAACTGAAAATCTTTATTACTTAGGTAAAAACGAACACAGCATCTCGCTGATTGCGGCTCTCGCTAAACATCAGTTTACCAAGGTTTAATTATGGGTTGACTTGTTGATCATTCTTGGCGAAAGATACTAGTCCCTCTGCTGTTCGTTTTGTTTCGTAAAACGCGGATACAACCACTACTCTGTTTATATTTTCAATACTAGCTGAAAGCCTTCAAAAGAAAATTTCGAGACACGATGCGATAACACGGGATACTTCACTGTTGCTGTACTTCTCTGCTAGTAGTATAACCGGAATTAAATGAATGCCGGCAAATTGTGTCACATGAGACAACGAAACTTCCAAAACCTTTACTTTGCTCAGGTTTTGGATGTTTCGTTGTCTCATGTGACACAATTTGCCAGTATTCATTTAATTCCGGTTATACTACTTCGGTTAATTGTGTATTGATGGCCCCGTCGACAAATACCGGCAAACAACCACCTCTTATAAACCACCCAGCGCACAGAGCGAAGCAAGCAGGATGGGGGGAGGCAGTACCAACCCGGATGTGTCACGGAAAATCACGTCAGCAATAGAATATAAATATTTTCCAATTGAAGAAATATCTGCACAGGTATATACCGAGATGGCAAGCGTTACCCAACAAGCCACTGAAGAATTTTTACAAAAACCTCTTGCGGAAATGTCGCCGGAAGATGAGCAGTATTTGATACAATTGCTAGCGGAAAACGCCCCTGCAGCGGGTCTTCTCCACGAGGTTGTACAAAACATAATCGATGAGAGCATTCCCCTGGAAGAGCGCCTACCCAAACCTCTGCTTCCGCGAAAGTACCCCCCAAAAGTTCCCCCTCGTCAAAGAAGGGGAATAAAAAGGCAGACAATACTGAAAGAGTTTGATCCTATTCAACCGATAAAGAATCGAGAAAAGAGTTATGAGGGCGTGCTTGCAAATTTGTTTAAAAGAGGTGAGGAAGAGGAAGGTGAAGAAAAAGAAGGCCGTCGTTACATCTTCTGGAGAAAAAGACAAGGACTTGAAAATAACCTTACAGAACAGTTCATGGGAAAGATAAGGGAGAAGGTCAGAGCAGCAGCCTACTTGCGCCACAACTATTCTTATTGGTTGGAAAACATCGAAGACGGGACTATTCTCCTGTTTTACAAAAACCAAGGAGGCTCACCTTGGATAAACAGGTATGTCGAAGCGGAAAATTGGTTGAGAGAAAAGGAGGAGGCACGCCTGAACATTGATAACATAGAAAGACCAAACACAAAATGGGTGTTTAGGGGTTATTCTGATGTTGATGTAAAGGTCGTGCTCGACCGTTAGCCACTGTTGGGCACAGGTCCCTTGCCAGACTGGCTGCGTAACTTTGCGCGTGGGCGCGTGGGACCAATGGTAGCACTTGACACCTATCAGGACAACTTGTGTCTCTGGCGTTGCATTGCGGTACACCGCGGTGCAAGACCAGATCGAAGCACAACAGCAGCACGAGAGCTTGCTAAGAGTTTCTTCAAACTCAGAGCTGCTCCAAACGACAGGCCGAAAACATCGCTCGATGAACTTGATCAGGTTGAAAGACACCTGAAACAGGGAGCAGCTTTCTCGGATTGGCTCAGTATCCGTGTCTATGAGCCTGTGCGCGTGGAGGGTGAAGTGGTATGGCACCTTAGACGAAACCCACCAGCCAAGTTGAAGAACATTTTGACAATCGGAATTTACGAGGGGCACGCGTTCGTCATCAAGGATATTTCGAAGCTTGCAAGAACGTATGCATGTGTTCATTGCCGTGCAAGATTCACTCAAGCTTGCAACCTTCAACGGCATACAAAAAGGTGCGCCCAAGGGAAGACGGTGATTGATTGCCCGACCGAAAGAGTCGAAGCACCGCAGACAGCTTTCGAGAAGGCCTTCTATCCAAAACATACAGTTTCTCCAGATTCTCTTCGCTGGCTCGAACAAGAAGCGGCACGGCGGAAAATTCACATTCACCACGCGGCATGCGGGCACGGCGGCAAGCGATGGGTTGAGCGCGCTCCTGTCGACGGGTACAACCATGAAACGAGGACTGTATTTCGATACCACGGCTGTCACTGGCACGGATGCCGAAAATGTTTCCCGAGTGATCGTGATAAAATCATTACTCACAATGACCAAACACGAGAAGACCGGTTCAAAGCAACTGTAAAACGCACTAAAGCGCTCCGAGCTGCTGGCTACCACGTAATCGAGGCATGGGCGTGTGAAGTAGGGGAAATAGATGTGGAGTTGCCCCGGCCAAATGCAAAGCTACCCACACGCGATCTCGTATGACTTCGAAGCATACGGAGACAAGAATCAGCGGAAGGAGCCAACAGACATGCTCACGATCGAGAACGCACACGTACCAATCTCGTTGAGCATTGGGGACACCCTCGAACGCGAGCCCACACACATTTGTGAAAAAAATCCAGTGGAGCTGATCCGCATTCGGTCCAAAGTACGAGCCGGGTGCATGCCCGACGACGTGAAGATGCTTCCAAAAGCGCAGCGCCTCAAAATCGAAGAATGGTGCGATCAGGTGCCGGTTCTCGGGTTCAATTCCGGGCGATACGATCTGAACCTGATCAGAGAGCATTTCGCGGAGCGCCTAGCTGACACAACTGGTAAAGTCAGAGTGGCGAAAAATGGAAACAAGATCATGTTTATTCTGACGAACAGCTTTCGCTTTCGCGACATCATGAACTACTTAGGTCCGGGGACCAGCTACGAGAAATGGGTGAAAGCCTACGAATGCGACACTGTAAAATCGTGGTTTCCGTACAACTGGTTTGACACTCCTGAAAAACTTGATTTTCGCTGTCTTCCGAAATATGAGGAGTGGTATTCGAAGCTGAAGGGCGACTACGTTCTCACGCGGGAGGAATGGGAGGGGTGTCAGCGTCTGTTCAAAGAAAAGGGCATGTGTACGTTCGCAGACTGGCTGCGTTACTACAATAATCTCGATGTGGCTCCCGGCCTCGAGGCTCTGGAAAAGATGCGTGCTTTCTCCACTGATAAGGGAATCGAGATTCTGAAAGACGCTGTCAGCATCCCAGGTGTGAGTTTACATTACTTGCTCCGCGGATGTGTTGAGAGGGACGCGGAGCTTTACAGCCCGGGAAAAGAAGCGTATGAGATGCTGAAAGAAGCTGTTGTCGGAGGCCCAAGCCTCGTTTTCACAAGATACCACGAAGTTGGAGTCACGAAGATAAGGTCTCATCGAATAGCGGAACCCCGTCTTTGCAAAAATATCCTGGGTTACGACGCCAATGCTTTGTACTTGTCAACCATGCTCAGAGACATGCCTTGCGGAAAGGGAAGGGTCGTGCATTATAACTACCAAGCCGCCGCTCCCATACTAACACAAAGGCTCAAAGAAGAAAAATGGTTCGGGTTTGCCGAAGTCGATATAGAGATCCCTGAGCCCTTGCGCCTAAAGTTCGAGGAGATGTGCCCATTCTTCTACAACTAGCCTACCTGTAGGCGTTGGAGTTTTTCTTCGGCGAGAAAGCCCGGAGTTCGCTATCTTGGCCGCCATTTTGGAAAATACGCGACGCGGAGGAGCGGGGCGAGCGATGGTTGACAAAGAGGCGACGCGGGGGGAGGGGGGCGGGAGCGCGAAAAGAAAGAACACCTACTGGATAACTATCCCCCTATGAGTCTCAACCCATTGACCGTGACGCTTACGATGACATGTCACGCACTCGCTATGGACCAATCAAAATCAAGTAAAGGCCCCATTGTTTTTAAACTGTCAAGCGCTTCGACCGAAACAAATCCGTGTGGTTTGAAGCTGTCAAACTCACGTGGAACTTTTTTGTCATGGAGAATGGAGCTACGCGAAACACCGAAAAAATCAGCTAGCGCAAGCCACGAAAATCCGCATTGTCCGCAAAGAAGATATTGTTATACGCTCCTCTACTTAGATGGTATCTTGAGCATGGAGCAGTGATCACAAATGTTTATCGGATGATTGACTACCAACCAACTAAGATATTCGCTTGGTTCGTGGAGCAGGTGACGGAGGCGTGCCAGACTGGAGACGTGGAAAAAAGCAAGGCGCTGCTGGCCGAGGTGTTCAAGCTGGTAGGAAATAGCGGGTGCGGGAAGCTCATCGAAGCCTTGGAGCGGCAAACAAACATCATTTACACCAAAGACGATAAGGTAGTCGACAGAGCCTTGCGAAGCGCATATTTCAGTGATCTTGACGAGATCGGGCAGGCGTATGAGCTGGAAAGCCGAAAGCCTCGAATCACAATCAGAAGACCATTTCAGGTAGGAATAGCTGTATATCAACTGGCAAAGCTTCGAATGCTTGAATTCTATTATGAATTTCTTGACAGGTATTTTGACAGAAGAGATTTCGAATTCATTCAGATGGACACAGACGGCAATTACATGGCAATCAGCGCAGAAAAGTTGGAAGACATCGTCAAACCAGAGCTGCAAACAGAATTTGAGGCAAAAAAGCAAGAGTGGTTAGCTTGGGACAAGTGGAGCAGTCGGACCCCTGGGCTCTTTAAACTCGAGTGTGAAGGCAGCAGAATGATTGCACTCTGCTCAAAATGTTATTTTGTCGATGAACCTGAGGGCGAAAAAAATAAGTTCAGCACGAAAGGGATGTCAGAGAAACAGAACGAGATCACGTGGCAGCGTTTCAGGTGTCAGCTTTGGACGGCAGCAAGGACATGGCAACGAACATTGGTTTTCGCATGAACAACGGGAGGATGGTTACGTACGAACAGCAGAAGCTGGGGCTGAGCACTTACTACGACAAACGCTGGGTATTGGAAGACGGCATTCACACAGAACCGATCGAGTTTCATGGTTAGATTGCCGGTGGTAGCTGTGTATCTGGAGGGACAACCAAAAGCTCTTCGCGGACAAACCCGCGTTTTGGTCCTTCAAACAAATAATAGAGAACCGGTGCATCTGGTTTTATCATAATCTTTTCAATCTCGTAAACTTTCAGAGACCAGATTGGGTCGGTAGCTCTTCGCCAGCCACCTTCAAGTTCACCGGGTTGATAGAGATAGCGAATACTTAAACTGGAGGGGAGCTTCTTTTCGTTTACACCAACGGGTCTCAAATAAGGGGTCGAGGATTTGGATGGAACAGTTTTCTCTTATATGGCCTCAACGGGTTTCTGACCGGTCAGTCGAGTGACTTCTTTATTCAAAGCTGAATAACAGCGGGCAGTCGGGCCACCCATTCAGTCGATCTTTTGTCGTCTGGGAGGCGCATTTCAACCCCAGTCGTTCAGGGGTTGATCACGGTGAATATCCACACGGCCGCGTCTAACCTCGACATTATGTTTCGAAAGCAGTTGATTCACAGCGCCCATAAACTCACGACCAGGATCGACCTGAAGCAGTTTCGGCCACTTCAAAGGACCACGACTATAAATCCGTTCCAGAGCAGCTGCGACTTCTTTCGCCTCTTTTGTGGTCAACGGTTCGGCCTGTTTGTATCGAGAGGCCACATCTACCACTGTGAGGGCATATTTAAAAGTTTTACGGGAGCGTGGTGGGCGATCGTGTGGGACATACAGAAGATCGGCTTGGTGAACTTTGTTTGGAACAGGAACATCAAATTTCGGTCTTGGAATGTACCGTGGGGCTGGTAAATAAACCTGCCAAAGAGCTTGCTTCATCAACCAGTTTCGAGCCACATCTTCCGAGACTTTCGCTGCCTGGGCTAATTTCTTAATCGCTGCAAACCCCTTCCAATACCCTTGCGGGCTGTAATAAATTTTTGACAACCTATTGAAAATGCGCGCGCTCATTGTATACCATACAATAAAAAAATGGACGACCCATTTGGTTGTTTGCAAGGTGTAAAAATCTCGTCAAAAATAATGCAAGAAATGTTGCAAAAAAGAAATGAATTACAATTATGCCCATTATCAAATAGGGTTAATCGTTGTCCTTCATGCAAGGAGCAACTAGCTTATGTGGTGAATGAGTTCTGTCGTGAATGTCCAAAATGTGGTAGAGTGTTTGAATGTGATGATGATGAACAGTTCCAAGAAGAAAATCGGGGAAGAAGTTCCACTGCGCCTCCTACGACTAATGTTCATTTAAAAATGTTTTTCGGAAATGGAACATTGACAAAATGTTTTCTTCCAGCGAGGTCGCTTTTCTGGGTAAGGTTATTGCTCAATTTCAGGAGATAACCGGCAAGTCAGTGAACTACCCCTGTTTTCTGCACAATTATTTTGAAATGGTACCTTCTGAATGCTGGCCCCACAAAAAAGAAATTATGGAATCTATTTCTCATCACCTTCCTAAAACCTTTGCAAGCACGCGGCGCGCAAAACAGGAGTTTGAATAGTGGTGGAGCACTACTTCAAGCCCAACCCCAACTTTTGTTTCAAATTAATTGTGTTCCTCGCAGCCGCATGACCCCACTGCCTTTGTTTCAACGGAACTGTGTCAAGAGCCTTCACCATTTTTTTGTCCGCTTTGTGTTTCCAATTTTTTTCATTTTCACCGTATTTTTTGCTTCGGTTCGAACAAACACCATAGTCCACGTCATGTTGCATTGCGATTGCGTCTGTTGCCCCTGTTGGTGGTTGATATATTTCCCGAATCTGACCCGTTTCTGGATCGTAGTTCACCTGCTGTTCAAGGGGATTATATGGCCCGGTATAATTATGCCCTGGTAATGTCCAATCCCGTTTTTGGTTTGGGAAGTTTTCCTATCGCTGAATGGATGTCAAGCCCAGCCCCATCTAAATCCGGTCTGTCCGTTCTGTGGCGTCTGTTTGGCCGAACTTTGGTTGAAATTTGATCGAGCATTTCACTGCCAACTTTTTGAAAAACTGGGCGGACTTTGTCTAGCGTATAATTTATTGCTTTCTTTTGCAGGTTGGGGTTTCGCAAAGCTTCAGACGCATAATAACGTCCAGCCTCAAACCCTTTTTTCGCAAGAAATGGGATCCCTTTTTCAATGGCTAGATCACCCACCGTCATGGCAATGTTGCCAAGCACACTACCGGCCTCTGCGCGGGAGGGCTCACCTAGTTTCCCGGTATAAAACGTGTTTTTGTTATTCCGCAAGTAGCGCGTCTTACCTTTAAGAGTTTTCGATTGTTCTTTGTGATTACAACCTTTTCACTTCCTTTCACATTGGGGTTGTGCCGCTTTTCTTTCACATAGTACAGTTCCATTGTATATATCCTATGAAAAGTAATTCTTTACGATGTGTTCGTTTTGAAGGACATCATCGGTGAACATTTTCAAAATATCGACGAAACTGGTGCCTTTGGTTCTTTCGCTTAAAAAGAGAAGGCAGTAGTAACCACATCTCACACTTTGTTCCCATTGAATTTGGTTATCATTTCTCAAAAAATGTTTGATTCCGTGCATTGACATTTCTTTTTGCCATTCCAAAGGTGGCGGAAGCCCAAATGAATCAAAATACTCGTACGTGCCATTTTTGGCATGCCAACAACACACCCAATGAGTTCCCAAACTTCCAAAATCATCCAAGTTGATAAAGCATGGGGAATGGAACAGGGGTTTTGTTTCGTTTCTGCTAAAAATACCTTTGATGGGGATGCGCAAATAATTGCATCATTTTCTGAGGTCTATGTTGGATAGAGTTATATCTTTAAACTTTATTTTGTTTTTCAAATAATCATCCCAAGTTCCAAAGAAAGGTGGGGGTCGCATTTGCATTCCTCCTCTTTTTGGAGGTGGGGGTAGGGGTGATCGTTGTGGTCGTGGGTGAGGTGGTTGAGTTTGCAGGCCTTTTCCGAGTATTTTTTTGACTAAACTGATAGCCAAAGGTACTCCGATAGACGATAACATCCCAAGGAAGCCGCCGTACTGTGCAGCGCCTCCTATTGCAAAACCTTTTCCAACAAAACATTGTTCCGCCGCCTGTTTCTGAGTAGGAGTCATTTGCTGGACAAGTTTATAAAGCTCAATTTCCTTCGGCCCAAAACCCTTTTCGAATATCTTTTTCAGCGCCGAAACTCAAACCTGCACTTGCTAATGCCCCAAGGGCTGGCTTTATCAAAGGTCGTGCCAAACCTAGCACAACAGAAAACAAATTTCCACCACGCTGCGCAGTAGTTTGAATCTGGGTCTGGCTTAACTTTAGCTCAACCCCTTTCCCTGCCGCTGCGGTTTTCTTTTGGCCTGGTTTAACTCTCAGAGTAACAGCTGTCTTCGAAAGATAAGCTTTTTGAAGTTTCTTTTTCTGACCATCAGTCAGTGCGATTTTATATGGATGATAAGTTGTGCTCATCGTGCGTGTATATTATATTCAGATTTTTTTTATTTGTCTAGACGGCGACAAGCTCATTGCCAATTTGCTTCAACACAAATTCTTCTTCATTCAAAACCACGGCGAAGATTTGTAATCTTGAGCGTCAGCGGCTTCGTTCAGTCTGTAATGGAATTCGAGCTTTTTGGGGTCGCCTGTCACACTTTCTTTGGTATTTCGTAGATCAAAGTAGATAATTGGGTATAACTTCTGAAAGTTGGCGAGCTGCAGCTGAACGCCGGTGTTGTAGTCGTTCTTTCTGTATCTGAAATTGATTAAATCATTCAAAATTCTTATTTTAAAGTCATGGTCGTAATCAAGCTCAGGGTAAAAGCTTGTGCCGTACTGAAGGCGGCAAGTGGCCGAGTTATCACCATCGATATCAAATGTGTCAAAGAGGTAAGGGTTTTGCGTGTAAGCATTTTGTTTCCGAGTTTGTTGAAGGAATACAAAGACATGCTTGGGGTTTTTTACCCCAGGTGTAATCAACCACGTACCATTCGCATCCCTTCGGGAGCTGCTCAGATGCAAAATTTCTTTCAAGTATTTCCATTGGGTTGGCTGCAAGAAATTTTCATTGGCAAGGGTCTGCCCTTTACCAGTTAACTGTAATTGTGGGACCCACAACTCCAATTTACGGACAACAATCCTTCGAGCTGTTCCATCATTTTGGAAAATCATTTCTCTGTCATCTTGCAGAACAATTTCAAACTCAAGTTGCATCGGTGGCAGCAGCCTGTCGGAAAGGCCTTCGAAGAAGGAGTATCGGTTCAAAGGGATAATGGTCTGAACTGTCTCGCCTTCATGTGATAGAAGCGCCCTTGCCCGCATTCCAACGTTCGTCGCATTGCCATCAGTCACTGTGGTGGCGTCAGAGTCAAGATACCAAAATTGGTTTTTTGCCACGCTTCTCGAAAAATCGTCCGAAAAGTCAAGCAGGTTTTTGATGAAAATAACCTTGTGGATATCGTTCGCCTCGTACAGAGTTTTTCCCGCTGATTTAAGGTTCAAACTTTTGATCAATGAGAAAGAACCGTTGATCGGAGCCGATTGGGTGTCAGCGCCAATGTCGGCTCCGTTTGCTACAGCTTCAAACTTAAAATCGACGCGGAAATAAGCGTTGTACCAGTCATAAAAATTGTCCCGGTCTCTTACGGTAAATTTGTGGCCTGACTTGTTTTGAGTTTGGTTATTCCCAGGGAAGGTGAGCGGGGTGTCCAAATTCACTTGGACGTATGTAGTCTTCTCGAGGTGTGGTTGAGTTCTGAACATGTGAACAATCGTTTATATTAAGAGAAAAAATTTCTGCGATTAAATTTCGTTTGCCAAAATGCGATTTAATTTCACAAGGGTGCCATCTGATTTTTTTGGCACTCGGTTTTGCAAAATGTTTGCAAGTTTCTTTTTTGCATCCTGCGACACCGGGTTTTGCTTTCGCTCTTGCAGTAGTTTTCGTATTTGTTTTGAACCTTTTTCTACAGCAAGTTCACCAACTTTCTGCCCCGCTATTTCAGCGATTGTTTTTGTGGCTTTTTCGGCGGCTGTCTTTGCCAGGTTCTTTACAGTGCCTTTAAATGCTTTGCCGATGGCCTTAAGGGTGTCACGGATCACACCCGACCCCTTGTGTTTATATCGATACCTTCCGGCGTTTTCGTAAAAAAATCTTGCCCACTCGCTCGGGTGATTCATGGTTGTATATTTATGCCAACAAAATCCTTACTCTTTTTCAATCATTATGCTAACCGCAACGTCTATCCCGTTGAGATCCAGGAGATTGTTTCTTCCGTCTGTCACCCAAATCCTTATTGCATTAATCTCGCTTTTATTCACAGGATGCCACTCAAGCCGATACGGCTCTTTTTTAAATGGATAGCTAACCTGAAGCCCTGTTGTTGAGAAACTGTATAGCACATCGCTTGGAACATCGTTTGCTCGCCGTGTGATCAGATCGCAGTGCAGAAACACCCAATCAACGCTTCTTGTGATATTCGGGACGATTGTTCCGACATAATTTTTTTCTCCTGTCAAGTTCTTTTTCTCATAACCAAGCAATTCAGCGAAAGCTCCTTGAGAAAGGTCAAGCTCATAATTTTCATGCATCAAAATGACAACCCGGAAAATTGTCATATTGAAATACAGAGTGAAAATGAAATCACTGTCTTTGCCTTTCGAGTCTACTTTACCGGTTTGGGTCTGAAGAAAACTGTTGATGTCTTTGTAATCATACATTCCGTTCGGAAAAATCAAGGTCTGCCACTCTTCAGTTTTCTTTCTCCAGCGAATTTTGTTGTTACCATAAGAGGTATCGATGTTGCACCATGAGTAGCTCATTGTGATAAGCTTGTTTAGCGCGGCTTTATAGTTTCCTGAACCCAAGTGGATCGGAGGTTGAAAGTTTATTGTGAAATCCTGTGAAACATTCCGTTCTCCGCCCCTTTGTAGTTTTGCGAGGCTCGAGTCAAGCAGAAGATTTAACGACATTATTGGTCTATATAATTATGTAAATTTTTTTCTTTTGCTTTTCGTCAATTGCGCCGAGTCCAACTAGTGAATCAAGCAGAGAAAATACTTGATTTTTTAGTTTCATTGAACTGTTTCCTGCTTTGATCGATCCAATGCTCAAGTAAAGTTGATCAATCAGTTTTTCAACACTATCAAGACCGCTTCCTTCGGTTTCCCGATCCTGTTCAGGGAAGTCCTCTTCATCGTCTGAAGGCTCAACAAAAGGTCTTCGGCTCATGATTTTTTTCAAAGGAGGTTGGAGGGAAAGATTCTTTACTTTCGCGTTGGGGTGTAGGTTTTAGGCTCTCCCTCCCCTGCTCCAGTTGTTTCGATAGAGGTTGGGTTGCCCTTCTTTTTTCATTGATCCCATCTCTTATTTTTTTGAGTTCCTCCACGGAATAACCATGTAATGGAGATTTTTTACTTTTTACTTTGTAATTGGGGTCATCTCCGTATTTCGTGATCAGCTGATTGACCGTTTGCAACAGGGTTGATTCATGGTGATATTCAGGCTCAACCGGTCCCGGCTTCGCCCACTCTTTTCGTTTAGATGTTTCTTACATCAACGGTGGGGGTGGTAGTGGAAAATCGTCACCATCATCATCATCATCATCACCATATGGGGGTGGTAATGTTGGTTCTGGTTCTGGTGATGGTGATGGTGGTGGTGATGGGGCTGGAGTTGGGGCATCCGGTCTGAATTCATCACCAAACGGGTTGGTTCTGTCAAATTCATCCATTGCATAATCTGGACTTTCCTCCACCTCTTCCGCAGTGGTGCTGCTCTTTTCATCAAGCCTTTTTGTAATAGGTTTAAAAAGCTCTTCTCCTGAAAGCTGACCAAACTCTTTGTTAATTTTGGTTTTTCTGAATTTTTGGTGAATGTGTTGTGTTTGTTGATCTACCGCCGTTTTTTCCTTTGCCATTTGTTTCCACTTTGGTAATGACATTTTCAGTGTGATTATATAGAGATACAAAAAAATGAAGATTCCAAATTACGACCCCGCTTTTTCCAAAAGTAGCTACAAGCAAGGCCACCCTTTCATGCCAGCCGATGTTTTCCAGATGCTGATTTGTGGACCCAGTAATTCTGGCAAAGCAAACATATTACTGCATATGTTTTATGAGTTGTTAGAGTTTGATAAAATTTACCTCTTTTCAAAAAACCTGCCCCAGAACAAATACCAGGCTCTTTTGCAGGACTTTGCTGAACGAATCAACCCCAAGGTTGGTTACGAGGTCATCGAGGCTCCCGGTGATGAAATCATTCCACTCTAAGAGCTTCCGGTGGACAACCAAAAAATTGTTGTCTTTGATGATCTTGTTTGTGAAAGCAACCAAAACAGCATCATTAATTATTTTATCAACGGGCGACACAGAAACTGCTGCGTTATTTACCTCACTCAAACCTTCTACAAGGTGCCGAAAAACATCCGGGATAACTGCAGCCATTTTTGTATTTTCAGATTTCTTCCACGAGGAAACAGGCGGATTGCGGACGAGATAGGACGATGTTGATCATACCACGTTAGATCGCGCCACCGATAAAAAATATTCTTTCTTTTACTATGACAAGCCCCAAAAAATAATAAAGAAAAATTTTGACGAAGACATATAATGGGGTACATTAACAGCCAAATAGGTGAAACAAGCCAAACAACAAGTGAAACGGTGGGTCCTCCTGGGCCGAGGGGTGCTATAGGCCCCGCGGGACCGCAAGGTCCCATTGGTCCCCGAGGGGAGAAGGGTCCTCGAGGGGAGGCCGGTCCACAGGGACCACAGGGTCCAAAAGGCGACAAAGGTGATCCTGGGCCTGAGCGTAGTGCCAGCGGTTCTGCTGATATTGACATGCAAAATAAGTACGATATTTTGCGATTAAAAAGCAATCCTTATCCTATCCACAGTGATCTGTCAAAGGTAATAAACTATCAGGACACGAGAAATATCTTTCTTTGAAAAAAGGAAGGTGGGAAAATGGAAGCAAGCATTGATATGAACAATACACTCTACAACGTAAAAGACCCAGAACAGGTAGATCAAGCCACAAACAAAAACTATGTCGATAATCAGCTTGTAAAAAAACTGGATAGCGCAGCTGATATTGATATGAAAAATAATTCGATTATCAATCTTGATCTTCCATCAAACCCAAGAGACGCCGCATGAATCGAGTTTGTTAACTACAAAATTGATGACATGACACAAAAAACGTTTCTCAAATTTGATGGCACTAACAGTATGACTGGAGACTTAAACTTAAATAATCATACAATTGTCAACTTGCACACCGATGGCAAGGATCCGAAATCCGCAGTTAATGTTGATTTTATGCAAAGTAAAATAACATCTATGTCAGATCTTGTCAGTCAAACAATTCATGAATCCCATATCACTAGCTCGACAAATAAAAAGGACGTCTTCAGATACTTGATGGAAGACACTGATTAATCTTCGAGTGAAAACAACATCGATGTTTTGGGCATCAACGATTTTCCCGAGTCTCCACATCAAGTAAATAAAAAAGCTTACTTTCTCAAACTCCTGTTTGAAAAAGACTCACCGAACCAGTACCGGTCACGCCTCGGCTTTAACCTCCATCCACTTCCGGTCGGTTACTACACGATGGTTGTGGAATGGTTTCCACCAGAAATGAATGAGGTGAGTGTAACACCACAAGCCACGACAATTTCAATTTCTAATCATTCAACCAAACCATTCGAGAAGTACACCAAAACAGTCATCCACTTTCACAGATGGGCAGCTCACCCCCGCAATACATAGTTCTCGACCTGCACGGCACGGTCCGTGATTCATCAATCATAAAAATTGGACATCTAATTGTTTATGGTGTTAAAGAAACAATTTCAAACGTTGATCCAAGTGTCTATTACACTGCCTTTGTTATTGAAGATGGACAAATGAAAATGGAAACAGATTTGTCTTTAAACGGGTATCGTTTACGTGGTTCCGTTCATTACATAAATGGAATTTTAAATACGAAAAATGGAAACACATTTTTATTAAATGGTTGTGACAAAATAATCATTCCAAATCATAGCCACATATTGACTATAAAAGTGCTCTATTTCAAGCTCAAAAGTCAATATACGCCTATTTCTTTAAAAGTAAAACACAGTTTCCATTTAACTCAATCAATCACTTACACTTCAACCAAAGCAACTCAATTACAGACAATAAGTATTAATTTAGTACTGTCGTTTGGTCATATGGCTGTGGAACTGGCTTCAGTTGTAAAAGATGAAGAACTCTTACTGTTGATTGAATATAGAGTGCCATAAACATTTTTTTCATTTATTATATATCACAATGCGGGACATTTTCGAATTCAACCACATTAACAAAACCCTTTTAGAAAGCGAAGTTAGAATTCTGAAAGATCTATATGCTTATTATCATAAGAAACATTACGGTTATCAAAAGCTTTACAAGAGTTATCGAAGGAAAAACTTTGTTTGTAACCTTTCGGCTGGCAAATTAATTATCAGCGCTGCAGTTGCCGGCGGAATTACATTGAACCCTCTTGTCATGGCAACTTTAACTGGTGTTGGTCTTATTTTAAAAGCAGTCGCTAGCCTAAAGAAATACGATAAAAAGACAGAACAAGCAAATTTCCCCGGATCGAATACCAAAAAGTCCTTGGTGAGATTCGCTTCTACCTCAGAGGTGAAACTTTTGACAAACAAGTTTTCCTTGATAAATTGAAAATAATAGATAATTTCATTATTGACCATTGCATGGAGGTTCCACCGTCTATTTGTAAAAAATACGAAGAAACATTCGCTCCGTTGTAAAATCTTCGAAAAATAATATACGCAGAAAAAAAATGACTTCAGTCTTGCAAGCTATTTGTTATCAACAAGTCGAGCTTCTCACACCCCCTGAAATTAAACAAATAAGATTTATTACTCGTGAGTGTGTTTCAAAAATATTGTTACCGACTCGTGACAAAGATGGCTACCCCACTTCAGGACTAGATGTGGTCTCATAAAACGATTTTTTCCTCATAAAGTTGAAAATGAAACCCTTTTTCTTATAAAAAAACGAAAAATGCGTGATAGTCACGCGTGACCTTATGTGACAAGAGGCGTGACATTGCGTGACGGAGAACGTGACAGTCACACGTGAAATTGCGTGACAGGTCACAAGAAATGACAAAACCCTTGTCGGGGGGTGCTCGGTGGCTGTTCTTGCCTAGCCTCGGCTAGGACTTTCACCTCACCGTAGTGAGGATTTCACCGCTGACAAGGCGGTTGTCAATTCCACATTTTACCTCTGGGAGCGAGGTTTGAAATCCCGAGGGATTCCTGAGCACCCCCCCTGTTACCAGTAGGGCCGAGGCAGGCTCACTCGTAGGGTACTCTCCCACTGGAAGGAGTTCCCCTATACCTCGTAATTCACCGCCTGCACAAGCCCTCAAACATGGTTCAGATAGTGGCCAACTATCACCCCACTAAGGCTTCACCAGTGAGTGAACTAATATATATTTATCATTTTCATTATATATTACACACACCTTTCTTCTTCTATTTCTTATGGTACCCTTTTTCTGTCCTTCACCTAAATGTCGCAATAATTGGATGTTTACGCATGCGCTTTTGGGCAGTGGGATGATGTCAGCATAATTAGAGACTTAAATTATAGCCAACAGCTTCTGAAGCCAAAAATGCTTGTAATTTTCCACGCGATTTGCTTTATTTTCGTGGAACTTTCTACACCCGTTTGGCAGAAAGAGTTTAGACAGGTACCATATCAAGTCTTTGAAGCCATGCAAGAAGCAGACAATACTTAAACGGGTTCGTTGAGTCCCTTGTTCAAGGAATAACACATCTTACGATCGATCGAATGTTGGGATGAAATCTTGTTATTTCTCGTTTTTTACTCTTCACATTACTTTGACATCTTCTGTGGTGGCAAAAAATCTTACAGCGCGTTAACTGAGCGTATTTTATTTTGGGGGGGGGGGGGTAAATTCTGTCTGGTTCGTTTTTTCAGCCCAAACACTAAATTGCAAGTCACCCGCCATGTTTTTACTGCTCGTCAAAGGCCTGGGAACGAGAAATATAGACTTCCTGTCTCTTTCTGAGAAAAATGTCACGCAACGGTTCCGCTTCACAGAATTTCTCTTCGAGCAGAAAAGTACACACTATTAAGTAACGCTTCGCGTAAGAACTATAGAAAATTTGGCAACGCGGCAGGAAGTCATCCGGTGTCTGTTTCCAATTAAGTAATTAAAATACGGCTACGTGATTGGCTGAAATTAGAAAAGTAGTGATAAATAGACCAAAAATATGCAGAAAATACATTTTTATGGTCCAAATATGGACTACACCTATTGTTCTTTCTGTCACGAAAGTTTAGTCACGATCGTATGTGAGGAACCATGGTAATGACAGAAGAACATGTGCTCGATCTGTAGCCGCCATCTTGGATTTGACGAGCTCGCGTCCATTTCTTCACCGCAGTTAGTCATGTTGGTTCAAATTTCCTTGTCTGTTCGTATTACGTGAGCAACTCTGCTGGAGGATGCCTTTTGCAGCAGTGCTTTGTCGTTCGTTCTATTCTAAATAGGGTTTTGATGATCTCGAAGTCCTCGCACCGTGTAGAAAGCTGAGAAAGCGATCGAGTTCCATTTGGACTTATCGTTTTGTGGGATTGTGCAATGTGGAGGAAAACGCAATGATCGGAAGCGAAATCATTGTGTGGCGCGTGCATGCAGAATCGAATTTAAAGGTTCAACTTGTAAATATCGAACGAATGCACAGGTCAGTAGCTTTTGTTTTATTTTGGAGCACTGGTATGAGCTGTATAAACCAAATAAACCACAGAGTGATATAAGAGTTCGAATGTTCTGAAATGAAGTCCAAATAACCTCAGATCTCCTTTTTCGGAACCGTGAACGTCTAAATAAAATTTGAAAACGAAGTCTGTTGTGTATCTTATGTATTTTCGTCACTTTTCCGAGCCTCTAGAGATGTTTAGGATGATCATTTGCTCGCCGGTTGATCGCCGTCAAGTAAATTAGACTTTCGGTACCTTGGCGCGTATCCCTTCCTTCGTGATCTCGGGGAGTGGGAAAATCGGACTGTAATTTCTCAGTATTTAATGGCACCAGTTACACAAGGTGAGACGAATTTTATTACCAGAAACTTTATGGCCTAAGGCGTTGCGTACTGAGTATAAAGCAACATTGCTTGCGGTCTCATGTTAAGATTTTCCGGGGCTTTTCACATTACCGTTTTTGTACAAGCCTTAATTTCTTATGTTTTGGCGTCGGCAAAAATGTCAAAGATTAAGATTATAAAACCAGGTAACGAAGAAATAGCTAGCTAGCAGACTTTATTTACGAACTGTGAAGTCAAAATGTCACGATGTTTGTCATATTTCACTGCGTGGTTTTGCGTGTGAACCAGATCCAAAATAGATGCCGCGTATTGCACAAAACAATGAAATGGAGGTAAATGATTGATGAAACTGTCAAAGGTACGACGAAAACAAGGCAAAATATCGCTTTCGATCTCATCATCTTCAGAAACTCGTGGTTCCCCATATACAATTTTTCTTAAACTTTACGTCCATAAAGATCTTTATTTAAAGAAACTTCTTAGCTAATTTCAACGCTTCCTTCGAATTCTAGGCTTTTGTAATTTTCCTGAAACCTTTTGAATTTCGCGGTAATAGCTTTTTATCCAATGAGAAAGCTAATTTAAGGCTTATTAACACGTTTCCTCACGGTAGGAAATAACGGCTCCCGTTGCCGCGGTCTATTGTTCTCTACTATAGTTCTTACGCGAAGCGTTACTTAAACGAATGTATCTTCAATGTATCTTACTATGGATGTCTGTACAGATCAACAAGCGATCTCACAAGACTGGCCAACAGAGGAAAGCTTTCAAAGAAAAGAAATTTTAAAATGGCGGGATATTTCAGACGCTGTGTACAAAATTAAAAATGTTTCACACCGGAGAGGTAAATTTGGGAATTCAGCTATTTTAACTTTAGAAACAAAGAATGGAGATGACTTTCGTGTGTGGGCCCCTAAACGCCTTGCTGAAGACCTGCTAGAAGACAATTCTTCTCAATTTGACTTCAAAAGAGGTCTCAAAAGATCCGAGTCTTCTGGCAATGAATATTTTGATTTCGATCTAATGTAATCATGTCTGTGTATATTGATTACGGCTTCACTGGACCGCGAAGTCACGCGCCTGTTAACACAACTTGGGAAACATGTGGTCAAGACTTTCTTCTTCCACTCCCCATATATCAGTGCAGTATTTGAATAGGGTTATATCACAGAGCAGGACAGAGATGGTTAGTTCATGAAAGATTCCTTCTTGCTTATAACAAGGGTAACAACACCCTCCCCGACAACAGTGCATATAGGCTATACACACCAGAATATGCACAAGCCGCTGCCTTTCAGGACAGAAAGATTGTATTGAAAGCTCATCGTGAACCAGGTCCCAACCCAAAGCCTCTCGCTCTCTCAGTTTAATGGTGAGGAAATGTTTGTAAATTATCTCACGTAACTCAGGCGGTAGGCTTTGTATGGCTTCGGTAACCTGACAGTTGCTTGCATTGTTGTTGAATCTTGCGGCAGCCATCGATCTCAAATTGGATTTCTATACCAAAGATACACAAATCTCTAATCGGATTGTGCGCCGGCTCGGTTAATATTTGTTCGTGTCCGGTTATGCTTCGCTTTGTTAACTGATTTTTCTTCGATTTGTACGCTGAGTGGTTTAAAAGAGGTGGTTGTTTGCCGGTATTTGTCGACGGGGCCATCAATACACAATTGACCGAAGTAGTATAACCGGAATTAAATGAATACTGGCAAATTGTGTCACATGAGACAACGAAACATCCAAAACCTGAGCAAAGTGAAGGTTTTGGATGTTTCGTTGTCTCATGTGACACAATTTGCCGGTATTCATTTAATTCCGGTTATACTACTCTGCTCCAACGGAGAGACAGCTTGCTCAAACTGAACGTTATTCTCAGAAGAGAAAGAAATGATAACAATTCTCCTAGAAAGACGAGAATATCTTAGAGCGACACATTTACCTCGGCAGACTTGTTCGTTGGCGATGGAGGTCGGATCGAAATTGTGAGCGAGTCTCGAAGACAATTTACCTCCGTTGACAGCTCTATTATTAAAGGGCCAATCAGATTACGAGATTTACGCGGCAAAATTTGGCCGCCGGCACAGGGTCCTGTGAGAGATTGTATCAGGCCCAATTTTAGCGAGCGACCAAGGTAAGAGAATATGAGCGCAATGCTAACATTGGGCCTGATGGTAGGGCTATGATGTGGGCTAAACACAAGTTAGGTTCGTTCACGGAGTATATTAGTCTTTTCTTTCACCTTGGAGCTGACATCAAGACAGAAAATGACGTTTCTCTTAATCTTTGGGACCTTTTTATCATGTCTACCTTTAAAGAATACCTTAAGAAGCTAAATAGGAAGATCAGTTCATTTAACCTATCAAAAAGATCCTTTGCTTTTATAGATTACACAAGTTTAGGATGCTATGGAGACTCACAAAGCCGTGCAATTCCAACACTTGAAGGAAAAGACCCAATACTGGATGGTGATTACACAAGCCGCAAAAACGCGACAGCTAAGTGCGCAATCGCGGCTCGAAGAAAAGGTTTCCACATGTTTGCACTTCAACATGGTGGATGGTGTGCGTCCAGTGCTACAGCTGAAAAGACTTTCGACAAATATGGCAAGAGCGGTGACTGCCAAAACGACGGTGAAGGTGGTCCTTTGGCAAACCATGTGTACGTTATTAAAGGTTAGGAAAATTATATGCTATTTTATTTGTTATTATTATTTTTTTATGAAACCTGCTCAGGATAAACTGCTGTACTCAAACCAGTGATATCAGATTGTTTCAGTGAAAACGCTCATGTTAAAACATTTGACGCACAACGTTGGAAAGCTAAAGCGTGTCGTTTTGGAAAACGAAGGCTTTCACAAGGGTCATCTTTGGAGACCCAAGGGGCAGATAGTCGGGGTGAAAGGCAGATAAAACGGGCGAAATCGGTGGGAGCTGAAGCCTGGTGCGAGCGAAAGTTTACAAGACGGGCGGGAACAGCCCCTGGGAGGATACCTTTAACGGACTAGTTCAAGAGCCCATCTGCGTTTTTGCTCCTGATTGAGCACAAATTTTGAGGCATTGTATTTTTTGTGCCCAATTAGAGATCAGCTTGTTTCCCCTTTCCTTCGTGACGTCTTACACAGAGTGTAATGGAATTTAATTTAATAATTTTTGTATTTAACAATTTATGCATTTTTGTGAATTTTGTTGTGAATAAATTGTGAATTGTGAAATTGTGAAAAGTGTAACTTTGCTTAGACTTGTACCCAGATCTCATGCACTCGTGCGTGCTGAAATAAACTTTCTGTCTCGTTCGATCGATAAGCCTGCCATCGAAGAAAGTCTCAGTAAAATGGGACCCACAAAGCCGAGAAATCAAGAAATTTGGCAAGGGTTCTCAAGGAAAAAGAAAACAACGAGTATGAAAATCAGATCAAGGTAGTGTGAAAAGTTCACACCTTAGGTGTGAACTTTTAAAAGCATGCAGTTAGGATTTACGTACGATCCACAACTTGTCTTTGCGTTTGCTCCATACTGCAAGCTTCTAAATGTTCACACCCAAGGTGTGAACTTTTCACAATACCTCAAGCTGATTTTCGTGCTTGTTTTCTTTTTCCTTGATTACTCTTACCAAATTTCTCGATTTCTCGACTTTTTGGGTTCGCATATTACTAAAACTTTCTTCGATGGTAGGTCTATCGAACGAGCGACACAAAAAGTTGATTTCAGCACGCACGAGTGCATGAGATCTGGGTACAATATTTGGCAAAGTTACACTCTGTATAAGACGTCACGAAAGGAATGGGGAAATAAACTGATCGCTAATTGGGCACAAAAAATACAATGCCTCAAAATTTGTGCTCAATCAGAAGCAAGAACGTAAATGGGCTCTTGAACTAGTCCCTTAAAGGTATCCTCTCAGGGGCTGTTCCCGCCCGTCTTGTAAACTTTCGCTCGCACCTATTTCGCCCGTTTTATCTGTCCCCAGCCCCGCCTATCTGCCCCTGGGTCTCCGAGGATGTCACAAGGTTTGCATTGAATAGTATGGTGTGAAGTCCATTTTTATATGCAACAAATCGTTTTCGGCTTACTCCCAATTTCGTGTTGTTTTTTTCATTTCAAGCAATCTTTTATTGTTTTCTTTTTTAATGAACTTATTGGAACCATAGAGCAAACTTAAAGGAAAACAAAGAAAATCCAAAACAACGACCTTTTTTTAAATTTAAGTTGTCAGTGTTGCACATAAGAAAGAGAAAGCTAAAGTAACACGAATGCTTCAAAATGACTAAGGAATCTTATATCAGCTGTACATCCGAAGGGTCACATACGACATGCTTATGTCTTGTGTAGTTAACTCAATTGTTACAGGCGTATTTTTTTGGTTACTAAAATTTAAAGACAAAAGAAAACGAAATATCTATTATAATATAACTATTCTGATTTGTTTAACAATCTGTTGTCTCAAAAGATTATAAAAGTGTGGGATGCTATAGGGACACAGAAAACCGTGCAATTCCAACGCTTGAAGGAAAAGACCCCATACTGGATGGTCATTACACAAGCCGTAAAAATGCGGTAGCTAAGTGCGCAATCGCAGCTCGAAGAAAAGGTTTCCACATGTTTGCACTTCAACATGGTGGATGGTGTGCGTCCAGTGCTACAGCTGAAAAGACTTTCGACAAATATGGCATGAGCGGCAACTGCCAAGAGGACGGTGAAGGTGGTCCTTTGGCAAACAATGTTTACATTGAGGGTTAGGAAAATTGTATTTTCCTTTCTTTACAAAAACTGTTCAGGATAAACGTCTGTTATTTTAATTAAGCCCGAGAACAAAGAGGTACCAGAGTACTCATACAAAATTGTTTTAATTTCGAAGGCAAACGCTTTTAAAAGTTTTGCATTGGACAATTTAGTGTGAACAGTCTTTCAAAGATGATTTCTACGTGCAACATCTCGTTTTAGGCTTTTGCTCCAGTTTTTTTGCAGAGATCTGTGGATTGTAGATAATATTTAGTGTATGAAATTGTGGAAGAGTCAGTGTTCTTTTTAGGTTAAGGTAGTGTTCTGTTCTTCGTTTTAGTTGATTTGAGTTTAAAGGTAAATGTAAATATTAATTTCCGAGGAAATGGTAGGGTTCAGTTTGGTGGAATCAACTAATAAGAGAAGACCAGAGCGGAGACTCTGTGAAAAAAAATATGAAATTTGAAATTACCATGGTGATCTCAGTCTCGTTATCTCGAAGAATTTCCGTTTCCCTTATTTCATTTACTCACTTCTCTTACGGAATAGTAGTTTATTGTTTTTTTTTTCTTCTAAAATCTACATTCAATAAGCTTTTCAATGATTCAAGTTTGCCATGGCTTTCTTTAGAGTAGCGGATGTACGAATGTTTCCCGAAGGTTTAAAGAAACCTTAAATTTCTTTCCAACTATATTGCATTTCAGCATCATGCCCAAGGGGGTGGCTTCAGGGCATCAACAGATCTTGCTACAGATTCTCGAACAACAAACTAGGGTGGGATTCAGCAAAATCCACCTGTGAATCACTGGGATCAAAGCTTGCAGTGTTGAATACTCTAGATAAACAACAAGCACTTGCGCCTTATGTAGCAGAGAGGACATGGATTGGCTTCCACAGGGATCCCACGGACACGGCACGCTGGTTGTGGGTTGATGGGTCGAGCGCTAATTACACTAACTGGGCTAAAGAAGAACCTAACAACGCTGGAGAATTGTGTAGAGAATTGTGTAGGGAGAATTGTGTAGAAATGTATCCACCTTCTTTAGTTCCTGCAGGAAAATGGAACGATACTTCATGCAATACTTCTCTTGCGTACGTTTGCGAAATTACTGGTGAGTCTAGTATGTATGAGTCAGTTACATCAGTACACATGCCTCCAGGCATTAGCAGAGCATTCTTCTACATTGTTCGCCGTTCCGGGGATAGGCATTAGCTTAACGAACTACACCGATAGCTATATATATAAAGGTACACATATTTAGTAGGCAAGAAGCTTTTTGACTTTGAAATGCAAGGGAAAAATAAAATCACCAGAGCCTTGCCTTTCCAAGTTTTTAAAATTTTTGTAGTGTATTGGCCGTAATTTGTTTTGTTACTTTGTTGTAATCATCCTAATTGTTGCTTTATTTTCTTTATTTTTCGCTTTCTTTCTTTTTTCTGACAATGGACCTCATCTAAAAGTACCCAAGTGCGAAAATCTTTCTTTGGGGAGGGGTGTGCTTGTTTCTCCTTTCAACTGTGGCTTATCCAGTCAAGATTATGGATCAATTTGTGACTTTTCCTGTGCCCATGGATACCAACTCAGCGGTCCTACTTCTGTTCAATGCAGAATTGGGGGAGCCTGGAGCGAAAAAGTGAGCACAGTCAGCTGTAACGGTTTGTATTCAATGCTTGTTTGTTGGTTTATTTGTCAGTCAAATTTTGTCTTGCAGTTTTTTTAGTTCATTGTTTCTCGACTCCGTTCATGTCGTCAATATAGAGTCGTTTGAAAAGCTTGGTTTCCGTATCATAGCGACGACTGCTGAGTCATATGATGAACGCTAGTCTTGAGAATTTAAAGGAGAATTAGCATGAGCTGCGCATGCTCCCCCTAACCGTCAAACTTGAAAAAAATTAGGCTAACATTTTTCAAGTTGAATCGTGAAAACAAAATGGCGTCCCAAAGCGGGGGATTCGGCCGTGGCGATGATGGCGGTCGGAGAGACAATTCCGGCCGAAAAAAGATGGCTTTAGCCGATCGCAAAGATTGGAAGGAGTGGTTCAAGTGCCATAAAAGAATTTATTTATCGAACACCATTTTTCATTTTTGGATAGAGGCGAAATATTCGGCTGATTGCGGTTCCTGTAGCGACAGTGAGTCGGCGGCACATCTGTTGTCGTCGGATCATCGTCGACAGTGAGTCGTGATTTCTTCTTTGTTTTTTGTCCTCTTGACTTGTTCATGTTCCAGTTGTAACATAAATGTTGAGGTCCATTTGTTTTCTTGCTCTTGCAGTTTTTTTCAACGTGTTTCTGGCGCTGGGACCAAGCGATCGCGAGCACAACTCCTACAAATATACAACAAACAAATTACAACACAGGAACGGTTGTGTCAGTGCGCTTCGTTACTGGCAGTAAATTGGATTGAATGATAACCCTGTGGTTTTAGTTTTTCATATTCTGCCACTGAAAATCTCGATCAGTAATTACAAGTAAACACAAACTCGCACGTTGCATCGATAAACACAACAATCTGTGAATTATATGGCTACAACACTCCCATTGATATTCAAGGAGAATTTTTTTTCTGATAACCAAACAAAACCTCTATTACTTTCACATCGTTATTTTCTTTTTGTCTTTGTGCTTCTTAAGTCTCTATAGAAGCATTCGGCTGTGGGAGACGAAAACCTTCGTTTTGTCCTTGCTTCACTCGCGTTCGCCTTGCAAGAGGCCTTGTTTCCGCCGCATTGGCGGGTCCAGGATTTTCTTGTCCAGCGTACAAACACACATTCATATGCAGACCAGTTTAGCTTCATTCATTCTGAATGCAAGTAGAATAATATTAAGAGAACATACCTTGCTGCTGCATGGTTTACTTCTTATTCCACATCTACACTCGCTTCGGCACTCGACTCCACGTCCCTTCGGCTACTACTGATTTTCTTTCCTTTTTGTACTGCAAGCACTTTTGCACGAACACGATACAACCTGGAAAACGAGAAAAGACCCAAATCCTAAGCGTCACACTTTGCAGAATATTGGTTACATGCAAAAATATCCAAATTTAGTATAAATCTAATAGCGTTCTATCATAAATGCTGCAATCTGATTGGCTATCCTACTCGCTATCTATTCCGTGATAGATAATGAGTAGCGAAAAGGTGAGTGGCAGGCGCAGTCTTATACTTCAAAATAACAATGCAGTTAAGTAAAACTTTTCACTTTCGTGGTATATTAATCGAGATTTTTACTAAAAAAATTAGATTATTCGCTCTAGATTTCTATGCATGATAGTTGATTCGGTCTTCGGCCTCATCAACTATCACGCGATAGAAATCTCGAGCGCATAATCTAATTGTTAAATATTCACTTACTGATGCATCCATTATGGCGACGAAAGTGCTTCCGTGGCCTAATCCGTGATCAAATCCGTCACGAAAGGTGACCAACTCGCACATGCGCAGCTCATGATACTTCCGCTTTAAGAGCCAGTCCACGAGAGGTTCAAAGATTTTTGGAAATGGTCAGAAACAACCCTATCTCAAACTTTGTCTGCTGAAAGCTAGTCATGAGCAAGTCATGAAATCGACATTATTTTGTCTTCTATTACTAATGTGGTCACGTGACGGGAAATTTAAATTTGACCCCCCCTGGGAGCAATTTTGGCTCAAACATTTTTGCAAAATTTGCCGAACTTTGCATGTCTCTTGTCAAAACAAAAGTTCGCGAATCATAAAGCAAGTGATGTTTCTTTACTAAACTGTCCTTCACCTTCATAAAAATACTAATATTTCTTTCAGACTCTTCTTATCAGCTGAGCAATAATTTTCAACAGAGAGGGTGGTTAGGCAGATTTGAAAAAGTGAATTCCTTTGAAATTTGGTAAAATTGGCACTTTTTCAAATCTGCCAAACAACCCTCTCTGTTGAAAATTATTGCTCAGCTGATAAGAAGAGTCTGAAAAAAATATTAGTATTTTTATGAAGAAGAAGGACAGTTTAGTAAAGAGACATCATTTGATTTATGATTGACTAATGTTTGTTTTGACAAGAGACATGCAAATTTGGTAAATTTTGCAAAAATGTTTGAGCCAAAACTGCTCCCTGGGGGTCACATTTAAATTGCCTGTCGATTTGATGACTTGCTCATGTCTAGCTTTCAGCAGGCAAAGTTTGAGATAGGGTTGTCTACGTTCTTTACAGATATTACTGAAACTTTCTGCAGTTAATTACGCGTCAAAAACGCTTTCTTTTAATTAGCAATTTAATTTCAACCCGAGGAACGCAACTTGAAAACAATAATACACACCTCTATGCGTTATACCGAGATGAAGCATTGATCAAAATTAAAGAGTTTTAGAAATGAATGGAGCGTGTCGAAATTAACAGAAAGGCCATAGAATCTCTCTCGTAAACTTGGCTTTTTTTTTTGCTAATCAAGTCATGATCTTTCCATTTCTGGAATTCTTAAAGTGCCAGCTGATAATATAGATATGGTATGCAAATCTGGTCATTTTACAGGATGCAAAGGGTCTATACCTTTCACATCACGTTCAATTACCAACGCTTACATTGATGACTAAATAATTAACACCTGCCGGCTGTAGTTAATTAAACAATAACTTAAAGCAAATTATCATTAAAAACGGGCATCTGTGGAGGACATACTCTCTTGATCTTCTCTTGCTAGAATGTAATGAAACTCTCGGCATGGAAAACGGTGCGATCGCTGACGGACAAATTAGCGCCTCTTCACAGTGGGATGCGAATCATGCGGCCATACAGGGCAGATTACACTCTCGAGCAACTTCAAGCAAAGCAGGATCGTGGTCAGCTCGTACAAATGATGTCAATCAATGGCTGCAGATTGATCTGGGTAATCACCACACTACAGTAACCCAGGTAGCCACACAAGGAAGAAATGGTGAAAGTCAACGGGTAAAGAGGTACAGGCTGCAGTACTCTGTCGATGGTGTGAGCTTTCAATACTACAACGAACAAGGACAAGGTGAAAGCAAGGTAAGATAGTTGTTGTACGGGATTATCTCCTTCATGACTTCGAATTCGAGTGAACAAAAAATATTAGTATTTAGGGTTAAGAATTGGTATTGTCTTTAGAATGAAGCACTGGTTTTATTATTATTTACGTGTTTTTAGAGTAAGCACTGATTTTGTATTCAAGCCTAAGTAGTAACGTACGATTAGCCATTACATGTTAAGGCCATTAGCCATTACGCAGTTATATATTATATACCTTTTGATTGTACTTCAAAATAAAACTCGAGGTTTTAACTCGAACTCGAAGTCACAACTTACGCTGTTGAAGGTATAACGCTGTCTAAAGTGTTATGCTTTTATTTTGAATTCTTATAACCAAAAATGGGAAACACAGTCCTTGAAATCTGACTGTCTTAAGAGCTCTCAGTAAGAGCTCCTGTACCCTTCTAAATATTTCCTCTCTTGGGAAATATTTCCTCTCTAACTAATTAGTTAGCATAGGAATGCAGCGAGTGATCCGAACCGTGAACCAACCTGCATCTCGAGTGACATGACACAAGACAAGAACGAACATTCTGCTAGCCTCGGATTCACGTTAAGCAATTTTCAGAAAATGTGATGCGATCTTTTATGGTTAATTATAATTATCTTTTTGATTTAGGAGTTTGCTGGAAACACAGACGAAGAAACTATTGTTTATCACGAGCTTAACCCGACAATCAGAGAACGTTACATCCGTTTTCAACCAACAGCTTGGCATAACCAGATATCAATGAGAGTGGAACTCTATGGCTGCAAAGGTACCTCAGGTTTCCTTAAAAAAGGGATTTGTTACAATTTCAGCAGTGACGTTTGAGGCAACTTAACCCTTTAACGCCCGGATTCTTGCGAAAAGAAAACGTGCTTGCCGTTATAGTCTAAAATTTGCTATTTCTGCAAAAAATATACAATTTTTTCATCAAATTGGAGGAAATTTGCGGAGATTTTTTAATTTTAGCGCATGCTCAGAACTCAAAATTTGGTCTTTTTGCGCACCTAAATTGATCCTTATTTTTCGCTTCTTCTTTTCCCTTTCTTTCTTTTTCATTTAATAATAATAATAACGAATTTTTAAACAGGATGGCCCTTCAGTACATGCGTACTGTTATCAAAGGGGTCCTGTAAAAGAAAAATATATATATATATATATATATATATATAACAATATATAACAATATATATATATATATATATATATATATATATATATATATATATATATAACAATATAAAAATAAAATACTTATTTTAAAAATAAAATACATCATATAAAAGGATATTTATTGGCCTGTTAGCCTCTTTATCGCCTTTGTCTCCTCTGGAATGGTGTCTGGGTTACTTTTCAGAAAAGTGGAAAATTTTGTCACATTTGCCATCGATTTGGCAAGAAAACGTTGAGGGTTCTTATGTGTATAGCTCAGTCAGATTTGATCGAAATTTCCAAAATGAGTTATGTATCCATAAGAGAGGATAATCCTGTCTTAGTACCCAAGGATCTATTCTTTTCTTCACCCGTTGCCTTTTAAATCGATTGCTTAACGGAAAAGCTGATTACTTTAGAAATGTTTCAGTCCACATTAATATATCACCTCAGGGGGGGTCGTGGGGTCCCATACGACCCCATTGAGTCCATTGGGCGGAAATGGGTTAAGTGCGATTTCAAATCATCCCGGTAACCTACCAGCGATCTTCAATGATATTGTTCTTTCTTTTTTTTGCTCCCCAGTACCACCCCCTCTGGCTCGTTAGACTGGTTCGTCTGCGCAATTGTTCTTAGATGAACGTTCGTCTGCGCAAATTTGGCTCAAATTGAGCAAAATCGCAGCGAAAGTGGCCAGTGAGATAGTTTAGACATGCGATGAAATTGACGTTCAACTTAAAATCACCAAAACATTGCTGCTGAAACCGTTTCAAACATGGTCTGGGTAAATGTACTCCAAAATGTATTCTTTGTTTATTAATGAGAAGGTTGTAGTCGCAATGAATATATCTTTTCAACACTTCACTGAAACCGTGTACAGACTAGAAGAGTAAGACCAGTGAGTTGATGTCGTAACGTAACAGGACGGAACTACTGATGCCCTGATCCCTGGTCACTTAACGTTGTTTGTATTTTTATTAGGTGCTCCGACTTTTTACATTGTCACTCATTGCCCTTAATACAAGTGTTCAGGTGATTATCGCTGTAGCCACAAAACAAAACCAAAAAACTTTTAGCGTTCACGACTCTTACCACGAATTCCTTACGTTTCTTTTCCAGCGAATAAAATGATCGGCCACTGGCTCTTAGATGATTCTGATCCAGATGTAAGGTCGGTAAAGAATGATCTTAAAATCTTGCTCTAGCTTATTTTTATTACTGTTATTGCTTTAAGGAATTGTCTTTGATTGAGGTTTGTCCATTAACCCTCGGACGTACAAGCAAAGTCACACTCCCACCGTAGTACAAGGGGGGGATCAATCCCCCTTGGGTTTTTGTTATGTTATAATATTTTGAAAAGATTTCACCTTTAGCAGAAAGCCTGTGATGTGCTCTACAAGATGAGGTACATATTATGGGTTGCCACGCTGCTGGGGGCCTGTGACGTCATTTAAGATAGCCGCCATATTGGCCGCCATCTTGGATTTTACCAAAAATTAGAAATCGTTAAAAAACGTTACAAATTGGAAAGTTTTGATGCTGGACCTGTATAATATCACATAATTAAACACTTTGCTGCTTTTGTTCACATTTTTTGCATTTTTTTACCTAAAAAGGGTAAAAAACAGGAATTTATCTTAAAAATGGCTTGAACACCTGCTACTATGACGTCATATCTCGAAACCATACCAACCGATTCTCACCAAACCTATGTCAAAATGTGTCTTAGGGATAGGTGCACAGCTAATGAAAACGGCAGGTCTAGATGATAATTCGTCTTGGAACAATTAAAGGAAAACCTTATGGGGGGTGGCATCCACTCCCCCCCCCCCCTTTGTACGCCCGAGGGTTAAATTATGGATGTTCTTTGAAAGATGGAAGAGCAAAAGATAACCCAGCGTAAGAGTAATCTTGATAATTTTAGGCTCACAAGCAAAATTTAAACGAAAGCTTGAGAGACGACGAAGCAGATCGACGCTGAGAAAAACTGGGCAGTCTTAACAATGTTTTGAGTCTTCAAAGGCAATAAAATGACGGTTTACCTGACGAATCAGGTGACCACCAGAGACTTACTGCCTACGACCGTACCTGTGATAAGCGATTTACTTGAATCTGATGATGAATTCCGTTCTGCTTGTGGAAACGTCAGCCAATGTCACCAACAACAGTTTGTCAAGGCCTACTCTTACCTGGGTGATCACGCTAAACATAGTAAAAATCCATGTGCTCAAATCCAACAAAGGGACCATTCACGCTTTCAATACAAAACGTTTTGAGGTGCAAAAGGACGGGGTGGGGTGAGAGGCTTAATAAAAGGGATAGCTTACTATACATTTGAGTTCAAATGAATGACATCTCATAGAGACGAACCTAAGTTCGATCGCAGCACCCCACTCCTCTTAGTGCACGCTTCTTCTACAGTCTTCATCCTTTAATCGATTTTAAAGTGGCGAATGACTGCAATGGAAAGTTTTGTTTTGGAAACATCATGATTTTACCTGAATTTCTAAGTACAGTTTTGTGATAATTATCTTGCAAGAGCTATCAGATTGATTTTCAGGCACGAAGTGGGAATCTTCAAATGCTTATCAGATGCCTTTATTACATACATATTCGGCATAAATAGTAGTAGTTGTTGTTGTTTTGTTTTTGCAGTTATTTTGGTCCTGTGAACTTCACCAAAGGCTGGTGCTCTGGCAGCAAGGCTGCGAATTTCAGTCAACTCGGTTCCTACGCTACTGTGCCCAACATAAACATCACGAACTGTGACTTCACAGTTGCATTTTGGATAAAATCCAGTGGTTTTGAGGGGCCTGTAATAGCAATTTGGTCAATAAGTGGAAAATTATTTTACGTATCACTTAGAAGATCCATTATAGTTCTATCGTTGTTTGACACGTTTGAAGAAGCAAGTTTTAATAACAGTGATTGGAACCATATCGCTGTCACGTGTGAGCAGTTTAAAATCAAGTTGTTTGTTAATGGTACAGAAAGAGCACTAAAGGAACAGTGGCACCAAAACTTCTTTCTGTCTTCAAACAGTTACGAGCCCTACTATATCATTGGAAATAATCCAGATTTGTTTAAACTTCCATTGGTAATCCAGCCGTTTGTCGGATCAGTCATGGATCTCCACGTGGTTCGAGGTGTTTTGTCTGGGAATCAGATTGCCGATCTGTTCAAAGGTATAACATATTTTTTCATAATCGAAGGTCTTGTTGTGAAACCTTGCAAGTTTTAAAGGCGCCTGAATTTATGTTGAAAGCAGCACTTTCGTGCACAATCTTTTGTTCAACGTTCACTCTCTATGACAGAATAACTTAACAATAACATTTCTACTCGTCATTTGCCTATACACAATTCAAAACTTAAATGGGCCGATTATTTAAACCCAGTTTAGACACCGTTTATGAAATTCGTCGTCTAACCCACTTTTAAACCATGAGTACCGGTTATTTATACGTTGTTTTTCCATAACCGTGTTTAGAGCGCGTCTAAACACCAACTAAGGAACAATCGGAAGCTAGACCTGCTCACAGGTTAAAACGCTGTTTAGCAGTAATTTCGTGCCCAGCCATTTTGAAATGGACGGACGTCTGCGCTACAGACAGTTAAGAGAGTAAACGAATCAACGTAATATACATGTACGATAAATTAGGCGCTTTAGGGACAGAATTAACCCTTTAGAGGAATGAGAAGGCGAAGATTTTCGATTAAGTTTTCGTTTCGGAAAGCACTCGATCATTGACCTCGTAAAAATTTTGGATAGAGATCTTCAACATCTGACAAGAAGAGGTCTACCGCTGAGATTTTATGCAACTGGAACTTTCGAGCAGGTTGTTGGCGATTTATTGGTGTTTCTGTATTTGCTGCATGCACAGTCATTCACCCCAAGGTTTCAAGGGCAATTGCGAAACAAAAAGGACATTTCCCGTCATTCCCTGATAACTTGACTGACACCAAGAAAAAGATTTATGAAGTTCCACACTTTCCAGATGTGATCGGGGCCGTCGATTGTACCCACGTTAGGATCATATCTCCAAACAAATAAAATGCTGTGGCATTTATTAACAAAAGCAGTTTTACTCCATCAACGTCCAAGCAGTTTGTAATTGCGATGCCTTTATTACTAACATCGTGGCACGCTGGCCTGGATCGACTCACGACTCACGCATTTTTGAGAACAGCATGATCGCAGACAGATTAAAGGAAGGGATTATTGATGGCATTCTGGTGGGTGACAGCGGATACGCTTGCAGATCATATTCAATGACACTAGTCCTCAAGCCAAAGAATGCAGGAGAAGTGCGCTACAATACTGCACATAGGCGTACTAGGTGTGTTATTGAGAGGTACTGTGTCTGCACTTAGGTGCTGTGTCTGCACTTAGGACTGCGTACCCCCCTGGCGAATACTCTCGTGATTATCGTAACCACGGCAGTATTGCACAATTTCGCCCTTATGTATCAAGAACAAGACTTTGATGAAGACATCGAAGATGAAGACGCAAGTGGAAATGCCGAACGCCAGCTAATTATTTCACGATACTTTGCTTAATAAAAATAATCAATTCATCAAGTAATTAAATTGCCTGTAGGGTTCCTTATTAACAGAATAGAAAACAAACGGCAACAGTCACTACAATTAATCGATCTTCATGTTGTTTTGTAAGTACAAGATGGTGTAAGTTTGTTCTTCGTCAGTGCCATATGCAGGTGGCAAACCAATTCCCATGTTAGTGAATTGGTGCGCCAGTTTCCATTCATTTAGCTTCGGGAATTTCATTTTTAAGATGTGCTCTTCCTTTTCCACGGACAAGAATGGGTCCTCCTCGGGTGGAGAATCTGGTCTTTTGCGTTTGCACCTGTCAATGTAATGTTAATCCACGGTACCAAAAAAGATGGCGACTGGTACATTTACCCATAGTTCTTAGCAAACAAGAACTCTAAAAACGCTCATAAAAACGCAGAGAAAAGTTCCAAAAACTTCAAACTTAGCATACGGAATGTTGCTAGCACAGGGACAAATTTATGCAAAAAATGTGGCTTTTTATGAGCTTATTGGCTGTGTTAGGTTCGCATGGTATTGTGGTAAAATGTACAGCCGCCATCTTTTTCCGTATGGTGGATTGACGATCAGTAAGTGTGAATAGTATAATGAATTATCATGCAATAAACAAATCATAATTTTTGAGTTAAAAAATTACTTTTAACTTCTGACTATCCTCCTTTTTCGTGACTTTTGTTCCTTTCCAGGTAATAACTTCAACATCGTCAAGTCCACTTGGCCCCACTTCGCATGTGATAGTGCCCTTCTCGTCTTTTTCCTGTCTTAAATTAGGTTCTTCTTCTGCGTCATCATCAAACTCCTGCTCTAGCGGATTAATCTAAGCTAGTATGACGTCCGCAACTAGTTTACACACTTGACTTGGGGAGGCAGGAGCTTTTCCTCCACCAGTTTTCTTTGATCCCCGACGTTGCAAATCGTGTTCTTTCTTAGATTGCATTTTTAACGACCTCCAGCATCCTTGGATATGATTCATAGATTTTGGGAGTTGAATTTTTTCAGAATTTCTTCCCAAGCCTTTGCCTTCTTCGTCACTGTTTTACTGTTGTATCCTTTACTATCCACTTCTGGAAATTCTCTTCCCAATTCCGCCAACAAAAGTTTTTCTTCTTCACTAAAATTGGTTGTTCTACCGGATTTAGAAGTCATATTGAGTCAAAACTGTGCCTCGAATATCAAAATGTGCATACAAATAACTCAACAGACAATGCATACCCTCGTGAGACATTGTTTAGCCATTGACTGGAAAAAACACGGTTCAGTCGCGTTTTAATAATATATTTTAAATATCGTCTAACTGTTGTCTATCGAGACAACGTATAACCCGCGTATTAGCCGTAAACAAGGGCTAACTTAGACTTCGTTTAAATAACCAGCCCTATAGTTGTTTGTGCAAGGTCAATGCCAAAAAAGTAAAACAAAAACATAAAAGAAGGGAAGCAGAGCTTAATGACCAGTTTCTTCTATTAACTGTGGTTCCTTATTTTGTAGTTCAAATGACAACGAAGATAATCAACGCTAGGAGTTTTTAGTCATTGGTTTATGTCATGAGAGCGGAAAAAAGGAAGACAAGACCTTTGACAATTCTCTTTTATGCACCAAATGCCCTGTTGTGCAGCAAAAGGTTTAAACTAATATGAATCACATACCTGTTTGTGAAAAAAAATTCAGTTCTACGGTTTTTATTTAACTTACTTACTTTGGCTTGTGTGGGGGCTTTTATTTTGAGTTATTTATGATCTGAGGGTCACTTAAAAACGCATCATCGTCGTCGTCGTCGTCTTCATCATCATCATCATCATATATCATTATCATCATCGTCATCGTCATCGTCATTCGTCATCGTCATCATCATCGTCGTCATGATCACCGTCATCAAAACATCCGTTATCATTATCATCATCCTAGAGTTCAGTACCACGGATTTTATTTAACTTCCTTATATTGGCGCGTGTAGAGGCTTTTATTTTGACTTTTAAATTGGTATTGCAGTGGAGATGGGTTTGAATACTGTAGTACGGCATTCTTTGCATTTTTCAAGTTGTTTGACCTCTACAAATTTGAACTTTCTTCTCCAAGTTTCGCACTTTTAATAACCACAGAGAAAACCGTAAAAAGAGTGTCCCCTTTATCACTACTACCAGGAGAAATCGTTGAATTTTGGGCATAGTATTATGCAAACGGTTAAAGTTCAGTTTACTCTTTAATGAATGGGAACTTACCAAATAATTTTTGTGATGCGTAGTATCTAAAAAGAAACGCGTTATTTTTATTTTAATTAAAGGCAAGCCGTTGATACCTCCTGTAATCAACAACAAACAAGAGGAAATCACTGGCTGCAGTGTGAACCTTACATGGAGTCTCCCGACAGGCAGTGCGTGCCCCATCACATACGCGATACGCTACAGAGAAATTAAAACATTTATGTATGACAGTGATCCTGGCTGGCTTCTAAAACCCCAAGTTACAAACACCTTGCATGTCATTACACTTGACTGCGACAAGGAATATGAGATTGCAGTATCTGCTAGTCTTCATAACGGCCCTGCGAGTGATTGGTCAACATCTTGGCGGGTAAAAACAAACTCAGGTGTGACAGTACTTTATGTTTGTTTTATGCTCTAAATAGAACTAAAAATGCGTGACTCGGAGGTCCTACTTAAGCTTGAGTCAAGGTGGATTACTCATTCACGGCCCTCTCTAAATATCGTTTTGCACTCGTTTCGCGTCTCATTCATTCTCCTCGAGAGCTGTAGTTACTGAATTGCCGGGTTACACACTCCGTGCAAAATATTAAAAATCAAGTGTTTATGCCTTTATTTCTAGATATTCAAGGAATTCTGGTGAAGATGAAACCGAAAATGTAATGTTCACATGTTTTTAAGCTATGGAAACGGCAATGCCAAGTGTCGTTTTGAAAGTCAACCACCCTTTTCTTTGATATTACATATTCCTGAACATAGATGACCCCCCCCTCCCCTCCTCCCTTATAGATATGTAGCATAGTCTGTGGCTACTTTGTAATCATTAAATGTAGCGTTTACCTTTCATATCGGCAGGGTGCTGACAATAAAGTGTGTTTTGTTTCAGTTAAAAAGGACAATTTAAGATCTACTGAAGTAACGTTAACCACAACGGCTGGTATAACTACAAAAACTGGTATAATTGCTGGAATTGCTGTTGCTCTCGTTGCTGCTATTGTTGCGGGGATCATTTACCTCAGGAGGCGAAAAACGAGAAAACGCGGAACTTTTATGCGAAAAAGGTATGAGTGAACATTCCCTTCCATCGAATGGAAATCTCAGCAGTGCCCCATTGAACTTAAGCTAAAGCTAAACAATCGTTGAATAGTACCAATCACAATATAACTTATCCCGCTACTCAGTTCCCTTCACTTCTAAAAACCGTTTATTCGGTGGTTAAATGGGCTACGTCACGGAAATTTCCACGGGAAATTGTCCAAGTGGATCGTTGAGGCAACGGAAATCAAACCAAACGAGGACAGCTTGGAATCTTCAGGATTTTAATGACAAAATCTGAAGCTATGAAATACAATCACAAAGTAAATAACTTTAAATCGCCTATGATGAAACTCCTAGA
Organism: Siderastrea siderea; assembly: GCA_964030785.1. Taxonomy (NCBI): domain Eukaryota; kingdom Metazoa; phylum Cnidaria; class Anthozoa; order Scleractinia; family Rhizangiidae; genus Siderastrea; species Siderastrea siderea. The sequence continues at coordinate 45,905,222 of OZ034966.1, read as the reverse complement.
GAACATTCAATCAATCCGACACAGCTCAATGTTATTCAAAACTTACGTTTGTCCAAGCTTGTCCACAACAACCAGAAAAATGAGCGTAAATGTACAGAAAATTAAACGTTAAAAACCATACATTAACCCTTTCCCGCCCGTCTTTTTTACTCAAAAAACGCATTTTTTGCCGTTAAAGTGGTTTTTTAAGTGCCGTGTTGCCAAATGCCGCTAAACGTTGCTACAAAAGCGTTTTCTTAAACTTTAGCTAGATTTTGAGTCAGCTTCTGTTGTAAATTGTACAATGTTTTGCTTTCACGCATGCGCATAAGCCAAAATTTGGACTTTCAATTTTTTTCTCGCTTCTCTTTGCTTTCCTTTTTCTTTCCCTTTCTTTTCTCTTTATCTTCTACCCTTTATCCCCTTTCTATCCACTGGAAAAGTTTTGGCCTCGGCCCTTCTAAAACCCTGGAAATCGAACATTGATGAACTAGGTGACTTGGCCTATTTTACCACCATCTTTGCACCCAAAATTGGACACGTTTTTTCTGGTATATATAGCTCTGCCAGAATTTGGTCGATATTCAAAATGGACACACGTATGGATGGATCTATCCTTGCTGTGTTAGCTGCTTATCAAAACAATCTGGTGACGTCAAAAATGATGACGTCACAAGTGGTTCAATGTCTCCAGGTCGACAACGTCCCAAAAATAAGACTCTCGGCGGGAAAGAGCTAAACATCCAAAATCATTGTCGAGTCCAGTTCGAAACATGATACTCCTATTTGTCCTTCGGCCACGACGCCAAATGAACTTTGATCGGCTCGTCCCAGTCCTTGTTTGCTTTGCGTGAACCACCACGACCATCAAGAGAAAGAAATCGAATGATTTTCTCAAAGGGAGAACAAACGTACAGTCCATTAGACTGATTTCAACTTGGAAGCCATTTGTATCCTAGCCATCCGTAGTCAAACAGTTAGGGCCGATTATTTAAACGAAGTTTAGACCGCGGCTAAGAAAGTCGTGGTCTAAATCGAGATTTACCCCGCGATTCTAATTATTTAAACAACGTTTATCATAAGCCGCGTCTAGACGAAGTTTAACCGTGGACTAACAAACAATAGCAAGTTAGACCTGCTCCTGAGTAGGTTTAGACGTCGTTTAACCGTTTATTTTCACTGATTCTAGCCCTTTGCAGTTAACTTGTTTCTTAATTTGTATTTTTTTTTGCACTTCCTGAACCTCTGAACTGAATTTAAGAGATATGTGATTCCATTTTTTCATTTCCTTTAAAAACGTAAGTAAAATTTCTTGAAAATATTTCCGCACAGCTCTATACTACATTATGTATGCAGTCCTTTTATTAAAAGAAAACAACAGCAAGACAATAGAGTTCCTCTGGGAGTAGCACGCATGCATGATGTCAGAACAATAGGTACACTTGTTAGACGTCGTCTAAACGTGGTCTTCGTGAACTCTGGCTCATCGGCGTTCAAATAATGCGATTTAGACTCCGGTTAGACGTGGATTATGGAGTCGTCGTCTAAACCTCGATTTAGCCTTAAACAACGTCTAACTTAAGCTTCGTTTATATAATCGGCCCTTAATTTCTAGAGTCAGAAAGCTAGAAGAGTAAATTTCAGACGAAACTGAACCAGTATTTTGGGTTTTCTCTGACTGCAAAATTTCTTCTAGCTTTTTAAAGTTATCCTACAATAGGTGACAGCGCTGACTGGTTGGTACAGAGTACATGATAAAACGAATTCTAAAAAACAAAACTAAATAAATAAATAAAATGTAATGTTTTGGGTGTACTCAACCAGTAACGTCACCTCTCGCAGCAGGTGTCTGTGAAGAATAAATAAGCTAACCAAAGGATACAGGCATGTTCAATTGGTGATCTGCGCATTTTTGCATTATAAATTGCATAAAATAGTTTACTTAGACTAGTTTGCTAACTAGACTCATTTAAATTCCAACACTGTTGTTAAGATCCAAGTCAGACATTGTACCCTTACTGCTACGGGAAGTCCCGCCTGAGCGGGTAACCATCATGGAGGAACTGGGACGAGGTGCGTTTGGTAAAGTTCATAAAGGAGTTCTGAAGGAATTGCCAAAAGCTGAAGTATTTTTCAAGCCCAGAGAGGAAAGAGTGGACATAAATGAAGGACGGATGGTTGCCATAAAAGTTCTTCTTGGTGAGCAAACAAGTGGTGGTGACTTATTAGAAGAGAGCATATTCTCTGTGTGCTGTCCTAAACTTTGAAACCTCCTTCCTGAGCAAATTCAGCGCAGTCCAAGCAGTAGTCGTTTAATTCTAATCCTACCTTTGTTAATAATATTTTTTATTAATTATTGGCCATTGCCTAATATTCTAATTGCATTTTTCTTTCTCTGCATCATCAGCATCATTATTATTACGAAGAGCCCTTTTCCTTCCTTTAAGCAAGGTCGATGACTTCTAACAAGATGAAAAAGTTGTCTCTTAGGGTCGTGTAAGAGGGACGTCTTGCCATCATCGTCACATGTGTTCAAGAAATTATACGTCCTGTTGAAACCACGCATGCCAACGTAATGCGTTCATCATCATTCAATACTGTTGCATCATTATAGTTGCCAGAAAACGATTTAAAAATTTAATATAGCGCGCGCAGCGCTCAAAAGAGTTTCTTCCAGGTATTCCCGACACGAGACATAAAAAATGTTCGTTAATGTGATGTCTGTAAAACGGGGATGAATTCGAAAATTCACCGTTCAGTGTTAATTCCAATTACATCGGTTTTTACTGTTAGAATCATCCTGGAGCCTTTTAAGTGTAACTAGTTTATTTACTTTATACTCCCTCCTCAAGAAAGCTTCTAAATTTCTCGATTTTTGAATTCATCTTTAGCTTTGTGGTTTGTGTGTGTGTATTTATTTATTTATTTATTTATTTATCCATTTATTCATTCAGAAAGAGCCGGCGAAGAAGGAAGACATCAGTTTCTTCAGGAAATTGAGCTCATGAAAGAAATCGGTTTTCACAGAAATGTTCTGAGCATGTTCGGTTACTGGGTCAAGTCAGAGCCCATCATGTTAATCTTGGAGTTTGTCCCTCACGGGGATCTCCTTCAGTGGCTTAGAAACAAAAGACATCAGGTGAGAATCCACTTATGTTCCGAGGTGAAGCTAAATAACTTACCATGATGATTGGATTAAGTGCCTCGGGCACTTATTTACCTTTGGTAGCTCAAGGGAGGGCGCTTATTGGAGAAAGGACGCTTATTGGGGACGGGGCCGGGTGCTTATTTCCTTTCTTGACAGCAACACTAAAGTGCAGTTAAATAAACAATAACAGAAACTTTAGTTAACAAAGATTGGAATGAGTAACATAACTGCAACGGTTCGCATAGTCAAAATAGCGTTCGCTTGTCTATTCGAGGATCGGGCACTTCAGTAACATCAGACGCTGCAACACCAATACAAACTGATCCACTGTCTTTCGCTGACAAACGGATGCCAGTAAGACTTTCAGATCACTAAGAAGACCATATAATTCACTAGTCTAAGTCTTAGAGAATTCTATGTCAATAGCTTCAATGTTACTTTCGCAATAGGGCCCCCTATTGAATGGGGCGCCTACTGAAATAGGGACGCCTATTAACCAGACGACGCTTGGGAGAGCGCTTATTAGACTGAATGGGGCACTTATAGGAGGGAGGGCGGTGCAAAACGGTCTGGCAAAATCAAGTTTTCCTTCACTTAGCAAGCCACCAGCTACATGATGGACAATTGTAATCAAAAATAGTGTCTCTTTTCAATCTTTCAGCTTAATTTTAAAAACACTGTCGACTATGAAATGACACCTTGTTCGACTGAGCACGACAGTAGTGATCATGAAGGCTCCAAAATATGTTCTGAGATTACGAACAAGGAAGATAACCCAGAGGAAAATGCGGCAGAAGGAGACAAGGAAGACGAAAATATGGAAGATAACAAAGAAGGAAAAGCTGAAACCAAAGACGACGATAGCAAAACCTCAGGCATTCTGACTTTCATTGCTGAATCTCTGCCACAAAGCCCAAAGATGGAAGACGACAGTAAAGGTTTAAAGAGGACGAACATCAACAACGGTTTGAAAAACATCATTTCTTCTCAGGAAGACATTTCGTGCCAAACAAATCCACCGACTGATACAAGAGAAAATAAAAGGGAGAAGCAAACAGTTATGTCGCCCTTGGACGTTCCCCCGATCCAATTTGGTCGTGTTCCGAGAAGAGAAGAAGTTGCTACTCCACCAGAGCCTAACGAAAAGGCAACAGAGGCTCTGAAAAAGGCACTGATTCCTACCAACGAGGAAAGAACGGAAATCACGATCACCATCCAGTCTGAGGATGAACAACCAGGCGATGATGATGACGACATTGCTACTGTTGCTAAAGATGTCCTTTGTTTTGCATGGCAGATAGCTGAGGGAATGGTAAGTGCAGAAGATTAAAGAGTGAAGTGAGAGTCGCAAAATACTGAGCTTACGCAGCGGTTTTCTCAGAAAAGAAAACTCGCTCCACCTTGTCTCTCCCCAATCAGACGTATAAATGGATATCAAGGGACCATTGATGTAACTTGAGACACAAAGAAATCCTTTAGCTTTGTGTCTTATGTCACAAAAATATCATATTAATATTATTCCGCTACCACTTTTCCGAGATAGATAGCCTCCTGGTCCACTTCGAATCCCCTCACAAAAAGCCTCTTTGAATCAGGAGATACCCTAAGAGTGAGGAATTTTTATAGTTATTTTGTTTTGCTCACGTAAGCTCTTCATAAATTCCTTATGGATTCCTCTTTTTTGAAAACTTCTTATTCTACACTGACGTTTGCGTCATGCGCTTAGTTATTCAGTCCTATCACTGTTACGACAGGATTACTTGGCCAGCAAAGGATTTATTCATCGTGACCTGGCAGCCCGTAACATTCTTCTTGGTGAAGACAGAGCAGTGAAGATTTCTGATTTCGGTTTTCTACGCCACACGAATGATGGTGATATATACGAGGTGAAGCACACAAAGAAACTGCCAATTAAATGGACGGCACCTGAGGCTCTACAGAGTGGCATATATACTTCCAAGAGTGATGTGTAAGTATGTAAGAAATGTTACATAATTCATGAAAATATATATTTTATTTATTTATCTTTTTTTTCAAACGAAACAAAACAATTCTACTTTCTAACTATGTGGTGAGCGATCGTGGCTGTCCGCGTCTAAGCTTTTCTCCCATTGTGATTGGCTTAAACTGATCACGTGATGCAGAGCAAAACTGCATGCTTATCCGTTGGACCAAAGGCTATATGTTTTAATCATTATTTGTTCATTAATACTTTTGAGTCAACAGTTGTAAGGCAAGTTTAATAACTTTGTAGCCAAATGTTTTCCTGTTAAATTCTTAACAAAGTAAGTACACTTTCTACGTAAACTAGTCCGCTGACAGAAATACTCTATTCTTATGAACTCTTAGACTGTACGATTGTTTTTTTTTTAACATAACGCTGCAAATGGCTACTAGCAGAAGAGGAAAATTTAGATTTTATAATAGAAGTCGATACTTCTTTTCTTTGTTTTAGATGGTCTTTCGGAGTGCTTCTTTGGGAGTTAGCTACCATAGGTAAGAACGTACTGTATTGGTCATATTGCTACCGCTTCCAAAGTAGTATAATCTCCATGGAAATGAGGAATACCAAGGGCATCATAGCTAATATTTCTTGTTTTAGATTTCCACTTTGGTAACATTTTCCTCTCCACGTTTTTCAAAAAGGCCCTCAAATTGTTGGCTCTGGTTGACTGGTACTTACCTTTTAAATTAGGCCTTACAAAGAGAATTGGATAATCGAAGAAAATAATTGTTTCTTGCAAGTTTAGCAATTTCTTCTTGAACTTGCATTAAAGGAGGAATCCCATATCCTGGAATAAGCAACAGACGGATGTGCAATGTTCTTAAGACAGGATATCGCATGGGGAAGCCCAACACGTGCAGTGGTGAGATGTAAGTAACTTACTGCTAAATCGTTTTAACTGAATTGACTAAGCAAAATTGAAAACATAATGCCCTAACAATAGGACTCTAGAGAGCCGGGATTTTGGAGCGTTGAAGGTGCTTTAACAGAGCACGGACGCTCGTGAACCAAGTGTGGCGTCAAACGGGAAGAATTTGGGAGGGGAGGTCACAGGGGAGGTGCTAACAAAAAGCTGGAAATCTTTTGTGTTGTTGTCTGGTGGCTTGTCAATGACAATAGCAAACCTAACTTGGTAACTCGGCGTCAAAATGCGTCAAAAGAGAAATATTCAACTGTTGGTGTTCAACGTATTTGCCTAAGTTTCGTATTATTTGTCCAAGAACTTACAGCTTCGAAAATCCCATCACAGTTTTTTCTGTTGCACTTTCGATCGTTCTCCTTTTCCTTTCCTTGATGTGTACATCTTATTTATTACTGATGTCTAACGTTAAAATAATTATGTATTCTAACATTTGAGCCAGGAAAATACACCCTGTTTCGTTTAAATATTGCAAAAGTTAAGTAGTGTATTTGCTCTCAAAAGGTACGAGTTAATGCTGGACTGTTGGAAGGACGATCCAGATGACAGACCTACATTCGCACAGCTGACATCAACTTTGGAGCAAATGATGACAGCGGACACTCCTTATTACGATTTTAGTAAAGTAGATGAAAGCGAACCATTCTACAGTGACGTAGCCGCTAGCACCAGCAAAACCGTAGAACTGGAGGCAAATGTGTAATTGCCTCAGTACTTCGAGAGATAGCGATTTTGAATTAACAAATCAAATGTAACAAAACAGTAGTCCTCAGCTATCTCGAATTACCACCTATCATTTTGAACTGGCGTCATTATGATGTTGACTGAATGAAAATAAGGCACAATGTTGCACAAATATGACAATCGTTTCTCTTGATTGCGGTTCTATAGTGGTCACTGAAGTACACTGAAGTACGTAATAAAAACAACTTAGATACAGGGCCGTAGGCAGTGTGAGGCGAACCGAGGCACTTGCCTCAGTCATTTTTTTTCGTTTTCTCAGTCAGTTTTTTCGTTTAACACCCTAAATACCTAGGAAGAGAATTTAACCATGGACATTGCTGCAATATTGTACACAGAGACCTAGAGTGCCGTAAGAGTTGGATATAGCGGGGTCTTCTGCAGTTTTAACTTGCTGGTCCAAATTTAGCGCCTTTTAATTCAAGTCAAAAGTAAAAGAAACTGTACTGATTTATACACAGGGAGTTCCTTCAGGCTTAAAATACAAAAACTTAAGAGCCAGTCCACGAGAGGTTCAAAGATTTTTGGAAATGGTTGGAAACAGCCCTATCTCAATAGTCATGAGCAAGTAATCAAATCGACAATATTTTGGCTTCTAATACTAATGTGGTCACGTGACAGGCAATTTAAATTTGACCCTCCTGGAAGCAATTGTGGCACAAAAAATTTTCTTAAATTTACCAACTTTGCATGTCTCTTGACAAAACAAACGTTAGCCAATCACAAATCAAATTATGTTTCTTTACTAAACTAACCTCTATCTTCATACAAATACTAATATTTCTGTCAGATTCTTCTTATCAACTGAGCAATAATTTTCAACAGTAATTTTCAAATGCTAATTTTACCAAATTTCAAAGGAATTTTTTCTATGTAGTAGACAAAGTCTATGCTTGATCTGCACTTCCTGAAAGAGCCAAAGGATTGTACTTAAACATTATTGAAAAATCTTTGCGGGCAATTCACTTTTAAAATATAGGTTATGTAAAATTAACATTTTCCCAAACTGGACATATCTGCTGAGGGCCAAATGGGTGACGTTAAATCAGCTTTTAACACTTAAATTTGCCATATTTTAGAGCTAATATTTGGTTGCAAAAAACTCTCAATTATAGCGTGGTTTTGTAAATCTGTTTCGGGCATAAAAGTAACTTAGATTTTACAATTTTCTTTGTTAATCAGTACAAGAAGACTTGGAAAAACCACACATGTTATTTGAAGTTTCGTATCTAGTTCTAGTTTGATATGCGGACCGATCAAATTTTGGGAAAATTGCGTCTCACCGGAAGTGGATTTTGAGCCCAACTCGGGCAAAACGGTTTTTCTCGAATTTTCACGAAAGGAAGCCGTATTTGGAAAAACTAAATACAGCCTGTTTAGTTTCTCACTAGGGCCTATCTATGAGCAAAATATGAGCGAAATCGATTTTTCCACTTGTGCCAGCAAAAGTCGATATTGTTCGATATTTGTGGGAAGTTGCTCTTAATGCTTATCAGCTGCAGAATAAAATGAAACAATTTCCATGTGTTGTCCACTGAAGAGAGACGCCCACCTCTTCTCCGCACCCTGAACGGGAATTGAACCGCTTCGTCACATTGCTGGTGTGATGCCTTACCTACTGAGCTGTTGCGAACAGGTCATTTGCGAGTTAACGTAACCCGCGATTTATGCTTTTTTCAGTTAGGATACCGTATGTCTATTCTAAAACCAACTGTATACCTGATACCTCGGAGGAAAATTTGAGCAGGGTTGTGCTGCCGGTCTTCCAAATCCTGACCCTACTGAAATTATTAATCCTGGCCTTGGTTAACTGTCTGGGTATCAAAAGCGGCAGATCACGCTATATCATACCAAATGGTACCACTTTGGTTAATTCTCCATTTTTTTCAATACATCAGATAAATATGTTTATGCCCTCTACAGCTACACCCTAACCATACCCAACTTCAGTCCTAAAGGCAGGACCCAAAATCCGGACAAATTTTCAGGTAAAAATAGCTAAAAAAAACCCTTACCCTTTTCGGTGGTACATACCTGTTTTCGCGTCAACCCAAGCAACAGACTCCCATACAAACAGCTTTGTTAAAGTGCACCTAACCCCAAAGTATTTTTTATGCTAATATAAATCTTTGCACCTATTTTAAAAACATTTCGCCATTATTTGCAGTTTTTGACTTTTTTATGGGCTTCAAAACTTACGACAAACTAAGCACCATTTATCGCACGACCGAGTTAGAAGGGGCATGGATCTATTCTTGATTTGACGTCACAAACTGCTTTGCATGCATGTTTACAAAGACTTAAGGAGATGCAAATCAGTTCGTGATGTCAAATCCAGAATAGACCCATGCCCTCAGTAGCTCGGTCGTGTACCAGATGATGGCTAGATTTCGTAACTTTTACAGCCTATAAAAAGTCAAGACTGAGGGGGATTTCATTAAAAAAAAGGCGTAATGCCTTTCGAACAGGTGCAAAGAGTTATTTTAGCGAAAAAAATTTGGGGGGGGTTAGGTGCACTTTAACAGCGTGTCAGTTCCTCCCACGGCCTTTAATGTTTGACCATTTCCCTCTACATTAAGCTATACGGGCAAACTCCTTTACATAGGTTTGCTACTGATTCAACATCGCAGTTGCAAGGAATCCGCAGTTTGCTTTCGTCAGTAGTTACTTTAAGTACCCCGGGTACAGTTCACGCAGATCATCTTTTTTTTATGTTTCTAAATCTAATGTAAAGGCCTCCCATATGAGAGTTACTAGTGTTAAGCCCTTGCCTTGACGTCCACCTTCTTTGTCATCTCATTTGTTGTGGGGGGAATGAAACAAGATTTCGTTTTTTGAAACAGAAAACAGTTCCAGCAATTGAAAGAAAAAAGCTCAACTGAATTGAAAATTTTCCTGTTACATTTGGACTGAAATTTACACGACGTAGTCTCTGTGAGACGAAATCAAACTCACCCAGAGATAATGTAATGTAAACCATTTATCGGTAGTTGAGTTTCGAACAATTTCAGTGTTTGGTAGCCAACAGGCTTATTTAAACAGGTTCGTACATTGAAGGTGACGCTATTTATCCTAACGCTGAGGTATGTACTCAGATTTGTAGAATTTTCATGCGCGATACGTCAAGGAGTTTCTGACGGGCGGAAGAATCGGGAGCAATTAATACTCGCTTTTGAGCTCCATTTTAGATTATCCAAATAAGTTCGTTTGCCTTTTTCAGTCCACTTTTTCAGTTCTAATTTATTCGAAATTTCAACTTGCGGCCTTAACAATTTGAGATCGATTAAACTGACGAAATCAGTTCCAACAGGTTATTTATTGATTACGTGAAGCAATTATCATTGTTATTATGTCTGATTACTGGTATCCTCGGACGGCATTCAGCAAAACCCCTTTACTCCCTAAACAAAGTATCCTGGAGACCAAAACACAGCTGAAACAATGGTTCTGCTTCAATTCTTGAGGTTTTATAGAATATAAGTTACATCTGGTAACCTACCCGCCAACTACAACGAATGAAATCGGTTCAGACTCTGACAGCGACAAATCGCAAAGTCGGGATAACAGTTGTTTAACCGTAAAACGTTACGCCTCCTTCATGTGTAAGGTGTAGGCTGGTATAGCAAAGTGTTGTTCCTCGTAGAATATGTGAACTTATTTGGTTGCCATTTTCCCTACGTAAAATAGTAAATCTGCCGTCGAGAAGTTATCCATGCGCGAAAGTCGCTTCCCTATGTCACGCACAGTAACACAACCCGTCGACTTCAATTCTCTCCTTTCAGTCTGTTTTTATGGCCTATAACTTTATTTTAGATTCTAAATGATTGAAAGCAACACCGCGAAGTCAAATGAATCCATTCACATAGCTTGAATTCATTCACATAGCTTAGTTCGGAGTCCGAATCGGAGTCGCTCTCGCTCGACGAAAGCATTGTTTTCGTTTCTTGTTTTTGTCGTGTTGGCTGTATTCTTCAGTCTTCACCAAATGCTTGAGAAGAGGAAAGATCAGGTGGAAAATGTAGGGTATTTCACGTTTCAGAAGGCTGATCAGCTTTTTCATACTTTTTTGTACAAACGTTTTCATAAACAGTTCGTCACAACGTCTCCTCGCAACTACAGTTACCGCATGAGATATTTATTTTATGAAAAATTGAGCATTTCAAATTTTTTTTTACGGTCAGAAATACATCTTTTATTTCAATGGTATCTCGTGCTCACATATCAACTTAGGCTAATTGCGCGTTCCAGCAATGTTCAATTTTCCTGTCTGATACAGTTGCACGCACTGCAGTCAGTTTATAGTACTGCTGATGGGACCATTGTATTATCCTCTAATGTCTGCTTATGGATGCAAGTACGCACAAATTTGACGACTTTAGCATTGCCATAACGATATTTTTTTGATGTTTGGTTTACTTTTCCGTAACGTCAGTGTTGATGTTCTCTTATTTCCATGTAACTCGAGACAAATACACATACGAAGGAGTTGCAATTCAAAATTAAAGTTAACCGTTTTTTAATACTTACAAAGCGATACTTTTATTACTTACAACATGATGATTACACTACTTGCAATACGTTATTTACACTACCCACAATACAATGCTTTACACTAATTACACTACAAAAAAAGCTTACAGGATACGTTACACGGAATTGTAAAAACTAGAACTGAAAGCTTACATCCTCCTGTCACAACGTTTTTATTTGCCTTCATACAAATTTTCAGCTGAAAAACTAAATTAATAAAGATAGGCTGGCCTAACTGCGGACCTTCCAAGGAACAAACTGGTGTTCGTTTCAAAAACAAAAAGTCCTGAGAGTTTTTGAGCCCACATGTTATTCTGTGCTTCTCTGTGAACGAGTTCTATTTCGAAGAATGTTTCTCAAAAAGCCTGAAAGTGCTCCGAAATTACCTCCAATATTTTGGGGGGTTCTTTTCTGTGAATCTGAGCTCAAAAGATCATTATTAATGTTTTCGGGCTTCAAACTGTACACATATAATACTTTTCTTATTCACAACCCGTCTTGCTTGATTTTGCAATGTTTCCGTATCCTGTCAAGGCTTGTCAAATCTCCGCGGACTACTGGCTGTTCGCTTGAATGAACTGGAAAAGTAGCTCATCTGCAACAGTAAAATATAACTTACTCTAAAGTAAATAGGTTATCTTTTCGGGTCTTCATCGTGTTCGCATGTTAGAAAATAACAAGAACAGAATAACAAGTCAGGAATCAATAGCAATGAACTCATCTTATTGAAATCCGAAATTTACTTTAAAGTTTCGATTTGTTCTTGGTCATTCGGCTAGATTGCTCAGTCAATGAAATTATCAAAATCGGCTACTTGTCTGCTTTAGTGTTTGGTCGAACCGGTTTTGATTCCATCAGTCGCTGCACTTTATAGCGGAACTCCTTTGCGGCCGAAGGCTGCAAGAGTGGAGCCCCATACTTATACTGAAAGGCATGCTGGTGATTTTTTATGGTCCGTGGCAAGCGGAATGGCTCGCGGGCGCGCGCCGTACGACCGTCGCATTTCATGACATTCTTACATGAGGCAAATTTTCGCCCAGATCATTGCCAATGGCGTGCATGCGAACTAAGTGTTTTGACGTGGCAAACTGGACGTTAGCTTCGCATTTTTTCTTGACTTTTCATGTTAATAGGTCCATTTGTCTTTTATTAAACTTTAATTTAAATGATATACTGAGAAAAATATGTCAGAAGAGCAGAGACGAAGGAAAAGTGAAGGAGATGGAGAACAACAATGGGTAATGATCAGAAACGCCACTGAAGAACAGCGTCAAGCAGGACGGAAACGAAAACGAGAAAGACAAAGGAACAGTAAGCTTACAGCAAAGCGAGAAAAGCAACGAGATCAGAAGTAAGACGGACGGTACTGAAGAACAACGCCATAGGAAAACTGAGAGACGCCGACAGAGAACTGTAAACATGTCGGGTACAGTTTTCTTGATTTTTATCAATTTGTGATTGGAAATAATTTTGTACCATCGAATAATTTACGTCTACGTTTTTGTATTTATTCTACAGATGAACAAGGGGAAAGAAATCGTAACGGAGAGAGAGAACGGAGAAGAAATTTACGCCAAGGACAGCATTAAGTTAGAAGGTGTTCAGGTAAAATCAAATTCCGTGCTTTAGCAAAGTTTGTTTAACAAAAAAATGCACTGTAACAAAAGCAAACTTTTCGTCAAAACTTAAACCGCACCTTTTATGTCATTTAGTACTACTCGTGGAAAGTGAAAAAAAAAAAACGGAAAAAAAGTAACGCAATTTGAGGGGGTAGTGCAAAGGTGATGGTATCATATTACAAGATTCAATAATGGCCGCGTCACCGAGAACGAGAACACAATACCTTTTCAACGTTAAAAATGAAAAGATAGGCTAAAGAAACTCGACTGCCGGTCCCGAATGCCTATAAAGTGGAATATGAATGTCTTAGAGAGGAGAAATATGGATTGCTTTGGCCTGATGCTTTAATTGAGGGGAGAGGAACAGGCAGTTGAATATCTTATCTCCCTATTTTTAACCTCATTTTTCTCCCTCCTCCCTAATTTTTTTGGCCGTTTCTTCCTCCTCCCTGTTTTTTCACCTTTCTCCCTGATTATGCTTTAACGGGTTTATATTACGTAACACTACACTGCAGTTTAAATTCCTTCCAATATTGTTACTTTATACTAAAGAACTTTGTGCTCTTTGAATTCCTACAAACTACTAGACTTAACATGTAGTAACAGGGTACCTATGAATGATGTACGCTGCCTTTGTTATTTTGCCAAACTAACAGGCTCTTTTCCTCATCTCAAGCGACATTATATCCTCATGATCCCTTATGAGTTCCTCTGATATCTTCTTGTTTCTCTATTGTATGGCATTTGATGTCTTGCCTTACTCTTACTCTCAGTTTTTATCTATAACCACACAGTTCTCACTGGATACAGCAAAGCCAGAATCTCCTTTAATCTATTTCATGATCAAATTAAGTCTGTAAACAAAGATGTTCTTTTTAAAGAAAGTCATGACACTTTGCCAGTTTGCAGGCACCCGAACCCACCTGCTGCTACGCGTAAGTGTGGGGATGTTGCATTCTCAGTTCGTCGTCACTGTCACTATCGCTATTATTCAAAGCACCTTCAACTTCACTTTCCTAAGGAACAAGTTCGTAAATTTGATGATTTTCTAGTACCTTAAGGACGGTGCCCCTTTTGTTACTGCGCATACGTCCTGCGCATCTCGGGTCTGGGGTGCGTTTCTCGAAAGCCCCGAAAAGCCATTTATAAAAACATGATCAACTCATTCTACAAAGCTGTTATTTTAACATGTCTTCAAGGTAAGAAATGTATAACTAATAGGGGAAGTTTGATGCTTAGAAAGTTCTTTATTTACAGGACACAGAGTAACTTATCGTGCTCAAAATCGACCCGAAAAGTCTCAGGGCTTTCGAGAAACGCACACCTGGTCCGAGATATTCGGGTTTCTTAAGGAATTTGCGTACTAATACAACGGTATTGTTGCGCGGTTTATGACTATGTGGAAAAAGCAGATCTTAGCAAGGGCTATCAGAATCGTAAAAGAAAATTGGGAGTAATCGCGCATTTTTCAGAGATATTTGCGAAGAAAATGCCGTACATTCTTTGTATTTTAAAGCTGTTTTAGAATTATGGTTGCTTAGCTATTTCTGAAAAATGCGAGGTTACAAACATTTTTCTTTTTAGATTCCAATAATCCTTACTAAGATCTGCTTTTCCCCCATAGTCATAACCTTTGCAAAAATACCTCTGTATTAGGCCCCACCGTCCTTAAGAAGGTTTGCCTAGATCGCCACTTTTTTGTTTGTGGCTGAAATAGAAATGTTTATTGGTTCTTGATGAGCGTTAAAATGTTAGGATTTGTACCGCACTAACGGGTCAAGATAACGCAGTATCAACCAGTACACGAAGTCCATAAAATTTTTTAAGTACGATTACATGGTCAGTTTAGTTTCATAGTTTTCTGACTTCCCTTCCTAAAAATTATTCTTATTAAGCAATTTCCAGTAGAAATATTTTTGCACAAAAAGACTTCGGAGTTTAACATGACACAGTGCAAGAGGGAAGTCCAGAACATGTCAATGTTTGAGTGACAGTCAAATTACTGTAAAAGATCACAAAACGGAGCCGTTATCGATGACATGAATGCCGAAAGTGCGATTCCACGGTTTATAATAAAATACTTCTTAAGATTAAGTTGCTGTATTGTTTCACATTTCTGGGAACCTAATGGAAGCACTGAATCAGAAAACACTACTCGTTTTATTGGTGACGCCTAAACAGACCTAAACACATGAAGTGCACAGAAAAGACAGAAAACTAGAAAGGCAAAACATTTCGTACTCACCATGGCCTTGCCCCTGACCTTCTTCACGTTTTAACGAACACTAACATGACTAACTCAAGGTCTCACGATTTTCCGTTTTGGCCTCTAAATCTCACGGTCAATCAAAATATCTTGGAATGGCCAAACAATGAAGCGAGAAATTCTCTGGCGACCTCTAGTAGCATGAAGCGCGAAAAATAACAAGAGACCATTCAAAATATCGCAAACACCTGTACCTGAGCTTACGGGCTCAACATAGTCTTGGGTACCCAGGGTCTACCCAGTCTTCTCTCGATATAATTGTTTAGTGGGGAACAGATCCGTACAGTTTCTTATATTAGCATCTATTAAGGCTTTAAAGACTCATGTCACGTTTTTTAAAGACATTCTCCCTTCTCCCTTTTCATGCTGGTTCTCCCGTCTCCCTATTTTTTTGCTTCCTTTCTCCTTCCTCCCTATTTTTTGGGGGCCATTTCTCCCTCCTCCCTAAACCGTTCCTCTCCCCTCTTAATTGAACCAGCGTGAAGATCTGATTGCTGAGTTTCCCCGGTGAGTTTCTCGGAATTTTTCAATCATTTCGCGGAATATTACGGTATTCTACATTCGCTTTTATTTAGAAGGATCCCACTATCTCAACTCGTTTATTTCCAATTCCCCGTTATCTCGAACAAAGAGAAATTTGCCTTGGCTTTGGTCATAAATATAATATTTCCAGTTATTTACTTTTACGACGACAACCCGCTTTTAACTTTGAAGGATACCAGTGAGTTTTGTTTTCACGGAGCAAAGTGTAGCCAGGCGAAGGAGAAAACAGCTTTTAAAGGCATGCAATGAAGTAATAGACGAAAACAAGTACCAGCGCGAATCGTCAAGATGTTAACTCATTGACTAGCAAAAGAATGATACATGTAAACAGGACATAATTGAGATATGCCTCGTTCTTTTAAACTCTGAATCCAGTCATTGTTTACAATATCCTCGGCAAAACCCCTACCAAAATCTATGCAAGTAACGAATCGATGAAAAAGCACATCCCCATTTATGAATCTACTGAAGTAGGTCTTAAATATTCTTTAAACCTAATTCTGAGTTCTGAATTGTTTGCTTGAATTTCAATAATTTTATTTGCATGGACTTAAGAGACTTAAGACTTAAGCTTATGTGTGAATTAATTTTGTTTATCACTTAATACTAGTTTCCAGAAGGCGACTGCAATTTGCCATTTTTTTCGATCTCAGCACCTACATGTATGAAATAAAAGCACTGCATTATGGAAAGTGCTTTTTTACTATTTTTGTCACTCACAATGGAATGTTCATGTTTTAGAAAGTTCAAATAATTACTGCATACATTTTTTGGTTTTCTCAAAATCATCGTATTCCCAGAAGGGGGGGGGGGGGGGATCCAGATGTAAGCAAAGGATTTTTTTTTATGTAATTGACATATTCAGTACTGATGTGCTTTTGCTTTCTAAAGGCAATCTGGCTTGTTTAACTGACAATTGTCTGCTGGGATTAGTTAGAACATGTTTGATTAATTGCGATTGGCTCTTTACTGAGTTAAGCAAAGGAGACTGGAGATGATTGGACATCCAGTAAACTTAAATGAGGTCCTGCCATTTTGTTGCTCATTCGATCGATTGATATTCAAGTGCTTTACCTTACCCGTATTACCCAATGAACCGTGCAAAGGGCGGAAGACAATTACGTAACCACTTTTTAGACAAATGGCTAAAAGAGTTTGGATAGCTGCAAATGAGGGGTTCAGGCGATGATTTATTAATTATTTGTCAGGATTCCACAAAAGCTGGAAAGAAGAACACTTTCACGGGTGGATGCAAAAATTTCCAACAATAGGCACTTGTACGTCTAATGAATCAGGTGGATCACAAAAGTAAAGCAAAGTATAGCTTCGGCAACAACATTTCAAAGCTCAGGAAGTGACAATGCTAGCAAAGTGAATGATGACTCCCTTAATAATAATTAATTGACATTGAGTATAATTACTATTCTGTTCACTCATTCTTTCTGTTCGTTAATGTCACATTGGTCAAAAATTGCATTGTGAATGCTTTAATAATGTATGTTACATACAATATTAGTTAATTGATGAAGTCAAAAGAAAAAACAATAAAGTTTATATTATTTTAAGGATGAAAGTAATTTGCCAGGCACTCGTTCTCATGAATTTTGCACTCCAAGAACTGAAAATTTTCTTCAATTGATGAACTTAGAGTTGAGGAGGGGAAAGAAAAGAAAGATGCTCTAATGAAAGTCTAATTTATTTAAATTGTAACTACAGTGTAACTTTTATTTGCAGTCCTCTATCAGGCATTTAAGCCTCAACTTTTAGTGGCCCTCGTCAGTTTTAAATCGCCACTGGCGACTGGGCGACTGCCAATTTTTTTAGCCCTGAATTTGTTTTGTTTGTTTTTTTCACTGATCCTTTATTTCTGTTCTAGGCATGTATGCAAGCAGTGATCAGTGATGCAGCATTTTCTTACAGTGAAGGTACGTGGAAGATATCAGTTATATAATTAGCCCAGCTTACGTATCTAACTGTTCTTAAATTGAACTGGATTGAATGCAGTGATTGGGTAATTTGGGTTCGGTAATTGAACACAATAATTATTAACCAAAAATATGCCTACAGCTGCGTTTGATTCCATTCAATTTCTGAACCCAGTCAAACATAATTAAACAGTTTTAAAATCATTCAAATATATAGATTTCAACTGGAGCTCCAAATTTTTTATTTGGCAATCCTATTATTCACAATGTAAAATAAAAATTGAACCAACGATAAAATTAAACCACAACATTTACATGAGTGTGCCATCAAGACTTCCATTTGGGCGGGCAATGAGAGCCTTTACATCTGGACTTAACGGGGCAGACTCTTAATCACCATATTGTTGCTATGGGAAGTTCCTCAGAACCATCATATCTTGGAAACCCTATTACTTCCACAGATAAGCTGCTTGGCCACGTTTGTTTTATGGGAAAGGTTTTCAAGATTTTCAAGTCACAACCATGATCAGCATGTCACTTGACCTCAACAGAAAAAATGCTAAAACTCAAACAGCATACAGTTTTCGCTATTGTAAACATTGCGAAAATTTAAAGATTATCAGGATACAAAATTTGAAGTTACAGTTTCTAGAAATTCGCTTTATTATGAATATAAAAGCTATGATGGCACAAGCACGTATCTTTATACATTTTTGTGCTGTAGTTCTTCTATTCTTTGCAAAAACAGTAATTGCATGCTTCGGATTGTAAAGAAGGGTGGGGCGATTCGCAAAAAAATCGGAAGTTTACTAGTTTCCTCTTAGCTTTACTGATTTTCTTTTTAATGTGCGGTTGGGGACTGGAACTATGTATGCACGCGCAATGTTCAGTTGTGGAATTCAGATGTTCTTCCTCATTATTTCACCAATATAGCGGCACAAAATGCTGAAAACGGTGTGTGACAAAATACCATCCACAAAAATCCCTTAGCAACAATGCGAGATCTGTAGTTAAGAATCTCCCTTCCTCAAGTTACAAAATCCTTTTTTTCACGGTGATGTGAGATTTATTCTGTATGGCTACATGGTTAATTAACTTGATGCAGAATGAATCAAATAGTTATACCATGTTTACATGACACCAGTATGAACTCACCCAGGTATGACTCGCACTGTTAAGAGATTTTGTGCTTTTATCATGTAACAAATACAGAGAAGCAAGAGGGAACTGGGGTGAACTTGTATCAGAATGAAAAACATACAATGAACTGTTGTCTTGCAAATACCCCCTCAGACTAAAGTTGAGCAGCTCTCAAGAATGTTTAACAACACCCTCAGATACCCAGGGGCAGTAAAACCCTGATTTCATTAAAACGGTGTAAACTCAGACTGGTACAATTTTGTTTGCATGAGACCAGTCTGAAAGTCAGACTGGCATAAGTATTTACATGACACCAACCATCTCTAAAAATACAGTTTACCTTTTGTCCACTTGGAATGCCTCAATGCCACTAATTTAAATGCACATGCTCAAAACAAATACTGTAAACTGCCGCTTATAAGCCCGCCCGCTTAAAAGCCCCCCCCCCCCCCGGGCTACAGGCCCATCTACCTGTAAACAAAAAATACATCCAGTTATTAGCCCCCCCTCCCCCAAATATAAGCCTTCCTCTAGTTTTCCCTGTTTCCTTAACATCAGGCACTCTCACAGAAAACTGTGAAGGTGAACTCTGAGCTTCCGTCTTGTTACGTTCCGGTTACGTTCGTGTTGTTGCAGTTTTCATTTTGTTGTTAAAATTGAAATGAATTCTATTTATTATGACGTTTCAAAGGTTAATTACAAACTGGTAAATTAAAAACGTATTTCGATCAACACTGCTGTGGCTCATTTCGAAACGTTTTTCTTATTCCGCTCATAAGCCCTCCCCCCCCCGGATATAAGCCCCTCCGTTTATGAGCCTACCCAAAACCCCTTACGAAGTGGTATAAGCCTAGGGCTTATAAGCGGCAGTTTACGGTATCGTAAAACATTTGGGGTAGGTTTTCATGCGAGCGTGCATGTTCAGTGCATGACGTGGCATGATATTGCCAATTTTGTGAATTGTGTGCGCAGTATGGATGCGCAGAAAAAATTGTGCAAATATCCTTAGAACCTCCCTAAAGCCATGGGCTTACTTTTGGCAACTGAGATAATTAAATTCTACTTTGTTTTCCATACAGGATTTTATTCCATCAACCTGATGTCAGAAAAAATATGGCAGTTTATTGTTAGGCTTTGGTTAATAAATTTGTACCCTTAGCTACATGTATATTCCCAGGCAGACATTATCAATTGAAATAAAAAATTTGAAGAGCAGTTTTGAAATAAAGTTTTGTATTTTTTGTCTTTTTATGCAAATTTTGATGTTGGTGATTAGTTTGACTGTATCCACATACACTTTATGTTCCCTCAGTAACACATCCATACACCAGTAGCATTTAGTTGGGAGTAACCCTACTCCCCCCCCCCCCCCCCCACACACACACACACACACAACTAACTTCCCAGGAATAATGATTCAGACTTATCTGATTGAATTCACTTGACAGGGAAAACTATTTCAAATGATGGATTCACCACAGTCTGATCCCCTCTTGTCAGTTCATTACATGACAGGTTTCTGACTATTCTGAAATGATTTATCAAGAGGCTTTTCTTTTTGTTTCTCTTTGCTACCAGATTATGACAGTCAGTAACAATTGCTCATTGGTGACATTAGATGCAGTGTAAAGGCTAATGGTCAAGCCAAAAACAAATTATACCACAAGATTTACTACCATCACGGTTAGGGGTAGTAACATGTCATAATCTGTGCATCAAATAAAGTCACTAGTGGTTACTGGACTATTTGTTATTCGCATTGGCAACACTGTTAGTCACAGATTTTTAATTGACTGATTGACCGATTTATCAACTAAGTGGTTGAGTGGTTGATTCATGACTGATGGGTACTTAAAGAGATTGATTTTAATATAATAGTCCCTGGGCATCAATAAGAGTACCGTATTTACTCGATAAAGCGCCGCCCCCGAATTAGCGCCGCCCTCGAATAAGCGCAGCATTTGGGACAAAAAAGTTAATAAGCGCCGCCCCCGAATAAGTGCCGCGGTCCCGATGCGGCGCTTATTCAAGGAATTCCGTAGAACTAAAAAACCACTACAAAGCAGCTCCGAAACAGCATCGGAAACTTCTTTTCATCAAAAGCGATGTTCTTCAGTTCAAAGTGATTATATTTCACCGCTCGCCCATTAAGTTCTCTACCCTGCGCTTCTGTTACTTACTGTAAAATTTTCGTACAGATAGAAAAGATTTCTTTGTCGCATCCAATTTTTAAATAAGCGCCGCCCTCAAATAAGCGCCACCCTCGAATAAGCGCCGCATTTGAGGCGCGAAAATTTTAATAAGCGCGCAGCGCTTATTCGAGTAAATACGGTAAACAAGGTACATTATTATTCCACTATAGCAGCAGTTTATCATATAAGGAGAAAACACATACCTGAGAGTATGAGAGTGTATTGCACTGTAGAAAGCGTATTGCACTGTAGTGTCCCGGTTTCAAATCACTCATTGAATAAATCATTAAAAAAAGTTAGGCAAATATTGTAGTGGAATAATAAATATCATTCAGTGGTTTTACTGATAATAGTGAAGGAAATTTTACCGGTACTCATTGCTCGCATTTTTCCTCGCTCTATACTACACAACTTATCTGTCAAACCATTGAATAAGGTGGAGGTATTTTTCAATTAGTACCTTGTCTATACAATTTGACAACTCTGCAAAAATGTAAATAAATTAAGCTGTAGTCTTGTGGCAGAGAAAAGACCGAGGTAAGGTGAACAAAAATAATTATTGTGCCCAATATTTAAGTTTACAATCTAAAACTAGGGCTTATTTAGAATTTTGTAAAACAGTTTCATACCTGCCATCCGTCCAGATTTAATGGGAATTGTCCCGATTTTTAAGTTTCAAAACCTAAAAAAATCAGGACATTCCGATTTTCAAGAAAAAAGACAATTTGGAACTGGGTTGTTAAAGATAATAATCAACTAAAATATAATATTGCTGTCAGGTACCACTTGAAATAATAATAATAATAATAATAATAAATAATAATAATAATAAATAAAATAAATAATAATAAATAAATAAAAATTGGAGTTCCGCTTTTAGGCTTGGCTAAATCTATATATTAACAACTATTAACAGTTTTCCAGGCCAAGGGATAAGTTTTCTTTTGAGATTTTATATACCATCATCCGAGTTACTGATCAGCTGCCTTTTTTGTTGCTTCACAATTTCTTAACCTTCTCTAGCCTCTGAACAACAAATTGCAAAAATAGAAAGAGTTTTCAACAAATGTAAGCCTTACATACATTTCAGTATCTTGTAAAGAAAGGAAAACACACCTAATAGCCATGATTACTTAATTTTACTGCAAAAGATAGGAAAAAACAATACTGAAATTGCTTGTGAGTGTCGGACTGTTAGCTTTGCTTTAGGTGAGATATCGTTCAAGTCTCAAACAGGCAGTTTGCCTCAATTTTGTCTGCATTTGTGGATGGTGAAGATGACTTTCTTCTCAACTTCTTTGCCCCTAAAATACAGTACATTTTAATTGAGCAGTTGTTCGCTGAAAGACCCAAAACAAAAAAGAAAACAAAGAGGAAAACGCGATGCGGGCCACTGAAGAAAACAGTGAAGTTTGTTTATTTTTGTTAAAAAACACTTCAGCACAGCTTTTTATAAAGCATACGCTCAATTTCGATTAATGTTTGTGGGCCCATTTTCAGGAAAATTTTAGACCGCTCTAAACTACTCAGAAACACTCACAAACGGAAGAACAATGCATATTCATGATCACAACTGACAAAAATGGCGGGCACTCGATAAATATATTTGAAATTGGGCCAGGTAAAAAAATGAGGCCCACCGAGAATCAACGCCTACATACCTTTTCTGCATCTGTCGTCGTTGCTTCTTTCATCTAAAGCACTTGATCCACACAAATAACTTTCCAACACGTTATGATAGAAAGCACACCGAGTGGAAATGAACAACGTGCTCAAAACCTGAAATGGTTGTAGTAAGCGCATACGCAGACGTTTTACCGCGGTGTTTTGATAAAAGTCCTTCGCGCGCGGGCAAATTGTTTGACATATAAATGAGAGACGATAAGTTGTACTCGGTGCTTTGTTATCATGGTTATTATCCATTCCTTATCGGCAACTTATGGGCATGTCGTGAATTTTGCATTGTCTTTCCTTCATTGGAAAGATCTAAACAATAAAAGAAGCTGAGTTGCCAGTGGAAAATCATACTGTAGGCAATCAGTCAGTAAACACGAAGGAAAGATCTGCCGCTTATTAACAAATCGAAAAGAAAATATTACTGTCAGCTGGTGAAGCAAAGAACTGAATAATAAGAAGTTTGGACTTTGCTAAACGCTAGTGATAACTAATTTTCACTTTGCACAAGAGCAGTTAGAAATGTCATTGCGACACCTGTCTACGTAACTTCTCCGGTCGATGAATGCCGGTCGAGTTATTCTTTAAGTAGTGATCTCATTGAACAGGAATTTATTTATGCAATCGAAAAATGACAATCAAAGATAAAAAGAATAATATCTAATAGAAAGCTGCTTGAAGGAACAGAAGAACAGTCGCAGAGCTTTTAATTTCACCCTCGCTAAATGTCACCTTATTGCCTGAGCCTAAAAGCCTATAAAAACTGCTTAATTGGACTTGCCTTGTTTTTTTTGTCATTGAATATATACCTTGCTTGCATTTTCAATTACTTAGTTTCTGACAAGGATCAGTCGATTTCTGCTAAAACACTGAAAAGAGAAGGTAAGAAGATATTTGCCATTTTAACATTTTTATTCTTGACTAACACGTAGTTATTCCACCTTGTCGTGTACTGTAGATGTAAATATTGTCCACGCTGTAGAACAAGCCTTTTCCAATGGGTGGACAAATCGGGCCGAAAAATTGCGACACGTAAATCGGCAACAGGCAATAGTCTTTGGGTTGGTCACGGGCAAAGCGTAAAAGTTGTCACTGCATTTCGAACTCGACTTCCCGTTATCTTTATGCAGATCTATACTGAGCTAGTGAACATTAATTATTTAAATAAATGTTTAGGATTTAAGTTACCTAATGTCAGTGAGACAAAAAAAAGGCAAACATATCCAAATTTTGACTTACTGGACCTTCCAATCGAAAGTAAAAAAACTATTCATTGATCTGTTTAACCAAGCATTTCAATGAAACAGCAGCATGAAGCAACATGAGCTTTCCAGTTTCCAGAGTTGTAGCAGAATTCGTCAGTAACACAGAACATTGAGAAACGAGCCCTTACAACCTACAACTGAACAAACGCTATGACTGTGATTACCTTACGTGGAGGACACCTTCACTGCTGCACACAAAAACGAAAATCGACTTCTTTCATATTATAATAACGGACAGACCCGTTTGCAGACCCCTTACAGTTCACTAAGAGGATTGACGGAATTATGCGAAAGACACATACCGACAGAGTACTCGCCCAGTCATCCTACGGCTCTACGTTTCATTCAGCAACAATTGTGCGAACTTACGAGCGCAAGTGGTTTACGAGTCACCAGACAACAGCTTGTTTTCACGGTTAAGTTAACGACGAAAACAAGTACCTAAACTGAGTTTTTTTTTTTTGAAATAACAAATTTAATCTGAAGCAATACGTACAAGACCGCTCAACCTAACAAAACTAGACGGAGCAATTTGCACCACATGATACCAGCTTCTCGGTTGTTGACCCATATTTGATATCCCAATTTCCAATTTTCCCTTAAAACACTCCTTTTGAACACTAAGGCGGTTTAGGTCTTGGTCTTGCTTTTTTCATGATCTAAGGCGTTAAACGATCAAGAGAAACGTTGGCGCATATTTTTTCTTTAAAAAAAACACGTTATATCTTTATCAGTCTTTATTCTCTCATCAATTCTTGGCTTCTCGTGAATTTTTCATTATCTTTTCCTTAATAGAAAAGCTCTACCAAAGCTCCAAGAAACTTTTATGAAACAAAAAGATAAGCTTAGCTCTAGAAAGTCTTATTATTGGTTGTCAGTTAGTGAACACGAAGCAAATATCTACCACTTATTAACAAACTGAGAAGAAAATCTCACCATCTGCTGGTCATGCATATAGATATGAATAACAAAAAAGTTTAACTTTGCTAAACGCTAATGGCAACTAATTTTCACTTTCGGAAAGAACAAATAAAAATGTCATTGCTGCACCTGTCTTTTTCATTCCTTCTATTTATTAATGGCGTAGCATTTATTCTTTCTTTTTTAAATAGCGGTCTCATATATCAGCGCTTCGTTTTGTGCAACTGAAAAATGACAAGCATAGATAAAAATAATGTCTAATAGAACGCTACTTGAAGGAAGAGAAGAACAGTCACAATCTTTTTATTTCAGTTTTGTTAAATGTCAGCTTATTGCCCATGCCTAAGCGCTTGATGTGTAAACACTATTGAATTGGACTTTCTGCTTTTCTTGTTATTAATTATCCTAATATTGCTTGCTTGCACTTTTAATTACTGCAAGATCCTGACCAGGTGCAATCGATCTATGCTTTAACACTAAAAAGAAAAGGGAAGAAGATACATTTCTACCCGTATTTGTATGGTCTTGTCGTGTACTTAAAGTGTGAAAAGTGGCCACACTATACAAACAAGCCTTTACCAATGAGTCGACAAATCGCAGCATGAAAGTCGGCGTGAAGGCCACAAGATCCATACGATGACCCCGTTACCTTTGATATAGGAAATTAACGCTGTCGTAAAGACTGTCGGGTTAGCTTTCGTTTTGCTAGTTTTTACGGTGTTGTGTGTGATACGTCAGAACTGTTCCTTCAGAAAAACTTTTGTTTAGGCACTTGATTTCTACTCAACTGACGAAAACAAGCGACTGTCTGGTGAATAGCAAACCAGTTGCGCTCGTGTTGTTAACGTTGGTCACCACAGTCTTTGCTGCGTGAGACGCAGAGCTTCAGGATGATTGACCGAGTTATCTTTCAGTGTTAGTCTGTCGTATTTTCCTAGATCCCTTTGGAAAACTGTCCCTTATCATGTTCCGAAAGGCGTTGAAGTTATCCTTGTCTACAGCAATAAACGTATCGTCCACCTAATGTAACCACAGTCACAGCGCTTGCTTCGTAGGTTTTGAGGGCTTTTTCCTTTATGTTCTGCACAATAGTTTCTGCTGGCTGAACAGCCTAAACTGGAAAGCTCATGTTGCTTCATGCTGCTGTTTCAGTTAATTCCTAGAATAAACAGATCAATGAATAGGTTCTTTACTTCTCGATTAAAAGGTCTTGTAAATGAACGTTTGGTTAATCTAAACTGATAAATCTGCCCTTTCTTGTCTCACTGAAATCAGGTTACTAAAAGCGGAAGCATTTAAAATTGTCAAAATTCAGAAGACAGTCTGCACAAAAAGAACGGGAAGTCGTTGTCAAAATGCAGCGACCATGATCTTTTACGTCGGCAGT
The DNA here is from genome assembly GCA_964030785.1 of Siderastrea siderea. Lineage (NCBI taxonomy): Eukaryota > Metazoa > Cnidaria > Anthozoa > Scleractinia > Rhizangiidae > Siderastrea > Siderastrea siderea. The sequence continues at coordinate 45,878,968 of OZ034966.1, read as the reverse complement.
TTTGCAACAATTTTCACGACAGGTGCCCCAGCTACTTGGTTATTCACCCACATTTCGTATCCCAAGTTTAACGTTTTTCTATAAAAACGGCCCTTTTTAAGACTACGGCGTTAAGTGGTTGCATGAGAGCCGAACGTTGGCGCATGTTTTTCCTTTAAAAAGAATTCGTTATTTTTTTCTTTGTGCTACGACTGTAAAGACAAGGAATAACAATACATGTACGAATACATTAAAATTAAGAATGATTTACAGCAGAGAAATAGATGTAGGGTTAACTTTTTCTAACAGAGTTTGAGAAAACCTTCTTAATGTTTTGAAAAATAAATTTTTATTTCCCTTGACTAAATCAGTGTTTGATATGTAATATGAAAGGTGATTTAAGTTAACCTCTGTGTTTTGTCATCATCAACATTATTATTCCTTGCTTATCAATTATTTATGGGCTAGTTATATCTTTATCTTTAGTATTTTTTCCTTAATAGAAAAGCCGTAGCAAAGTTTCAGGAACTCTTTTTAAACGAACATATAAAACTCTGCACGTTTAATTTTAGACAGTTCTCTTGTTGGTAACCACTCCGCAGTGAGCACGGTCGAAGCAAAAAATTGTCTCTTATTAACAAACTAAGAAGAAAACCTCGCTATCAGCGGGTCATACAGAGATCTGAATAATAAGAAGTTTAAACTCTGCTAAGCGCTAATGACAAGTAATGTTCTTTATCGGAAAGAACAAATAAAAATGTCATTGCAACACCTGTCTACGTAACTTCTCGGGTCGATGAATGGTGCGGTTATTCTTTAAATACAATTCTCATAGATTTAGGGCTTCATTTGAGCAATCGAAATATAAAAATAGTAATGTCTAATGGAACGATACTTGAAGGAAGAGAAGAACAGTCACAAAGTTCTTAATTTTAATCTTGCTGAATGTCAGCTTATTGCCTGTGCCTAAACGCTTCATGTATAGATGTTGTGGTTCAATTTTACCCTTGGTTCAATTTTTATTTTCCTTTGTTTTCTACTCATTATCATACATCACCATACACAAAAACAAAGGAAATAAAATTGAACCATGAAGAAAATTGAACCACAACATAGACCTCTCTGAATTGTACTCTTTTTATTCTTGTCTTGTTTTTCATTATGGTAATATTCCCGGCGTAACTAATTGATCAAAATCGATCATCGGAAAGCTGATCGATAAATCGATATAAATCGATCAGATCGGTCGATTACTATCGATTAATATCGGTAATCGATAAAATCGATAGTCACAACTTTTCCACTACAAACAGTATCGATTTTTATCGATTTTTAACGAGAAGAGTGTGGGCCCCAATAGCATTATAGAGTCGGTTCGAATTACAGAGTTGTAATCAATTGTCAGCATGTCTCGATCGGTAGTGCACGGCCGTGTAGAGACAACGAAAATGAAAATTCATTGTGTTGTAAAAGGATACCATGAATGCTTGTTTGATGTAGAGGTCGGAGAGCATTTTGAACAAAAAAAATCGGATCAAGAGGACAAGCATTGAAAGTTTGCAATAGCAGAGGGCAGCTAGGCCACATTCAAGGAGAGCTCGTTCCATTTCTATAACAATATGGCCTTTTTTGTGTTTTTATTATTTATCTAAATCAGCTATACAGCATTTGGCTTTCCATGTTATCCTCTACAGTCTTCGCTCAAATTCAATAAAGCCAATATTTTTGGTGGCATTTACATTAATAACTGGACACACCACGTTTGTACCTATACTTCAAAATGTCAGCATTTACCGTGAACTGGTCCATGCTAGAAGGATGAAACTTCTGCAATATTACAAATAGTTGGTAGTGTTGTGGTTTATTTTTTATGTAGTTAAACATGCGTTAATACCAGGCTTGGATACTTGTTCTATGTTCTTATTTCACTCACATTGCTGAAATAAGTTAATATATCACAATGTCCTCGAGTAACATCTTGTTGACAACAGAAAAAAAACAGATAATTACGATATACACGATTGGAGATGAAAACCAATGAACTCGATATTAATTAATAGAAATCGATAGTCACAACCGAAAATGGTATCGATTTTAATCGATTTCCGATAAAAATCGATTGATTAGAATCGACTAATATCGATTTTATTGGGCAATCGATTTATCGATTAGTTACGCAGGGTAATATTCTTCGCTTGCATTTCGCATCGGGCTGGAAATTTGCAGAGTGTAAATTAGCCTTAGGGCTGTAAGATTCATGCGATGATCTTGCCTTTGAGATAGGACATTAACGCTGTCGTAAAGGTGTCTGGTCGGCTTTAGTTTCTTTCCTAGATTCAGCGGCCTTGTATGTTACTTCAGAGTTGTTCTTTCTGAAAACAGCTGTTTAACTGCTTGTTTTTGTCGGTTAACTTAACCAACGAAAACAAGCGGTTGTCTCGTGAGTCGCAAACTAGTTGCACTCGTCTCCGGTCAAGAATCGTACAACTGCACGGTCGCTGCTTTCCGAGATTTAGACTTTCAGCATGACCGGGCGAGAGCCCTGTCAGTGTTTCTGTAGCAGTTTCGTCGATCTCGTTAGTAAACTGTTGGTAAAGAACTTGTCCGTTCAAATGTCGTGAAAGGCGTTGATCTAGGCGTCTATGTGCAATACGAAGAAAACATCACCCTCTGCTAGTCATGCCTGGATCTGAATGCCATAAAGAATTATAAAGTTCAAACTTTGGTAAACGCTGATCGCAACTTTTTTACTTTCGCAAAGAGAAAAATAAAAATGTCATTGAACACTTGTTTAAGTTACTGGTACAGTCAACATTCTTCAATAGTCGTGTCATATCGCTGGGCCCCACAAGCACCTCATGGATTACAGAGAAGGCGGAAGACCTCTCAGTCACGAAGAAAAAAGTATAAACAGGGACCAAACGCATTGCCCCCAAAAGGGACTTCAATTTTGTTTTGAGAAAATACCAAATGGAAATGCAACTTATTCCAAAATGGTGGAAAATACATTATTGTTTTGTCTCCATGTCAATTGGCCCTTGTTGCCTCGTTTTAAGCCAAATATTCCTTTGAATTCTGCAGATGGGGTCTAGGCAATAAGGCCCAATTAAAAATGAGACAAAGGAGTAATGTATTTTCCACCATTTTGGAATGAGGTGTATGATTAGCCTCCTGCAGGAGTTTCCCTATGACGTGATTCACGTGGCTGTTAGAACACTAACTAGCACAATCAAATTCATAGCTTTACTGTGTCATAAAAAGAGGGAGTTAAGTTAAATGAAAATGGTTTATGAATAAGCAAAAACGTTAGGAGAACATAGAGACTGTTTCTACTTATGTTGTCCACACTAAAAATAAAAGCAACATTAGCATATAAACATGAGCATAACAAAAACGACTAATTTGTTTTCATTGTGCTTGTGCTTATGCTTATACAGCATTAGTTCCTAATGAGTAGAAGAAGCATTCTTTTCGTCTTCCTCCTGCTTCTGTTTGTGTTTGTCCTTATCTCTCTGGTTAAAAAAAACCGGCAAAAAATGCAAAAATAACTGACGTTGTCTCTTTTCCTTTTAGCCAAAGAGATATATTTTTAAACAGAGTCCAAATATAGAATCTAAGCAGAATAAATGCTTCAACCTGAAGAGTACACAGCCGATCTTCGGGGTCCCTGGATTTAGCGGCAAAATGAGTGCTCGTGCGCTAACTCCTTTGCGCTATTTTCGCGGGCGGGCGCGAGTGGAGAGACTGGATTCAAGAGAAATCAATCAGGGAAAAATGGCGGCAATTTAAAAGTTCTCGGCATCGTTTTCATTTCGCGGAGATAAGGCCGTCACAAAACAGATAACGTTTTTTCCTTGAAGGCATTCAGTTCCTAGAAACACTCTTCTTTCACGTACCTTTTTTCGCAAAACAATGATAATAATAATAATAATAATAATAATAATAACAGTAATAAACGACAAAACAATACTCATTTCTTATTGCACTCGCTTTTATTCTGACAGAGCTCAGAGAAAGCATTAGTAATTACAACCAAGAACAAGAAAGCTTTGGCTTTTTGGCCCTTCAGAAAGTAAGTTTTCTTTATGGTGTGATTTAATAACACCAAAAAGGCCTTCCCTTTGCTGTAACAAAGGAAGTCAAATTATCTGTGTTTCAATTTAAAGTAATACACAATCACTGGGTAAAATGCCAAATTTAAGTAAAGTTTAAGCAATATTAAACAGGCATTAAATCTAAAGATAAATTTAGTGTAGGTTTAGGTGAGGTAAACATAACTTAAACAAAACCTTTGATTTAAGTATTGTGTAAGATTTTCCAAAATGCATATTAAATTTGTCTCACGATTTAAGCTATGTTTAATAAATGGTTAATGAATATTAAATAATTCGAGAGATTTACGTTTAGTTTAAGATGACTTAAACACGAGATTAAATCTGTTAGGATATTCAAGCCAATTTAGGTTTACCTTAAATAACATTAAATCTGATTAAAGATTTAAGGCGACTTTAAGCCGCATTAAACACCTTTAACAACATTAAATCAAAGTAAAGATTTAGGATAGTGCTAAGTCTAGTTAAATTAAGATAGCATATTCAAAACTTTTTGCAGATTTATCTCAATCTTAAGCTGTCCGTAAACAATACTTTTTAAAAAAAGTATATATAACAGTAGAATTATTGTATGGCCAGGGGTGTTAATACAGTCAAACTTCTGTAACGGTAGACAACCTCGGGAAGCAATCATAGTGTCCTAAATTGAAGCTGGCTGCCTGCAGAAATTAACCTTGTAAGCTCCAATTTGTGTAAGCTCCAATGTCTCCTTTCTATGAGAAAACAGGGTAGGAACGGGCCAGGTCGGACCTAGCCAAAGGCTCCATCATCTGCCGCCGGCCTAAAGGTCCAAAATTCTGACAATCAAATATAGGAAGACGTTTGCTAACGAAAAGCTGAATCTAGAGAAAGAATAAATATTTCATATACAAGGCAACTGAGTAATGCACGCATCATGAACACTTTTAAATACTTTGACATGACTTCTGTCATAAACAGATTTGACGTGCCACTATGACAACCATTACGGAAAGCCAACATCGAGAGCTTGACTTCATTTCATGAAGAGCTAGAAATAAATAGAAATAAATATATGAAGCATTTGAGGTAAATTTGTCAATTATTTAGTCTATATTTATCATTGTCCAGTGTAACGGTATATGTTATGTGCGCAATAAAAATGAATTGAAAGCGAGACTAATAATAATCCTCATTTATTTTTTAATTCTTTCAAATTGTCACAGTTTAGAGCCAGCTGCCACGTTGTTCAAACATATTCAATAACATGTTGAGTTTGATCGCGATCTACATGTCAAACTTGCTAAGCCGGCCAATCGTATCTAAATAAGATGTGGTACGCTTGTCTAACGTGTTTTGTAGACAAACTTTTAATATAAAATTCGAAACATTCTGTTGGGTATTTGTCATGTCCAGCAAATTTGCATCCGGCTTTGTCACCACAACCTCCTACGTATCATAAAAAGAAAGGATTCGACGATGAAATCACCTTTAAAAGGGAACGAATTTTTGTTCAGCGAGACACCTTTTTTTTTGATTTGATTAGAAAGCTACTGATATTTGACTGATTGCCATAGAGGAATTTTGATGACATCACAATTTGTTGGGGAAGGTAACATGAGCATTGTAATAACTTTTATCTATATCTTTCGTTAGCAAGCAGATTACGAGAATAACTAGAAAATTGTACATAGCCATAGAATGCATGCTAGCCAGGTGATTTATCAGGTCTAAACACATTGTGAATAGTTACTATCAGAGTTTTACAATAGTAATGATCTTGAAAGTTTTACTGTTAACCTGATAACATCGTAGTCACTGAAATTACGATCACCTTGTAGACTGAAAAGACAGAGACAGCTGTCATCATTGTTTTTCATTGTTGTCCTCCTTTGTCATAGCAACATGGTTTCTCGCAGAAGACGAAAACTAGCCAACCTTTCCAGCCATCGTACCCGCTGTCTTAATATGTTTGCATAAACTTCATGTTTACTTGCATAAGTAACATATAAGACACGACAGAGAAGAGAGACAGGAATATTGTGATCAATGATTCTAGCTTTTTTTTTTTCTTGACAATGTGGACATTTACATTTTTGACAGTTAAAGCACTAAGAATGTTTCCACCACATTGGTGCCACTCTAAGGTGCGACCAAACGCAAAAAAAGTATAAAAAGCTGCTAAGCACAAGCACATATTGCTTTAGTTTTACCTTAGTTTAAGATTTAATTCAAAATTTTTAATCAGGCAAAAGTAGTAATACAAAGGTTTATAACAATTTTTGAGAAGAGGAAACAGCTCGAAATGAATAGCGCATTTTCAGTAATACGTGAGTTTAAAATCTTTTCAAAAATATAGATCTAACTAACATTTACATGAAGGTTATCTTATGAATTTAAGAAAAATCAAACGAATAACTTCGTATAATCGGCAGTTTAGAATTACTAGTAAGAATAATGAGCAAACCAGCGCTACTCCTTTTTATTATTTTCATCACAGCTTTTTACAGCAAAAACTAAACGTCTCTACCACAAAAGTTATGATGTCTTCATCTTTGGATGTTGTCCGCTCAGTGAAGCTGGGAATTCTTGTGCCCACAAACCTAGTTGGTAATATCCTGGTTGTTATGGTGGTCATGCGCTCTAAAAAGTCCTTGAAGACACCAATGAATTACCTGCTTGTGAACCTGGCCTTTGCTGACATCATGGTGGCTGTTTTTATGGTCACTGATCAGCTGTTCTTCCATGTGGTACTTCATCCCGAGGGTGTTGCTGGGGACTACTTGTGCAAGCTCGTCACTGGAAAGATCCTCACCTGGGTGGGGTCTGTGGCATCAGTTTGCACACTTCTCTCTATTGCTTTCGAAAGGTAACTTCCAATTATTTAAATGGAAATGTGTATAATTTGTAAGCTGCGCTGCGCCACTCAATTTAGGCATTCTACAAACTTGATAACTCAATTGCAATTTTTCACATCTGCAAATGAGAAAAACTATCTGTGAAAAGGGTTATTCACACTTTAGACTGTGAGCAGTCGTCCTATTTTCGTCAGACTCCCTATGGGCGAGCGTAAATCTATTAATTGTGCAAATCAACGGTAATCGTAATGGTAATTAACGGCAAATCAACGATTGGGGAGATGGAGGAATTAACGCCAGCGCTACTCGCGGCCGGGGGCTTCCCGCTCACCTCTTCAAACTTCTCGCACTAGGAGAAGAAAGAGATTGCTCGTAGTCTATTCACATTTAGCATTTGCTTGACAACTGTTTGGTGACGTCTTCTGGAGAAACTGTTTCTCTAAAGTGGGGCCGCCTGTACGTCAAAAGCCCAGGGGCACGACGGCTATGCGACTTTGGAGTAATATTCCATATTCAGTCATCTCTGATGGTATTAAAGTAAACTCTTGCAGGTTCTACGCGATAGTGTTGCCTTATCAAACTAGAGGAAGGATGACAAAGAAGAAGACTGCTGTAATGGTGGTGTTCTGTTGGCTGTTTGCATTACTTTTTAATGCTCCTTTATTTGTTGTTCGTAAGTTAAATCCCGACTTAGCAGAGACTGGGTACTTCTGTAAAAGTTACTGGCCAAGCAAGCAACTTGCGATGGCCTATAATTTTTTCTGGGTTATTTTAATCGGTGTTGTTCCAGTTGGTTTAATGACCATCTTTTATGGTCGGATTGTATATAATTTATGGTTTAACCAAAACCATGTCACAGACGAGGCTCAGAAAGCGCGCTTAAATGCACGCAAGCGCGTGACAAAAACGCTTGTCACTTTAAGCGTTATTTACGTAGTTTGCTGGTTTCCTAACCTGTTTATAAACTTGATTACTTATTACATCGAAAGCTCTTTCCTTAGTTCCATTGGTTATCTCGTTTCTGAGCTGCTGGTGCTTCTTAATTCCAGTATTAATCCGTTTGTGTACGCTTTACAGAGCAAGCAGTTCCGAGAGGCTGTTAAAAATATTATTTGTTGTCACAAGGGTGGGAGGGTAATGCCACTTGTAGCTACTACCCGGATTGAAACCACGGTAGGTCGGGCCACATGACAACTGACACATTTGCGGGTCTTGAAAATGAGACATTTTAAGGCAGTACATGCTTTATTTGTTAGCAGACATAACCGAAAGACGGATGAGTTAGTGATTGTCTGAGTGGGTGATAAAGGCACCTTGTAGTTTGTGCACCAAATTAAAACGGTAATATTCACTCAAAGTAAAGCAACCCCCGGGTCAAAAGGATTTGCAATATAATTTTTTCAGCCAGCCGGTAATTCGTATGCTCAGTGCTTAAAAGTTTGGTTGACTTTTAACGAGTTTAAACGCAAGTAAATATAGTGTTAAATCTTGTCTTGAAAATCATTTCTGGAGTCCTGCCCAATGTTGAATCAAACAAAAAGCGGTAAAAGTAAACCGGTTTCTCGTGTGTACTTCTATCTTATCGTAATACCAAATTTAAAACATAGAAAGCCTTTAGTAAATATAGACTTCCGTTCAGCTCCTTTCTAAGCTTGTAACCAAGTTCTACATAACCAAGTGAACTAGTAGTTGTCAGGGAATTCTAACACTGGGAATTTGAGCATATATGGGATAAGATCGTTTGGCTATCCTTCCCAATGTCTCTAAAAGAAATGTCGTACTGTAAATGAAAAGTCATCTAACCAACCTTCTTGACAGCTGTCAATTGAAATAACGGGGAATTGCCAAGCTACATGTATGCATGATCACTGACAATATGTTGGAACTTAACCTCCTGTGCAGCATAACTTATTTGGCCTCGTCACACACGAACGAACAAAAACTAGTAATTAGAACACAAAGCAGACAGTGGCGAGGAAGATCAGATAGACGAGCTCAAAGAGCTAAGGCTCAGAAGGGTAGATGGAACATTTTCTGTTCAACAAGAACTTGAAAACAAGCGTTGTGTGAAGCAATAGTGGATTTGGGAATGATTATTCTAGCCACCATGACAGAGATTGTAGTTTGAAATGTGACATCCGAAAGTGGAAGATCATTTTGTTTGGTTCTCTTCATACAAACAGGGCCAGATTGAAATAGAAATGTTTCTTTAATTTGTGCTGAGAACAAATACCGTCGTCACTGAGTCAATCTTATCGTTTTTATTTAAGGCTCAGGTTGTTTATTTTTTAAATACATTTATTCTTCTTCTATACGTTATGCAGTGTCAACTTTCCCCAGACATATTCTGGTCTTAATTCTGGACCGCCATGCCAATCTGCAGTAATGCGCAGGCCTAAAGAGGGAGTTTATACTGTACAATGAGGAAATAAGTTTCAGCTTCCGAATCTGCCTAAAAGCGTAATAACACATCGTTATATGAACTTGACGATTATCACACATCGTTCTTAACCTCCCTTTTTTATTGGCTAGGAACCCATTTAAAGGGACTTTTCGAAATCGGCGTGGGTGTGGGCAACGGTGTAAGCCGGCTATTGGAGGGACTTGTGATTAATTTTTTTTTATGTTTCTGTCATTATTTAATATTTATACTGCGCCACGAGGGACCCCCGTAAGTCCCATAAAAACGTATATGCAATAGATATGTATGTATTATATAGTATGTACGTACTATATATTAGTCATCATGTACTGCTTATATTACGAGCAGCAAATGACTTTGAAGTCAAACTTCTAATTAACCTGAATCTTGCAACAGTGTGTCGGTAATTCATTGTTCTTGTAGCACCAGACTAACGGAATATAATTAAATCTTATCCGACATATGATTGCCGTTTAGAAGAATTATCGTCATTTTGTTCCAGGTTGATCTTGTTAGTTAATGCCAAGAATTGATCCTCCCTTGTTCAAAAGCATTTGCATTGTAAATAACTGCAAAAAACATAATCGAGGCAAGTCTCTAAGCTATAATGAATGTCGACGTCAGTCATAAGTTTTAACTGAGTGTAACTCAGGCTCAGCTTCCTGGTTGTTCTCTTTCTTATTTGCTTATTTTCTTTGTGGTAAAATTTCTTAATATCACCGATATGGGCGTCTTATCTGATTTGATTATGAGAAGGAGAAAGGGTAAGTGCATCAACCGGAAAGACGGAAAAAAAAAACTCCCAAGTAAGTGCATGACCCCAACCAGTAGGGGCCAGTTCTGTTTGTGGGTGTGTGTGTGTGTGTGTGTGGCGGGAGGGGGGGAGGGGGCTTGTCTGTTCATCTGTTCTTTACAGACAAAAGGATAGTTATCGATAACCATTTAGTAGTTTTCGAACATATATTATAGTACGACGCTGAATTTTGGCGTGCTCCCATTGGTCTGTACTCAGCGGGCGCCTATCACCGCACAGTGCCCGTTTCTGGCAATTTTAGCTCAAAATTTAGCGTTGAAAAATAAAAACAAAAGAGTCTTTCTGTCTCAGGCCTCATGGGTAATAGGTTCCCTCGGAAATTTGATGTTCAAACGAACTACCTTCTCGGGCTGATACTTGTTGAGAACATCAAATTTCCTCGGGCAACCTATCACACGATATTGCCTTCGAGAGAAGAACTCTATTGTTTAATTAGTCGCCGACGATGTAATTCTTAATGTGTGTTACTTTACATGCTACTAGCGTGTTTCGTGCTTCGTGATTTTTATTTGGTTTCTTTGTTCTTTATTGCATTGTAGATTACAACGAAAAGTAAAACTCACGGAGGAATGCACTGCGCATTACTTTGAATACATTAGCATTTACTTTGCCAACTGTAAATATGTAACGCAAGCTTTTCCGTCGGTTCATACGTCCTCTTTCACGTTTAATATAAAAGTGTTCCAGTGAATCAATGTTAATTGGACTCAATAACAAAATTGTTCCCATTGTCAAGCACGCGTCTTTAATGTTTTAAAAAAATCTATCGGGTCGTTCTTAAGATTTTCGCGAAAGCGCTCAAATTCAAAAATTACCACAAAATTATGAATGATCTTACACCAGTTTCAATCAAACTTCCTAGGCCTAAAATAGTAAGTAAAAGACACAGTTTAACAGTATTTTCTAGCCATTTCATCAAAGCATTGATTATTTTGCGGTGCATTTACTATTACCATGCAAAAACTAAGGTTTAAAATGTTTTTGCGATTTACTTCAAAACAAACATACAGAATTTTTTTGTTCTTGTATATTTTGTTTGCCATACACCACAGTTGAAGACGTTGGTATTTGCTTTTTAAAGTGAAATCTGGATCGCGCAAAATTTCAATTTTACTGTTTTCAAGGATTTTTGTTTATCGTTGTAATGGAAATATCGATTTTCACAAAATGTAAACTGCGCTAAAATTCAATCCAAAACCAACAAGTACTGAAAATTTCACGTTAATCTGACAAGGAGAAGACTGTCTAAGAGCCGATTCTAACAAGTTAGGCATGGTCCCAAAAAAACTGTATCGAAACACCTTAAAGTAAAAACAGGCGAACAGAAGTGAACACGGCGTCAATTAAAAATGTATGGCGAGCGGTCTGAAACCTTTCTTCGTGTCAGTACAGATTACACCTGTTGTGTTTCAGCTTAGTAGCAGGATTATTGTTCCAAAGGTTAGCATTTTTTCTCTGATCATCGGATCTCAGCTAAAAACTAAGCGAACGCTCCCTGGTACCAACAAAAACCACAAAACGGGATAACCAGGGATTCGAAAACGTGGCCTTTTCATGGTCTTGAATTAAAGAAGCATGAATGCAGTGGAAATATAATTACGTGTCTACTGGTGGCTAAAAAAACATTTGCAAGATTTTCTCGTTTATTTAAATTTCCAAACAACCAGTAACAGGAGTTTCTGCATGCATAATTAATCACCTTGCTTTATATTTTTACCTCTTCTTATTTACAGGATGGAAATGGCACAAAATTCTGGGAACAAGACAATTTTACGCTGTCAACGTTTTGTTCGATCAAAAATAAACACTGTTAAGTTCACAAGTCTAATGCTCCAGTTTGAATTTAAAACTGACGGGAAGGAGCGAAGGACATTCTGGTGTTGAATTTCACGATGTTGGTGTTTTTACGGGGCGGGGGTTAGCGGGAGATGAGTTAAAATTTTCCCAGTATTTTTTCGGGTAGTGAGAGTCAGGCAGGTATTTTGAGGGGTGGCATTTTTGTTGCATCGTTCTGGTCTTCGGGTGTTTTTCGGGGTGATCCATGGGCACTTCTTGGGTATAAAATAATACCACTTCACTCTCACCTTCCCATTGTTTTTAGATGTAAGTACCCCACCCCCCGCCCCTGCCCCATCTCCGGTTCTAATGCCCGCCTAATTCACAGCGTGAATTCCATACAAGCCGGAAAAACGATGATGAGATCGATTGATCTGCAGCTAGAGAAAATGTATTCTTCTTTCCGTAAGTCCCGTAATAACCAGTGGGAAGTTCGCAATTTGTTCATAGATCACTGCAATATTAGCATTTCAATTTATGGTATGCTCAAGTTCGAAACATTTGGGAACCACAAAACTAGTATACTTTTTTAAATCTAAAAGCAATTCCACAAAAAAATATCGAATACTGCCAGGAGATTTGAAAAAGTCTTTCTATTGACATTCATTTCAATTTGCGAGCATTTCCGACCGCTGGATACTAAGTGTTTTCAGAACATTGCCGGGCATCTAGACACGGCGTTCAATTTTGGTTTGACAGTTACAGAGTACGTAAATCAACCAGCAGTTAATTAAAGCACATTGCACTTGGTATAATATAGAGTTCGTATCGGTTTGCCCTTCATTAAAAAAAAACACACTCGCCAGATTCACAAAGACAAATTAACTGTTGTTTTAAGTGCTAATTGTTGTTTTAAGTGCTAAACACATTGTGTTTGCCTTTTGCGTGTTCAACACGGGATCTGAAAGGAAGCCCCAACCAGATATAATCAACCTTTACCACTAAGTAATTCAAAAAGCGGTAATTCTAACTTTTAGTCGCATTTATAATTAAAAGTCTGACGTGGATCGCATTTTAATTCTGAGGATTACAATTAATGCATACATCAAATTATAGTTGGTGGTCCTCGCCTGTTTTATACCAAGGAAGTGTTCCTGTCTATTCGAAGAAAATCAACGAAAGTTCAATAAGCGATTCACCAAATTAAAAGCCGAAGAAACTGTCAGTTGATTGAATTAACTTTACAGATCGATTAAAACAGCTGAGAACATCCTCATCGCCTTTCAGGTAGGTAACTAATTCTTTATTCGTCGTTTTATAATTTATGTTGCTTTCAAGTTGAGCAATAGTTTAAAATATGGGGGGTTCGAAATAGAACAGCTTTTAAAGGATTATAGTTTGGGTTTCTCAGTGTGTACCAAAGCCTGTCATTTGACTTCATTGGCTAATAAATGCATTTGACTTATCCAATCTGGTGTGCACTAAATATCTTCAGAGTTTTTCCTGCTTGTTGTCTTTCTTGCACAAAAATATGAATAGATGCCTGAATTAATACAAAGGAAATGGGTAAAATTCGTGCAGTAGACAGGTGGAATTGCTCCTTTTTTACTTTCATTTCCAGATGAATAGTTAAGGTTTTTCAACGAAATTTTGCTGTTCGTTCGAAAACGGTTTTATATTCAGTGACGGTTTTTGATAATTTTTAATCGTTTCTTTGTCGGAGTACTGAGAGCTAAAATCATTCGCGGGGAATGAGATCCGTGTAATTAATGCGACAAAAGTAAATTGCGTGTCCCAAGCATTAAATGAACGCGTTTTTCGATCTTCACGTGGAGTGTACATACGCTCTCTATTCACTTAAGTATCGCTCTCAACTGCTTTTTTAAACGTAACTGAAAGGAACTAATCCGTGAATCTAACGGTTCCGTTTTTCTTACTTGCATTCAGCGGACACTTACGATAGAAAGCTAAGGCTATTAGCTACTGTCTTGTGATGAATATACCCTAATGAGTGCAAATTATTTGAAAGCGAGCTATTTCCAGCACAATTTTTCCCATAGGATAATGCCCGCCTTTATTGGTGATAATGTTTACTCACTCAAGACAAAACAAAGAATGTTTTCTGATGTTTCCATTGGAAGAGGGCTTTTTTTGTTGCAGTAAATTAGATGCAGTCTTTAATTTCCAGAAAAGAAAAACAATGACCCAGCAGTATTATTCAGCATGAATTCATGTTAGTATTCACTCAGCGATTATGTCAGCATCAAAAGGTATTGCACTGAAAAGTTATATGGAAAAAATTAGATTGTCGGAAAGAATAAGTTGGCGTAGAATAGGATGTCGAAAAAGATCTATTGTGTGAGAAAAGGAGTAAGCGACGAACATACCTAAAAGAAGGAACAATAGAAGACGTTGGTAAGAGGCTAATTGCTTTTTCGATTTATTTCTGAGGCTAAAAATGCTTAGGGAAGTGTGCAAAACGGATTTCACTATTACAGTTGTTAGGTTGACGTTCTAGTTTCAGAATCATACTGAATTCCACTGAATTCATACTGAATTCCAATATTAAGATAGGGTAAAACGCCAGCCGTCGTTCGCATGAAACAAAAGCTCAGTTATTGTTTTTTAATTCCTCTTGAATCCATGCATGAATTTCAGTTTTCCGTTTTCCTTATATTATGGTGACACAAATTATATAATTGTATACCTATTTTTTGCTGGTTTAATTTTGTTATATGTCAATAATCCAAACTGTCCCACGAGCTGTTAGTAGCAAGACTGACCTAAAAATAAAGTGAAATTTGTTATTAAGATTTACAAAAATTCTTCTCGCGGTAATTGTAAGTCACTGTTTGGTTGGAAGCTGGCTGAAGAATTAAAAATGAGATTGTCAAAAATGTCATAATAACATGTTGGAAAAACCTAAATTACGTACTGTCGGAGACATAATTTATTTCACTAGGTCGTGGTGTAAATATGTTACAATAACATAGACTGCATGGTAGTGGATTGAATAGTGGCCTTCAAAAGCAGGAAATAAATAGTTATGTAAATGAGAAACATCCCGCTTCGCAGCGGAAGTGAAAAGTAGTTCCACCCGCGCGAAAGAAGTTTTTTTTTAGGAGTACAAAATTCAACAAACATCTTCTCGAAATTTTATTGGGTCTCACAATTGATTCCTTTTTTAATCCCACCCCTCCCCAACAAAAAATAAATAAATAAAATAAAACAAAGAAAAATCCTTCATTGTTGTTGGATAACGCGAACATGTCAGACACGGAAGACTTTATTCGGACAAATATACTATCACGGAGGGTTTGAGTGCGAGGCTTTCAAGATTGAAAAGTTATAATATATGGATCGTAGTATTTAAGAGCAAATGTCCCCAAGGTTTGAGCAAAATTGGAAATGGCCAAAATAAACTTCCCTTCATTTTTTGTGTGAAGTTACTCCTTCGGGTGGAAGTTGTCATGATGGTATTTTTTTCATTTCTCGTGATAAACCAAACTTGGTATCAGGGGGGGGGGGGGAGTTCATGCCCAAAAATGCATTTTTTTGGATGTTTTAATCCCCGAAATGGACTTTTTGTTAGCTAATTTTATCAAAGCAGAAGAGACTGGTTGAAATTCTATTTACATCCTAGCAATCTATCATCCTTCCACTTACAAAAATGTTATTAGATTTTTTCCTTGTTCCCGGGGGGACCCCTGGCCCTCCATTCTTTGTAAGGGGGGAACTCTACTTTTGAAAAACTGAAAATGAGACATCTTTGACTAAAACAAAATCTAACTGGTATTCATATTTTAATTGAATTCGAAGTCGTAAATAAATATTTCATCCTTTCTTAATCTTTTGATGCTTAAAAGTCCGCGGGCACTCCAGTGGTTTTGTAGGGCACGTGATTTGAAACAGGCACCTTAGGCAAAATGACAATTTTCTCCTATTTTAAGTGACCACTTGACAGAACTTAAGGAATGCTACAGCAGTTATATACCATCACGCTGTTTCTTCATCATCTATAGACTGCTATTATTTCCCTTTTGTTGGATAATGTTACGCGAATTGAGAAATATTACTTTTTCAACATCACAATCTCCTTGGGGACTGTTAATTTATGCAAAAACAGTACTCAGTTAACCGGGTTGAGAAAACTATAAAAATAAACTGGACAGTCGACTAAACTAAAAAGATAAGCTTTATAAGAAACAATTGTTGTCTGACATACCATTTTGTAAAGCAATCAGTTCAAGAGCGGCCTTAGCGCCAACCCCAAGTTGCGCCGAATTCAGAGATCCTTCAAGGTTCCATTTCGGTCAGGACGATTATTATCGCCAGATCAAGAGGTCAGTTCTTATCCTTGCAGCAGCTGCAAATGGTTTCATTTACAAGGATCTTCTATCCATTTTGCTGCAACCGCCAACAGATCAACCAAAACACTGCAAAGAGCTCCCAGAGAAGCAAACATCACTCGATACTCCAAAAATCTTGCTCTCGCCGCCATGTTGGATTTCGTGACATGAGTACTTCGGGTCTTTCCGGTATCCATGTTTCTCCCGCTGCTCAGAAATACTGTTTAAAGTCAACAGGCTTGTTCTTTAGAATTTTAAGCAAGTTCAAAGTATTGAACTATCACATTATTTGATAACATTCTTCTTACTCGTACAAGAGAATTAAAAGACTGAATGTTTACTTTTGTTTGGTGTACCGCTGACAGGAATCTTATTGCTTATCGCACCAGCTGGAGGCGTGCTTCACCTAAGTCTTAAGTTAGACGCAATCGCTCCCGACTCTCTTCATTCTTCACTAAATGGAGACATTGTTTTTTGCAAGTTGGACATTCTGCTAAAATAGGAGGCCACTTGCAATTGCTGGGGAGTTAAAAAATCAGATAGTCGAAACACGCGCTCATTCTCATCATTTTGTAGCGTTCCTCGTCGCCTTTGCAACATTTTCTCGGTTTGCTTTCGCCTCTGTCTTCTCCCCCTCTTCGTAAATTCTATTTAGAAAATCTTTCTGCTTTTCGTTAGAGGATGTTCTGTTGGCCTGGTTGGGCTTCATTGGGGTTTTTTGACGATGGGTTTGCTTTAAGACCGGTTCCTGCAGCCTGCGTCCGTAGCCCTGTTTCTCTTTATCATACGGTGATTTCCCAGCAGGTCGTATCTTGTGATCTCCGGTTTCAATATGTTCAGTGCCGTTGCCTCAGTGAGGAAGATCGGAAGTACGTTTTCACACATCCATCCACTGGGCACGAGAACAATGAGGTGACCTCAGTGGGATTCCTCTTCTGAAGTTGTACCTATAATTGTGGTTACTGTCCTCTCCATGTTATTATTCATTCTCACCTTCAGGATCGGCTTCTTCGTCATTTTTGTTTTTGTTTTGAGAAGGGCACAAAATCTCCACTTGCGGGAGAGCTTCCTCGATGATGGCGGAGTTCTCTGCGGTCTTCTTACCTTATTCTAACCTGATCAAAGCACAGTTTTAAATCATAAGCTAGAGTAAGCATGCTTCGCTAGTAGTCCGCTAACCAGGCTTGCTTGTATACGTACAATAGCCAACATAAATAGATAACTCCATTCCATATAAAAAGGAGATTAGGATAGGAGTTTTGTATGACCAGGTAAAGTTCCTGCACATGTAGTATCATCCCTTATGACCAGTTTTATTTTCAAAGTGGCAGAAGAACTTTATGTTGCATACAAGCAGTGTTATTAAAAACATTTCCATCTTAACATTTTGGGGGAAATCGGAGATATGTATACAATTTTGCATTCCTTGACACAGTCCCTACGGGGTCCTAGTTACGGGGGGACAGGGGTACTCAATAAAGTTTTATACGAGAAGGCTCCGCCCAGAGGTTCAAACACTTACCCTTTAATATACTCATTTTTACCAAAATGGTACCACGTTCATACCTAGAGCAAAATTGGACCCCTTTCTTATACCTCAAGGATAAGTCAAAACTATATGATTTCCTATAACTGCCACGTTTTTCTCGGGCTTTCAGAATGCGTGTATATTAGGGTCATTCATTTTTTCGCAAAACTGAAAAATGAAAAATGAAAAGTGTCGGCTCAATTTCATTTTTTTAACCTCTTTAGAAAATGAAAAACGAATTTTGTGTAATTCATTTTTTAATTTTCATTTTTTCTGAAGCTCGAAAAATTAAAAAAAAGGAATTTAGTGTTTGGGTAATTTCATTTCTTAACCTCTTCAAAAAATGAAAAACAAATTCCATGTGGTTCATTTTTCAAATTCCATTTTTTCCTGGAAAATTGTAAAATGAAAAACGAATCGAGTTTTTGCTTAATTTTTCATTTTTTTGTGAAAAAATGGAAAATGAAAAATAGACAGAAATTCATTTTTCATTTTTCTAAAAAATAATGTGTCAGTCTATATGTGCTTTCAGAGTCACCTAATTTACGCATTTCGCGCGCACTTTTTCGCTAAGTTGACGAGCGAAATGGCTGAACTGCCTTCGGGTCTGGGAAATTCAGACGAATATCACATTATCAAGAGGACATAATAATAATAATAATAATAATAATAATAATAATAACAATAATATAATAATATAATGATCAAAAGCGCAGTACAAATACGTAAAGAAATAACTATTTCATTTCACACATGATGAGGCCAGAGTGGATCGAAAGCTGAAGAAAACTTAAGTAAACAAGGGGCAACAGTCAGTTATGTTTGGGGTAAGTTAACTGATGCAAAATCAACGCTTCTATTCATGAAACATGCAGCAGTCAATTGAATGCCATTTCGGGGAAGCTTATCGTAGGTCTTATTGCAAAAGCTGAGAAGACATCGGCTAAAGGGTGAAGCGGCTAAACATGAAACGTAATCTCGTCGGCTTCGCTTACAAGATATCTGGGTACGAGACTGACATGAAACGAAAAAGTTATTTTTTGGTTTTCACGGCGTACCTTATTATAGGAATTCAATATACCAAAGCATTTTAACAACGCGAACAAAATCTACGGGTTACATGCAAAATTAACACGAATTTTCGAGAAGTTTACATTCATCGTGGCGTACATGTTTACGTGCACATATTTAACACGAAATTGATGCTTTATTTGATGTTTCCCTATTCCCTTCTACTGTCGGACATATTTCAATAGATCTCAGCCGATATATCTGGTATGCACTGCAGAGAGGAGCTGACAAAAGAGGTGAGGTCAAGTCTATTAGATACAAGCCATCTCCGCTTGTTCAAGGCGGTCTGGAAATACCTGGTATTGAGGTGACTGCGAAATGGAAAAAAACGGCGATGGGCATTTTGCACAAGAAAGTAGAAGAAGCCGAGCTATCGAGCCGAGCCGAGGCTGTTAACCTCGACCATCACAAAGGTACCATCTGAAAACGAGGAGAGCTCAAACCTTTCATTCATCCTTCGAAGGCCATTCCGTATCTCCTCGATATTAGTCAACCACGTGAAGGGAGCTTTTTTCGAGCTGAAATGTGGCAAGGATAACTACAGTAAATTAACTACGCCATGAAAGTGTTCAAATCACTTTTTTCTCTCATGTTTAGCCGCTTCACCATTTCGCTTCTGTTTCAAGACCAAGCTTCACCAAAATGGCGTTCAATTGACTGCTGCATGTTTCATGAATAGAAGCGTTAATTTCGCATCAGTTAACTTACCCCAAACATAACTGACAGTTGCCCGCTTGTTTACTTAAGTTTGCTTCAGCTTTCGATCCACTCTGGCCTCACCATGTCCTCTTGATAATGTGATTAATTCGTCTGAATTTCCCAGACCCGAAGAGAGTTCAGCTATTTCGCTCTTCAACTTAGCGAAAACGTGCACGCGAAATGGGTGAATTACATGATTCTGAAAGCACGTTTAAGAGTGACACTTCATTTTTTTAGAAAAATGAAAAATGAATTTCTGTCTATTTTTCATTTCCATTTTTTTTCACAAAAAATTAAAAATTAAGAAAAAACTCAATTCATTTTTCATTTTTCAATTTTCCACAAAAAATGGAATTTGAAAAATGAACCACACTAAATTCATTTTTCTTTTTTCGAGCTTCAGGAAAAAATGAAAATTAAAAAATGAATTACACAAAATTCGTTTTTCATTTTCTAAAGACGTTAAAAAAATCACATTGAGCCGACACTTTTCATTTTTCATTTTTCAGTTTTGCGAAAAAATGAATGACCCTAATTTTCACGCATTTTTCAGTCGTTCTGATCAGTTGCTCAAGGGGTGCCAAAATTTGGCACCCTTTTAGCCACCATTTCTTCCACTTTGCAGCCGATTTTGTGAACCCTTCATATACTAAAATGGCAATCTTCCCTACCCTTCAGTATACTGCGAACTTAAAAAGGCACCCCTTTCTGGCCGGGACTTCCTATGTAATCCACTATAGGGAATACCCCCTCCCCCCCCTCCCCCACCCTAGTTCAAAGTTAAAAAACCGAAGATAAAATTCCGGTCAGCGGTACACCAGATAATCGTAAACATTCAAACTTTCAATTCTCATGTACGAGTAAGAAGAATGTTATCAAATACTGTGATAGTTAAATACTTTGAACTTGCTTAAAAATTGAAAGAACAAGCCAGTTGACTTTAAACAGTATTTCTGAGCAGCGGGACAAAAATGGATACCGAAAAGACCCGAAGTACTCATGTCACGAAATCCAACATGGCGGCGAGAGCAGGATTGGTGGAGTATCGAGTGATGTTTGCTTCTCTGGGAGCTCTTTGCAGTGTTTTGGTTGATCTGTTGGGGGTTGCAGCAAACTGGATAGAAGATCCTTGTAAATGAAACTATTTGCAGCTGCTGTAAGGATGAGAACTGACCTCTTGATCTGGCGATAATAATCGTCCTGACCGAAATGGAACCTTGAAGGATCTCTGAATTCGGCGCAACTTGGGGTTGGCGCTAAGGCCGCTCTTGAACTGATTGCTTTACAAAATGGTATGTCAGACAACAATTGTTTCTTATAAAGCTTATCCTTTTAGTTTAGTCGACTGCCCAGTTTATTTTTATAGTTTTCCAGACCTGCCAACCCCCAAAACATGCAAATCTGGAGATTTTGAAAAAAAGCCCAGAAAAACCTGGAGATTGGGACCTCAAACCTGGAGATTTCCAAAAAAAGGGTGAAATCAAAATAAAAATGGTAGAATTTTCTTGTTTCAAGGTATTCTTTACCTTTTTTGTGCTCCCTACTGTATTCTTTTGCTGCTTTTTTTTTTGAAGAGTCAGTTTCTGTTTTGCTGTCGATGCGAGCCGGCCATTTTGAGTAGAGACCTTAGCGCGCCACCTATGTTTCATGTACCTAGGTCTCCCTCAAACATTAGATCTGCCAAATTCAGCCATTTTCAACACAAATTTTTCAATACTAATTCAAACAACCTGAATTGTTTGGCAGTTTCAAGATTTTCTGATTCACCGTGTCATTTGGAGGCCAAATCGTGAGACCGTGAGCTAATACCCCAAACCGTAAGTCTCACGGTCAAACCGTGAGAGTTGGCAGGTCTGGCACTGTTTTCTCAACTGGTTAACTGAGTACTGTTTTTGCATAAATTAACAGTCCCCAACGAGATTGTGATGTTGAAAAAGTAATATTTTTCAATTCGCGTAACATCCTACAAAAGGGAAATAATAGCATTCTATAGATGGTGAAGAAACAGCATGATGGTATATAACTGCTGTAGCATTCCTTAAATTCTGACAAGTGGTCACTTAAAATAGTAGAAAATTGTCATTTTGCCTAAGGTGCTGTTTTAAATCACGTGCCCTGCAAAACCACTGGAGTGCCCGCGGACTTTTAAGCATCAAAAGATTAAGAAAGGATGAAATATTTATTTACTACTTCGAATTCAATCAAAATATGAATACCAGTTAGATTTTGTTTTAGTCCAAGATGTCTCATTTTCAGTTTTTCAAAAGTAGAGTTCCCCCCCTTACAAAGAATGGAGGGCCAGGGGTCCCCCCGTGAACAAGGAAAAAATCTAATAACATTTTTGTAAAGTGAAAGAATGATAAATTGCTAGGATGTGAATAGAATTTCAACCAGTCTCTTGTGCTTTGATAAAATTAGCTAACAAAAAGTCCATTTTCAGGGATTAAAACATCCAAAAAAATGCATTTTTGGGCATGAACTCCCCCCCCCCCCTGATACCAAGTTTGGTTTTGCACAAGAAATGAAAAAAATACCATTATGATTACTTCCACCCGAAGGAGTAACTTCACACAGAAAATGAAGGGAAGTTTATTTTGACCATTTCCAATTTTACTCAGACAGTGGGGACATTTGCTCTTAAGATATTTGGGGAAAATTAAAGTGAGTTTAGCTCCCTTCCTTTTAGACCGTTTTGGTTTTTTGTTTACAATATTCTTCTAGTTAATTAAAATCAGTGGCGGTCCAGCATTTTGAATAAAATCTATTTTTACCTTATAAAACACAACATCATTAATATTTTTTCATGTGTCATAGACTAATTACGAGATGCATTAGTGGTATATTTAAAAGATATATAGTTTTCCTGGAATAACGAGACAATTTAATTCACTATTGCATTAACTTTTAATTCAAGGAACCCACAAACAGGAAGTATTTGAGGGCCTCGGATAGAACAGCAAAATATATTGAGTGCGGATAAACATAGCGCAGTTCGATAAACCCAGCGACATCTTGTGAATACACAGTTATCTCTGGTAAAACAAACTGAGTTTAGACACTATCTGCGGCTTATGAATGTGTCCATTTTCCCTTTTGGTTATATTTATTTTCACCGGCTTGAATTCGGAGCTCGAAAGGCCTAGCTAACAAGCGAAACCAGCTGCCCACGGGTACAACGGAACGCTGGTTCATGCCTCAACCTTAAGAATGCTGACTTAATGCTAGCTAGCTAGCTAGCCAGTTTTAAAGACATTTCTATACAGAAGCTTACGCGAATAACATACTAACATTTATTCCACTTCACTGAGTGGTGACATCCATGCAACTTATAAAACGTTATTCAAAATAAACCGATGTAATTGTGCCCTTCATTAAGGTGGAGTCAATTGATTTTTATGGATCTCACAAATAATAATTTAAAAAAACTGTTTTCACGCAATTCTTTAGTTTTAATTCAACAATTATTTCAAAATTTCAAGGTTTCCTGTTTCACAAATTCCTGGTATAATATAAACCATTCAGTTGATTTATCTGCAAACTCTCTTGGTACTGTCTTGTTGAACACTTTCTTTTCCTTTATGTTTTCGTTACAAAGAGCTCTTAAATTTTCCGTATCAATTGTTTAAGCGTGATTAACTTGTTTTCTTGTAAGAAGGCTAAATGGGCTTCAGCTGATCTAAAATTTTAAGCCGCGTATTAACTTGTTTTACTGGTTTTGTGAGCATCATTTTATTGTTCCAAAAACACCATTAACCTCGTCAAAGCAGCAAATATTTGAAAATTTGTTTTCTCATTTGTTTCCGTTTTTAGCCTCTTCAACTTCAGTATGTCATCGACAGCAGATATCACCTTTAAACTGGTGTTCTCTGTGATGATAACCGTAAACGTCTTTGGTAACACACTTGTCATCTTGGTGGTGGTGCGGAATCGGAGTATGCAGACTCCTATGAACTATCTGCTGGCTAATCTGGCCTTGGCTGATATGTTATTCGCGCTGTTCTTTATTCCACGAAGACTACTGATCACAGAATTCCAGCACCCTAGTGGTTGTGTAGGAGATCTCTTGTGTAAGACGTTCACTCATGCAAACTTATCTTGGGTGGCATCAGTCGCGGCGGTCATGACATTGGTATTTATTGCATGGGAGCGATACCAGGCCATTATTTACCCACACAACAAGCGCGGCCGTATGACGAAGGGAAGGCTCAGAAACGTAATTATAATTTCATGGGTTTCGTCTGTTCTTTTTCTTCTGCCAGAGACATATGCTTTATATTACAATGAAAAGAAACGAATGTGTGCTTGGAATTTTCCTGATTGGCTCGGTAAAACGGACTCTGTCTTGTGGCTTTTTGCCATTGGCCTGTTCCCGCTAGGTGCCATGGGAGTCATGTACGGCTGCGTGATACGACGGTTGTGGTTTTCAGACGACCACACGACAAATATATCCCAGAGATCATTGCTTCAGTCAAGGAAACGCGTCACCAAGACCGTCTTCCTAATAACCGTGGTCCTGGGAATTTCTTGGCTTCCTAATCTGATTTACTACTTTCTCGAGATGTTCTACCTAATCAACGATACAAGGACAATAGTCACCAATATTGGTTCTTCTGAAAAGTTGTTTCGTGTCGTTACTTACGTATTCATATCAATAAACTCCACCGTTAATCCTGTTATTTACGCAACTCAAGACAGGAGGTTCCGACGTCACATGTGGAGACTAGTAACAAGCAGATGAAAAATCACAACTGAACTGTGAAAAATCACAACTGAACTGTGTGAAAAATCACAACTGAACTGTGAAAATCACAACTGAACTGTGAAAAATCACAACTGGACTGTGAAAAATCACAACTGAACTGTGAAAAATCACAACTGAACTGTGAGCCTTCTGGGCCATCGAATACTGTAAAATCTGCGAAAAATTGGAAAATTCGTCTAGTCAGCGAAAACCAGTAGAAGAAGGAGTTGAGAGGGCCCCGACGAGAACTGCGGTTTTTGCGAAAACTGTGAAAATTGCAAATATTGTAAAATCTGCGAAAAATTGGAAAATTCGTCGAGTCAGAGAAATCCTGTAGAAGAAGGGGTAGAGAGGGCCCCGACGAATCTTTATTGTAAACATCGAACACACAACTATCTTTCCGGGCCTGAAAAGTTATCGACACTTCCGAGAAACTGGTCCCTGGTCTGGGTAAATGGTGTTCAACAAATTACTCCAAAATTTATTCTTTCTTTATAAGTTGCAAAGGATATATCTCTTCGACACTTACTGAAATCATCCAGAAGCGTAAGACCTGTGAGTCTGTGTGAGTTGATGTTAAGGCCGCGGGTGAGAGACTAGATCATCAGTATTCATTTATTTAAAGCGTATGCACGAAGTGCGACGAGTGATAGCGACATTGCGCGAAATATTCATAAGTGAGCTCTGCAGTATAAAATCTTTAGTTTATGCATCAATGATTGCTCGTGCGCTTAATCGAGTGGCAGGAAATATTGTGCATTTTAAGTATTGTTAAATAAAAATTTTCATAATAACAATAAAAAACGTTAATTGCAACTTTTTAGAATTTTTACAGCAAAACAAATCGAAAATAAAATACTGTTTCTATCTCTATCTCGAACATTTATCAACATCACCAATTTTGTGTCCAATATTTATCAACATCTGGGTCTTTCGTAAGTGGAACTCCGTGAAGTTTTTTCTGTGTATATATACACTGCTCCACAGACTGGAACTGAATAATAAAAGAGTTCGGTTTTGTCGTTCTTTTTGGTTTTAATTAGTGTTTAATTCTACGTTTAAGCGGAAAAATCCGCTTTGAAAATTTCGATAGTAAAATTCTCTTTCTATTTTGTGTGTGGTATAAATATTAATTTGTTCAGCACCAATGCTTTTTTCTTTCGTTTATTTTCGAAGGAAAACACACGATTTTTTTAGATTGCATGCAACCTAATGTTTGTTTCTGGAGTGTTAACAATAGCTTCTTAATTTTTACATCCATAATTTACATAATAAAATAATCTTGGCTTAAACACTCGTGTTTCTTCGATAAGCCTTCGGAAGCCCTAAAACCACCAATTTTGTGTCCAAGAATACAGCGCGGATATAAAATTTCCTGAACCGACACAGCAGACAGGTAAAATAGGTGTTTTGTAGGTTGTCACAACAGAAGCACTTTTTTAAAACAGGCTTTTTAACAGAAGTTTTAAGTCTTCAAATTTAAACAAGGACGATTTTACTAATTTAAAGGCTTATAACTTTCAGTGGAACTTGAAATCACAAAATCGGCTTCTGTTGTGACACAATAGAGGTTTTAACTGATCAATTAGTGGCAAAATCAAGAAGCTTTGCCTTCTCCACGAGGAGAAAACTTGGACACGGAGTCGCGTTTTACCAAATCTTAACTTTGGAAGCTCAAAGCATCGCAAAGAAACGCAATTTATCAAAGAAAAAATAATCTTGTTGCACTTCCAACATTCCTCAAGCCCTCTATTAAGTTTCAACGAAATCGGCTCCCAAACGATCAAGATCTAAAGCTTTTTAACGTACGACCTTCACCAAAATTTTGCCTTATAAATTTATTCATGAGCAGCCTGTCACCCGCGGCCTTAAGGTTACCGTGTACGTTAAAAATGGTAAATTTACGATTTTTATTTTTTTCCATAAAAATAAACGTTTCCTTGGAATCTTTTAATTCCGAAAAAGAAATTCGAAAATTCAGCAAATATTCGCCAAGAAAATGGGATGACCGTTTTCCACCGGAAGTGAAAGTTTATTTTTGATTGACAGCTAATTGATGCGAGTGCAGCCATCCAGAACGATTTTCGCGGGAAAGATTGTTTATGGGAGAGCCTCCATATTTATTGTTTCCCGAAGCGTTCTATGTCCGTTTATGTTATATTTTTGTCGTTAGAACCCGGTTTTCTAAGTTATGACTTTGCTATGGAAACCCACAGGCCGCGGAAATGTCCGTGGGCTAACTCCAAAAAGCAAAAAAAGAGGAAAACTCAGAAGACAAGAAAGCATGACAGAGGAAACACGTTGTAGCCTCACTGCATCAGACAAGGTTCATATCATCGGGAATGGCCGTCAGAACCTTCCAATTACGAGGAAAGTATCGGAGCGAGCAGGCAAAATATCCTTAGAACGGAAGAAAGAGGGTATTGAATGTTTGGACTGATTTTAATCGCAATAGTGACAGTGAATCGCCAGACGATTTAATACCAAATAATATTTTGCGAGCGCAGACTACGCGGAAACGTACAGCATCTGTTATTACTGCAATTCGATGGAATACATTGTAGTGCCTCCGTTCGATCTCTCTGGGATAGTAGAGCAGCCCTGAACAAGCGACCTAACATGAATACAGTTTACAACACACAATCATTCAAGTAACCTGATAACTGTTACCGTTTACCAGCTCCCGCATAGCGTAAACAAAGAAGCGACAATAAAGAGATAGTGAATTTAAATTCATCTCGTTTTACCCGTGTTCTCTTTTGATTTTCTTCAATGTTTTGATTTTAATGCAAAAAGAAGAATTTTATTATTTTATATTTGTTAATACAGTGTACATGTAGCCCGTGGTATATAGCCAACGCTGGAAGACGACCTTTTGATCTCTTCGCAGGGAATCTCGCTTGCTGTCACAGCTAAGGGAAAGTACGTTTTTTCTTGGGGGGGGAGGGCTGGGGCCTCAGAGGGGAGGGTCATCAGTGAAAGGGAGCACCAAAAGGGGAGGGCCATACCTCATGTGAGCTATTCAAGGGAGGGTCACACATCTTTTCCGGAATTTTTTAATGAGAATTTTTGTGATGTTGCTTTCCATTTTTCTTACAGATTAAGGTTTTGTTTTCACCTACTTTGATTTAATTTGGTGTTTTGTTATAGGTACTAGGTTGCATTTCTACATGTATATTATGCCATGGCACATAGTTTTTCTCGGAGGACTCGTGTCCTTTTGCGTCCGTATCGAGAAGTACTTGACTCAGGTATCGTTTCTTCAGCTTCTTGCTGTTGGCTATCCGCTGCCTGATCTCCTGAGTCGTTTAGTTCTGAAGAGTTACTAGTAGATCCAACAATGCGTTCTACCCTGTCGGAAATGTAGGAAATATTTGTTTTTGAGAGGCAGATTTCGCATGCTAAACAAATAAACCTTTCTGTTAAAATAACCAACAGCAATGCCGGCTAGTCGGAGAAAGAAGCGCGTGTATTTTCCCTTAGATATTTTATGTTGAAAACTTTTATAATACTCAAATACTTCCATATTCAAACTTCAGCTATAAAACGTAAATATCCCACACTGATTGTTCGCATTTTCTTTGTTTCAGCGTGCACACATTCAATATTGAGATATATTCATATTCAAACACTTTGCGTTCACTAGCGAAACGTTCTGAGGTTTCTACAGCATGGAACATACCATGTAGTAGTGAGGGTAGGGTCGCACTTTTGTCAGTCACCTAAAGGTGGGGGGTCAGGAGTGTTTTCATTAAAACGCAAGGGAGGGCCAACACTTTTTTGGAAAAAAATCCCAAATTTCCCCAGCCCTCCCCCCCCCCCAAGAAAAAACGTACCTTTCCTAATAATTTCACTCATTTGTACATTGGCCTATCAGATCCCGATGAAACCGCTCTTTTGTTGTTACTTTACTACACTCTTTTGGAAAGAAACAAATATGTCTAAACAATATTGAAATCTTTTGGATACCAACAATTGCCTTTAAAAATTCCCTATTTGCCAGCGAGAAACGGACAAAACAATTGTGTGTCGAACACGCGCTATGCGATTGCTTGATAACGCAAGTAAAAATAAACCCTTTGAGCATTGTTCAATTGTAAGCTTTGCTAAGCTTGACACTACAATAAGTACCCATTCAACCAACATAAGAAGCGCTGTTCAAAAGAGCTGCTGCAGTTGTACTGATTCAATCACAGCGCTCCACAGAGCTCAGTTTCACTTCGCTTCGCTTTTTTGCCCGCCTTGGCCGCTTCAGTTTAGGCCCAGCTGGTTGGCTTGAGGTTTTCGCTCTTTTGGTTCTCCCCATCACGATAATATCAGTTAAACGACGTCCAACATTGAAAGAAATTCGACAAAATGGTAAGACGGTTGAATGTTAGGAACACTAGGATTTGCGTGGAGAGAATATTGCGCGAAATTTCCACGGGAGGTGACCGGAAGATAAAATAGCACCCACTGATTGGTCTACTGTCGGCAAAGGTGTTTGGAGGCGGTGTTTGTTTGCGTAGCGAAGAATTTCTGTCGAGCGCTATTTCTCGGCATTCATTTTTCGCTTGAAGGTGACACTTTAAAGAGTTCCAACTCAAAGGCGATTTGTTCGATTTTAATCAAATTTGGAGAGTCGCTCGCTTGACGTTTCTTCAACAAGAACATGTCGGGGAATTCGATAATTCTAAATATTTTTTCGTTAAGAACCATTTCTGTGCCGTTACTCCGTATGTTTTTCTTGCGATTTAGAAAATGTTTGAAAGCTTTTGAACGCGGCTGAATAAAGGAAAACCCCAACACGGTTTTTTAGCCCTTATGTACCGGACTTTCACCAAGCAAAAAAAATTGCAAACCTTAAAATTCCCTTTGAGCTGGAGCTTTCAAAAGGCGATCTAGACCTTCATATTCAGACTTCGTGGAAAACTTAAAATTTCGTTTTCGTGAAAAGTTAGTGGTATATTCAAATAGCCAGTTTTATAAGCTTTAATTAGATATGGGGTTGGGGTATCTGCAGCGAAACTGAGAAGCGCTACATGGGTAAGACTGAAGACACCTCTGAATGTACACGGTAACGTTAAGGCCGCGGGTGAGAGACTAGATCATTAGTATTCATTTATTTAAAGCGTATGCACGAAGTGCGACGAATGATAGCGACATTGCACGAAATATTCATGAGTAAGCTCTGCAGTATAAAATCTTTGGTTTATGCATCAATGATTGCTCGTGCGTTTAATCGTGTGGCAGGAAATATTGTGCATTTTAAGTATTGTTAAATAAAAATTTTCATAATAACGATAATAATAAATGCGTTGAGCGCTCGCTTGTTGTATCTGTACCGTTCTTTTTAATCTTTATGTGTCAGTTGAACGTTAATGGCAACTTTTGAGAATTTTTCCAGCAAAACAAAACGAAAATAAAATACTGTTTCTATCTCTATCTCGAATATTTATCAACATCGCCTATTTTGTGTCCAATATTTATCAACATCTGGGTCTTTCGTAAGTGGAACTCCGTGAAGTTTTTTCTGTGTATATATACACTGCTCCACAGACTGGAAAATAGTAAAAGAGTTCGATTTCGTCGTTCTTTTTGGTTGTAGTGTTTAATTCTACGTTTAAGCGGAAAACATCCGCTTTGACAATTTCGATAGTAAAATTCTCTTTCTATTTTGAGTGTGGTATAAATATTAATTGTTCAGCACCAATGCTTTTTTCTTTCGTTTATTTTCGACGGAAAACACACGATTATTTTAGATTGCATGCAACCTATTGTTTGTTTCTGGAGTGTTAACAATAGCTTCTTAATTTTTATATCCATAATTTGCATAATAAAATATTCTTGTCTTAAACACTCGTGTTTCTTCGATAAGCCTTCGGAAGCCCTAAAACCACCAATTTTGTGTCCAAGAATACAGCGCGGATATAAAATTTCCTGAACTGACACAGCAAACAGGTAAAATAGGTGTTTTGTAGGTTGTCACAACAGAAGCACTTTTTTAAAACAGGCTTTTTAACAGAAGTTTTAAGTCTTCAAATGTAAACAAGGACGATTTTACTAATTTAAAGGCTTATAACTTTCAGTGGAACTTGAAATCACAAAATCGGCTTCTGTTGTGACACAATAGAGGTTTTAACTGATCAATTAGTGGCAAAATCAAGAAGCTTTGCCTTCTCCACGAGGAGAAAACTTGGACACGGAGTCGCGTTTTACCAAATCTTAACTTTGGAAGCTCAAAGCATCGCAAAGAAACGCAATTTATCAAAGAAAAAATAATCTTGTTGCACTTCCAACATTCCTCAAGCCCTCTATTAAGTTTCAACGAAATCGTCTCCCAAACGATCAAGATCTAAAGTTTTTTAACGTAAGACCTCCACCAAAATTTTGCCTTATAAATTTATTCATGAGCAGCTTGTCACCCGTGGCCTTAACAGGATGGAACTTCTGATACCCTGATCTCAAGTCACTTAGCCTTGTACGTATTTCTATAACGTGTTTCGACTACCTATAATGTCACACATCGCGCACATTTCAAGGGACGTCTGCTGTAACTACAAAACGAAAAACTTCCAGCGTCCTTGAGTCTTACCATAAATTACTAACCTTTCTTTTCCAGCGAATAAAATGATCGGTCACTGGCTCTTAGATGATTCTGATCCAGATGTAAGGTCGGTAAAGAATAATCTTTTTCTAGCTTATTTTTATTGCTGGTTTTGTTTTAAGGAATTGTCTTTGGCTAAGGTTTGTCCATTAAATAATGGATGCTCTTTGAAAGATGGAAGGCAGAAGATAACTCAGCGTAAGAGTAATCTTGACAAAATTTTAGGCTCACAAGCCAAAATTAAACAAACCCCAACACGTTGAGAGACGACGAAGCGGATTGAAGGTGACAAAAACTGACCAATCGTATCAATGTTTTGAGCCTTCAAAGGCAATAGTATGACTGTTTACCTGACGAATTAGGACACAACCAGAGACTTACTGCCTTCGAAGTATGATAAACGATTCACGTGACTCTGATGATGACTTCCTCTCATGTTGAAAAAACATAAATCAATGTCTACTCCAACCCCGGACGACCACGCTAAATATTCTAAGAATCAATGTGCTCAAATCCAGCAAAGGGACCATTTACGCTTTGAATACAAACCCTTTTTTAGTGAAAAAATGGCGGGGCGTGGTGAGGGGCTTAATGAAGGGGATGGCTTATTATACACTTGAGTTCAAATGAATGACGCCTCAAAGAGACGATCATAAGTTCGAGCGTAGCACCCCATTTCTCTTAGTGCACACTTTTTCTGCAGTCTAAGTCCTTAAAACGATTTTAAAGTGGCGAATCACTGGAATGTAAAGTTTTATTTTGGAAACATCATGAGTTTCCCTGCATATTCTAAATACATTTTGTGATAATTATCTGCGAGAGCTATCGGATCGATATTTAGTCACGAAGTGGGAATCTTCATACGCCTTCGGCATAAATAGCTGTTGTTGTTGTTATTTTGTTCTCGCAGGTATTTTGGTCCTGTTAACTTTACCAAAGGCTGGTGCTCTGGCAGCAAGGCCACGAATTTTAGTCAACTCGGCTCCTACGCTACTGTGCCCAACATAAACATTACAAACTGTGACTTTACAGTTGCATTTTGGATTAAATCCAGCCGTTTTGAGGGGCCTGGAATAGCAATCTGGTCAATTAGTGGAAAATTATTTTACGTGACACTAAAAAGATCCATTTTAGTTACATCGTTGTTTGACACGTTTGAAGAAGCAAGTTTTAGTAACAGGGATTAGAATCATAGCGCTGTCACGTGTGAGCAGTTTAAAATCAAGTTGTTTGTTAACGTCACAGGAAGAGCACTAAAGGAACAGTGGCACCAAAACTTCTTTCTGTCTTCAATCGATTACGAGCCCTACTATATCATAGGAAATAATCCAGATTTGTTTAAACTTCCATTGGTGACCCAGCCGTTTGTCGGATCAGTCCTGGATCTCTTTGTGGTTCGAGGCGTTTTGTCTGTGAAACAGATTTCTGATTTGTTTAAAGGTATGACACATTTCTTCATAGTTAATCGAAATACGGCTCTGGAATTTGCAGAGCTTAACAGCCAGTTTCTTTTATTAACTGCGATTTCATATTGTGTAGTTGGGATGGTAGCGAAGATATTTTTAGTACAAGGCTTATGTAATTAATGAGGACGAAAAAAAACGAGGCCTTTGACAATCCTCTTTCATGCGCCAAGTGCCTTGTTATACAGCAAAAGTTTAAACTAATATGAATCACATGTTTATGATCTGCGGATGACTTAAAAACGCATCATCATCGTCGTCATCAGCATCATAACCGTCATAATCATCAGACAAATTCAGTACCAGGGTTTCTATTTAACTTTCTTACATTGGCTTGTGTAGAGGCTTTTATTTTGACTTATTTATGATCGTTGGGTGACTTAAAAACCCATCATCATCGTCGTCGTCATCATCAAAGAGTTCATTATAAAGGATTGTATTTAACTTTCTTACATTGGCTTGTGTAGAGGCTTTTATTTGGACTTATAAATATAAATTGATATTGCAGTGAATATGAGTTTGAGTGTTGTTGTGCAGCATTTTGTGCAGAAGACTTTATAAGTTGTTTGACCACTACAAATTGAATTTTCCTATTCAACTTTCACACTTTCAATAACCACAGCGAAAATCGTAACTGGACCATTTTTATCTCCCTTCTCACTACTACGAGTACAAATTGTTGAATTTGGGGCAAAGCATTATACAAAGGGGTAAAGTTCAGCTTACTCTTGATCAAATGAGAACCTAGCAAATAATTTTTGTGATGCGTAGTAACTACGCAGAAACATGTTATTTTTATTTCATTAATTAAAGGGAAGCTGATGATACCTCCTGTGATTAACAACAAACAAGAGGAAATCGCTGGGTGCCATGTGAACCTCACTTGGAGTTTCCCAAGAGGCAGTGCGTGCCCCATCACATACACGATACGCTACAGAGAAATCAAAACATTTATGTATGACAGTGGACCTGGCTGGCTTCTGAAACCCCAAGTTACAAACATATTCCATGTCATTACACTTGACTGCGACAGGGAGTATGAGATTGCAGTATCTGCTAGTCTTCGTAGTGGCCCTGCGAGTGATTGGTCAACCTCTTGGCGAGTGAAAACAAACTCAGGTGTGATAGTATTTTATGTTTGGTTTGTACTCTAAATAGAACTAAAAATGCTTGACTCGGACGTCCTCTCTAAGCTTAGGTTAAGGCGAATTACTCACTCACGGCCCTCCACAAATATCATTTTACACTCGTTTCGAGTCTTCTTCATTCTTGTAGAGAGCTGTAGTTACTGAATTGGTTATACACCCGGTGAAAATGATTAATACGCAGGTGTTTATGCTTTATCTCTACATATTCAAGAAATTCTGATAAAGATGTAAACACCACCCGCCCAGACTAACTACTGCTATTTGCGGGATAGTGTTGTCCTTTTTATTTTACTTATAAAATTGAATAATAACTTTGAAACTTTGAAACTTTGACAATGTAACGTTTACATGCTTGTATGCTATGGAAACGGTAATGTCAATTGTCGATGTCAAGGTCAACCACCTTTTTCTTTGATATTACATAGTCCTGAACCTAGATTTGCCCCCTTCCCTCCCCCCTCCCCACCCATATAGACATGTAGTATAACTTATGGCTACTTTCTGTAATCGAATCATTAAATGTAGCGTTTACCTTGAATATCGGCAGGGTGCTGAGAATAAAGTGTTGTTTCTTTCAGTTAAAAAGGACAATTTAACTGGTTTAATTGCTGGAATTGCTGTTGCTCTCGTTGCTGCGATTGGTGTGGCGATCATTTACCACAGGAGGCGAAAAACGAGAAAACGCGGAACTTTTATGCGAAAAAGGTATGATTGAACACTTTCATCCATCGAATGAAACTCTCAGCTTTGAGTGCTGCATTGAACCTAACCTGAAACTAAACAATTGTTGAATGGTACCAATCACAATATAATTTATCCCGCTACTCGGTTCCCTTCACTTATAAAAAGCGTTTCGTCGGTCGCTAAGCGGGCTACGTTACGGGGATTCTCACGGGAAATTTTGCTAGAACAAAGGGAGACTTTTAAAAATGGACTCCATTTCCATCCTAGTCATCCGTAGCCAAACTCAGTTAAGTAGAAAACTAGTAGAGTAATTTCAAGCGAAACTGAGCCAGTATTTTTGGGTTTTCTCTGATTGCAATATTTCTTTTTAAAGTTGTCCTAAAAATAAGTGACAGCGCCTCTTTCTAATTACATGTAAAACAAAACATTGTTGCCTTCTGAATGGTTGGTACAGAGTACATGGTAATACGAAATTTGAAAAACTAAAATAAATAAATAAATAAATAAATAAAATGTAATGTTTTGGGTGTACTCAACCAGCAACGTCACCTCTCGCAGCAGGTGTCTGTGACGCATAAATAAGCTAACCAAAGGATACAGACATGTTCAATTGGTGATCTGCGCATTGCTGCATTATAAATTGCATAAAATAGCTTACTTAGAGTAGTTTGCTAACTAGACTAATTTAAATTTCAACACTGTTGTTAAGATCCAAGTCAGACATTGTTCCCCTACTGCTACGGGAAGTCCCGCCTGAGCGGGTAACCATCATGGAGGAGCTGGGTCGAGGATCGTTTGGTAAAGTTCACAAAGGAGTTCTGAAGGCATTGCCAAAAGCTGAAGTATTTTTCAAGCCCAGAGAGGAAAGAGTGGACATAAATGAAGGACGGGTGGTTGCCATAAAAGTTCTTCTTGGTGAGAAAATAAGTGGTGTTGACTTACGAAGAAAGAGCACATTCTGTTTGCTCTCCTAAACTTTCAAACCTTCTTCCGGAGCATATTAGTCGCAATCCGAGCGGTAGTCATTTTATTCTAATCTTACCTTTGTAAATAACTTTTTTATTCGCAGTTTTAAATTGATAACCCTTTATTCACACTGTAAATAATTGCATTCAGTTCTTAAATTTGTTTAAAATTATTGGCCATTGCCTAATATACTAATTGCGTTTTTCTTCCTCTTTTCATTGGGTCCTAATAATTGCCTCAGAACTAGGGCAAGGTGCATCATCATCATCATCAT
This sequence comes from Siderastrea siderea, assembly GCA_964030785.1. Lineage (NCBI taxonomy): Eukaryota > Metazoa > Cnidaria > Anthozoa > Scleractinia > Rhizangiidae > Siderastrea > Siderastrea siderea. Next base: position 45,843,540 of record OZ034966.1, on the reverse strand, counting down.
CATCATCATCATCATCATCATCATTATTGTTAAGCAAGGTAGATGCCTTTAAACAAGATTGAAAAATAGGATTGTGTCTAAGTGTCGTGTAAGAAGGACGTCTTTCCATCTAGAGAACATTATCATCATATTTGTTTGAGAAATTGTGCGTCATAGTAAAATCGTGCATGTCAACTTAACGTGTTTCTCATCAGTCAATACTGTTGCATCATTATAGTTGCGAGAGAACGATTTAAAAAACTAATACAGCGCACGCAGTGCTTCAGCGAGTTTCTCCCAAGTATTCCCGAAACGAGACACAAAAAATGTTCTCTAATGTGATGTCCGTAAAACGCGGATGAATTCGAAAATTCACCGTTTAGTGCTAATTCCAACTACATCGGTCCATGCTGTTAAAAATCATCCTGCAGCCTTTTTAGTGTAAAGAGTTTATTTATTTCATACTCCTTCCTCAAGGTAGCTTCCTAAGTTTCTCAATATTTGAATTCATCTTTAGCTTTTTGGTTTGTGTCTATTTATTTATTTATTTATTTATTCATTTATTTATTTATTTATGCATTCATTCATTCATTCATTCATTCAGAAAGAGCCGGGGAAGAAGGAAGACAGCAGTTTCTTCAGGAAATTGAGGTCATGAAGGAAATCGGTTTTCACAGAAATATTCTGAGCATGTTTGGTTACTGGGTCAAGTCAGAGCCCATCATGTTAATCTTGGAGTTTGTCCCTCACGGGGATCTCCTTCGGTGGCTTAGAAACAAAAGACATCAGGTGAGAATCCACTTGTTTTCCGATGTTGAGAAAAATAACTTACCGTGATGATTGGATTTACCTTTGGTAGCTCAAGGGAGGGCGCTTATTGAAGATCAAGGAGGACGGTTATTGGGGACGGGGTCGGGTACTTATTTCTTTTTTTTTTAACAGAAACAATGAAGTGCATTTAAATAAACAATACACAGAATCTGTAACAAAAATTGCAACGGTAACATAATAACTGGAAAGATTCGAATGGTTCGCATGGTCAGAATAGCGTTCGCTTGTCTATTCGAAGGCTCAGGATCGGGTTCTTCAGTAACATCAGGCGCTGCAGCACCAGTACAAACTGATCCACGGCGCATTAATCTACTGTCTTTCGTTGACAAACGGATGCTAATAATTAGATCACTAAGAAGACCATATAATTCACTTGTCTAAGTGTGGATTCATTTGCAGCATACGCGTATACTTGTCGCATTCTTAACGCGTACCCTGTTGTGAATAAACACGTCGATAGCCCCCAGAAAACTACCCGAGCGAAACGCCTATTGTTTTCAGCTTGAAAACAATTACGTTCATTGTCAGGGCGAAAAGTAAGGAAAGCTCTAAAAATTCTACTTCTTGGGTGGTTGACTTCGCTTTCAATGCTGTGGAGCGTGATGCCCTATGATAAGTTAGTTCAGCAGTTGTGGTGGAAGTAGCAATCAGAATGTGGCTGGCACAGGTAGAGGGGAAAATGGAATAATGGTACAAATGTACTTTTTTGCTATTTTGCCAAGAGGAAATATTCAACTGATAGGTTCAATTGATACTTCTGATTCACCTATGGTGCCAGCAAACGTATTAAGGTTATCTGCAACACGGTGATAATTAAAATGCTGGAGGGGTGGGAAATTCGACAGACTGTTTATTTGCATCGCATACGGGATACGCGTATGGGGTATGCGATTACTCAATGGCGTATCGATTTATCGCATTCAATGAAGATATATTTGCATTTTAGCCGCACGGGAAAATGCAATCCTTTCGCAAGTATTTGAGCAGGCATGTTCCTCCTTTGGGAAAATTAATCAGAATTGACAGCGCCAAAATAGCCAATGAGGTACGAGCGCACGCTGGAACGTGCCATTGATTTATCGCCTACCCCATACGCGTAACCTAAATGTGATGCAAACAAACAAGTTGTTGCATTTTTTGCTATACGTGTATGCTGCAAATGAATCCACCCTAAGTCTTAGAGAATTCTATGTCAATAGCTTCAATGTTGCTTTCGCAATAGGGGTGAACTATTGAAAGGGGGCGCTTACCGAAACAGGGACGCTTATTAACCAGGCGACGCTTGGGGAGCGCTTATGAGACTGAAGGGGGCACTTATAGGAGGAAGGGCGGTGCAAAACGGTCGGGCAAAATCAAGTTTTCCCTCACTCAGCAAGCCACCAGCTTCTCGATAGCCAATTTTAATCAAAATTGTGTCTCTTTTCAATCTTGCAGCTAAATTTTAAAAACACTGTCGACGTTGATATGACACCTTGTTCAACTGAGCACGGCAGTACTGATCATAAAAGCTCCAAAATATGTTCTGAGATTACGAATAAGGAAGATACCCCAGAAGAAAATGCGGAAGGAGGAGACAAGGAAGAAGGAAATATGGAAGATAACAAACAAGGAAAAGCAGAAACCAAAAACGACGATAGAAGAACCTCAGGCATTCTAACTTTCATTGCTGAATCTCTACCACAAAGCCCAAAACCGGAAGACGGCAGTGAAGTTTTAAAGAAGACGAACATCAACAACAGTTTGAAAAACATCATTTCTTCTCAGGAAGACATTTCGTGCGAAACAAATCCACCGACTGACACAAGAGAAAATAAAAGGGAGAAGCAAACAGTTATGTCGCCCTTGGATGTTCCTCCGATCCAATTTGGTCGTGTTCCGAGAAGAGACGAAGTTCATACTCCACCAGAGCTTAGCGAAAAGGCAACAGACGCTCTGAAAAAGGCATTGATTCCACCCAACGAGGAAAGAACGGAGATCACGATCACCATCCAGTCTGAGGACGAACAACCTGCATGGTGATAAGGATGACGACACTGCTATTGTTGCTAAAGATATCCTTTGTTTTGCATGGCAGATAGCTGAGGGAATGGTAGGTGCAGAAGACTAAAGAGTGAAGTGAGAATCGCAAAATACTGAGCTTACGCAGCGGTTTTCTCAGAAAAGAAAACTCGCTCCACCTTGTCTCTCTCCAAACCAGACGTAAAAATGGGTGCCAGTGGACCATTGATGCAACTTGAGGTACAAAGAAATCCTTTAACATTGTGTCCTTTGTCACAAAAATAGCATATTAATATTATCCTCCTACCACTTTTCCGAGATAGATAAGCTCCTGGCCCACTCTGAATCCCCTCACAAAAACCTCGTTGAATTAGAAAAGTGAGGAATTTTTATAGTTAGTTTGTTTTGCTCACATGAGCTCTTCATAAATTCCTTCTGGGTTCCTTTTTTTTTGAAAACCTTTTTTTCTAGACTGACATCGTGTAATGCGCCTAGTTGTTAAGTCCTATTATTGTTACGACAGGATTACTTGGCCAACAAAGGATTTATTCACCGTGACCTGTCAGCCCGTAATATTCTTCTTGGTGAAGACAGAGCAGTGAAGATTTCTGATTTTGGTTTTCTACGCCACACGAATGATGGTGATATATACGAGGTGAAGCACACAAAGAAACTGCCAATTAAATGGACGGCACCTGAGGCTCTACAGAGTGGCATATATACTTCCAAGAGTGATGTGTAAGTATGTAAGAAATGAAATTATGAATATATGAAATTCATATATTTGAACTGCGGAATGAAGAAATAAATGTAAAGAGGATCCTCGCAGTTATTAACGCAACTTATGCAGTTGCGAAAAGAAAGCCTGAAAAAATCAGGCTTGCCGGGATTCGAACCCTGACCTCTGCGATACCGGTGCAGCGCTCTAACCAATTGAGCTAACAAGCCAACTGGGAGCTGGTCATTAAATTGGTAATATACCCGGGAAAGATGAAGATGAAATTATAAATATATGAAATTCATATATTTGAACTGCGGAATGAAGAAATAAATGTAAAGAGGATCCTCGCAGTTATTAACGCAACTTATGCAGTTGCGAAAAGAAAGCCTGAAAAAATAAGGCTTGCCGCGATTCGAACCCTGACCTCTGCGATACCGGTGCAGCGCTCTAACCAATTGAGCATCTTTCCCGGGTATATTACGAACCCATTTAATGACCAGCTCCCAGTTGGCTTGTTAACTGTTAGATGGTCTTTCGGAGTGCTTCTTTGGGAATTAGCTACCATAGGTAAGAACATACTGTGTTGGTCATATTGCTACCGCTTCCAAAGTAGTATAATCTCCATGGAAATTAAGAATACCGAGGGCATTATAGGTAATATTTCTTGTTTTAGATTTCCACTTTGGTACCCTTTTCCTCTGTTGGCTCTGGTTGATTGGTACTTGCCTCTTAAATTAGGCCTTACAAACAGAATTGGATAATCGAAGAAAATAATAAAGTTTAGCAATTTCTCTTTGATCTTACATTTAAGGAGGAATCCCATATCCTGGAATAAGCAACAGACGGATGTGCAATGTTCTTAAAACAGGATATCGCATGGGGAAGCCCAACACGTGCAGTGATGAGATGTAAGTAACTTACTGCTAAATCTTTTAATTAAAACTAAATAGGACTCTAGAGGGCCGAGATTTTGGAGAGTTGAGGGTGCTTTAAGAGAGCACAGACACTTGAGAACCAGGGATGACGTCAACCAGACGGAAAAAATGGGGAGGGGGAGGGGAGGTGCTTACAAAAAGCTGAAGATCTTTTGTGTTGGTATCTGGTGGCCTGTCAATATGGACGTAACTTAGTAATTCGGCGCCAAAATGCGTCAACTGCTGGTTTCCGTCGCCTGAGCCTAAGTTCCCTATTACTTGCCCAAGAAGTTACAGCTTCGAAAATCCCATCACAGTTTTTCCTGCTGCACTTTCGGTTGTTCTCGTTTTCCTTTCCTCGGTGTCTACATCTTATTTACTACTGATGTCTCAGGGGTTCGTTTGATGCCGGAGGTCGGACGTAACGTCCGGTCGTTTGCCATGTAAGGTCCGGTACTTTCACACGAAATAATATTTTCTTAATCGAGATGTAAATAAATCTGTTGATTTTGTATTTCCCTATCAAAGATGGAGTTGAGCCTTGTTTTTCTCAGGGAACTCAGGAAATGGCGTTTCAGAGAGTCCAATTAAAAAAATTTCCAAGGGGCATGCCCCCGGACCCCCCTAGCAGTTCGTGTCTTCGGCACTCATAATCGCACCTACAGCGTTCTCGTACGCTTGTTTCACCCTTATATCCACCCTATTGACATTTGAACTAGGAAAATACACCCCGTTTTGTTTAAATATTGCAAAAGTTAAGTAATGTGTTTTCTCTCAAAAGGTACGAGTTAATGTTGGACTGTTGGAAGGACGATCCAGTTGACAGACCTACATTCTCACAACTGATATCAACTTTGGAGCAAATGATGACAGCGGACACTCCTTATTACGATTTTAGTCAAGTAGATGAAAGCGAACCATTCTACAGTGACGTAGCCACTAGCACCAGCAAAACCGTAGAACTGGAAACAAATCTGTAATTGGTTCAGCACTTCGAGAGATAGCGATAAATCAATTAAAACAAAACAGTAGTCCTCAGCTATCTCGAATTACCACCTCTCATTTTGAACCGGCGTCATTATGATGCTAACGGAATGAAAATAAGACATAATGAATGTTGCACAATTATGACAATCTTTTCTCTTGATTGTAGGTAATAAAAACAACTTAGATAGCAATATTGTACACAGAGATCTAGAGTGCCTTGTGAGTTTGAGATAGCGGGGTCTTTTGTAGTTTTAACTCAGCACCTTTTAATTAAGTCAAAAGCAAAAGCAACTTTCCTGATTTATACACAGCGAGATCCTTCAGGCTAAAAATACAAAAACGTAACTATCTAATGATAATGACAATGCTGTTATTTAACCAAGAAATGACTATGTAAGGCTCAGTTCTTGACATCAACAAAACAGTTACTTATTCACTTAAATAACTATGCAATTGGCCTACTTAAATACGACAAACTTTGTGCAGAATAATAATAATAATAACAATAACAATAATAATAAAGTACGTAATATCAATAAAATAAAATAAATATAAAAATACATAATAAATTGTAATAAAATATAAATAAATTACATTAACATTAGTTATTTTTATAAGTAATAAGAATACGTGTAAATAATCTCAGTTAAGAGACAGTATAAGGTAAGTCGCTCTAGAAACTGGGGCAATATATCAAAGATTTAAGATCTGCAAGGTTGTTTTATGTTTAGAGATAAGTGGTTCCACAGCACTGCACCACTGTGGTCACAGTTGGTCAGCCTGATTTTAGGACACTAAGTCGTTACAAGTAATGAGCTTCGACGAAGGGAGAAACACAAAGAACCAATCAGAACTAGAAGCAAGCACATGTAGGTGGCACCAAGCGAGCAAGTCCCGAGTGGGTTACTGCTCAAATCGTTGAGAAAGCGGAACGAATCTCTTTAATCAACCACAGAGCGTTTCAAAGCAAATTTCAAGCAAACGCGATTTCTTCAAACTCTACACTCAGTTGACTCACCGCCTCTTAAGTATCTGCTCGTCACGTGCTTCAGAACAGGAATAGCTTACCGCCTGTCGAGACTAACCCGACTTGGACAGGTCAGGAAGTTTCAGGTTATTTTGGCACTGGTTTTGGCCAGTAGCAGGATTTGACAGACTCGGCTGTCATCACAACGCGGAAAGCGCTGGAAGGCCATTTAGTTACTCACGCGATTCCAGTGCTTAAAAATCTCGACACAGGGAAATATTACCACCACTGCTAGGTAGGACCCAAGGCGGAGTCCCTAGGATCCTTTACCGAATTTATAGAGCGAAGACGTGGAATGCGTCACTACCTGACAGTTTCCGAAATTCCAAACTGGGTCTAAGGGAGCATTTCAGTCAAGCTCTCAATTTTGCAAATGCTGCTCCTTCGTACATTTTGTAAGTTAGTTTGATCTGTATCTTGTAGGGTGACTTTGTAAGTAGAGTGTAGTGATTGCTGTTTCCATGAAGGGCTCTCTTTAAGCCAGCTTCGCTTTCGCTGAATTAGGTACTTTTCTAAAATATTGTCTATCAATATAACACATTAATAAATAAACAAACATGCCGAACAAACAAACAAATATCCTGCTAGCAGATGTTTTTTTCATCTTGCCGCTTCTCTTTCGTAGTCTTTTACGGCTGGAAAGACTTGTGTTTTTTTCCAATCCATTCCTGTCTATCACCTACTTTTGCTATTAGAAGCGTGAAATGTCTTTGGTACCTTTAGTCAAACGTAAATCGGAGAACAGTTTCATCCCTCGATCTGCATTGTTTGATTATTGCTTGACTGGTGACTGACTGACTACCACCTGGTTGACCGATCGACTGATTGACAGACTGATCGATCAATTTTTATAGCTTCCGCTTCAGCTGACCAATAATACAAGAACCTTGGGAGGAATATTCTCGAGTAAGAAAGTGTGTAACTTTTACAAGTTCTTGTATTGTAATTGACCAATTAAGTAACGAAGCCGTCAGAGTCAGTTTTTATGAAATGTCAGAAAGTTGTTTAACATCACGGTCAATTTAACACTTTGTTTCCACAAAGCACGCGGCATTTTAACCGGTAGAAAACTATTGTTCAACTACCTTTCAGCTAGAAGTTAACATGCCAGTAGTAAATAACTGGAAAATTGGTAAATTACTAAATTACTGTACAACAGTATCCGAACGAAATGGGTTCTGTATGATATAGCGGAGGTCCTAGATACCCGCAGTAAAATTACTGTTCTGTAATTTGCTCGACGGGACAGCGAGAAGTTCACTGACGAAAAAAACTGGAGAATTAATATTCCATAATGATGACAAAGTCCTGCCCATATTAGAGTTGTGATTGTTATGTAAGCCCTGTCTAGTACCGAGGCGCTTCTTTTTCCACGCCTTTGTACGATCCCGGGTCAAACACCTCGGAGGCGCCTGGGTACGAGGCAGATGTAAGCATAAATCTGACTAATCAATTCAAATTTATTTCAACAAGTCAGGCTTAAGGACGGTGCCTCCTAATAATGTATTTTTGTAAAGGTTATGACTATGGGGAAAAAGCAGATCTTCGCAAGGGTTATTGGAATCCAAAAAGAAAAATGTGGGTAACCAAGCATTTTTCAGAGATATGGCAATTTCTTTCCAAATTTAAGAGCTCCTGACGAGAAAAATCGAGAATCCGACGACAGAAGCGAAATTTCATATTTCATTTTGTTTTACCAAAAATACCCCTTTGGTGAACTATTTTCAAAAATCGTATTTAAAAGTTCCTCCGCTTTTTGTTTTTTTCAAAAATTAGAAAAGTTTGAAACACGGCTAGAAGCTCGCTTGCGCTCCCCGGAAGCGAGGGAATCAAGCTTGTAAGCAACAATGGAAATCGTTCCCACATTACCATTTGGCTCAGAAGTATATCATTCTTTCCTCTATCTAAAAATAAAAAAAATCAGGTAGAAATTTGTATTTTTAGTCTGCTTGTTGACCTGTTGAAGATACTACCCTTGAAGGGTTTGAAGTCAAAGTAAAATTTGGGTCAACTTCAGAGGCCTATACTGACCTAGCATATACTTTTCAGACCAAAAATATACATCAAATGTAAGCTCAATCATTCGTTTTTACTGTCTGAAAGTGTCGTTTTTGGCCCGCTAAAAAAGCGACGCGTCGAGAATAAGAAGTGTGCAGGGTATTTTTAGTATTTCGCTAGAACGGCCGCTGTCACGCGAGCTACATCGGTTGCACTAAAGCAGTCATAAAACAAGGTTTCAGTGGCTCATTGTTTTGAATACGTTAATAAATTTAAAAATAGACCTTTCTCTGGGAGGTAACTATGTTTCTGTGGCTTTAGAGGCAATCCTGTTGACTTTTCTACAATGCAAATTTGTTTACAATGTAACAACATTATTTCATTGATCCAATCTGATAAACCAAAAATACTCTCACCTTTATAAGGCCCGGTTCAAACGTCGAACTTTACATGTGCCGAACCTAATGCAAATTAGCAAAAACAAAAGCTTTTGCTCATTTGATTAGGTTCGGCACATGTAAAGTTCGACGTTTGAACTAGGCCTAACACTTCATCTTGCGTATCTTTTGGTTTAGGTTATCACTCCTTTTACCAGACTTATTGGCTGCATTACTGAGTTATGATCATTTGTAGATCGGTAAATCAAAAGTTTTAGAACCTTTTTCAAACCATGCCAAACTATGCACTTCGTATTCAAATTAGCATAAATGTGCGAGATGAAATGAGCTTATACTGATAGGCACCATACTGAGGATAGCGTGACGCAGTGACTTAGTAGACTTAGAAAGCTGGAAGACCTAAATGGGCTTAAACATAAATATCAGTTTGCCTGTAAATAGCCGTTTTGAATGGACACAATGCTTCGGTTGCCGTTCTTTGCCATAGCGCAGATGTCGTACTGGTCGTGCACGATGAGATGTTCCAGTTGAACTTGAGAGGATATCTTGTCTTGCTGTACTCAAATAGATTTATTTTTTATGAGGGGAGGGATCTTTGAGGGACGGACCATTTATTTTAGAGGGGAAGGTTGGAAAAAAGAAGCATGAAAAACAAAAAAACAAAACAAAACAAAACAAAAAAGTGTAAGCAAAGCTTAACGCAAAACACAACGCTTGCCATCTGAACCCAACAATCTTTTAATTTCACGTGCTACTGTCCCTGCATCCTGTTTCCTTGCTGTTGACTGGCCAGTATTAAGGTATAAATAGTAGGCTCTCTCTGTGTATTATTGAAGCAGCAGGTCTTCTTTGTTTCTTTATTTGATGATGATCATGATGACTTTCTATATCTTTTCCAATCGCTGCCAGCCCTTGCACCGTTGTAGGAAGGTGTGGAGCGATACCTGTGCTGAAATCTCAAGAGCCCTCTGAGTCCTTAGGCTCTGTTCATACCGATCGGTTTCCGAACTGTTTCGGTCCGAAAATCGGTCCGGATAGGTCTTCTGTTCACACGGAACCTGCTATCCGTACCGCCTATTCGGTCCAGTTAAGGTCCCATTCGGTTGGACCTTTAAAACAGCAGGTCCAATTTTGCAACCGTTCCGGTCCCACATTGGACTGTTACCGTGTGAACACCTAGACGGGTTCGTTTTGGTTCCAACAGCGTAATCTAGGCTTGGGTGCTAGTTAAATCTATCGTGCTTATTGTTGTGTTTGTGATTATTAAAACTCATCAAGAAAAAGAGAACGAAGTACTGTCTGCAATAGCATAGCTGCCACACAACTTAGAGAAATTCTGGGTAAAAGCGTGAAAAGGTTAAAAGCCAAGAGAAGAACATTAAAGCTTTGTGTATTTTGTAATCGGCAGGGATGGAGCAATTCATTATCCGCCAGTTATTACAGGCCTTAATGGCTCCTTTCTCGATGGAGATGGATTCAGCCTTCTTCGATCGTCTTTCTCGCATTGGTCTCCTGTGGATAACTTATATTATTGGTACAAACAGCTGATTTTCTCACGTTGATCCAGTAGTGGACGGCTGGTACTGGACCATTTTCTGTACCGGTCCCTTGTGAACACATGCTCATAAAAAAATTGAATTAATTAATTGATTAATTAACTAATTAATTAATAAATTAAAAAACGGTCCCACGTGAACAGACCTGGTCTCGTCATGTCCTGGACTAGAACCGTTTGGAAACTGCTCTGCGTGAACATACCTCAGACGTTGTTCCTACGGTTGGGAGAGGGTTGGGCCTTAATGGAAGAAACAAAGAAAGCTTACCGCCTCAATAATAAAAAAGTCTGCCTCGAAAAAAGTTCAATATTGGCCAGTCATCAGGAAGGAAAGTGGACGCAAATGCATTACCTGGGACGGAAATAAGCCGGATTGCCCTTCAGATAGGAAGTGTCTGACGGCCCAGCACTAACCACTTCGTTCTTTTAGGATCCTGCGGCAAACGATTTCCGTGCCTTTGAAAATTAAACCACTTTGAGTACAGCAAGATAAGATATCCTCTCAAGTTCAACTGGAACATCTCATCGTGTACGACCAGTACGACATCTGCGCTATGGCAAAGAACGTTATGGCAACCGGAAACTTAGACTTTTTTAGTTTCACTGCTGGCGCTTTGACTTTTAAACACCCCCTTTGGAACTTAGAAGGAAAGTACCCTACATCAGCCTACTAGACGAAATGGTTTCAAGTTGTTCATGTGGTGGGGTTTCTGTTAACTGAATGTGTCCCACGAGATAGCACTAACACGTCCATTTAAAACCGATCAAACTGACAATATAAAAAGATGCATCGTTAATTGTTTGCATTTTCTGCGGAGTTATTATGATTATGAGTTATTTCTTCTTTTTTTGTAACTAAAAGCTATGCTTGAATTTTCTTCCCCTAGTGTTTTTGCGGTCTTTCTTCCCGAAAGCTTTGTAGGAAAATTTCGTTTTTTCCAACCACCCCCTCTAAAATAAATGGTTCGACCTTAAAATATTTGAAACTGCAAATTAAGGAAACGTCATTTCGCATATATACATTCAAAACGGCTATTTACAGGTCTTCCAGTGTTCTAAAGGCGCGGACACACGATGCATCATTGCACGCAACATTGCGTCACGAAGTTGCACGCAATGTTGCGGATGATGGACACACGGTGAAACAGTTGCACGTGATGTTGCAGAATAGGAGCTGATTCTACTTCTGCAACAGTTGCACGCAACGTTGCGTGCAACAATCTCACGGGTGGACACACGGTGCAACTTTCAAGTTGTGCGCAATGTTGCAGGCAATACTCCGGACCTACACGGGTGTCCTCGGGGAAAAAATTCGTCTGCGCGCCGTTTTAAAGGAAAACACAGCAAAATATATATCGTTGGAAAGCTTAAGAAATGTAGATTTCGAAAAAAATTATAAATTGCCAATTTCTTCAATTCCGCAAAAGAAAATCGCAAACAACCATGAAAATGACCATGGGTCATTCAATTGAATTAACAGGGTATCAAATTCAAGCGCACTGGCAAAATAACTGCAAAGTGTTAATCACAAAGGATCAGTCATCAAAAGTGTGTCAGCATTTTTCGATATTCTGACTGGTTATTTTTTAATTAATTTGTCAAGTTCGAGCAGCAAAGAAAGCGCGATGGGCATTGCATTGAATATCGTCACGGGTGAAATATTATAAATTTCAAAAATCCCCGACACAAATTTTGTTTCACAACATCTAAGGAATGTTCAGGCCAAATTTCATAGAAATCTGCCGAATTTTGGTACCCAATTAATTCATTTGTTTAATTGAATGACGCATGGTCATTTTGGCGGTCATTTTTGCAATTTTCCTTTATGGAATTAAAAAAACTGGCAATTCACATTTTTCCGAAATCTACATTTATTAAGCTTTCCAACGATATATAGTTTGCCGTGCTTTCCTTTAAAATGGCGCGCATACGAATTTTTTCCCGGAGGACACGGGAGGACACCCGCGAAGGTCCGGAGTAACCTTAAGTCTTCCGAAATCACTGCGTCACGCTATCCTCAGTATGGTGCCTATCAGTATAAGCTCAGATTTCATCTCCCACATTTATGCTAATTAGGCGGCGCGACGTGCCTAGGCACGTCCGGCCGACTCATAAAATGCAACGCGCATTCCTGTTTTGGCATAAGTCAGTTCACTGAGTCTCCGCGCGGCCTCTAAACAATCAGGCTCGTTATAATGACGTCGATTTTACAAGAATGAAAGCTAATCTCTCAAATACCGGACATTTTGCTCGTGAAAGGGTCATTTAACTCTTATGAAAGTGGTTTTTAAACAACATCGTTTTGTTAAAGAGAGCGATGTAGGTTCATTGATTTTCCGGAAAGCTGAGACTACTTAGCCTGAGAGATCGTCAATGACTCATGAAGACTATTGTTAGTAGTGGTTACACAGTCCTTCCAACTCGACGCGTTGCCAAAGCGATCATAAACTCCATTCTTGAGTCCCCCGATGACCCAAAGCAGAGGAACGAAGATAGTGTCGGCATTCGAACAATGGCCTTGTTGTTATCATGACGTAAATTAAAATGGACCTGCATCGTTGTTATAAAAATAGATTGCAATTAGCCTGCACTCGTGTCATTAGGATCCGATTGGAGCCCTTGCCTGAAGGCTGAAACATTTGTCGTGAATGCCTAAGGGCCGTATACTTAACGATATCACGGTTTAAGAACGATTTATTTCTCCAGATAAAGCCACAGGGTTTTCTCCTGGAGAAAGAGTCGTACAGAGAGGGTATGGATGGGGTTAACTGACAACTGACAAATGGCCAAAATTTTAACTGACAACTGACAAATCGCCTAAAATCTAACTGACAACTGACATTTGTAGTGGCTTTTACTGACAACTGACAACTGTCCTAAATAACCCACATGAGCATCGTTAATCCTAAAAAACCCGTTGTAAATAACACTCTTTGACTCTTTTCGTCAAACAAATTTACGTTTTATACGAATCTCAGCAGCGTGACGCTAGAGTGTCATATTTCGTTAATGATTCACTGTATGACCCAAGTACATCAGCGTCATATTACCAGCTACGATCTCAAAGTTACGCTGAACACGCGCCAGTTTATGCAATGGCCGCCAATGCTGGCGTTGTAAAAGGTATTGTAAGCTTTTACAGAGTTGACTCGAACTCGGCTTTCGATCGATTTCGAAGCCGTATTCCGATTAAAGATATAAATACAGTTCATGCGCTCAAAAAGCACCTTGTGGCATTCCTCGGCCTCAAAGAATTAACTAGAAAATGCGGCCTTGGTGACTTTGACATCAAGCTTTTCCGAATGGCACCAAATGAGAGTGGGAAAAGCGACAACTTCGCCATCACCACAGACGACCAGTGGAAGCTGGAACTACCAAGCTTACTGGATGGCACAGGAAGCGAAATGAACGGTATGTATTCTAAGTGCATTTGTATTTTGTATTGATATAAATATGAATTATGCCAGTTAGTCCAGAAATCCTACCAGGTACAACTATGTGTTTCTTGATCCTATTTTTGTTGCAATGTACGATGTTTTTGATACTTAACGGACAACTGACAAATGGCCTAAAATTTAACTGACAACTGACATTTGTACCCCCCCATCCAGACCCTCTACAGAGGTCACTGGTTACAAACAAACAAAGTTCTCAACTTGCATACATACATTTAATTCCTTACATACCGGAAGTGCAAATTGTCCAAAACAGGTCACCAGAAACCACGGACTAAGAAATTGCGCCGCCTGTAAATTCTTCAGAATTTCTTGTTTGAATGCGGAGTGCATAGTTTGGCATGGTTTGAAAAAGGTTCTGTAACTTTTGTTTTATCAATCTACAAATGATCATAACTAATGCAGCCAATAAGTCTGGTAATAGGAGTGATAACCTAAACCAAACTGAGATTCACAAGATGAAGTCTTATAAAGGTGAGAGTATTTTTGGTTTGTCAGATTGGATCAATGAAATAATATTGTTACATTGTAAACAAATTTGCATTGTAGAAAAGTCAACAGGGTTGCCCCTAAAGCCACAGTATCATAGCTACCTCCCAGAGAAAGGTCTATTTTTTAATTTGTTAACGTATTCAAAACAATGAGCCACTGAAACCTTGTTTTATGACTGCTTAGTGGAACCGATGTGGCTCGTCTGACAGCGGCCGTTCTACCGAAATGCTAAAAATACCCTGCACACTTTTTATTCTCGACGCGTCACTTATAGCGGGCCAAAAACGACACTTTCAGACAGTAAAAACGAATGATTGAGCTTACATTTGATGTATATTTTTGGTCTGAAAAGTATATGCTAGGTCAGTTATAGGCCTTTGAAGTTGACCCAAATTTCACTTTGACTTCAAACCCTTCAAGGGTAGTATCTTCAACAGGTCAACAAGCAGACTAAGAATACAAATTTCTACCTGATTTTTATATTTTTAGATAGAGGATAGAATGATATACTTATGAGCCAAATGGTAAAGCGGGAACGGTAAATGGTAATAGCACAGCCCACGCGCTAGCGCGCCAGCGGAGCACTATTACTAAGCAAATTTATTTATTTATTAGGGGTGGCGAATGGTAAATGCGAGACTTTGCGAGACGGCGAGACGGTCATTTTTTTGTGCGAGCCCGAGACTTTTTCAATTTTTGAAGTGCGAGACCGAGCTTTTTGACTTTTCAAAATGCGAGCCCGAGACTTTTAAGGACTTAAAAAATTCGAGCCCGAGATTTTCAGAACCGATTTTTCCGTTATAGGCAAGCTCGTGTACGAAAAAAGCGTCAGATCTCGTAAGAATGTACGCGTCTGTTTTCTAGGCCTTGACCCCGGACCGAGATCTAATTTCCCGTCTTTGTGTATTTGATTGATAGTTTAATTTGTAACTTGCACTGCCTTATAATTGGTTACATGGGTGTGATGTAAATTGTTAAAAATAAAACATCCATTCGTATATACTCCGGTTTCCCAAATTTGACTCGACTCGTCAGTTTTGCGGCAGCGTTTGAACAAACAGCACAGAACGATATCGTGGATGGACCAAACCAGTGACGCCAGTGAAACAGCTTTTCCTGAAAAGTCTCGCAAGCGAAAGCAGGAATCACGTAACTACCTGGAATTTCTTTATGTATTTAGCTTATAAATCCTGCCATTCGAGCTTGTATAACAATAGCTATAGCTATAACAATAGCTCTGTATAGCCCACGCGGCCTAATCATCCCGGGTGGAGAGGAACACGAGTAACATGGTTAAGTCCCAGCTAAACGATCAAACATATTTAGCTAGTTTTTTTGTCCAACGTGTTAAACAAACATGTTTTACTGTTTCGTCCCCTTTCTCAACTTTTACGTTTGTGTCGCAAAAATGTTTGCTTTATTTTAGTGTTTATGCTGCTTTACTCTAAAAAGACAAACAGGATACAGGTGCATTTAAAAAACCGCGGAAATTAGTATCTAAAACGCGAGTAGCAAATTAGAAGTGTCTAAAATAAGATAAGCTGTGTGCAATGAATAAGACTATTCAGCTGATACATGTAGCAACAAATGTAAGGAAATTAGTGGTCAGCCACAGATCAATGTGGACCGCGTAGAATAATAGGGAGTTTAAGCAACCACGACGACGACGGCAACGAGAACGTCAAAAACAATGGGCTTTAATGAGCAAAATAATGACTCTGCACGTGTGTTACACATTCTGGCACATTTCTTTGCCGTCCTCTGCAACACGACAAGGTGAATTGACCAGTTTTAAGGTTTTTTTGGAGAACGGGAACACATGACGCTGAATTTT
The DNA here is from genome assembly GCA_964030785.1 of Siderastrea siderea. Lineage (NCBI taxonomy): Eukaryota > Metazoa > Cnidaria > Anthozoa > Scleractinia > Rhizangiidae > Siderastrea > Siderastrea siderea. The sequence continues at coordinate 45,827,351 of OZ034966.1, read as the reverse complement.
TCTTTCTCTTACTGAACTTGAGCGCCATTCCTACGAATTCAGTTCCCGGATAGTTCGGCCACATTAGACAAGTTAAACGAGTTTCACTACCGAATGTCCAGAATGCGTTTCGCAAAAACAGGTTTGCCGTGCCTGCAAAGAAAATGGGTTTGTCCACTGGTCGCCAGCGTTGAGAAGGTGCGAGGACAACCCAGGCACCCTTCCAATCAGCGTTTATGGTCGTGGAAACCTTTCTGCGAACCCATCTTCGGCTTTGTCAGAAATTCGGAGCAACGTAGCTTCCGCCACTTTGGCCAGCCAGTGAAGAGGAAGATGACGTCGTGTTAGATTATGTCCTAGTCACGCAGGATGCTATTCCCACCATTTCCTATAGCAAAAGTTCGATCCTCTTAATATCGCATGATGAAAGAGTTCCGGGTCCATTTCTGCTTGGAAGCCTTGCACAAGACTGGAAACCCCGGCACTGACAGACACTGCAAACGCACATTTATGCACCTGATCCTGAGGATTGCCTGCTCCTTCACTATGAATTCACTGGTCGTGTGAAGTTGGATCAGGTTATTTCTCAACTACCAGCGAACGCAAATGTGACTTTTCTAGAAGATGATTTTCATTTAGAAATAAATGAAGAGGTGTATCACCAGTGTGTGATGCAAGCTTACCAAGTGTTAAGAATGGAATCAGCTCCCGAAAATGCAGTACCAGCATCAAATGACCAGACATCTAGAGCGGGACGTACTCTTCGGCTGCCACACAGAGTTCAATGACATCGCATCCAAAACTTGCTTGTATTGGTTGGCTTCACGATATGCGTTTCCTGAACAATGTCAGTATCACTATCAAATCTGCCAGTTTGAGTGCGTGCGGAGAACAAAACACTATGCAAAAATGTTCTCTAATACCCTAAAATTCAGTGTTTGCGCGCCCCTTTACTGAGTTCTTTAGATGGCTGTGGATAAACAGCTGATGCTTGTTAAGGCATGGTATCACGGCCAAAGAAAAAAAAAACAGAAAGCAACAATAACAACAGCAACAACAAAAATAATCGAAAAAAAACAGGTTACAAAAAGAGTACATGTTTTACTTTAAGCAATTTTATGGCTGCAAGGTGGCGTAAAAAGAGAAAATGGTGAATTGACCATAGATGAACAATCGACGTAGCTGTGTGATTTAAGATTCCATCAGCAATCTCTCAGAGTGAGCAAGCTTTGGATTATTTGGATGAGCCGATTTAAGAAGATTCAGAAGGAGCTAGAAAGCAGCAAAAACAACAACAAACAAAAACTCAATGAAAAAACCAAACAAACAAGACAAAACAACCAAGAAACAAAAAGAGCACGTCTCACTTGAAGCAATATTATGCCGGTTATAAGGTAATGAGAAAACGTTTAATTGACAATATATGAACACTTAACATAGCTGCGTGATGAAGATTTCACTGTGCCATCTCCCAGAGTACGCCGGTTTATGATGACTCACAAGCTATCTGATGGACATCGAGAAATGTTTATGATCATTGAACTGTAACACCCAATTATTCGACGGTACATCTACGAAACTCTGGAAGGTGAAGATTGCTTTGTTTACTTAACTGCGTAAGCTCTCATTAAGTCTTAAGTTTTGACAAAATCCCGCAAACGCATTCGGGCAACTTAAGATTAACATTTTTCTCGAATATTACAAATTGCGTTGTTGACATTTATAATATCAAGTGATGTTACCGATCGCGAGGCACACCAGAACTAGTGTAGAACTTCGAGTTTCATTGTTTGACCTTGTAAAAATTCAATACTCTGAGAGGGCTCCCCAAAAAGACTTATAGACCGAAACTGCCTGGGCGAAAATTTGAGACTCCGAGACTGTTGTACCGAAAAATCGAGACTCCGAGACTAAAAACGAGACTAAAAACGAGACTGCGAGACATTTAAAAATAAGCCAAAATTTTGCGAGACCCTTATTTTTTAAAAGACCATTCGCCACCCCTTTTATTATTTGCAGTACAGCAATCCCTCGTATTGAGGATTATCAGCCGGTGTGGTCAGCAAAAAATAATAATAAATAACAACAAAAGCAACAACAGAAACAAAAACAAAACTTAATAACTAGTTGGTGGGTGATTTCAGACACGTTGATTCGGAATTGAGCAGGATCAGCAGAGAGAGTAAAGACATCCAGAAGCAGGGAGTTCCACTGAACTATAGTTCTAGGATAAAAAGACAGTCTGTGAGAGGTAGTAGAGGTAACCTATCGATCCGAGAAATTTTGGTTGTGACGTCAGCGGACGTGCCCCGCTCGTACAGACTCTCGGGGAGGGGGTGGAGAATGCCATCTTTTCTTGGCGGGAAACCGCACGGTGCTTTTGGGCAACCGCTGTTTTTCTTGGCGGGAAATCGCATGACCACCGTTTTTTTTTTCTTTCATTCTTTTTCTTGTCTTTTCCCTCTTCTTTTTTTGGTAATTACTTTAAAAAATAAATAAGTTCCAGCAATAAAAAGAAAAAAAGTGGGCTCCGCTTTTAGGCTTGGCTAAATCTATTTATTACTTTTACCGGTTGAATGTGGTTTTCCTTGGGGCGTTTTGACGTAAATGCGTACTTTGCGCCCGGGCTTTGAGCGCCTTTTTAATAACAGCTTTGACGGCCTTTGTGAAGGTGACAGCCAAAAGTCAGCTCGCTTTCTCGATTAGTTTGCTTAAACACAGGCTAATTGTAGCAGAAAGATTCAAAAACTTCAAAAAAATACTTACGTTGTTGACGAACGCGAAAACAGGCCTATTCGCGTTGAAAACGACAAGCGGCGAACAGCATACGTGAATAACCGTCCCACGGACGAGATCTCGTGGTTGTTGCCCAGGGCACTCAGACTCCCGAGCCGATCACTTTTGTGCCAAAATATAGGGATCTATATGGAACTTGATAGCTTGTTCTAGCTAGGAAACTAAAAGTGACAATAAGTAACCAATTTAGTTTACATAACAGATCAAATATTGTCCTTGTGTTGCTTCCTGACCGTCTGAAAGCCTTTCAACGGCATTTTAGCCAACTTTTAGGTTTCCGAAACCGTTAACGATCGATGGCACACTTAGCAAGCGTCTTCCTATTACATCAAAACAGAATACCAAAATATCTCTTTCATCTCCTCTTAATAGAGAAAATTATTCCATTCCCAAAGGTGTTCCAACCGGCAGAATTCCATTTTCACGGCACGCTAGCGAAATCACATTGCGCCATATAACAGGGGCACCCAACGAGAAAGTTTTAGCAAAATACTTGAAATATGATTTTCTGTGTTCTTAGATTAATTCAGAGTTTTTTAAAGGCATATTTGTGTAAGCTAATACAAATTGATCTGTTCGGATTTCTTAGCTCAAAATTTAGGCCGCAGAAAATTTTAGGAAACTGAATCCCGTCAGCCGAATTTCCAAGCTGCTGATGGCTCTCCGAAAATGCTAGCTGACCTTATTTTGCAATCAAAACGACATATTTGTCCCTCCGAAATCAATAGGAACTAACAAGTCCTCTTGTTACGAAAGTCCGACGTTATGTTTCGCCGAAGAAATCTCTAGCTTTCACTGTAATTAAATCCGAAAATTTTAGGCGATTTTAGGCTTTCCGAACAGATACTCCCCGAAAGGAACCGTTGGGTGCCCCTGATATAAAACACATCGCAGTTCGCTATTTCTCTATTGAATACCACTGAGCGTGAAATTATTGATAAACGACATGTCTATCACTACTAAACAGTAGGAAACCCCAGGCACTCTACTTAACTGATACATCCGTGTCAGCGCCTAAAAATAACAAACGTATCTCTGACATAGCCCGGTGATAAAGCGAAGTTCCTCTCTTGGGAATACCGAAGATCTCGCGAACGTCAGCGAATCTACACGACAGCTCATGAAAATAACCACAGGAATGTGCTCAGAAATGCGATCATCTCCACTACAGCATCTCGTACTTGCTATCACATTCACGAGATAAAAATGGCAGGAAACTCATGATCACGAAGCATTTTTTCCGTTCGCAGTTGCCGTAAACGTGATGCTTATCTCCTGACCAAAAGAAGGCGCAAGCTATCGCACGTTTTCCGTGACCTGCGTTTACTTGCTATGCCTTGCGTTCACTCGAATCGAGCTCAATGTTGGAACGCAAGTGTACGTAGATTTTCACCGTTTGGCTACCCTACGCAAGTCGGTCCCAGTGTTGTTTTCCTTAGTACGGAGCACGCGCAAAGCTGGACTGAGATGGCTTCTTGCAACTTGCTTTTACCTTGCGTCCACTTATACGAGTCCGTTTGACGATATATCGCAAGTCTGCATGCTTATGCAAGTTAGCATTTCCAAACTAGCGTTGACTTGCGTCAACGTTTAGCCAGGGCCTAGAAGTTGTAGCGAACTAGCGATTAACAGTAGGCAGAAATTGCCAAAACAAGTGTTATAACCCCTTTTGAAGACGTTTTTCTTTCATGGTAGAACTGAACGAAGCTGTTGAGATATAGGTAGCAAAAACTTTGCAGAAGGGGAAATGAATGGGGCTAAGGGGATGGGGGTAGCTGGGTATGAAGGTCCACTCCCAACAGCGACTGCAGTATTTTCTCGCTGCGCATGGTCTTTTTTCTGCCCCTCCCCCCCCCCCCCCCCGCCAAATCACCCCATTCTACAACAACAAGCTTTATTACCAGATAGAAAAAGGAAAAAAAGTTAAACTTTACAATATAATATATTAATACAAAAATAGGTAATGTTTACTCAGGAAAACTATAAAGCTAATCGAGCTGAGTAAAACTAAGTGATGTTTAATTACAGAGGTAGGTTGGCACTAAAGCTTGGTGAAAGCAATTAATTAGTCAATTAAAAAAAGACGAAAAGAAGAAAATAAAGAAAATAAATAAGTAAAAATAAATAAATAAATAAATAAATAAAATAAATAAACAACTACCAGTTGAAAACTCATGAACAGTAAGACTGTAAGATGTTTAGCTTGACTTTGTTTTTAAACGTTTTAAGGGGGAGGTATTTAATGCTTTCATCAAGGTGATTCCAAACTTTTACAGCTGCAAAGCGAATGTTGAATTTACCATAGTTTGTTTTGATGGTATTGATGTAATAGGTCGATTTAGAAGCAAGCCTAGTATTGTATGAGTGTACAGATGCTACTGTTTGAAAGAAATTTTCAAAGGAAGATGGAAGAAGATTATAGTAATAGTGATACATGAAGAGTGCATTGTGAAGGGTAACAAGATCGGTTAATTTAAGGATCTCTAATTCCTTAAAAAGAGGCTCAGAGTGGTCATCCGGTTTTGAAAAAGTTATAGTACGTATAGCTCTCTTTTGAAGAGTTATTAAGGGTTTAAGAGTAGTACTATAAGTATTGCCCCAAATTAATAAACCATAGGTGAGGAAGGGGTAGATAATTGAATAATATAATTGATGTAATATGTTTCTATTTACATAATATCTAATTTTAGATAGCACTCCAATACCTCTTGAAACTTTCTTGCTCAATTCGTGTAAGTATGGTTTCCAGTTCAAATTGGAATCAAAAATGAGTCCTAAATATTTAACTTGATTGTCAGATTTCACAGACTTATTGGAGATACTAAGATTCAACTTATGAGCTATTCTTCTTTGCGGAGAATGAAATACCACAAAGCTGGTTTTTTCAATGTTCAAAGATAATTTGTTAGCATATAACCACTGGCTTACCTTTTCTAGTTCTACATTTAAGTTGGTTTCTAAATTTAGAATGCTAGGATTATTAAGAAACAAGTTTGTATCATCAGCAAAAAGGTGAAATTCTAAGATATTGGAGCATTTAGGCATATCATTTATATATAAAAGAAAAAGAACGCGTGAGACAGCCTAACACTAAACAAGCAGTTCTTGTTCACAATGTTTGTTTTATTTTCAATTAATTACAAGTCAAATGTAACTATAACCATAATACTCAATATCACTCGATACGACTGATATTGATCTTGCTTTGCTGTCTTTATGGTGGGCCCTGTTCCCATTGGAACCTAGCAGTCCGTTTTGCTGCCCCTGCCATGCTTTGGCCATTTTACGAAATTAATTAACAGAAACAAAACCCCGTACCATCCAAGGTAGGACTAACTAAAACCGCAGGCTCAAGGTGTCCATCGGTTACCACTTCTGTCAGAAAGCAGAAGCGTTTTTGACGATAACGGAAATACACCGGCGATAGTCTACACAGTTATTGAAAATAGTACTTCCATGTTTTCAAACGCAATGTGAATGTACATGTAAACTACATTTTCAATAATTTTGATACTTTTAAACTGCTTTAGCCGACAGAAACCAAGAGCCAGTAGTGTAATAAATTGTTCTTGGCATAAACCATCGACTTTCTATTAACCACCGAATGTTTAAGAAGAATGATTTATTTTTATGCGCTTCCAGAAATGTTTCCTGCATAGTCAATCAGTTAACAGGGGACTGCCACTGGTTATCCAGAGTTGACATTCTAAATATTTCCATTTCTTTTCTGTTGTCTTGGTTTGTGTTCTCTGTCACAGCCTTACATGTATTCCTTGACCAGGGCTTCGTACTCCATTATGATGCCATTACGCACTAATGAACATCATTCTAATTTGAAGATATTTTACTTTCTCTTCTTTTTGCTTGGTTTATTGCCTTCATTGCGATCGTTTTCCTGCAGTGCTGTGTCCTGGCAGTCCATTTTGTTCTCCAGTGTCTTGTTTGTAGATATGCTGCTGTCATTTTGTTTATTCATTGTGTCCTCTGCAAGCCCCATTCTTTCCACCAGCATTAATATCACGGATTCAATCTGTTATTAATAAATAAAATCAGTGATCATATCAGGCCACGCTAAGAACGCAATAAACCAACCAGAACTGAACAAAAAACTTGTACCAAACATTGAAAAGTGCACGAAAATGCGCAAACGAATTACCAAGTGAAAAACCGTTAATAACGGAAATACCTGCGGGAACCTAAAGCAAAAATTTTCAACCACTGTCGACTTCTGTCAAGCGTTGGAAAAAGGGCTTTATAATTTTATTCTTTGCTCAGTAGTAAGTAAATACAGCTTTTGGCGCTTTATCCTGCAACGTAAATAGTCCATTGATTTTACTGTTAAAATAATGAGCTTACGTACCTTTGCAATTCTAGTTGCCAGAGCTTTTGCTGTTGGTATCTCAAGAATTTCATCAGATGATACCGGGCCATTCCGTGTCCCACTCACAGAGCCAATTTGGTAGCTAAGAAATAAATTGTCAGTATTAATGGCACAGTATTGAGTCCGTTGAATGTCACATAACAAGCATGCAGGTCATATGAAAAAATTGCTTGTTACCTTCTTATGTGCTCAATGTCCAAGCAATACATACTTCTAAGGAGGGAAAAACAGTTACGTCATTACATTACAGAGTGAACATTTTTATCTTCACGGGGTAAAATATACTGGATCAAAATATGCCGGAACAGAGTTTACATGTATTTTATAGACACTTAAAAACACGTATTTATAAAACACAAGGCTTGAAGTATTACAGTCATTCATTACAGCTGTGCCAGTGAAATGTCATTGTTCCCACTTTTTATACCCAAAGTAAAGACTATGTATTTTTCACTGGTTAAAGTTATCACTCTGCTCAAATTGTGACCTTTGGACTGTAAACTGAAGTTTCACAAAGAAATCTTGATATAGAAATCTTGCTATTTCAGACACAAACTGTGATCTACGTAAGTCCATGAAAATTGCAGTTGACTTTACAAGCATCAGACTATTTTAAATAATCTTACCTCAGATGATCAAATTCTTTTGGAGTAGTTCGGTATACTCGTCCAATAACTGAGTTGCATGATTTGCACTGCAGAGGCCTGAACGTGCTAACGAAGTGAATGCAAGAGTTAATACAGCAATGTAATTAAGTTTATTTAAATGCCTGAGAAAAGGTGTAACATAACACGCCAACAACTGTTTAAACTTTTGGTGTTCAAGACAAGGCGCTTGTGATATTAGTGCACTTTAGGCTTTAATCCATAATTCAGGTTTATGCAAATTTTGCAACTGAATGCAGATGTGATTAATCTAAATGCAGCTAATTAATGTAAACCAATGCAAATAATTGCCAATGCAACAGTCAGTTTCAGGGGGCACAAAGCTCTTTAGAAACTCTAGTTTCATTTCACCTTGTTATCATGAAGCTCTACCTAGCCTCATTGTTTCTGTTGTTTGTTTATTGTTTTCTCAGCCAATTCTGTGAAACGTTCCGAGAGCTTCATGGTGCATGATTGTGTACTTCATATTCAATTTAATGACTGAGCAAATATGGTGGGACAAATACTGTTGCAAAATGGTTTTGAAATATTTATTGCTCTACATGTAGAAAGGCAACAGGTCCCTCAGGTCACTCTATGCATCTTTGTTTTGCATGTGAAGTCATGCAAATGCATGCAAACTAAACCATACCCAAGAAAATTTACACCAAGTCACCATTCTGAGTACCCCGTCATTTTTTTAAAGCAAATTCATCAGATTGATGTAAATTTATGCAATCAAATTAATATAAATTAATTTAATGTCCAGTAAATTTTACACTCACTTCAGCTGTACACCAATTTTTTCAGGAGATTCATATGAAATTTGATAAATTGCTGAACTAAATTACTGCACCCACAGTATTTTGTTCATTTCTTAGATTAGTGGTGTACCAAGCATCAATGATTATAATAATTTCAATAATTTACGGAAAACTCTTAGTGATGCAACAATCGATTACACTTCATGTGTAATTGATTGTCGTAAAAAGAAACTAAAAAAATTAGTGGGAGAAATGTGAGATAATAAAATACATGTTTAACATCCTAGTGTGTCATGTCTGCTGTCTTCATTGGGGTGGAAAACAGCAAATTTTAATCCACTGAACTTGGCTTTATTGAAAAGTGTGGGATTATTTCGGATTTTGCCGAGCTGAGGAAGGCCCTGCAACCGATTATAAATCGACAATCAACCGGTTGGGGCAAACTGATCATTTCTGACGATCAATTATGAAATCATATTACCCACTCCCAAAACTAGCTTAGATTGCACAAAGTCCATGAATACGTCATTTAAGTGAGACCAGTTTCCATAAATTTAGCACGTTTTGTTTGCATGAAAACTAACTACTCTGAAAGTGGAATAAAGTGCCCACTTTTCAGAATTGTCAGCAAAACAGCTGTTCCTATCATAATTTTCGATACTTGACAAACAGATCAATACTTTATAATTATAGTGGATACCTGCCCATATCTGCTCCCTCAGTTGAAGTTTCCAAACACTCAAGTGGACTTACAAGCGATGTTACTGCTACATAATAAAAGTTTAAAACAAAAAACATTAGCTAGCTGTAACGAGTGATATTCTGTTAAAAAAGGTACACTATACATACTGGAAAGAATCAGAACATTTGGGAGTTCGAGTGCTCAAACGTTGGAAAATTAGCATTCCCGGTTGTAAACTTTAGAATACCCGTCCACTTATTCGCATGTCACTGAGTGAGAATGGATCCCATGTTTTCATAGCTAGGCCTCACTGTACATTTAGAGATATGCAAGCTTAAAGAAGACCTTGAGGCCGGTAAGCTTAAGCTTAAGGTTATATTTGAAGTTGCTCCGTTTGAAGAAAAGTCGAGGGCTTACCATTTAAGCAGATGACTTCAAGCTCTTGGTCCGAGGATATAAAGTTAGATGAATCTCCAATTATATCATTACACCCTTTGCACTGGAAAACAAATGGAAAACTTTCCTTTTTCAATTGATTCAATGTCAAATTTGAGTCCTCCATGGCCACATGCGAATTTACCGCCATTTTTTACAGAACACATCACATGGTGGTAGATACTTCATGTATGCGTATCATGGCTGAACAAGGTATTTTCTGGGGTTGCTTACACGACGAGGTTGCCTAAATGAGACCACGAGAAGAATGAAAAAGTGGCTTTAGCTAAGAAAGTGATCGCACCTTGATAAGGCAAAGCAACAAAACAGTATGAATGAAGCTTGGAGAGACGGAGTGTTGCTAGCATTAAGCCATGCTTGTAGCCAAGATCCAGTTCTTATTAAGGAGGCGGAGAAAAAGCTAAAGACTTGGGAGACTCAAGCTGGCTTCTACAGCCTTCTTATGGTAAGAAAGACTGCGCTGTACATTGTAACCCACTCAATTTGTATCACACTGGAGAGGTGCTATATCGCGTGCTTGCACATGCGTGAGTGACTTGGGTGAAAGTGAGTTTTTTGAAATCCTCATCCACCTGATGTACTGTAACGCCTAACCACCACCTCAGTGCCAAAATGGCCTTGCAGACAAATTTACTGATCATTATTTCGGATGTAGTGGTGATCATGTTGTGCTTTCAGCTGGGCTATTGAGCTGGAGATAAGATTTTCCTTAGGGAAAAACGTTTCACATTCTCCCTCCACCAAGCAGTATAATTGGGTACCAGCGAGTCATTAAGGAATCATAGGGAATCGTAAGAAAATGGGGGGGGGGGGGGGGATGGTGGGGGTGGGAGGGATAGGGTAGCCCTGTGAAGAACTAGCGTTCCACCCGGGACAAGATTGTAATGTAGATATTGATTGAACATGAGTTGTTCTATCCTGGATAACTCATGGCATACATGTTCATATTTACTATCTGGGGGAAATTTTTGCCAAACTAGAAGTGAGATTTGTGTGATAAGTTACTTTAAACCTCCACTGTCTCAGACATGTAAAGGAAACAGAAGATCATTCAAGATACTGGAAATTTGATATTGCCAATAGTAAATAACTGAGCAGCACAAACAGGGGAAACAACTTTCAGCTCAAGATATCAGGGAACCCGAGAAAGTGGGGGCTAGTGGGGTACACTGTATATCATCTCATTTTTTACCCTCTAACCTATGTTCCCTTTAGCTCTGTTGCTCTGGACAATCATTGTCAGAATGGTATGGTTGGAACATGTAGTACAATGGACATCCATTATCTAAAACACTCAAAGAAAACAAAAAATTGTTCAAGATAGGTAGAGTTAGAAACACATTTATCTAATAGTGGAGCCCGCAAACATAACGTGCCAGCAGAGCACGATTGCTAAGCAAATTTGGTAACCTATCAAGCCAAGAAATTTTGGTAGTGGTGTAATAGTAACATGACCGTCTGTTCATCCGTCCGTACGTCCGTCTGTACGTCCATCCGTTCACACCACAGGGTCACCAATATGTGGTGGCACACACTTGAGGTAACCCTGTGCTGTATCCCACGTGTTTGGCGCGAAATTGCATGGTGACCCACGTTTTAGCAAAGACAACAAAATTAAAAAACAATTTTATTAATGGAAAGAAAAAGTTCAAAAGAATACTCAGTTGTCTTTTTGCTGGAAGGCGAAAAGTTCAAGTTAAGAATTTGCTTCCCAGGAAAAACACTGGTCAGCATTTTCATGTCGATAGGCATCTTGTCATTGGGAAAAAAAAATAAGTAGTAAAATTAACGATTTCAACTGGTGTCAGCGTTCGTGGCCTAGTGGAATCACACTAGCCTGCCAAGTCGGCAGAGCGGATTCTCAGCGGGGACATGAATTTTTTTTTTCATTTCTTTCTCTTTTATATTTTTTAATTAAATGACTTGAATGAGGGTACTTTCACAAATAAATAAGTACCAGCAAAATAAAACAAAAAAAAGGTGGAGCTCAGCTTTTAGGCTTGGTTAAATATTTTCAAGGAAAGCAACTTTCAGTTTAAGATAGTTGCATTGGGGGTTTAACCCTGTAAGCCCCAGGAGTGACAAACATCTAATTTCTCCTTACAGTATCACTAGTTGATCAAATATACAGGTCATGAGAATAAAGGAAATGATCACCAGACATGAAATGTGTTGATGTTTAATGAAATTCTCTCAACTACAATGCAGTAACATAAGAAATAATTTATATGGAGGACAGTGAGGAGAATATGCATGTGGATATTGGGACTTAAAGGGGTTTTTTTTAAGAGACATGTAGTTGGGTTTCTGGATAGCAGGATCTGCCATATTACTGACATTACTTCCCTCCCATGCATCTCCCTTCACTTTGTTGACTTCAAATACAGTTTTGCTGTCCCTGCATAACATAAAATTAATGTTGTTGATATCTCAACATTGATTCAAAACAGTATCAATTACAACTGCCGGTTTGCAAAATGACTATGCACACTATTTTCTCGTCCAACCTTCCCAACAACTTCTCACTTTGGATGTACTGTATGCCAATTCTTGCCAACTGTGTACATCATCATTTTGGCAGTGAAAGTGGTAGTATTAACAGCGAAATAACATTTCATTGCAGTTTCTTTTTAAAAATGAATCACTGGATGTAAACATTCGCTGGATGGCAATTCTCTACATCAAGAATGGTGTGGATCGCTATTGGAGAAAAACAGCTCCTCAGTAAGTTGACAATCATAAAAAATATGAAATAAACTGTCGGCATACCAGTAATTTGTGCTTTTATGATTATGTAAAGGTATACCATAAATTCCCATAACAAGCCCATGGCTTACTTTTGTCCAAAAGAGTTTTTTGATGGGCTTATATTCAAGAGCTTTTTTTATCATGGGGGGGGGGAGGGGGCTGCTTATTATTGGAGGGAGTTTTGCACTTCAAAAATGGTTTAGCTTATATTTGAAAGGAATTTTGCATCCGGCCGTAAGGGATTTTACACCTGAAAATGGGGGATTTTGTGTCTGAAAATGCTGAGCGAGGAGGAAAGTGGGTACAAGGTGGAGGAATTGAACTTCCTTGCAAATACAGTACTACCAGTGTGCTCTTAAAAAAATACAAGCACATTGTAAGGGATGCAATACAGCAAAAACAACGATTGTATGATCAAACTTCAAAATTATCTCATTTCGTACAGATATGAGTGTAATTTACTTGTCTGTTTTTGTATGGCTCCCAGTTGTGGTAAAATTAATAAGCCCACTGTTGCTGTGCATACAGCATTCAGATTTTCTTTTACGTAGGTAGACTAATGGTAGACGTACGTAGACTATGCACTTGGTTATGCAGTCATGCTATGGTCAGAGTTGTCACATAAGGAAAAATTGTGGCAAAAGCAATTTTTTTGTAAGGCACTCATGTCTATCTGTGCACTGTACCTGTATTTTTCTCACACTGGTGTGATGGGTGGTCCACTGCCTTAGTCGACCCGATTTAGTTCGGTTGTATTGGTGCGGAAAGTTGTTCATTCTGATGGGTGGCAACTCTGTATGGTGTCTTATGTGATAGCAATTGCATAAATTTATTTGTATTCAATATTGATATCTGCTGCAGTCAATTATGTTTTTTTTTTTCATTTCAGTGCTATTTCAGATGAAGAGAAGAGTTTTATGAAGCACAATCTAATTTTGTCATTTGATGAACCTGTTAATCAGGTAAATAAAATAATACTGAAGAGCATGGTCAAAAACATTTAAATTGCTTCAGACTTACCTTGGCACACATTTATTTATTGTAGAAAATGTAGTTCCATAGTAATTCAAACTCCTTAAATCAAAAGACTGTATGGGTTTCCCTTGTTTCTTTTGTTTGGTTCAAACAGAGAACAAAAAAAAATCATTCATGTTTCGCCTGACTTGATTCAGATTTTAGGCAAAATTACTAGCAAGCTACTAACATGTAAGATGTCATATCCATGGTCTTCAGCGTGCAAAAACAAAACAAAACAACAACAACAAAAAAAAAATGGAATCAAACCCATGACCTTCTGTACCAGAGTGTCTGACTAGTGTATGAAAGGTCACTGGAGATTCAGTTTTTCTTGCACATGTACCATTTTCTTTAGACATGTATTTAATATTGAGCTTAAAATTTTATTTATTTATTTATTTATTTATTGGGCTAGGTGTAATACTTTGAATTTAATGCAGAATCATGTTGATTTTTCTGGGTTATTTTTTGTTTAACATTTGCTAAATTTATGTCTAAGTTCCTAAGTTCCTTGGTCAATTGATACATGTACATGAATCACTAAAAACTATTAGGACAATGTCCAGTTAATGTTGCAAGGAAGAATGAGCCACAAGCAGTTGTTACTGAACATCCAGGCGACCTGGGGCAAGCCTGGTTGTAGTAATACCATCTGTTTTTGGTCATTGGGCACTCAACTGGACCTCGGCTCGGTTGTAGTGCCCATTGTGCATTACAGTGCAAAATCGTCTTTCATGTTTTATTTAAGGGTGGATTTCCACTGTTGCGTAAAATTTTACGTGCATACAGGCGTGAATTTAACTGGCTTTATGTGCGTAAATAAAATTAGAGTAGATGTACATGTAGGAATGGCTTGCGTTAACACAAAAAAGTTGAGGGCTTCTTTTTACATTTACATCAGCTGCTCACACGTTGTCTCTAATTTTATTTATGTACCAGTTAAATTCACATCCGTATCATGTAAAATTTATGCGACAGTGGAAATCCACCTTAAGACACAAAAGAAGAACTTGAAAAAAGTTGCCCCAACTTCTTTAACTTGGAACCCATTTCCATCCTGACCATTCATAGCTAAACAGAGTAATTAACAGCTTTTATGCACTAGAATAACCATTTTTAGGAAAGCTTGATGCAGATTTGTCTTTGGGGTCTCCAAAATGATGCTCAAAGTATGCGACACACTCACTTTGAAGATGTCCATGCTAATTGTTTTTATGCATCCTCATTGCACACCCAATTCACATTACAATCAGGAGTGACACTGATGAAGAAATGTAAACACATATAGTGCTGTTGGGTATGGTAGCGTCTATGCACAGATTTAGCTCCTGCATTGTGGTGCCCTCCAGTGTTTTTTAGATAGGGCACTTTCTTTACTGATTATCTACAGTGCTGTACATTTGTTGAAAAATTGAAAAAGATCTTTTGTGGTACTTTAATTTGTTTGATTTTTCTGCCCATGTGCCACTGAATTCTGGAATTATTTTTGCCGAATGCCCGTTGCAAATGTTCACCTCAAAGGCTGAGTTTGATTGAAAGGATGACACCAGCTGTGGGAGGCAACGTGGCCGAGTGGTTAGGGTGTTGGACTTTGAGTCCATGGGTCCGGGGCTCAAATCCCACTCTGAGCACTTCATGGATTTGTCTCACGGCAGTCCTCAGTTATAAATCCTTCAGCTGCACTTGTAAATAGCCAACTGGTTTGCCTCCCGCCAGGTGGGATTCTTAAAACATGTTATGTTTCATTTGCAATATTTGTTTTAGTTGTTTGAGTGACACGTCTGTGAAATAGCTGGTCTGACATAAGGCAGTACCGAGGAAAGCTAAGCACGCTGACTGCTATAATCATCAATTTACTCTACTTACTTAATTTTACCAGCTAATTGTTATTTAATGCTCAACAGACCCACTAGATGAAACTTGGGTGAGAAAGAATAGCAATCATTGAAGTTGTGTTGAGTTATGAGAGCAGATTTTTCAAAATTGGGACCATTTTCATCATGTTTTATCTCTGAAACAAAGTCAGTGACTCCCCATATGTTTTGCATTTTTGTCATGGGTTACTACATTACCTGATGTTACCAAAAGTGTAGAAAAATCTGTGTTGTAGAAGATTTTCCCATAAATATCCTGAAGCCTTCAGGGGAAAAATAAACTCTCCCACTGTGCTGCACACAGTGTGAAACACTGCTTTGTGTGGGTTTGACAACATACTTCACTTGTTTTGTGGTTTTGCTTGACAAAGGAAAAGTTTCAGTCATCCTTCTCTAGTGTTTCTTTCTTATCTTTGCTGCTTCATTCTCCTTTGTTGACATCTCTCTGGTTAATGATGTCTGTTAGTTGGACTACTGCAATTCAGGATCTATGAAGTCCCCTTTGTCCTCTCCATTTTTCCTTGGCACTTTGCAAGGTGAGATTCATGTAGCTAGATGTGCATTGTGCTGGCCCATTAGTGATGAGCATGTCTTATATTGCATTGTGTCTCCAACGGAAGTTTGCCTTGCAAACATGCAATCTGCTCTGTCTTGTTTAGTTTGCATGAACCTCCCTGATTCCCCATCTTCGCTTGTGTGAAGAGATGTTACTCTCTGGTGTTGGAACCCTTCTTACATTGCAGATTCTTCAAAATTACTTAGAGTTAAAAGGTGGTCCATTGTCACTCTCAGTTCTTGGAGTTCCATTAGAAGCTTCACTCTCTTTTTGTTAGCTTGGAATTTGGTTGATGCTTCTGGTTCTACTACTGGGCGTCTGGTTCTTTTGTTGATCAGAACTAGATTGTAGTGATAATCTGGGTATAGTCCAGTGTGTTCTCTGGATACCGTATCCCATGGGCGGCTTGGAGTGTTTGTCACCTTGATGGGCTTTTCTCTACACTGGAGTTTGTAACATCGGTCAACAGCTGTGTCAATCGTGCTCTTCATCAATGCAAGCCAATATTTCTCTCTCAGCAATTGCTTGGTCTTAGTATTGCCAAAGTGTCCTAGACTGTGCCCTTTCTTGGCCACTTTTACCTGTCGGGCTGCTGGAAGCACTGTACTTTGTTCTTTTACTTGTAGGGCTGCTGGAAGCACTGTACATTGTTCTCTCCTCTAACTGACAGCTCCTGTTTTCTGGGTTTCCTCTCTGATTCACACAATGACAACACCATGTTCTGCCTTTGTGGTCTATCTCATGATCATCGAACTGTTGTAGTCTCCTGTCTGAGATTGTGGGTATCTGGAAAAGTGTTCTAAGGGGTTTGCTTCAACCTTTCCTTGTTTATGCACTCATTCATACTCTATATTTGCATCTCCACGACCCAGTTCTTTACCCTGGGTGGAGTTTGCTGTTACTTTGTTGAATAGGGGTAGAAGTGACTAGGAGGCTGTGATTATTCTGAATCTGGGAGTTGAAGTTAGGTACATTCTTAGTCTCTCCTTGGCCCATTAATTGCTGATGCATCCTTTCTGGTTTGGCTGTACCTTTTCACCATCCCCATCACTGTTGTAATGGTTGTATGCCTGTAACAGTCTTCAAAAGCAGGACCACTGATAAGCCTTCATTGAAGCTTGCTCTGTGGAGAATTGTGTTGTTGGTGTGGTGTTCTCGCTTGAGATATATGCTGTCTTGAATCTTACTGTAATGCTTCTTGTTCTAAAAGTTTCCCAATGAAACTTAGTTTCTCTTCTGTTTAGTTGATACAGTCGTGCTGCAATGGTTGCATAGTTCTTGTCAAAACGTCTAGGTCATGGAAATGTCTGGGTAGCCCTCCCTTCCAAGAAAGCTGCAGACAGTCTCTTGTTCTCGGGTATCGTGCATTCATTTGTTGCCCTTCCTTTGTTGCGTGATGGTTCAAGACTGCCTTGGGGAAGACGTGAACTCAATTTGCTCTTTTCTGAACTAGCGTTTCTCTCCGTTACATATGGTACCATGTTCTTTTTGCTCACTCGAGTGGTTTCTGCTTCTAATCATCCCTTCCTCATCATCTCACCTCTCTTGTTCAAGTAGTGTGGTTCTCCTCCAGAGGTTCGGAATGCTATTTCACTGAAGATGTGTTCTAATGATTTTGCTCCAAACACCATTCTCTGGCCTCTGAATGTTACTACTTGTCTTGTAGTGGTGTCCAGTGCCAACTGGTGGTACCTTTGCCTTAGATGTAATTTAATGAAAATCTTGCAGTTGTGCAGACGGTAAATGATATCTTCTACTCTTGGTGATTGCATTCATTGGCTTCGCTTCATAGATTTATTTGGTATCCTCATGTCTGTGCTTACTCAGATAATTTGATATTCTCACTGGTCTTTCTTCACATCTGTATACTCGCTTTATCTACACAATCAGGGGTGAGCACCATGTGATAGGATCTCCATCTTGGACTTTCTCAACTATCTCCTCATTAACTCTCTGTTTGAGCTACTTTTTAAGTGATTTCTGTAAGTGACAAGGCGCTTGTTGTGGTTTCAGAGCAACCGGGGTTGCTTCGGGATTCATCTCTAGCCTAATTTCTATTTTCTTGGCTGTATTCTTGTATAGGAACCATCCAATTCCCAGAAAAGCCTTGCTTCGTTCATCGAGTAGTGATTCTACGTTTTTTGCTGGTAGCTTTACTGCCTTTCTTCTCAGCTCCTTGGTATCTTTGAGTGTTTCTTCTGGATCAGTTTTAAGCATTCCAAGTTCCAGCTGTATGTTCTTGCGTAGAAGTGGTGGGTAGGCTTAAAGCTATCTTCCAAATGAAATGATGAATCGGATCCTCGCAGTTAAATGTATTCAACATAAGCCGTTGAAAAAGCAGACCCTCAGAAAACCCAGGATTGATGGGGATTCCAATCCCAGCCTTTGCAGTGACCGGATGCAGTGATCTACCCAATTGAGTTTATCAAGCCAACTGGAGAGTGGGCAGTTGTGAGTTTGTGTTATACCCGATGATGAAGTCAAGCTAGAGATGAACCCTGAAGCTATCCCTGTAGCTCTGAAGCCACAAGTACCTTACTTCTTATACACTGTAGAACCACTTACAACTTGGCTCAAACAGGGAGTTAAGGAGGAGATAATCCGAGATGTGTGTCTGGCCTGGAGTTCGTTCTTCTTCGGTAGGAAATGGTTGTTTACTTCTCTTTAGCTTCTTGTAATTGATGACCCCTACCTCAGAAGCTGCTTCGGGCAAATTGCAAATTGTAAGTCCCAGGGTGTGAGCCATCCTCTTTCATCTTCTTTACATTATGGCAATCTTGATTTCCTCCAATTCCAATGGTGCTTTGAGTTTTTTTTTTTTTTGAGATATTATTTGGGCAAAATATTTTGAGGGTTTGCAAGAGTCTTCAGTTTACAAAAGTTTGGAAAGCACAGGTTTAGTGAGCCTCCGTCGTCCGAATTTCTGACCCGTATAGGAGAACAGATTTGACATTTGAGTTGGTTATCCTTAGCTTCATCTTTTCAACTTAAGGGGGTGGCTCTTGCTTTGTAAACCAGCCTGAGTTTTGCAAAAGCTTGCTGCGCTTTCCTGACACCTGCTATGTAGCCCGTATCAGAAAGGCTGTACTTCCACAGTAAGTGACATAGTCCATTCTTTTGATATCTTCGTTTCCAATGCGGATAGCTATAGGGGCGCCTTGTTTAACCTGGATCCTCATTGCTTGGGTCTTCTCATAGTTGATCTTAAGGTTACTCCGGACCTTCACGGGTGTCCTCGGGGAAAAAATTCGTATGCGCGCCATTTTATAGGAAAATACGGCAAGTTATATATCGTTGGAAAGCTTAATAAATATACATTTCGGAAAAAAATATAAATTGCCAGTTTCTTCAATTCCGCAAAAGAAAATCGCAATCAACCACGAAAATGACCATGTGTCATTCAATTGTGCTTCCACCGTCTCTTGCACGTGCTGAAGTTTCTGATTTGTGAGACAAAGGTCATCGGCAAAGTCCAGATCTTGTAGTTTACGCATCAAGGTAGACACTGGAGACCAGTTTTACCATCTTCCTAGGCCTGTCTGGGTACCCAGCCAGGACCACTAACAAAAACAGGGGCGACTTCAGGTACTAGTCTCACTCCAGTTCTTACGGGGAATAGTTTGGTGAGGGATCCATCATCGACAACCTGACATTCAAAACCACTGTGGGAGCATTTTTTGGATCATCTTACCAATATTTTCTGGATCATGTTGACAATATTTTTCTGACTCTCCATAATGTTCCAATATACTCCATGTCACTTCCTCGTCAGCAGAATCAAATGCCTTTTCATGGTCAATGAAAACCAAGGAGAGACCTATGCTGCAATCAAGAGTCTGTTCAATAATGATTGTCAGTGTGGCCATTTAGTCTGAACAGGAGTGCTCATGCCGAAAGCCACCTTGCTCATCCCTCTTTAGAGAGCGGAGCAAATTCCGGTTTAATCGTGCTAAGAACCTTGTTTGCAGTTATTAGCTCTGGGATTCCCCTCCAGTTCTTGCGATGGGTGGTATCGTCTTTCTTTGCCGACTCACGAAGATTCCTTTCTTCCATTCGTGTAGAACTTCTTTTCCCCTTTCCAAATCTCATTTAAAAGGTTGTGCAGGGCATGCGTTGACACTTCTTCATCTGCATGGAAGGCGTCTGGTGCGATATTATCTGATATTATGCACAGCATTCCGCATTTTTTCTCACCTTACCAATTCCTGCTTTCAGATATCGTCATTCTTCGAATATCGTCCAAGTAATCCTCTCCTTCCTTTCACTCTCAACTTTCCCCAGCAGTTCCTCACTTGTTGTGACATTTTTACCCCGCCGTCAGGACGGGGTCTAGTAATACCCGTTTTTTTTCCGTGCTTTTTTTTTTTGGGTGGTCACTTGCCCCAGACCCCCGGCTTTCGCTCGGCCAAAGAAATACTCGTCGTGTCTTTCGCTACACAGCCAAGGGCTTTTATCTTGAGTGACCGTAACATATTTTACACCCCCCGGGGGGGAGAACAACGGCGGGGTCTAATGCCCCTGGGGCTTTTCTTGTCTTATTATGTTTCCAGTCGTGGTTCATGTCCCTCCCTGCCTTTTCAAGGCTAGGCACCAGAAGGGTCAACCCAGTTCTGCAATGTCAGTCTTTTTTTCAGCCATCTTCAGAGTCCCAGCAAAAAGTGCCTCCTTGGATTTCTTCATCTTTTCACAGCAGCCAGCTGAAGTTGTGCTACTACTAGATGATGGAAGTAGCCCACATCTGCCCCCTTTGCTCTGACTCCTGAAGTCTGCTTTTCCATCCTCAATTGATTGTGACGTGGTCAGTGTGGTTCTTCATTCTTGCATCAGGCGATCTCCATGTGAATTTGAGACACTTCTTGTGGGGAAAGATAGTGCTCCCGATGAACAGCTTGTTACTGGTGCAAAATCGGAGATCTCTCCATTGTCGTTTATGGTGCCAGGTCCATGTTGTTCAATGACTCTCTCCGTGTTGGTATTATCACATCTAATCTTGCCATTATAATCAATCTTAACAACCACTACATCTCTACTGCAATTGGTCTCTCTATCCCGTTCGCATGTTGACCACGGTAAAAATGCGAACTGGATAGGTCCTACTCATCATTGAGGATTTCCGGAGTACAGGATAGCCTTTCCATTTGGTCTCAGAAATGACCCAAAGATGTTCCACTTCATTTTGCTGATTTCAAGAATGCTAAGCTTGTATCTCTCAATCTGCTTTACAATCTGGGCACACCTTCCTTGTTTGAAGATGGTGCAAACATTCCTTGTTGCAAAACTTAACTAAGGCGATGGGGTTTGTTCCATTCCTTTCTGCCCTGGCATGGGGTATTCAGTGGAATAGCTGTGGTTTAAGTCTCCATAACCAGCAAGATGTGGCGCATACGTGCCTCCTCATTTGTACCTTCATTAGAACCTCTTTACATGTAGCTGCCATAGGCGTTGCCCAGGATTCACAGTGACGGCACGGGGTTGCTTTTCTCGATCCTCTTTCAATAATTTAAGAAAATTAATGTAGTTAAACAACAGAGTAGAGAAAAGGAGCCATGGCCAGGTATTACAAATAACAACGTGAAAAACTAGGTTGACACACCCCATTCCTTATGATTGTACTGTTTCAAATTTAAAACAATAGGAAGATATTGTTTTATAGTTTGTGTTACTTATCTTTGCTTAAATTTTATAGGTGGCAACGCAGGTTGCTGTGCTGATTTCTAAAATTGCCCGAACAGAACTCAGAGACTGGCCAGAGCTTTTGCCTACTCTGCTTAAGGTTTGTATTTGTGACTCGATAAAACACACTCAATAGCAAACATCTACATGCCAGTAAAAATGAACCCTTCGGTCGTTTACTGTGTTAAATGATGCTCTAAAAATCCTGAACCGGAATTGAGTTGTTCCAGGCGTGTTGGATGAGATCTGGTGGTTGAGAGTTGTACAGAAATTGTAACCAGTCCTTAAAAATTAATGGATTTGTCCTTGAATTTTGTTTGACTAGGGAAAAAAAGTTCTATGATTTTTAATTTTCTGAGAGGCGTTTCCTTTCCGTGCTATTACCTGGTTCAATGTATTTCTGCAGGAGATCCAGAGTGAAGATCCCTTACATCAACAACGCACGTTGCTGGTGTTTAACCATGTGATTAAGATGCTGGCATCTAAGAGGTTACTGTGTGATCGGCAGCTGTTTAGGCAGGTACTTAAAACACTGTTCTCTTTTGCTTCTTTCTGCATGTACAGCAGTGAACGATGAAACTTTCTATTTGGCCATTTCAATACTAGTAACGCTAGAGATGTTTAAACCGTGTCAAGTTTGGGACAAGTACATGTACTTGCAGGTGCATGGTGCTTGGGTTCTGGTTATCGGCACCCCGTTGTTTATTTGTGTAAAGATAGGCACTAGATCCAGATGAGTTTTTAGCGCAAAAACTTCCTATAATTGTTATAACCATGAAACATTTCTTTTTCAGATAACTTCTGATATATTTGGCTTTATTCTACAACTATGGCAAAACACCACTTCAACCCTTATGGAATTATATCAAATGAAGGTACAGACTGCGTTTTGCGGTCAAACTGGATCTTGTTTTGCGTGCCGCTATGCAACTTTGTTTCTTAATGTTGGTGTTTTTGATTTGCTTTGGTGTGTACAAATGCATCATGTCAGTTGCATTTATTTCTTTGGTCGATTCTTCTTTGCATTGAAAATATTGTCAGAATTTTGCCATAGGAAAGTGATAAATACTCCTTTTATAAGGGAATAGCAGTAATAGCTGTTGCAGTAAAGGAGTTTTGTGAGGAGGGAATATTGTTAACGTAAGCTGCGAAATTGTGCTTGTTGTCTTCCTGCATTAACATGTAATATTATTTATACCAGAACGATTCAATCTTTTGTTTGCTTTAATCAACACAGCGGTCTTTTTTCTGTCATTTGCTTCTCTCATTTTAGTATTTCCTTTCATCTTCATAACTGTTTAGAAACATGGTCGAAATGTTGTGTTTGGCGAATGTTAAACCACGATCGAGCTATATATTTGCATTTGATTTACAATGCTGCATTAAAACGACTTGCTATGCATATGACCAGCTGCTTTCATTGTCTTTTGGGCCACTAAATCAGTCATATTCCAGGCAAAATTGTCAATTTGTGTTACAAAATGACGTGCAAAAGATTAAAGAACATCTAGTTTGACAGTGAAGTTCACATTTTTGGTAATCTATATTCGGCTAAAATAATCTAAATTCTGTTTAAATTATCTAATATATGAATGACAAATGCAAGGATTGTTTCTCCTCATGTGACACAAAATTGTATACACATTTTATGCCACAGGACATAGCAACTTTGGTGGAAATTTCTTTTTTACCTTAAGGCAACTACTGCGCAGCAAATTTTAGCGCTTTTCGCGACTGTTTGGCAAACAGCAAAAATAGTTGTCGCAGTAGTGTCTGCTACTTTGCAGATTGTACGTTCGATTTTGTGTCGTATAAGGAGAAACAATCCTTTGCATTGTGATTTGCACTTTTATTACACTTTTTTTCATCTCGTCAGTAAAACGTAGGATAGACAATACGTTACTTGGTAAAATCTTTCCAAAATCACGACAGTAACAAACCCGCAGTACACGCCATTTCCAAAGTCGCAATAAATAGTCGCCTTAGGGGAGGTATTTTTTTTTTATATTCTTTAAGGGTCACAAATTAATAATTCTTTTGTGTACATAAAGTAGAATCTAGATAATTGACGCCTGGTCAAATCTACCTGATGCTAACCTGACCCAAAAGCGCCCACGGTGTCACTCGCTTATGGCCCAAGTTCAACTTTACAATACCTTTAATTTCACGCGGTGTGAAGTAATAATAAAGAATCAGAAATGCTCCTTATTGCCTTTACCATAATCAGAACTAACTTCCGTCTGGCCTCAGTTATGTCAAACACAAAACAATGTTATTTCCTTTTTTTTATTTCAAAGGACATGAGAGTTTTGGCTTCTTTGGAGCTCAGCACCTTAATATTGAAAGGTATGTTTATTGCAATTACTTATTGCTAATTTACATTTTCTTAAAGGTTTGGTGAACTATACGTCAATGGCCTTTTTGAAACTGAAAACAAAACTTACTTAATTCTCATCGCCGTAGCTGTAACAGAGAGACCTGTGCTCTGGGCTCTGCTTCAGGGAGCCTCCAGAATAGCTCTCTCATCCTTGTTCGTATCTGAAGGCTGTGAACAGCTCTAGGGCCTCACTTGTTTTGCGGGGGACTGAATCCGCACTGCTCCTGAAAGACCTCGAACTTTAATTGTATGTGTGTGATCTTCTGGCTCTGCAAGACCAGCACAGATCACCAGCAAGATCACCAGCAATGTCTACATGTTGTATTCGTAGGCCTTCCAGCTGCTGCAGCCAGGTCAACTGGATCCCAGTGTTATTGTTGAGTTCCTCTTTCCGCTGAGTAACCTCGTTATGTTCTGTTCTTACATCTCTTTGCTCCGCTGCCTTTTCCGCTTCTCGTGTCATGTCGTCAATCGTCTTTCCCTCATCTGTCCTACAACTTATCTTCACTTCTTGATTCTTCATCGTGTACACAGTCAACTTCTCGTTTTTCGTCTCAACGGCCTTCACCTTTGCTTTCAACTCATGTTTCTCTACAAGTTTCCACGTGTCTTCGCTTATCCACCCCTTTCTTTCCCTTTTGACCTTGCCAAGGACTTGTGCAGATGTGAATGTGTATATCTCCTTGAGATGGTTCATCTCCTGCTCCAGATTAGGCGCCGTCTGACCTTCACCATCTAATCCATTGTGCAGACCATCATACCGGCCAGTGCAGTGGTGAAATCGTCCTTCACGCTTTTGTCTTTGTGCATATATGATCATTGATCTTGGGTTCTTCAGGGGCAACAACTTGAACTGGATCCCGGCCACAACTAGGTAGTATTATGGTCCTGCATCTCCATTTTGTTTCACCACTGTGCTGGTGAATTAGTCGTTTACATTTTTGTCTTTCATTATGTACGTGGAATACCTGCTTCTCAATGATCTCGGCTTCTTCAAGGAATACAACTTCATCTGTAATCATGGCCAATGTTTCCGGGGACACCTTAGCAAATCGCACCCCAAAATACCCAACTGTAACGCTATCATTCGGGCACTTCAGCTAACTAAAGCACGTTCAAAGAGGGCTGCTAAATCGAATCATTATCTCTCATTCATTAACACTGATGAATATATCGTTATGTTAAATAAATGTTTGACATTAATTTGATCTGTCCACCAAATCGTTTAGATGCTGGACGTCATATCCTCTGAAAGTTTAGTTTATTTTATGAGATGCTGCATAGTTTGAAAACCAATTATTTCATCAGCTCCTTAACCAAGAGAAACCACCTTTATTAACATTGTTACCCCTTCGAGATATGAAACAAGACGTTCTGCAGTAAAAGGGATAACCTTCTTCACTTCTCACTTTGGAGTTCAGACCGGTTTTTGAGTCATGGCTCATTGTTGACTCAACTGTCATGTAAATTTTGTGTGCTTTACATTCTTACCTCTCCACCTGAAAATAAGGTACAGAATTGTAAAAGAAATGTCTTTCAAAAACTCAACCAATTTCCGTAGTAAGGGTTGTAGAAGAGGTGTATGTTGTTCGTCAGCTGTCACAGTTGTCAATGAGTAATCGCATAATATTTTTAAGATAAAATGCCAGGCAAAAGCGTTTTTAATACCAACATGTAGATTATCTCAGCTGTACTATAACAGTTGTAAAGCTGAAAATACAATGTAATTTTGCACATTAATATGAGGTGGAACTTTAACTCTTTTTGTAGTATGCCATTTTAGTTCTAAAACAAAAAGTGCTGACTAGTTTTTCCACTCTTGCAATTCAGCCTGATATTAATAAGCTGTCATTTGTTTTTAATTTGATAGTTTTGAGGAAGTTGGTGGTCCATGGCTTTAAGGAGTTTGAACCCTCTTCTCAACCAATGGTATGGTATTGTACAACTCTTTGTTTTAAACTAGGACATGATCAGCTACATGATATTGTGTTTCTCAATGTGTTTCCAACTTTTTAACAAGACTTTACACAGGGTGAACATCACAGACTTTGAACACAATTCCCGGCTCGAGTAAAGCAATTTTTTCTCTCGCGCTGCTTACCAATTTTTAAAAACATCAACGGCCTACTTGTCTTTGTACTTGGTACTTTTAGGCTCAGACCGGGTGGGCAAAGAAAATTCTGCTTCACCAGTTTTGGGCAGTCGAAACCGTGATGGTTTTTCTGAAGCTAGTTATTCCGTGAAAGTTGCAAGGACGCATGCAAATTGCAGTTACTTTTAATTAGCAAGCTTAAGTTGTGGAAAACACAGAGACATTTTTCATGGCAAACTAGCAACTATGTGATAATTAAACAAACGACAACAAAATCTGAATGTCTAACATAAAAATATCTTTTGTTTATTATTATGCACGACTGAGAAGTCATTTCAAAAACTCGTGCTTCGTGCTTCACCAGGGTATCCAAATACCTAGAAACAATAAAAGCCCTCGGCCTGCGGCCTTGGACTTTCATCTGTTTCTCGGTGTTTGGATACCCTGATGAAGCACTCTCACTCGTTTTTGAAGTATTACTTCTAGAGCTTGCATTTGGGACAACCATTATTTCTTTATTTATTATTGTTTTTTTAATTTCGCAACCTTGTCGCTAGAATCTTCTCAGTTTTCAAAGTGGTGAAGCCATCTCCACGAAAGTGGCTGGCTGTATACTAAAGAAGGTCTCCTATGCCTGTTGTCTTTAAGTCACTTTCAAAGTCTAGGTGGGTGGCCATCTTCACTATAGTTGCCGGTCGTTATAACTTCCTGCCGGCTACTAATAAAAACGTTGGCACATCTCCAAAATTGTAGGAGCTTTAAAATAATTCAACATGCCGAAGGGCTTGTTAATGGTCGAACTGGGAAATGTTTAGGACAAATGATCAGTAGTATTGTAGGCTGGTTTGGGGTGGTTTACCTCGCTTTCATGTTC
This sequence comes from Siderastrea siderea, assembly GCA_964030785.1. Lineage (NCBI taxonomy): Eukaryota > Metazoa > Cnidaria > Anthozoa > Scleractinia > Rhizangiidae > Siderastrea > Siderastrea siderea. The sequence continues at coordinate 45,800,438 of OZ034966.1, read as the reverse complement.
CAAAAAACCTCGCTTTCATGTTGGGTCTCGATGTGAGGTCGAGGCTGAGGGGAAATACGTCACGAGATCTTAGGTTTATTATTAATTATGATTGCATTGGTTTGTTTGTCGGTAACAGCGTCATTTTGGTTCATGTCTGAAGCGTGTAAGGGTGAAATTATGAAGCCACGTCGAAGACCTTTGCGATGTTTGGATTCTTTTCAGAATATTTTTGGACGAGAAGCATTGCGTTTAATAACAAGACCCGAGAGATCACATTTGGCTCAATTGGCCGAGAGGATCAGAGAAAGAAGAGAAGAAACGTGGCGTGTGTTGAATAGAGATCGCATGGCGGCTTTTATTGAATTGCTGACCCTTGTCTGGTCGATGAAGAAAATTACATCCGTCACGCTTCAGAGAGAGGAACTGCGGATGAATCCCTCACATCAACTTTGCTGAATCATGTGTTGCCGTTTGCTTTACGACATTGTAATGATTTTTCAACATTGGCAAAGTGGGCAAGACCGATGTTTATGAAAGACTTTGAAAAAATGAGAACGTGTTTGGATATTAAATTTCCAGACTTGCGTGAAACATCGAGACATTGGCGTAAGGTTTGTCATTATTATGAGGGAATATGGAAAGACAATCAATAAGACATATAGCGTGACGTTTTCATGTTTATTATTTAACCCAAGTAGAACAATTACAAATGTTTATTAGCTTTATCTAACAATTGTTGTAAACGCACACGTTTTTTGTCACTGAATTTTTCTTTTCGTTGACTATGAATTAAATGCATGTATTTTTTCAGTCGTTTTCGTTTTAATTGAAAAGGAGAAGATCTCACCGTTATGTCTTCCTCCGAAACAAGAGGATCAAATCGGCGTAAATAAAAAGTGTTATTGCTCATGACAGGAGTGTAAGTTTTGACTTGGTTTGAAAAACGAACACGCTTCATGTTTTACAAATGAAGTCCTTCCAGCTCTAGTCTTACTTGCTCAATGTTTTCGGGTAGACAGAATGTTCTCTGGAACAAGTTCTTGATTGCTGCCCTTGTTGCAGGAGTAATGTCTCGCGAACCAACCACAGCACTGCTCTGATGAAGGGTGGGTAGTCGAAGAGTGCCCCAGGGTTTAAATGATGTCACTTTTTTGAGACAGGAGTTTTCGATGTTGTAGGTATTTTCTGACCGATACCACTGATTGGTGTTGGTGTCAAACAGGAAGACTTCCTTACCCTGATCTATGGCTAATTGCACAGTCCACCCAGTTCCTCCTTCCACTCTTTTTTTGTCTGCACACAGTTTTCCAAAGGCAAAGACGGTATGGGCTTTTCTGGCAATGTGGTAATTGCGCTGCAAGAGGGAGAGAGTGTAAAAGTGAGTTGGAACACGTTTACACAACTTGTGAGCAGCAGCACCTATGGCAGGATCGGCTTGTATCAACACTTCGACAGAAGCAGGTGAAGTGAACTTTGCACGGGGATGATTTGGCGGAACAATCACTTCAATTTGCATTCCATATTCCGTGGCCATTTCCTCTGCTAGGATGTCTGTTCCGTCTGCACCCCCCGTATACAATACATGTCCGTGACCAATAGTCAATTGCATTTCTTCTTCATTAGTCATCATGTTTGGAGGCATTTTACCTGAGTTCTCTCTCTCTCTCTTCTTCGTCTTTTTTGAGAATGAAGAAACAAGTTAAGAAAACACCGAATTTATGGACAAAATGATCAAGTGAAACAACCAATCAGAAAAACAGTTTCCTTATATAGGCAAAGCGTGGGGTATTGAGGAACCAATGAAAAAACATATTAACTGACCAATTGGAAACAGTTTTTCCTTATATGGTTAATGTGAGAGGTATTTTCTGACCAATGAAAAAACAGAACGAAAGGAACCAATCGCGATTAAGTATGTCCTTATATGGATATTTGATGAAGTTTTGAAAACCAATCAGAATTAAAAGTGATTGTATAAAGGACGACTAAGTTGAAGGGAAAAATCACAGTTGAGAAGAGAAGTTTCAGAAAGATGGCTGAAGTCGAATTTGTTGGCGAAGTGCCTTCCAGAAAGAGAAAAGGTGGTTCTCACACGGACAAGAACAAGAAGAAGAAGAGAGAGCCCACGATTGAAATTCTTGAGAGCCCGATCGCCCCTGTTGAAGTTCAGTCACCTGCTGAAGACGAAACGGCTGCGGCTGTTCAAGAGTTGTTGAACGAATTGAACCAAATTCAAGTTGAAGATTATTCAACTCCTTTGGAAAACGTGGCTGCTTTTACGTTCGACAACAAAAGCTCTGAAGAAAAAGAGAAAAAGTTTGATGAAGTCGCTGATAAGAAGAAGAATGAAATGTCTCTCGATGAGCGTTTCAAGAAGGCAGTGAAGTCTGTGGAGGTCTTTGACACCGTGGAAGATTTTGAAAAATACCTCAATGGTGAAAAGAGAAAAGCGTTCAAATCTCGAATGATCTACAAAAAACCAGAATCAGAGGATTCCGATTTGGAATATGGTAATGTATCCCCTGTGCCTGGCGTGTTTCCAAAGTTGAACTCAAACCTCAAACCAAAAAAAACAAAAGAGGACGACGGATTGGCAAGAATGGTGAGACTGAGTACCATGTTCCAAAGCCCGGGATTTCTGAAGGACAAACCCTCCCCAAAAGTGCAACCCCCACCCAACAAGACTGACTACATGGTTTGTCTGCGGCACGACGTGCGTTTGGAGAAACGAGTGTCCAAAGGGGGATGGCATTACGTGAAATGTCCCAGACAACCCTGCCTCCTCTTTTGCCCTGAAGATAGTGCTGAAGAGTACATGAGACAAGTGTACAGGAATGTCCACCCCACCATTTGCGATAAGTGGGAAACCCTGGTCTGCTTCTGTCGTCAACCCGTTACCATTCGTCAAAGTAGGTCAGAGAAGAACCCTGGACGATTGTACGTTGGTTGTTCCAGTTCTGGAGAAAAGTGCAAGTTCTTCAATTGGACCGATCTCCCCCTGACTGAAAAGTACCTGAAATGGTTTGACGAAGAAAAAGATCTCCCTCAAGTCAATGGAAACACATGGGGGGAACAGTTTACAGAGAAAGATCTGCAGTTGTTGAGAGCCATCAAAGAAAAAGACCGAGTGGTCGATAATGTGGTATCACCATCAGTACTGTCACCACCAGCACTTCCACCACCCAAGTACTCAGATAGAGAAGACGTGTGGAGGCGAACCCTTGCTTCTGCACGATGGGGAGGATGGTCAGACTATGCTGCCTGATTGACATGAACTGATTTGAATTGTTTTATTATTTTGAATGTATCTTTTAAAAGTGTGTGTAACGAGAATAAAGATCATTTTGAACGAAAAAATGGAAAGTGTTTTCATGCGTGTTGCATGGGACTGTTTGTGGGAATGGGGAGGATCTCTTGTGCAATGGGTTTGTCACAAGTCCCTTTGTCAGTGTTTGTACGAAAGACAAGAAGAAGAAAATAGGATACCCATTCCCGATTATGTTGAGGAGACACACCCGCTCCAAGTTTTTGAAGAAACCCATGTCGAATTGAATTTGTACCGTTGGATGGTATTTGTGTTGTGGTTGCAACATCATCCTGACGCTTGGCGCTGGTATCGAATCATTCAAAAGACGCACCCCTCTCGTATTCCTTCAATACCTACCCTGTTGAATGAGCTATGGCACCTCGAAAGAAGAAGTCTGTGAAAAAAGTATCCGTGGCACAAGCATTGCTCAAGCGTTATCACGATCCAAAAGCGAAGGGTAGTTTGGGAGGAATTCAACGATTTGCCAAGGCATGGGGAGTACCGTTGAAAGTGGCACAGAATCTTTTGAAGCGGGATTTAGCTTACACCTGCATAAACCACGCCGACGTCGTTTTCCAACGGTACCCGTAGTGGTGGGTGGGTTGGACGACCAATGGGTTGCAGATTTGGTGGAGGTTCAGTCTTTGGCTAAGTACAACCGCGGTATTCGTTATTTGTTGACGGTGGTTGACGTGCTGTCAAAATTTGCTTGGGTTCATCCTTTGAAAGACAAGACTGGAGTGAAAGTGGTGGAAGCCTTTGAAGAAATTGTGAGTCAAGGACGTCAACCTAACAGACTTCAAACAGACAAGGGAAAGGAATTTTACAATCGTTCGTTTGAAAATTGGACGAAAGACCGAGGAATCCAACACTTCTCTACCAGGGGGGATGCTAAAGCCAGTGTGGTTGAAAGGTTTAACAGAACGTTGAAACAGAGGTTATATCGCTATTTCACGTCAGCTAACACGCTACGATTTGACGGTGCTCTTCAAGACTTGGTGGATGGGTACAATGCTACACCTCATCGAAGTATTGGCATGGCTCCTAACAAAGTGACTTGGAAGAATGAAGAAAAGGTGTGGAAACGACTGTATGGCAAGCGATTGAAAGCCAAAAAGAAACGTTCTTTGTTGAAAGTGGGGGACCGCGTTCGTTTGAACAAGATTCATCGCACCTTTGGTAAAGGGTATTTGCCGGGATGGACCGAAGAGGTGTTTGTGGTTCATCGAGTTATTGAGGGGAGTGTACCAACCTATAAGATTCGCGAGTGGGACGATACACCGGTGAAAGGAACATTTTACCACGAAGATTTGCAAAAAGTGCATGTGTCTGACGAAGCACTCTTTCGCATCGAAAAGGTACTTAAGCGCCAAAAAGGTCAAATGTTAGTAAAGTGGAAAGGGTGGCCCGACAAGTACAATAGTTGGATTTCCAGTGCGAGCGTGAGTAAGCTTTGAAGAAGATGTCGTTTTACGTTACTTTACCCAGTCATTCAAACCGGGGTGAATTTCCCCACAACCAAGCCAATTCCTTCAAGATTCGTTTACCTCAACCGTTACGGTTACCCGGGGGTTCATGGCAAGTGGGGTTGAGTGCCATTTCCTTACCGGATACCCGCGTGAATTTGTACGAGTTGGTCAACAAAGACGGCTACGTCATGTCGACGTCCTGGGAGATCACCTATCCCAAACCCGATGGAAGCAGTGGGGAAATGGCAGCGCGCATAGGCACGACGCAAACCGTCATCCAAGACGTCCAAGATTTGGATTGGGTGGCGGATGGCGTGAGTTTCATGAAAGCCACGATTGCCCACTTGGAACAACGACGCCACGAAACGGCGATTCAAGGAGGTCGGTTTACCAACGATCAAGGCAAACACACCTACGTCAAGTTCAAGTGGGAAGGCGAGGATCTGCTCATCGACAACACCCATGTCTGCCATTGTGGCAACAGCACACCTGCCCTTACCATCTACACCAAGTTAGCGCTCAAGATGGGGTGGTTACGTAAAATTGGCAGTGGGTTGATTTTGGGCCCGAACTTACAGCAAGAATTCCTGGGGGATCAAATACCCGACATGACCAAGAACGGGGCTTGGAACGATGTGAACGACGAACACAGCAAGCCTGTCTTTTGGGTAGTGCGTTCGTTTTTACCGGATTATTTACAATTGAGCATGAGTTGTCATTGGCGTTTCACCAACTTGAATGTGGCGTTTCGGGCGGTGGTGGGAGAGCCCACGCGATCGTTGCACGTGTACTCGGACGTGGCAGGCAGTACGATTGTGGGCAATCGCGTGACCGATTTGTTGCGTGAAATCCAGTACAAGCGGCAAGGACGTGGCACCATGTACTTTGAACCGTTGCACATTCAATACCTACCTCTTCGTAACGAAGTCGTGGAAATTATTCATGTTCAAGTAGCTGAAACGATTGGTACCGGAGGAGACTTGGTCAAGTTTGGTGACGGCCATACCATTGTCACGTTGCACTTCAAAAAAGGATAAAAAAGGAGACTTTACAGAATTGCTTTTAATCATGTCTGTTAAAAAGCGAAGAACGACCAAACGGAGGACGAAAGGGCCCAAAAAACGAACCACCAAAAGATCAACAGTGCGAAGGGGACGGAGACAACATCCGCAACGAGTGCCCGTGCCAGATTTTGTTGTTGACGATCAAGTGGGTGAAGGAATTGCAAGCGTGATAGCAGGACTTCCCAAAGCCGCTTGGAGTATTACCAAAGGGTTGGAAAAACTCGCCAAAAAGAATGCGAGAAAATCTCATTTGAAACGTATGGAGGAGATTCGAAGTGGAAAACGAAAACGCTATGCAGGAGAATCTTTCACATGTAACATAATGTGAGTATAAAAAGAGAACACCAGAGTGGAAAAACAATCATCACAAAAACAACATGCGGGGTGGAAGTTTGACACGTTTTCGTACAGATGAGGCCTATGGTCAAGAGGGGTCCGGCTTATTGAAAGGCATCTTGCAGGGAGGCTTACAAGGTCTTATAAAAAGTCGTAACCCTTTAAAAGTGCCAACAAACACTTTGAATGGTCTTGCAGCAGGATTGAAACGAGGTGTGAAACGAAAAGCCGAAGAAGCTCTGAAAAAGGAAATAAGTAAACGAGCCAAACAAGTGTTGAAACGAAAGGACGTTAATAAAGCCGTGAAAGTTGCTGCTGCTTTGTTTCCAAAACACGCCAAAAGAGCTCGAGACATTTTTGGTGTGTAAAAATGCAACCGATTCCTTCGAGGGTTCGACGCGTTCGAAGTGAAAGAGGACTGCCTCAACGTGGTGGATTTGTACCATTGTGGAAAATTTTGAAAATGCCTCGACAGCGAGGGGGATGGATAAGTCAAGACGTAAGTCGACCTCCTGGCTACGACTTCTCAAGATTGCTCGCACGGGGAAAGTATAAAAACCGTTCCCAACGTAGAAGAGGTACTAGTAGTCAACGAAAAAGACCGAGAAGAAGAAGACAACGGCGCTGAAAAAATGACTGAAAATACCATAGCGACTCACAACATGTCTGAGGGAACGACGAATGGTGCTCTCAATCTGTTCAAGGTTCCAAAAACAGACATCAGTACGGTTGCCTATCGAATGGTTACCATTCAACCAACGACGACAGGCATTAACCCCATGGAATTTGTCATTCCTGGGTTGGATGGTTTTACCGATTTGGGAAGGAGTTACTTCACCATGGAATTGGCATTGAAAAAAGACGATGGGGGAAATTTGGTTGATGCTGAAAAATTGTGGCCTGCCAACAATTTGGCCCACACCATTATCAAACAAATCGATTTGCACTTGAATGGAACTTTGATCAGCCCACAATCGGACACGTACCACTACAAGGCTTACTTTGAATCTCTTCTCAACTTTGACCGAGCCGATGGTAAAACCATCTTGAGACCAAGTGGATGGTACAATGCATTGGATTCTCCCCCCGAGTGGACAGCCAACAACACCAACAAGACAGGACCTCATCAACATTACACTGATTTGCCCCAGAATCAGAAAAACACTCTGGATGCCATGATTGCTGAAACTGCTGAGTATGCTGGAGGAAGGACAAGATCTTTGGTTTTCAAACCGCATTTGGAAGTCTTTCACACTGGCAAAGTGTTGGTGCCTGGAGTGGAAATAAAAATGAAATTTCATTTCAATAGCCCCAATCTCTTCATGAATGGAGTTGGTTTGGCAGCGCGTTTGAATGAAGCTGATATCAAAATTCGGTTTCACATGTGTCAACTGAGGTTGAATGAAACCGTTTTCATGAATCTGAGTGCCAAGAGGGAAGACGGTGAAGTTGCTGTTTATCCCACTGTTCGTAGTGAAATCAGAACCTTCAGCATGGATGGGGCCCTGACTCGCTTTGACATACCTAACCTGTTTCAAAACCGAGTGCCTGACAGAATGATTGTTGGTCTAGTGGACAGCCGTGCGTTCAATGGAGCAGTCACCCGAGATCCCTTCTGCTTTCAGAAATTTCAGTTGACTTCCATCAAGCAGATTGTGAAAGGGGAAGAATATCCCTATGAGACCCTCCAGCTGGTGGGCAACAACTCCTCCAAAGATCTGTTGGGATACTTGAGATTTCTGCTAGCCAGTGGTGTTGTGTGTAAAATGAAAGGAAACATGGTCGAACAAGATGACTGGGGGCAAGGCAAAGGATGCACTCTGTTCATGTTTGACAATGTAGCCAGTGGTTGTGCCGACAGTGCCAATCTCAACCCCAGACAAAGTGGAGACCTTCAACTGAAGCTCGAATTCCGAGCAGCACCAGGCAGCAATATAACTGTAATCGTCTACGGAGAATTTGAGAATCTCATTGAGATCGACAAGAACGGAGCTGTGCTGTACGACATCTACATACACTAAAAAAGATGGAGCATGTTGCCTTGACCGACCAACAGTTAACTTACTTGGCAAGAGAAGACCCAAAGTTGAAACCAAAGTTTTATGGTGTGGTGCCATGTGATGGTTTACCCAAGTCACCCGTCAAAGACATGACGAGACCCAAGGGCTATATTGTGAACACAGACCCTCACGACCAGCCCGGTCAGCACTGGATTGCTTTGTGGACTCAAGGAAATGTGTGTGAAGTGATGGACAGTTACGCCCTACCCTTGGACTTTTACCATCAAGCCGCTCCCTTGAAAGACTGGGTGATGAAACATTGGAAGTACGTGATGAGCAACGGAAGGTCCCTTCAAGGAATTCACAGTAAAGCTTGCGGCCATTACGCCTTGATGTATTTGAAGTGTCGCGCTCGCGACATGAACTTGCAAGATTTTACAAACAATTTTTCAACCTATGATAGAGTGAACAATGATCACGAAGTAGGACAAATGATCAAAGAGCTAATTACTGATCAAGATGAAAAAGGGTGGGCAAAAGTGTGTTGTTGCACGCCTCTTCAAACTTGTCAATCACCACATGATCAAATGATTACTCCTTGAATAAAAAGAGTGAAATGTGAAAACACGCGTCATTTTCTTGAGTCATCATGCAGAGGTGCAAACCATTTCGTTTTCACACCCCTTCTTCCATTTTGGTCATGGGACCTTCGGGATGCGGTAAAACCGTGTTTACACAAAACCTCCTTTTGGAGAACTCGGACTTGTTTGAAACACCCCCATCTCAAGTTCATTACTGCTACGGTGCCTGGCAAGAGGGGTTTCGACCCATGAAAGATGAAGGTGTTGTTTTTCACGAGGGGATTCCAGACCGTCAGGAATTAGCGACATGGTGTGTTGGTGTTGGACGATTTAATGGATGAAGGAAGTGGCGACAAGCGTGTTTTGGATCTCTTCACCAAACATTCCCATCATCAAAACATTACAGTGCTGTATTTGTGTCAGGACGTGTTTCCCGTAGGGAAATATGCCAAAAGCATTTCCCGCAATGCTCATTACATCGTGGCATTCAAAAACCCCCGGGATCAATTGGGTGTACGAAATGTCTTGTTGCAATCGTTTCCCTCCGATTGGAAAGACTGTTTGGAAACCTTTCACATGGCAACATCCCGCCCTTTTGGGTACTTGGTTTTGGATTTGCACCCGGCCTCGTCGGATGAATTTAGGTTGTGGAGCAATCTGTTAAAAGGAGAGGGTTGGACAAGGAGTTATCACAAACAACCAAATGGAGTCACCGAGAAGAAGTAAGAGACTGCGAGGAGGTAGCCCCGACTTGGGCTGGATGTGCTTTGAAAAACTGATAGGGGATCATCTCAATGGAATGAGTATGGAGGACGTGGATTTTGAAAAGATGAGAGAGGTATATAAATTAGCTCGTTTGAGAAAAGGACAAAAAATTCGACAACTTGTTAGAGAGCACAACGAGACTTATTTTCGTGAATTGATACAAACTCTGCAAGAGGAAGCATGTCGTCTGATGATGGATCCCGACGTCGTAGACAAGCTTTTCAAGGTGCCGTATCACCTGCGGGGGTCGGCACGTTGGTCTCTAATCAAGTATCTCCTGACACACTTCAAGAATTAGAAGACACAGAGCCAATTGATCAAGCTTTTGCAAACATGGGAATTGCTGACATGAGAGCTTATTTGGATGCATTACCCCCTCCTAATTCTCTTTTGGCACCAACTGGAATTGGGAGTCGCGCGTCTAATTCCCCAGTAAGTAGTGGTGCACGAACCCCTGCGAGTCACATAAGTGTACCCTCGGTGGGTGGATCGCGAGACGCGACTGGTGTAGGGAGTGTGAATAGAAACAACCGAAGTCGAAGTAGGAGTCAAAGTCGAAGTCGCAGCAGTACTCCTCGTGCAAGAGTACCAGGAGCCCGGAGAGGTCGTGCAAGACGAGGTCGTGGACCACGCGTAAGGGGAGGTTTGACAAGAAGACCGTTGCACTCTTCACCAATTTCACCCCGAAGTCAAAACTCAACACCGTCGTATCACCCGAGAAATTTGAATCAGGCTGATTTACAGCGCCGTTTGCAGATGTTAATGCAAGACCAAGAACAATTAGCACAGGGGAGAGAAATAAAAAACATCACCATGACCAATAGTATAGTGACAAGTTATAAACAGGGCGGTAGTCCTTCGGTGCAAACCAATTCATCTCGACTTTCGACGTGAACAGCAAAATGGGTTCCAAGGAGCAACTTGTAGTGTCTCTGGTAAACGACCCACAGTCAACTTACAATGCCTCCAAACTGGAACCAGAACTATTGCAACGCATGGACTCGTTGTATGCTTTCTACCACAAACAATGGTGGTGTTACAAAAATATGTTGAATCATTTCAAATGTCGCAATGCTCTGTTCAACGGGTTGGCCTTGTTGCTGGTGGCCATTGGAACGATCGTGGGTCCCGTTCTGGAAAACGTCATACTGGTGACTTGTTTGGCTGCGGTTGGAACTGTTGTCAAAGGATGGAATGATTTCAAAAACTATCGTTTCAAAGAAGAGATGAGTCGATTTGCCTTCACCACCTATGCCAAAACTTTGATCGAGTTGCGTACGTTTGTGTGTGGTTTGCCACCAGAGGGTTTGGAAGGGTTTTTAGTCAAGATGCAAACCTTGGATGACACTATCATCGACTTTACACCCCCCTTGCCTAAACATTGTGTACAGAAGTATCTTCGTTTACATCGGTATCGATCAGTGAGCGGACAATGCTACGTTGACAGCCGATCTAGACCCTTGATGTCCAAAAGTCATTGGGAGGAAAAGGATAAAAAAAAAGTGCTCCCATCCACCACTGCCACTTTCTACACCATGGTCGTCTGACGGGGCAAACAAAAAAGAGGAAAAAGAAGAAAAGGAAGAAGGGTACAAAGAGGTGGTGCTCTGATTCGACGCAAACCCCGAACAGTGGACAAAATTGCTGAGGGAATGAGCATGTTTCTAGCCGGACCGGCTCCTACGTTTGCCACAGCCTTTGGCAAATTGGGATCCCAAGCTTTAAAAGGCATCACTGACAATGTCAAATTTTACAAACGCCGAAAGCGTGGGAAACGATGAAACGCGTTAAGCGCCACGTGCCATTTTTGAAGTCCATATTACAAGAAGCCAATCGTTTGAAACGTCAAGATCTTTTGAAACATGCCAATGCAGATCAAATCAATGCCTTGAGCGAAGTGGTTTTGAACTTACTGAAAAACAAGATTCCCATCACACCACCCATCATGGCCAAACTACGACCTCATAAAAGCACCTTGAGAGAAGTTGGACGACGTAAAAATTCAGTCAAAAGACGACGAGAGTTATTGATAGGTCAACAAGGGAGCGGATTGTTTCGGGGTCTCAACGACGTACTATGCCAATGTACCAAATGAATCTAGCTGCTTGGGTGAAATTGTTGCAAGACGCGAACCGGGAGTCATCGAAATGGGAAGAAAATTCGTGGTATTGGAAACATAAATATGAAGAGCTGTATCGCGAATACATGCGCATTCTGGTATCTCAACTGTGCGAAAGCTGTCGTGAAATAGAAGACGGAGAACTTTGTTCAAAGTGCCGAGAACTACCGGGATGGAAGAAGTCTACATGATTCCTAAAAATGAAATGGATAAATTAATCCAATACTACAAGGGAGAATTGACCGAGAATGCTCAGTTGACAAAAGCAGCCAAGTTGGCCGCGGAAAAACACGTGTTGTTGAATTCTGGGTTGCCTCCACCTACTATCAATGCCAAAACGAAACCATTGAGTCAAGAGCTGATGAAGCTTACAAAACGCATTCGTCAATTTTCCGGTGGAGTTGGACCCGGTGGTCAAGGTGGGATTCCTGGTGAAGACGAGGAAGAAGGCGATTTGGTAACAGGGCCTGTTGAACAATGGCTAAAGCAAATGATAAAAGGAACCCCCTCAACACCCAAACCCACAATTGCTTCACCGTCTAAAAAAGGCAAAGCTGCTTCAACAAGCCGAATTCCTGTTAGAGTAAAAGCGGAGGGCATTCAAAAAAGGTTATCCGATATTCGGGAAAGACGAAAAGCTTTGCTGGAATCCATTGACAACATTGGAAAAGGCAAAGGTAAAGGCAAAGGCAAAGGCAAAGGCAAAGGCAAAGGACCTAGTAGAGAACTTGAAAAGTTGAAACCCTTACCAGATTGGGAAGATTGGGCCAAAGGCAAAAAGTTGAGGTGCAAGTTGGATTACGACGATAGTGATTAAAAAAACATGGGAACAAGAAAGAGAAAAGCCCAACCACCGACCAGACGAAAAGGAATCAAACGAAAAAGAAGTCAAAAAGATGGGGATTTGATATTCAAAAATGGCTTGCCAAAACAGGCATGGAATTTCATTGGCCTGGATACCAATACATGGGGCCCGGTACACATTTGGCCAAACGTTTGAAACGAGGAGATCCCGGCATCAACCGATTGGACAAGATTGCCAAGCAGCACGACATTGATTACAGCAAAGCGGGACACAATTTGGAAGCCAAATGGAAAGCAGACGCCAAAATGATCAAGGCCATTGACCGTCTACCCGGTAGAAAAACATTAACGGAGCGCATTGTCAAAAAAATAATGCAAGCCAAAAAACGTTTGAAAATGTAAGCTCTTTTTTTTTTTTTTTTTTTTTATCATTGTTGTCATTAAAAAGTATTTAAAACACATTCATGCCTCCTCAGCCATGTCTGCTTTAGTGGGATAAGGTATGGGTTTTTTCCCAGGATAACACTGTCACGGAGAAACCCAACGATGGGGCATCCACTCGAACTAGTTAAAGAACAACAAAAAAACATTCATTTCAACACTTTATTGTAGTTGAATACAATGTTACAACAGTTGCACTCGCAATTCCTATCACTACAGTTACAACATCTACATTGGGCATACATTTTACAGCCAGTCAACTTTTCCCACTCAACTCTTTTACCTCTCCATCCACGCCTTTCTAAAACACTCCTAATTCCTATTCCTTTGATACCCACTCCTTGAATAATACCTTCATTCTTTTTCCAAAAATTGGCTTCTTTAGAAATATGTTTCGGGGAACACATACAAATAGATATGCCAAATTCCATTTGTTGGTGCACCTGAAAAAATTAATAAAACAAACTTTTCTTAACAGCATGTTTTCTTAATCTCAGCAACTTGGCGCGTCTCAAAGTTTGCAAAAACTTGACATAACAATGGGAACATTCAGTGCGATGCCAACTCACGGAAGAGGTCATCTGTAAATGAACCTGCGGAGGACAATTGAAGTGGACGCTCACAACCAAAACACAACTTCAACAGACGTTTCAAAATTAACATTTTTACTGAGAATGAAAAATTACGCTGAAATTTCAATTCACATCCCAAACAACAAAAACGGTGCCACTTTGGAGAATTCTCCATTTCGTCTTGCACCTGAAAAAATACATTTTTAAAGTTCGCAGTCAAACATTACATCATTTCATTCTCGAGGTCAGCCAATACTTAAAACAAGGCATCCATTTGTATGTGAACCTAAAAAGAACAAGTAGTGTCTTCTAAAAACGATCTTTATGTTTTAAACGTATAATAATGATGAAACCACTGATGACACTTAGAGTAATGCCAATCGAGTAAGAAGTCCATCTGAACGTGGACCTGAAAACGATAAGAAACAAGTTCGTTTACTTTTCAAATACACTCTCATCATGCGTACAATAGCCATTTGTTTTTTCCACCGTTGAAATTTACTATAAAAATCAATTTCACATCGAACACAACTAAAGCGATGCCACTTTTCCTTCGTCATTTGGGTCATCACCTGAAAAGATCGTCACAAATCCTTTTCAGTAATCGAGTAGATGCCAACAGGTGATATTTATTACACCAATGGCACCGACGGAAAAAAGACGATGACCACATTTCTGAAATCACCTACAAAGTCAATAAATTCGAATTAATGGATGGTGTACACAACACAGCCAACACCACATCATCTCGGGTGTATTGTCTAAATGTTTTTGAAAGTGATATTGTTTACAATATTTTTAGCGTGATAGCGTTGTAGATACAGTACATTCATATTTCGTAGCGCTCGAGTCGTTACGTGCCGAAACTTGAAAGCTAACTTCACTGTGCTTAACTTAAGGTGTTTGTTTGGGTGACTTCGGTTCTGTCCTCGAGGCAAAAAAGGAGAAACCCCTTCACTCCTAAAACGTCTCCTTGGAGAATGTGATTTATCCAGGGTAAAAGCCGTACAATGGGGAATTAACACGCTGCGAACAGGGAAAACAATGAAAGATACTGGGATCTGGTTTCATCCCTCTGGGATTCTTGGTGCTTCTCCGGGTGGAAGTTTTTGTTCACCATGAAACTGTTCTTGAGGTCAAGTGTCCATACACTGGACGAAACCTCACCATCGAAGAGGCAGCCAAATCAGAAACATTTTGCCTTGAGAAAACCGAAAGTGGACAGTATGCATTGAGGAAACACCATGTTTATTGGCATCAGGTCCAAGGAGAAATGTACTTCACACACACAGGAAGTTTTCTTATTTTGTTGTATGGACTACAAAGGATGTAGCTATTCTAAGAATAGAAAGGGAAGAAAATTGGGCGGCCAACATCCCACGCTTAACACAATTTTACCTCGAACACGTTTTCCCAAAAACAGTGGAAGGAAAATTGTAGTGCAATTGATCTCTTCAAGATTTTCTATCTGAGTAATGGACATAGTGGGCTTTATTTTGGGGTGGGGGAAGGGGTGGGGGCTATGGTAATCTGAGACTGAGATTGTTGGACCTGGTGTTACCATTACTTGGAGTTGTACTTTTATGTAAAATGAATATATTTTTGTCTTGAAAAGGGTCAGGGATAGAAGGCCTCAGTGGCATTACCCCACCCAAGCTTCCCTTAAGTGCCCCTACCAGGAGTCTACCCCATGAGCCAGATAGTAACCAGTAGTTGCAGAGTGGGCTGAGATCAATAAAAAATATCACCCAGTGGATTGCCGATTCACGACCTCTCGTTGTGGACCAATAGACACTAAGGAAAGCAAAATGGAATAACTAGTTTCTGATAAAGAAACCAGGGAGGACTCCCTAATTGACACTGTCAGGGATACTTCGACACCGGTGACGGGTGACATGATGCTCATAATTTTAGAAAAGTTTAATTCTTAATTTTTGTTTTTAAAATGTAATCACAGGAATCAATAACATTTAGTTAATGTAACCAGCAAATCAAATTTCTTCTTGGTAACAGTTAACTTTTATTAAGGAACAATCAATACAGATATTTAACTAAATTATTTAAATCACTCGAAGTCTGTTGTTTCACACCCTTCCTTGATGAGTGGAAACTGTAAATTTACAAGAGCGGTACACAGTTGAAAAAGAATGTCTGCCTAACAGCGTAGGTAGTAGGGAACGAAACTTAATATTTTAAAATCTTTCAACCTAGCATTTGCCCTCTCTACATGGATCCTTGCTCTGGCAATCGATTTTGTGGCTTTTGCCTTACTTTCTGTAAATACACATTATTCAGAAAGGGTGGTATGTTACGAGAAACACCATTTGGCAGAATATCTTGAATTAGAAAACCCTTGTCTGCCATAATCATATCCCCAGGCACAAAATGATTCAATAATCCCGACTGCTGTACAATCCTTATCAGAAATTGCACCAGGGTACAACTTGCTTACATAAGTGATAACTGCATTTGGTGCCACTCCTACAATGGCCTTTGAAGGAATTCATACTCCTGTAGCCTGAATATGTAGCATTTTGTTGACTCACTAAGCTAGGGGCTGCAACCTCAATATCAGTACAGTCAATAACCATTCTACAAGAAGTAAACTGAGAAAATGAAGATGGTGCAAATAGCTTATTTTTATCTATAGGGGGAACAGATGTCATGATACATGTATCTTGAAATAAAATAGAATGCAAAACATGAATAAAAGTAGTTACAATATTTGCTATTGTTCCAACACTGCAACTGAATAACTGTGCAAGGTGAAGGTTGGTGTAGCTTCGCCTTATCTTTATCAGAGTCATAAAAATTTGATCTTCAAAAGTGATTGATTCCACTTTCCAACCAGAAAAGTGAGTGATGGAATCCTTGAATCTTAATGCATGATTTACTACAATATCAAAAACCTCTCTAGTTGGAAGCCCTGTTTCCATTCTTGTAACCTCTGCAGTTAATCGTGAAATAGTGTAGCTTTTCTTCCAGTAATTTTCCCTGGCCTGTACGTCTGCAAGTTCTTTCTTTACTTGATCTAACTCTGCCTCCAGAACAATTTCCTTTGTGCTGGCTTTCTTTGTATCCTTGGGGCTTTCATTTTGCTGTTGCTCCTTTCCTTTAATCATTGCCTGCACCATCTCTTGCAATGTCTCCTTCTTTGCTACTATTTTCTTCTTTTTCTTTGGTGGTCCTCCTTCAGCTGGGAAAATTTTGTCTTCATTTCTCCACAAATCTCTGGTCCGAGAGATTTACTACCATCTCTGAAATGGCAGCTGCACACTCTTGGGTATTGACTCGGCTCTGTCTTTCTTCCTGTTTTCCGAGAGATATATGAAAGAAGAAAATCACTCAAGCCTATTTCTCGACTGCCCTTAAGTAGTGCAATTAAAAATGTTAAAATAAAGGGCAAAACGTATGCTAGAACTCGATCTTGAAACGCTAAAGAAAGCCATGTGATTTTACTATAAACACGCTCACTGCGAGATTGAACATACTGCGAAACCACATCATCACACAAAATCAGGCCGCGAATGATCCACTTTCTTACTTTTTTCGACTGAAGACATTTGATGATTGTTTGGTTTGGAAAAGTTCAACTTATATAGTGTAGGAGAAGGCTTAATCCACGGATATTGCCAAACCAAAACAATGCGCCGATCGACATCGAAGACACCTGAACTCGATTTGTTGTGAATTGTTTCGCAGAAGCTTTACGTGTACAAACACTAGAATTCAGTTTTATGCTATTACAGTATTTATGAGCAAAAAAATATACAAACCTTAGCAATCGAATCCATCGTCTGCATTCTTCGTTCTTCTTTTCCTTGCTCGGGAAGCCAAAGAACTTAAGCTTACACGTATGGCTCTCGGACTGATGGTTACAGTCGGGTGCGAAGCACTGAACCATTTCGACCTTTTTGACCTTCTTAGAGTAAAATTTACATTGCGTAACTCTAGGAGAACCCTAAGGCAAAACGTGACAAAGACTTCTATGGAGTCTTTTCTTTTTTTTGCGTGGTTTGATTGAAGAAACATAAGCTGCGTGACCGACGTGCCATTGTTTTGTTCAGTCAGAAGGGATTGTTTAGAACAGAAAAATTTAGCGCCATGGCAACGTGACGTCACACTTTAGTACTCTATTTCCGGTATCTGTCAAAAGGCTTCTAATGATTGGTTCCTTCGAATCACACCACAAAAGAACTGACTCACGCAGTCCACAATAAAGCACTTCATCATTCTTGCATGGTATCTTACTGCTTGGACAATTCCAGTGAAAAGCGTCATGCCTTACATCTTGGTTAGCAATAAGATGAACCTGTCAAGTGAAGACGGACTATTCAATGGTACACAAACGTACATTTATTGCCAAGAATGGAGCACTCCTAGGGAAGTGAACGAAAATGAATTGAAACAAGCAACGCGTATCGACGTCAAGAGGAATTTCCCACCTAACCAGATAACGTACCGGGTCAGTCAACCTCCTTATGTAGTTCTCGACGTTTTGGAAGCCCCTGGCTTCAAAGTTTTTGCAACAAGCACAACAGGCGCTGGGAACGAAACGTGTGTGTGGTCCTTATCCCGGTCAGGAATGTAGAAGCAGCGAATAGGATGCCTTCCCGGGGTCATCCAAGATTCAAAGCGAGTGACTTGGAACACGTTTTACATGTTTAAGCTGTGTTAGGCCTCATGGATCTTATGAGTTTTTGTTTTCATTGCATTCAACGCTGATGATGAATCGTCAAATGTATTTTCGCGCTAGCTGTTGTTAGTTGTATCTGCTATCATATATGTTACTTAACTGTCTT
Organism: Siderastrea siderea; assembly: GCA_964030785.1. Lineage (NCBI taxonomy): Eukaryota > Metazoa > Cnidaria > Anthozoa > Scleractinia > Rhizangiidae > Siderastrea > Siderastrea siderea. The sequence goes on along the minus strand of OZ034966.1, from coordinate 45,782,196 downwards.
ATATAAATGATTAGCACAGGGACCTTGACAGGTAGCCCAAGCTCACTATGAGAGGAGCGCATATATTAACCTGTTCCATTTTGCATATATTTTGACCTCGGAAAAATATAAGAGTTTGTATTAAAAATGCAGCAAATACGTTAAATTGCCGTAAATGCGAAATAATTCACAATTATAAATCGGTCACCTTGTTAATGTGTTATACTACTTGCTATTTAATGGCCTTTTGGGGTGATTTGAAGCGTTTTGAACGAGAATAAGATACACAATAACACTTTTTATTTACTCCGATTTGATCCTCTTGTTTCGGAGGAAGACATAACTGTGAGATCTTCTCCTTTTCAATTAAAACGAAAACGACTGAAAAAATACATGCATTTAATTCATAGTCAACGAAAAGAAAAATTCAGTGACAAAAAACGTGTGCGTTTACAACAATTGTTAGATAAAGCTAATAAACATTTGTAATTGTTCTACTTGGGTTAAATAATAAACATGAAAACGTCACGCTATATGTCTTATTGATTGTCTTTCCATATTCCCTCATAATAATGACAAACCTTACGCCAATGTCTCGATGTTTCACGCAAGTCTGGAAATTTAATATCCAAACACGTTCTCATTTTTTCAAAGTCTTTCATAAACATCGGTCTTGCCCACTTTGCCAATGTTGAAAAATCATTACAATGTCGTAAAGCAAACGGCAACACATGATTCAGCAAAGTTGATGTGAGGGATTCATCCGCAGTTCCTCTCTCTGAAGCGTGACGGATGTAATTTTCTTCATCGACCAGACAAGGGTCAGCAATTCAATAAAAGCCGCCACGCGATCTCTATTCAACACACGCCACGTTTCTTCTCTTTCTTTCTCTGATCCTCTCGGCCAATCGAGCCAAATGTGATCTCTCGGGTCTTGTTATTAAACGCAATGCTTCTCGTCCAAAAATATTCTGAAAAGAATCCAAACATCGCAAAGGTCTTCGACGTGGCTTCATAATTTCACCCTTACACGCTTCAGACATGAACCAAAATGACGCCGTTACCGACAAACAAACCAATGCAATCATAATTAATAATAAACCTAAGATCTCGTGACGTACGCCACGTTTCTTCTCTTCTTTCTCTGATCCTCTCGGCCAATCGAGCCAAATGTGATCTCTCGGGTCTTGTTATTAAACGCAATGCTTCTCGTCCAAAAATATTCTGAAAAGAATCCAAACATCGCAAAGGTCTTCGACGTGGCTTCATAATTTCACCCTTACACGCTTCAGACATGAACCAAAATGACGCCGTTACCGACAAACAAACCAATGCAATCATAATTAATAATAAACCTAAGATCTCGTGACGTATTTCCCCTCAGCCTCGACCTCACATCGAGACCCAACATGAAAGCGAGGTTTTTTGGAACATGAAAGCGAGGTAAACCACCCCAAACCAGCCTACAATACTACTATGATCTCTTGTTCTTGCTGCAACTTTGAATAGAGAATACAGGATCAGGTTGCAATTTACTCAGGTTTAGTCACAGATATTATTTGCTAAATATGATGCTAACCATATTTTCTGAAACACATCGGCTAAAACTGTCACTGAGACTAGGACAGCAACGATGTAACGTTGTAATCAAATATGTGCATTAAATTCTACTAATTAATGTTAAATTAATTCATAACCAGTTTGTTATTTTCCACAGAATCTCCTTCGAGCAATACTTGAGAAAATAAAAATTATTTTGCAATATAGTAAGTGAGATTTGATAATAATGCACGGCGAAATGCAAAATTAAAAATGTCACGTTGTAAGTTTGATATGAGTATGGCAAATGTGCGCTTGTTGCTTTAGAAACAGACCGAACCTAACCAAACCCAACCAAACCTGATCAGAATATCAGTGTTATCACAACTGCATTGCTATATGACGGTTATGTGCCTGGTGCGTCGAGAGTCCTTTAATTACCCCACACTGGATGAGGTAAAATTTAACAAGTTAACGAGAAAGAGCGCTGTTAACATCTCAGCAGTATAGTATTCTGCTGCATTCTCAGACATTAAGTGCTGGGCATGACAGTGAGCCCATGGATTTACTTTGACTCTTTGCGTTCTTCAAATTTTCTTCAATGCCCAACCCCCCCCCCCCCCCCAACCTTTCACTACTGTTTTAGTGTGAGATGTGCCTGTCGGTCTTGCATCGGAACTCATGGCTGGTTTGCAGTGATTGCCGGCTATGGTTGCAGTACTCTGTCTACGGTGTGTCTGGATACCGTACATTTATCAAGTTGCCATGCCAGCTCCATGGCTATTGTGATTGTGGCTTCACAATCCTCCAACCGGTAGAAACTGTTCAAACATTCATACTTTCAAAAATAAATACAAATGTGAACCAATAGCATATAACACTATTGATGTGATTCTTTGTTACCGCAGGAAAAGCTGAATCAGGAAATCATAATTTACAAGAAAAATTGGAGAAGTATTTGATATTGATGACAAAAGTGGTAAGTGGGTTGCTAGTGGTTGATTGTAAGGTCATGTGATGTACTCTCTATCAGGATGTTATTTTTCCACTGTTTTGATTACGAAGAAGGCCCTGAGAATTTTACAGACGTTTGCCTATAGGTAGCACCCTTCCTCTGAAAAATACATATAGATACGCTGGTCCAACAACCTTGCTACTGAACGAAGAAAACCATGAGCAATAAAAGCGTACAGTATTGGTAAATAAATTTATTAATTAGAGTAACAGGCAGTTCAACAGGCAATTAAAATGTAGCGTTAAAAAAATTGCCCCCTCCTCCCTCCCTTTTTGTAAATCGTGATACAAACCAACTGGATAACGTAAAATGACCGGTATCAAAGTTAAGAATACTGAATAAAACTTCGTTGCTATGATGACTGTGAATTTTATAAGTGAGACAAAAAAATGACGTCCAATCTGTATGGGCAACCAGTGTCAATACTCGTGTAGATCTCTCGCTGATATTTTGTGTACTACTTACAGAAAAATACTTTCAGTTCCAAAGCTGGACTTTTTGTTAACAGGAACATTGATTGTTATTTCAAATGAATGCCAATTTTTGTTTCAGTTGATTGACACCCAAGAGCACCTTGCACTATCATTTTCACCTCTCATACAACAGTCTCTAGAGCTGTGCTACAACTATTTATTTACCAGTCATGGACAAGGTAATTAATGAAAGTTCTATATTAAAAGCTTACATTGAGAGTCAATCAATGTGTTTATTAAGGTAACGGTACATAAGCCTTTTTAACCATGTTACAAGTAAGACCGATCAAGTGCATAATGTTTCAAGAAATCAATAACAGCTACAGCGTATACAGGCAAATTACATAAAGAAAATAAGAAAATTTTGTTTTCTTAAATTGGTGACTACATCAGGTAAAAAATGTTGACGGGCCTGCACGATTTCTGAAGTTCGTTAAGGATTTTCTAAACCTCTATTTGTCAAATCTGTAACAGTTAAATTGCTACCTCGTAATTCTCAAGAGTGCTTCTGGCAAATGCATCGTATTATTTCTCAAGCAAGACTCGAGTTTCGGTTCTCTCAGTGAATCTCATCAGTTGCTAGTATAGCAAACTCTCATGAAATGATTTGAAATCATTCCGTTGAAACACGTGTTGGTCACCGCTTTTGTACTTGCGGGGAGGATCGAATGTTCTGCTTTCTCATTGGCTCATGTAATTTGACGGCTAGGAAGGCTTTTGCCGCTGTTTTGAGCATGTAAAGTGTCCTCGGGGGCAACAAACAATCTCGCTAAGGCCGTACGAAGGTAGTCGTTCGTGTATCTCAGCATGTGCTGACAGCCCTGAGTTGGGTTTTGAAATCAATTCAATTCCTACCTGATAACATTTGCCAGTAATCAATACGATTCAAGGACAGAATCTTAATGCAGTGTGACGAATTTACGTTATCGTTTATAGACGCGGATTGTTTGTGTCTTCATCATGTGCGTTATGTAGAAGGACAATTTTGTATTCTTCTTGCAGAAGATATTTTTCAAAAGTTTGCACTGCAGTGCTGTAAACTCACAAAAGTGATTGTCAAGTGCGAAATGTACAGACCCCCAAGAGAAATAAAAGGTAACTGTGTAAAGACTGATAAAGACTGCGTACGAAATATTAATTACTAGATTTTTAATTATGTTGGTTAAGCCCAGAGAGACATATTGTTGACTGTTTTTTTTTTTCAGACACTACTAGTCAAGAGATTCTTAAGGCACACCAGGTTTGCTGTGAACATTTGTACCCGATATATTTAATTGTGTTAAAGTAGACGTATCATAGTAAGAGTTCTGGGCTCTTTTATTTATTTAACTGTGCATTTTAAAACCATAAAGTATTAAGTCATTAAGCAAAGACAAAGGAAATCACGCACTATCGTTTATTTTGATATCAGGTGAAACGCTCCTTTTGTGTAAATCCTCACTGCACCTGTCAATAACATGCAAATTCTGAACTTCGAAGTGCAAGCAACGATTGCATTTTTTCACTGCTATGAATCATAATTACGTTCTTCACTTGACAACCAAGGGAACGTGAAGAGGAGAAACCAACAAAGTGAATGGAAATCCATCAATCATAGCTCATAAACGTGTCCTTTAAACCTATTGAACAACCTTACTTGCTTTTCGTTTGACCTCCAGGAGAATGGGTGGTAGCAAAAATGCAACCGTTGATTGAACTAGTTTTCTTTGTGAACATACATCAAACACCTTGAATTTCGTCCAGTAACACTTCGCGTTGTATCGTCGTATCAACTCTCTTTTTCAGTGTTTTTTGTGATCAAAAATCGCGATGTCCAATGTTAAAGGCAATCTTGTGACTTGTGTCGTAGGTTAAGATGGCCTTTTTTACGCCCGCAGTATTATCGGAAATTATTAGACAACTTGTGTTGCGCTATTTCCCCTTGACATCTGAGGTAAGTGTATTTTATCTGTATTCCATTTGCAAACGAAATAGTTTACTTGTAAATTAAAGTTCTGCAAATCCAGCTCCTGTGTTGTTCTTGGCATGCCATATTCACTCAACCTAATACCGTGGGAATGTTAACTGAACGAAACCAGACTAAAAAGCAAATCAGGCACCCAAACATTTTCCATGTATAAACCTGGAGGGAACAAGCCTTCCCTGGCCCCTGTAGAACCCCTTGGGCATTTGTTTCTTTGTTGAATTCCCAGTACAGGATGTTAACTTTATCCGGCTGCTAAATGTGTGCGTGTGTAAAGGGGGGGGGGGGGGGGGGGGTGGAGGGGGTAATTTTATTCAGTAAATATCACACACACCATAAAATTGATCGAAGCTGGAGTTACCAAGGCCCGTATTTCTATTTTCTGTTCATTCCCCTTTCTCCCGAATTTCTATCATAAGCATTAAAATTCAATTAACAGCATAGGATTGTATTGTCACATCCCATTTCAAGAAGGGAGCCTGTTGTTGCTATCATTTACACATTTAGTGTAAACGATTGTAACAACAGGCAAGCCTTGATGAGTAATGTCCAATCCTTGATAGAAGTCCTATTTAACCAGAATATTTACACCATGATAATCAATGCAAAACCGCATGAAGTCACATTGCTTCTTTCTTCCCCAAGATGATTGCATTTCGTGCTTACCAATTGCATAACAGCAGTGTGTAATCACTTTCTTTAGCAAGCATTTAAGGCAGTTTTGGACAGTTAAGATAGAAACGGAAATGGGTGGTGATGCACTTTATTGATTTTTCTTTTTTTTCCTTCAATTAACACTATAGGATTTAGAATGCTGGGAATCAGATCCTGAAAATTTTGGTATGTTTCCTCCTTGAGTTTAGTTATTATAACAACGTTTAAAATGACGTGCTTCTTCTACGTGCACATGCCTTTTCTAGATATGTTTACTGAAACTATTTTAATTTGTCTGGAATCGATCGTGGTGTCCAATAACTTTATTATTTGATTTCAACATTAAACGTTATCAAAAAGCAAAATCAATTGCAAACTATCAGTTCATATCAGATAATATTTCTTTCCGTTACATGGTTTTAGGCAAGCAGCTTAGTTTTTCCATAATCAGCGTTATAATCACGATGTCAGCCACATTTTGTGAACCGTGTGTTAATGTAGCCAATTCAGCTTCATTTTTTATACTGGCCCACTAGGTTTAAAATTAAGTTAATCTCTAAATTTAAGCATTAGTACAAATATCTTGAGACCGATAAGGATGCAAATGAAAGGATGAGAGACTGTTTGATAATCTTATGTACTCTTCCTTGATGGAAGTAGCCCTCTTGAAAGCATGATTCTCCCCCTCCTTACCGTTTTGTCCCTTGGTGAGACTCGCAATTGTTAATCGCTTTTGCTGTCAATATGTATAAGCAACATAATCGGTATTGCGCACATCGCAGGTAAACTAATAAACAACTTAGAAGGAAAAGGGTTGATATCGTTGTCAGCATGTTTAGCCAATATAATCTTTATTGCACAGGTCATTTCAAAACGGTAGGCAACCTTTCGCCAGTTTTCAGTGAGAGCTTCTATTTTTTCACTTTTGTTCACGGCTGAAGATCTAATAGAAAGTAAACATCTGTGCAAATATATCCAATGAACCTTTCTCTTCTTGACAGTAAACGAGGAAGCTGGGGAAACATGGAGGTATAATTTGAGGGTAAGTAGCCACCTGCTAGGTGTTTATGTATACAGAAGATTTTCGTGAAGTGTTCGATTTGCTTTGGTTTTCTCATTGGAAGCCCACATCATATATATCTGTACAAGTATATATGTATATGTTAGTATATTTTTTGCCTGTTTTGTGTATGAACTACGGCTCCTTGTGAGGACTGAGACTCTGCAAACCCTGTTTTCTTCAAGCTTATTTCAAACACGGTTATTATTGAAAGTATGGTAGACTTAAAGCAACCTCCCCCTATTATACTACTTTCAACCATTACCTTTCGGACAGTGACTTGCGAGATGTGTCAAATTTGTCCTCCATTTTCTCTCCCCTAAATATCAGCAAGCAAGAAAAAGAATATTATCCAGTTTCCATACATCAAACGAGTGTTCAGGAATTGGAAACGATGGCAGCCTTGCTCTAAATGTTTCAATATTCCAATACATAGCAACTCTACAGTTGTCACGGATGGAGCAGAACGGCAGTATGGCGGGTGGTCTTCTTGGGTTGCTTTATCGTAGCTACATAATTTCTTTGACTTTAGTAACATTTTACCCACAGGCTTGTACAGAAGTTTTATTTCTGAGCCTCCTGAGCGAGTTCCGCAGCACAGTCACCCCAGTGGTTACTGAAATGATTAAATTAGTTCAAGGTAAGTAATCACTAAATAAGGACTTTAAAGGGGTAGTAAAAGTCCTATATTTGTCTTTTGACACATTCTGAAGCGTTTTGGTGCCGCCAAGATGTCAATAGGTCAACCCAAAGAGCACATAACAGGTGTTAACCTATTCTAGTGATTAGGAAATTGTGCCAGCAAAGAAAACAGTGGACTTCCTGTTGCCAACTGAAACGCCTGGGACTTGTTGCGTAGCTAAGATCCCTTATAGTTTGCCCATGCGACTTAACAATTACGACAACAATGAATATTATCGGCTTCATTTCTGTATTGGCGATAAATTGTGGTGATATGTGAGTTGTGCTTGTTTCTATCGAGGTGAAGGGAAGTGCATTTTTAACGCCTGTACTGTTTTTTTGTTGTTGTTGTTTTTAGGATCTCCGCCATCAGATGATTTGTCTGTCCTGCTGCAAAAGGATTCAGGTACCTACAATTGCCAGACCACCTTTACGGCGTTCTTGGATGTCTTTATAATGAAGTACCGAATAAACTATGAAACTGAGAAATGTTCTGTCTGTTTTCTTCTTTCCTCAGTTTATAATGCCTGTGGACTTGCGTCATATGACCTCTTCGATGAAGTAGACTTTGATCAATGGTTTACCAACCAGTTGGTAAATGAACTAAACAACCCTTCCTCTAGGTATGTGACTTAAACTTACAAAACGGCCTTTCTTTTTCACCGTCACAAATGAAAGAAATAATACGTGTCGTGAAAATTCTTGAAAGTAATAGAATTTTATTATTTCATTCTTCAGGTCTTGAAACTAACGTTGAAAATGAATTAGGCAATTGTTTTTTGCAATAAAGTAAAAGTGCAAGCAGTCAAAATTTGGTGTGGTAAGAAGCAAATCTGGGAAATCATCGGAAATGACTGGTTAACTTTTGGTCATGGAAAGCCTTAGAATGTCAAACAGCGCATGGTAGTCGATGATACTTGATGATAGTCGATGATAGGTGAAAAACACGCTCTTGCTTGACCAAAAATTATAACGCGCTATCATTGACTACCATGAACAATCATTCGCTTTGAGCCTGGAGAATTCTCAAATTCTCCGTGATAGTCGAAACACGACTATGATAGATTGACCACGCACATGATAATTTTCCGCTCTCGTCTCTCCTTCTAATCCACTCTCTTGGCCGTCCCCTTTTCGTCCGGTGCTTTCCAGATTCATTTTCCGTGAGTTCCTCCAAAAATTCAAACAGCTAAAAAAAACAGGAGCCTTGGAAAAGCCTCTTGTGTTAAGAAGATTTGTACCACAAGTTAACATGTATGTACGAACTGCTGAGCTCTCCACATATCCTCTTTCTTTTTTACTCTCCTTTTCCATGTTTCAGTTATTTAAAAGTCAACTGTTTTCTTGTCAAGGTACAAGGTGCTACGACGGCGAATCATCTGGATGACGGGGCAATGGATAAATGTCAAGGTTTCTCGTCAAACAAGGCCATTAGTTTATCAAGTTGTTCTCAAACTGATGAATGTTCAAGAAGATTTAGTGGTATGCAATTGAATTTACTCTTAGCAAAGTACAAATAAATGCTCAATTAATGCCCTATGTATTTCCTTGAAATAGCAAAACCAGTTTACATATTATTTTGCGATGTAGGGTTCATGGTCCTTCAGATCTAAAATAAAACCATGAATGTTTGTCTCTTCAGGTTCGTTTGACTGCAGCAAACACCCTCAAGACTGATATCCTTTTTCAACGTTTTAATCCTGCTCCACATTTCATTTTAATCGTGAAGTAGTTATTGCCTTATGTGTCAATGTAACTCTTGTTTATCAAGCAAGAGCTTGTTTCCTTGTTGTATTAGCATTTCTTGAATTTTCGTTTTTCCCTTGACATTAATCAGCTATAGATGATGTAGATTTTAATATGGATGATTTTCTTCAGGTATGTGTATCATGTTATTACTCAAACGTGTTTCACTACGCATTCGAAAAGGCAGCTTTTGGGCAGAAAAAATTAGTGGTGAAAATAAAATAAAGTGTACCTGTCTCGGTACGCATCGGCGTATAGTTGCCAAGTTACGTTAGGAGCCGAATCTAGTACAAGTGAGCAAAAGTTATTGTTGTGGCTAATTTACTTTCTTCTTAAGTACATCTTTTATTTTTCCTTTGCTTTCTACAATTGCTAGTTTTTGGATGAAAGCTTTGGTTCTCTTTTTCATCTTCTCAAGTGCACTCAAGATTGTGACACAAAGGTAACTCTATCTGCTTAACCTTAAAGCCCCAGTAGCGACAAGCATCTATTTTCTCCTTACAGCATCACAGCTACTTGATCAAACATACAGGTCATGAGAATTAAGGAAATGATCACCAAAGATGAATTGTCTTGATGTGTAAGCAAATTCTCCTAACTAGTACCATAAGAAATGTATGGGGAAAGGGGAGGAGAATATGCATGCTGATTTTGGGACTCAAAGGGTTAAAATGTGATACAGTTTAAGTAGCAGTTACAAGCCTTATAGAAAAGTTCTTTTTGCCAGTCTAGTGGCCAGTGATCGGACCAGTGTTTTTCATAACGTGGAATGAGATACTAGTCCGTCAAACGTTTACCACCAGTGTTTATTGTATGTTTTCCAACAGTGCGCTCATACCATACATTTTAGTTCTATACCTGGCTAAAGCGCTGGAGGGACAATATGGAGCGTACTGTCTTGTTGTGGAAAGACTCAAAATGAAGGCAGAGAGTAAAACTCAAGCCATCATTTTTTTGTAGAAAATTGCAGTCACTAGAAGTAGTTAGTTCAGCGTTTATTCTAGAGCGCGGCTTTGCCGGATTTCCACAATTCGAAGAAAAAAAGCCGCATAAAATTTACTTTGGCGCGTCAAATGGGGCGCACGAAATTGTGCCCAAGAATAAGTACTAATTTTCTGAAATAAATTTTTGGGTAGCACCACTGACAGTAAGATTGATATGTACTTTGAAATTTATAGGCTCTGACTGTCTCAATCGTCTTTCTCTTCTTCGTTTGTTTCTGCGTCCGTATTCTGAACTTGAGGTTCTTTTGAGTTATTCTTTTTTTCTTCCATGCATATATAACGATAATAATAAAAGACCGTTTGCAAGCGGCGAGAGCCATTGTTTCAGGAGACAAACGTCCAGTGTTTTATCTGTTCTTTTCTTTGAGTCCACACATGGAATACTGAGAAAAGATAATTAACGGAAGCTGCTACTATTACATTTCTATGTTAAGTTATCATACTTTATTTAAAGTCAGTGTATTGTAAAGATATTTTCAGTTTTGTCTTACGCGTTGTTAACGCTTATTTAGCGCCTTTTGAGTACTTACAGCTTTGCGACCCCAGTGTAGAATTCAGACTTAAACCTGACTTAAACCTAATGTTGTTGTATACCTTTTAAGTGTACAGAAATTGAAATTAATTTTTAAACGTTTCCTACAGCCCAATATTTTATTTTAATTTTCTCAACAATCTTAAGACTTACCTACCCTCACATTTCATGTTTCAGATGCACGTGCTTAATGTGTTGTCTTTACTTATTCAACGCATTGGGGACAAGGTACGTATTAGAGCACATTTATACCTTGTTTTCTTCTTAAATTTGGTCAGTTTGGTCGGTTTTACCTCGGTGTAAGAACCTTTGAAACTCACTGATGACGTAAAACAAACGAAAGACATCTTTTTTTAAACAAACATACAGCAAAAAATAGCTTACAAAACAAAGGAAATACTGTCATGTTCTTACATCGAGGTGAACCCAAGGATAAAGGATTGGTGAGAAGGCAAATGATTGATTTCATGAAATTGAACAGTAAACAACAAAATAAATGTCTTTTTAAAGCTACATCAAACACTTGAGGGAGTGCTTTACATGATATTCCTTAAACTCATTAATAATTCACAAAGAGAAAACAAAGGAAATCACTGCCTTATTGGTGGTTTCGATACCGGATCTTAATTAGCATAAAATTTGACGCACTTTTGCTTTGAATCTCCCCAAGAATTATGAATGGTTTGAGAAGCCATATCAAAAACTCGAAAGAATGTTTCACCAGGTATCCAAACACCTCGAAGACGGTTAAAAACTCCGCTGCGCCTGGTTATTTAACTTACTTCTCGGTGTTTGGATATCCTGATGAAACGCTCTTTCTCGTGTTTGATATATTACATCAAACATGTAGACCTACTTCGTCAGGACATATCATCGCCAACTAGTGGCTGAAGTTGACGGAATGAAATGTAGTGGAGTTGTGTGGCATTTGTTGATGAATTTCAAAGTGTGGGATTCCTTGGTGATTGAACCTGTCACTTGTCTCAAATCAGAAAACAGAGAGATAAATTGCCAAAATTAATCCTTCTTAACACTGGGTATCCAAACCTCTGGTATGCAGATGCTTGCTATTTTCTTTTGTAATGAAACAGTTATGAGCTGATTAGTGAATTAGTTGGAGAGATAACTTTAAACACCTGATAATTTTGGCCGAAAACAGTTCACATGGCGACATGTTTACAACTCTCCTTAATATTTGATCAAACACGTTACAGCATCGCCATTTCAGATTGTTGCGTTCAAAACTCGTGACATTTCTCCTTAATCCTGGACTGTTCTTCCTTTTTTCGTCAAGGTGCAACCGTTTGCTGCGTCACTGTCCTTATATCTGCCTGAGCTGTGGCAGGAGTCTGGGGACCACAACATGCTTCGCTGTGCAATCGTGTCCACCATGACACACCTAGTTGAGGTTTGCATTTCATATCACTGTGTGATGTATTATTTGCTGAATATCGTTTTAGGCCGTTTCAGATCAGCCTTTATAGTACAACGCTAAATTTTTGGCGTACTCCCATTGGTTGAAATCGACCATGTGACGCGATAGTGTCTCTCCTCGACGGGCGTCTATCAGCGCAAAGTGCCCTTTTCGGCAATCTCGCTCAAAATTGAGCGTTGTACAATAAAAACAATAGAGTCCTTCTGTCTCAGGCCCTATGTGTGGTACTTTCCCTCCGAAATTTGTTGTTAATCTTCACATAAGCCTAATATTTGTTGTGAACATCAAATTTCCTCAGGCAAACTATCACACGATAGTGCCTTCGACAAAAATGTGTGTATTACGTCACAAAATTTTGTAAACTTATTTTATAAAAGATAATTGCAGGTTGTTTTCTTTCAAAACCTGATGCAAGCACGCGAGAGAGTCACTTGAAGAGAAAATTCAGAAGTGCATAATTTTATGTAAATTCTTGCATGCAGCTGTAGATCACATAAACGTTCTCCTTCTTGTGTTTACATCAGAAAGCTGGTTAAGTGCAAAAAGAAAATCTTTATGTGAGTTCTTTTATTCTAGTAGGGATTAAGTCAGACAACTGTAAAAGTCCAGAGTAGATGACAATGCCTACTTCGTTATTTACAAGCGTGGGATTCACTACCTGTAAGGTGGCTCCAAGTAGTTTTTTAAGGCTCACCCTTCCGTTTTAGAATGTGCTTATGCACAATCTTTCCTTTAGCTCAATGAATCTGAATTTCATAACAGATCTTAGGCATTGTTGAGAGTTTGGATGATGCTCTTTTTATGCTAATCAGCGTTTCCATAGCAACGGTAAACGAATATTGCGAAAAACAATTTTTCGTAAATATCTTTCGACTTTGGGGCTTCCTGCAACGAGGAAATAAATGTGCTATAATCTACACAGTGTAGCACATCAAATAGGGAAATCTCAAACAAATTAAACTGTTCGATTTTGAATAAATCGCCCGAACATTTTTTAAGATGTGTTTTTTCATGTTTGAAATATAAGCGGTCAAAACGTTCCATAGGTGTCACAAGCTATCATTTAATTAACACGGAAAGTTTCCTCAGACTTACATTTTTACTCCCTGCAAATAGGTCTAACTAACTTTTCGGCAATGAAGACATCAAGCAAAACTGCATTTGAATGAAAAGCTCGATCTTTTCTTTGCCGAAGAGCTAGTCAGAAATATTTGCAGGGAGTAATAATGTCCGTCTAAGGAAACTTTCTGTGGTAAAGTAATGATAATTTGTGAGACCTATGGAATGTTTTGACCGCTTATATTTCAAACATAAAAAAACACAGCTTAAAAATGTGCGAGCGATTGATTCAAAATCGAACAGTTTAATCTGTTTGAGATTTCCCTATTTGGTGTGCTACACTGTGTAGATTATAGAGCATTTATTTCCTTGTCGTGGGTAGCCCCAAACTCGAAAGATATTTACGAAAAACTGTTTTCCGCCATATTTGTTTACCGCTGCTATGGAAACTCTGATTAGCACAAAAGAGCATCATCCAAAACTTTCATCCAAGCCTAACATCTGGTATGAAATACAGATTCATTGAGCTAAAGTAAGATTATGTATAAGCGCATTCGAAAACGGAAGTATGACCCTAAAGAAACTACTTGGACCCACCTTAAAACAGTTTACTTTTAACGATTTGTCACCGAAAGTCTGCATTGGAAGTTGTTATTTTGAAATGTCTTTTGTTTTTGTTTTGTTTTTTGCAGGGACTGGGTGTGTTAAGTCGCAACATGTACTCATTCCTCCTACCTCTGATTCATGTCAGCACGGATATAACTCAGGTATCCCCCTCCTTAAGAAATTCTTGTTCTCTACATAACCGAACGCAACCTAACAGGTCCCAATGGATATAGTGAAGTGTTCCCAAGAAACCATATTCTATATTGGAGACACTAGAACTAGCTTACAATAGAGGCGTATACGGAGGAATATTTTCAAATGCAAGTATAAATATATTATTATTATTATTATTATTATTATTATTATTATTATTATTATTATTATTATTATTATTATTATTATTATTATTTTCGGCCACGTACCTTTATTGCAAGGTAGTTTCAGGTAGTCATTTAATATCGTCTGGAAACAAGGTGGTGTATTGATTTCTGTAAAGCTACTTGTAAATCAATCGACGCTTTTTTCGTTCTTGCCTAATAACCGAACTTTGCACTCTGTCATCTCGCATTAAACTCTTTGGCATTTTTCTTCCCAAGTTTTTTTTTAATCCCCTGTTACGTTTGTGACTTCTGTCTTCTTATTTATTCAGCCCTCACATGTTTATTTGATGGAAGATGGACTGGACCTCTGGTAAGATCCTCTTTAATCTTTAAACTACATCTGTGTAGTAATGAAAGGCTAATCCAAGTACCCTTTAAAATGTTCTAGAATCCTTGTAAGAGAAAAAAAAAAGAAAAAGAAAACAAACAAGCATGGTGATTCTTAAGTGTTCCAAAGACCAAAGCAGTTTACCCATTTTATGGGGACCTTTCAAATATTCTGGACTAGCCAGTGTTTTGCAGTAAATATTTAAAGGTATTAGTATTGTAACCTCATCTTATTAATGTAATAAAAGACAGTGGCGCAAAAAGATAGAAAGTGTGAATAGCAACTGACACATCTTGGCTTGTTTCAAACAGTACATGTGCTAAGTTGTTCACAGTAGTAGCACGCTTTTTAATTTAAGGTTTCCTCCTTGTCTATACGCTAAGAAATCTACACTTTGCCACAGTGAAAGGTTAAAGTTTTATTTAAATTAATGGGTGAATTCTAGCAACTAATGCCTCAATTTAGATTGTAGTTTGACAAACTGTGTTTCTTTGTTCTAAGGCAAAATGTTTTGGTGAATGCATCCTGTATGACTCCTGAGTTGTTGCACTTGTTTGTCAACATGCCGGCATTGTTAGGTAAGTATGTGACTCACATTTTCTGTCTCCTTAGTGACTCAAGAAATAAGCTATCGTGGAAACGTGAGCCAGAGGCGATTATTTTTTCCAGTTATCCCAAACGTTTTTGAGTGTCACTATGAACTAATAGAAACACGAACAAATTGTTCCAAAAATCCTTTGGAAAATTCACCTTTTCTGCAGAGTTACACAAACGAGACTTTCAATTAGCGCGTGTATTAAGTGAAGTTTAGTATTCTAAGTGTGCAGAAATTGCTTTAAATGGTTGTCTTTGAGATGTGTACATACAAACCTTGGCACAACCTCACCATCCTCTCTGTTGGTCATACACACAGAAGTTCTATGTCCTTTATTTGCAGAGTTAGGCTCGGAGAACCTCAGAACTTGCTTTGCCATCATTGAATCGTACGTTCTGTTAGATGAGAAGGAATTTTTACAGGTACATACCTGCTGAAAGGGTTTTTGTTTGTTTCCGTAATGTTAGGCGTCAGGTCTCATATTTCCTCAAATCTCTGCCTGTGATGTGTGATTTTCTTGTCCTATTTCACAAGTGTTTGTTTGTTTGTTTGTTTGTTTGTTTGTTTTTCAATAAGAATTCAATGATGTAATTTTGAGTTTCGTGTCGTTTTCTATCTTTTTGTATTAATGTATTTTGCTCTTTTTATTCTTAGTCTGTTTTAAGGTTTTTTTTTTTCAAGTCGATTTCAAATGAACGAGAGGTTTGTGAACAAGTCCCCAGGTATTCTTCTCTGTCAAGGTCTAACCCCATTTCAGTCGAAAAGGGCAAGATCTAAAACCCTATTTCAGGAATAGAAATGCAGGAACAGAATGTCAGGAACAGAAATGCCAAACAAGGCCCACAGACATATTGGAGGTTTCCCATCTCCTTCCTTCACCAAATGACAACGCCTTCACGAAGCAATATGGGGGTCTTTCACAATGAGTTGTAATGAAATTTTGTTTTTACTGGGTTCTTTTGTTTATTTCCTTTCCTTTTCTGTAGAATTCTAGTGCACCTGTGGTGAATGCTTGTTTAACGATGCTTGGAAACATAAAACCAGAAGGTGGAATCATCCTTTCTCGGGTAGGGAACAGTTTAAAATAAGCTGTTTATTTGTGCGTTGCCTTTAAAGTCCTCGCCTGTTCTTTATTGAAATCAATTGAAGTGAACGCAACGGAAAGCTTCTAAGTAACGTTGCACCTTGCTCAGTTGGAGCAAGGTGCAATCGCTGATTTGGAGCAGCGATTGGTCTAGTCTTTCCAGTTCGATCTGCTTCAAATCCTTCTAGTTTTAGGCCTTTTGCCAATTTCTTAGGTGTTTCTTACTAGTACCTTGAGTACATTCTAATGAGTGGAACGCATTAAATCTATCTTAAAATTGACGTTCCATTGTCCAACCTTGCAGCAGTAGGACTACCATACAGTTTTGATATCAACCAATGAAAAAAACACGTGGACGTTAAGAAATAAAAAAGGCTGTTAAATTATTGCGAGTTGTTGGGGCATTTCATTTCATTTACGTTTATGCTTGTTTTTATTTCGTCCTCTTAGGTTGTTGAGACTATAGTAAAAGTCTCTCCACACCGAGGTACCGAGCTGTTTGCCCAAGTTTTGCTGAAAATATTTCATATGATTCTTGAAGTGGAGGTAAAAATTCTTGTTTTCGCTGGTCTGTTTGTGTGCGTGACATACGGAGACCGAGCAACGAGAATTAGATATCTCGGATGTTTCGTTTGGTGACTGGACGTCCTATATTCTTATTATTAGCACAATTTTGAGCCTGAGAAAACAGCCGACGATTCGCGAGGTCCCCACTTGAGCCCTCGCAAAACGACGTCTGAGTGACGGACGCAGAAATTCTATACTGATGACGTGCACTACCCAGATCTTGGTAGCACTTCTGATTGGATGTGCCGCGAGGGAATTTTCTTTCAACCAATCAGAAGCACTACCAAGATCTGGATAGTGCACGTCATCAGTATGGTATTATTGCACTCGTTAATCAGACGTCGTTTCGCAAGGTCTCAAGTGGCGACCTCGCGAAACGTCGGCTGTTTTCTCAGGCTACACAATTTTGCTTCCGCTTTGACGTCTGTGGCTTGACTTGATGATGGAAAATGCTTTCATTTGTAAACGCAGGACTTCCAGTAGCCTTTCTGCACGTCTAAGACGTAATACCTACAGTATGCCTCTCTCTCCGAGTTTAATCAATGAAGTCAGGTGAAAGTCAGGACATGTGGTAACCTTCAGTGGGCTAAAATTACATTCATAACGAGTAGTTACACTGGTGTTAGTGTACATGGAACCCAAAGGTTTTAGACTTGGGCTTATGTCACGTGTCTTGTAAAAAGGGTCTTTTAGGATAAATTACGCACAATCGACATAGCGTTGAAAATGACGAGGAACGACAAGATTGCCAAAAAGGCCGTTGAATTACCTGTGACACACGTATCAGATGACACAACCATCAGATACAGCAAACCAGCTTCCGCATTGAGTAGCTTGTTAAATTACGATAGCACTGTTGTTCTAGGCGAAAATTGGCATAGCTCTCTTTGGCCCTAAAACGTTACAGAAGGCAGGTTGTCTTGCTTCTTTGTGGCAGGCATTAGTAATTATGTAATTGAAATACGTCTGTTTTGTTTAGGAATACACTCCTCTTCTGGTCATTTACTTGTGCATTATTGGAGAAGTAATTTTGCACAATTATCCTGCTTTCATCCACATTGTTGAAAATGTGGCACAGCAGCTTAACAAACAGGTAAGAAAGACACAGAAGAAACTTTTAAAATATGTGAACAGAAAAAGAATGCACGACCTGTGTACAAGTTGTACCACCCAATGCAACGCAGGAAAAGCCTTTCTCAACTTGAAATATGCCATTCTACAGTTTCCCTTTGGAGAACGAACAGGCTAATCCAGGATAAGTGTGGACTTTTAATCCAGTTAAATAACTAGTCAGTCAAGATTTAGTTCTTCCAAACGTTGAGCGAATTTAACTTAACTTTTAGCGTGAAATTACCTTTGAAACACTTTCCACAAGAAAAATGGAATACTCACTTCACTTGGTACTCGAAAACTTCTGTTGTGCAGAAATCCAAATTAACTCCCGCGAAGAAAGAGGTTTATTTTAGTCCGATCGAGCGATCGAATCGGTCGATCGAACGATGAATAATCAATCAATCAATCGATCGATCGATCGATCGATCGACCGATCGATCAATCAATCAATCAATCAATCAGTCAATCAATTAGTGTTTATTTAGTAAGTTTCTTCATTAGTTTATTTAGCCCTTTGACAGTATTCACTGAGTTATTTCTCTGTTCCACAATAAATAGCGAGCCACTTACATACATTATAAACATATAGGTAATCCAAATAATTGCTCGTATTCTTGATAGCTTACGAAAGGTAACAATTATCATAAATATTTTCTTGAACTTTTCGGTACAATGATTTTGTAGCGAATGACTCTTACCAGCGACGGAGTAGCCACTGATTTATAACCTAATTATAGGACATTCACGTGGTACATTCACTGAGTTGAGCATCTGTTTCCTTATTTTTTAGGTCACTGAAGTGTTAGGTCAGCTATTAGACATTTGGTTAGACAAAGTGAGTGTCGAATGCTTGTTTGTAAAATATTGTATACAGGTGTGACACGTGTCGATGTAAACGCATTGTCTTCTTTTCAAATGTAGGATGTGTTCGATTGTCTACAATTTTTTTGGAATAGAACACTTGTCACATTAGGTGTTATCTCTTGCTTCTGTTCAGATGGATTGCATGACGCGGCTTGAACGAAGGAAGCTGACAGTACTGGCATTGGTCACGCTGTTACCACTGAACGTGAAGTATGATTACAACTGTCATGGTATTATTGAAATGGAAAAAAAAAACTATTGTGTACAACTTATCAGAATACAGAATTCAGTGGTAGAGAATGAAGGTCCGAGAGTCGTCCGCCATTCATGACCTGTCTTAAGGGTTACTCGTTTTAAATTAGTTATAGGCGATCATTATTCTTCCGGTTTTTGGAGAATAAATTTCTCTTGCACGTTACTTGGATGTTTTGTGGAGGATTCGTTGAAGAGTGAGAACATTTCTCAGCTAGAGGGGAAGAGTAACCTGGGAACGAGGTTATACGATCTAAAGTTTAACTTAGATGGACTGCTTGGTGGATCGATTGAGCTGGAACATGTACACAATTGTATGTCCAACTATGAACTCACCAATCGAGGCACTGGGAACCTATAGATCGGACTAAGAGTGCGAGAGACTGAATTCAAGGTCATCTTTCTGAACTTATTCCGCATGCTTTGGTTTATGTTATATCACACCAGTCTCTTTCATACTTCCTTCCTTCTCAACTGGTCGGAAACAGGGAGATGCGACGTCTCCAGGAATGTGGCATGTGACTGACGTGAGCTGAAATTCAGTCGTACCCAGACTCCTTTTCGTTTCTGGGCTTTCTACTCTTTTAAGGTGGCTCCCTATAGTTTTATGACTGCGCGCGCGCTGATGATGCGAGCTGTAGTAATCTGCGTGCGCTCACATAAAATCGTGGGTTTTTCCTGATTTTTATGACGTCAGCATAGCCAAAAAAAGCAAAGTTAACAATAAATTTTCTCGCGTTTCCTTCGGTGAATTTTTTTAAAAGTTTGCACATTTTGAGATACTAACGCTACCTTTCACATATTATTTTTTGGAAAAGTTCTGTCAGAGCAATCCAGTTTAATGGTTAAAAATACGAAATCACGTGATATCGGTGAATCCGTCTGAACGACCCCATATTTTTTTCCCCCTGCAAAATGCTAGTCAGAATCATTTTCACAAAATAGGAAAGTTAAAAAAAAATTTCACCGAGGGAAAATCAAAATATTTAAGAAAAAAGACGAATTAGTGGCAAATATCTGTCATCTTTTAGTTGCTTTGTTGCCATGACAACGGCCTATTCCTGAGAAGCAAAACATGAAAAATAAGGGTAATTATG
Source organism: Siderastrea siderea (assembly GCA_964030785.1). NCBI lineage: Eukaryota > Metazoa > Cnidaria > Anthozoa > Scleractinia > Rhizangiidae > Siderastrea > Siderastrea siderea. The sequence goes on along the minus strand of OZ034966.1, from coordinate 45,762,170 downwards.
TTGGTAACCTTACTGGTAAAATTCAGGAACAAAGATTGCAAGTCAACAGAACTAGGGCTTCTTTTGCAAGTCTTGCCAGTTCGTATAGTCACTTTTGTAGAAACTCTAGAGAGCCACCTTAAAGCACGTACAGAAGTTTAACTTCACCAGCAACGAGAATTAAGGGATGAGCTTAATTAGTTAGGATGCCCATTGATTTTCGGTTTATGCGATACATCTCGTGTTTAATTTTAAAAGCCTTAAACATCGTCAAATGTAAACAAACAGGATTACGTTTTTGGTATGTTATTGACAAACGCAAAATGTAGCAGACAGTTCAACCCTCTTAGAGGTTTCTGCGTAACTCCATGTTTTGTGTCCCCTTTTCTGTATAGCAAGTGTGTTATGGACAAATTTGCGATCATTTTGGATGCTGCTGTTGATGTCCTCCACGAGATCCACAGAGTTGAAGATGGTGGCACACACACAGAGTAAGAAAAGCATAGTAGGGTGGAACGCAACAGAACGCTTTTTATCTGAGTGTGGTAAAACCAAATCCAGTGTAACTACCCTAACTTCAATCAAAACCAAGCATAAGTTACCCAACAAACCAATCAAAACGCGAAGCAAATACATACAAAAGGAGCCAAGTGCGGGAAACGGCGTGTGCCAAAAACACAAGTGGATTTGGGTTCACTTCTAACTGGTTGAGTAACAAAGGAAAGTAAAGCGAAACCAAAGTAAACGCAAATTAATTTCGACAATCGACTGAAAATTCTCTAAACATGTTGTGTGTTTTGCCAACATTTTTGGCCTTGGCCCCGTACAAAGTACGAAAGGTTTTGACCTGTCTTGCAGCATTGATAAAAATAAAATGTTTCCATTAAGTAATTCAGCGATAGTGTGTCGTTGATTGTGCACTGTTCCGGTACCTCTAGCATAAATTGCACCCCTATCATGACAAGATCTTCCGCTGACTTTCCAAAAAGCTATAAAACAGCAATGGGATTGACCAGCTTTTCACACCTTCTCACTACTGATTATGTCCATCTCTCCCATTTTCTCTCTTTTCCTCAATAGTTGTTTAGTGCTACTTGGTGGCAGTGGTGACGATGAAGAGCACATTGAGCAGCACATTGAAGAACACAAAAGGAAACGGCAGGTAATTGAAAATACTGTTGCGAATTGTCCCTTCGTAGCCTTGGGACTAATAATGTAAGGGTGCGTCTTTGGAATTTTTAGTCAGTGTGAACTCGAAACAATAGGTTATCGGTGGTTAGATTACTCCAATACAAATGTTCTCTATTTTTACTGGTTCATTACAGTAAACCGGTGCTAACGTTGAAGACTTTCAAGGCAAAAAAATCGATTATCTTCACATCAAAAAAGTCTGTCGATACAAATCTGTGCAAATAACAGTACCAAGAATTGGGTCAGCAAGTGCTGAGAGAAAACGATGATGTCACACTTAACCAGTCTTTAAGATTTCCACTTCCGTAGGGCGTGTTTTGTTTGCGTCGCGTTACGTGAGCTCCTATTTCGCATGACTTATTGATTAAGAAATGGTTACGCATCATGGCTCACTTAGCGCTTTATTTCTACGGCAGTCCTATATGATTCTATCCTCATGCTCAAACCATATAGCCACATTTCACGATTAAACCTTTTCTGTTATCACTCTGAGTTACGTAATAATATAATCATAATCGTGTTTGTAAGAATGGAACATGTGTTGGATCACTGAGGTGGGAGAAATAAGAACTCTCTCCATTATCCACCATGCCTTATGCAGTGCTGACTATTCCAAAGTAGGAGAAACAGCTGTCCACTGCAGCGCTTCGTGGTAGCTCGGTCTCGAGATGAGCAAATGCACATACCTGAATGTTAGTCCATTCTTACAACCGTAATAATATTAAAATTTTAACGCTTGGGGTAAATTTGCGTTTATTGTGAGTGTTTGATATTTTCCAGCTGTGTTTGTCAGACCCTGTCCATTGCTGTCCTTTATGGAAGTTTGTCCGGGACAAGTTAAGCGAGTGTCACTCTATTTACGGACAGGAAACTTTTCAGCATCTCATGGAGTGCATGGACTCAGCTGTAGCTACTCAACTTGGCACTTTTATAAACCACTAATGTGTCACTTAATTCCTCGAGCTAACTAATGGAGAGGCTGGACAATCACGCCGTCCAGTGGGTAAACTACTGGAGGAATGAGTCATGGACTTGGCTGAGCCTGCAGAACCCAATTAGGCTGCAGCTAAGCAATATCCTTTCTTGTCGTAGCAACAAGCTGCCGAAACATCTTTTAAAAGGCTCGTGCCATTTCCGAATATTGTCGGTCATTACGAATCGACAACCCTTTACGAGGAGTCAAAAAAGCCACTTCAGTATCCTAGTTGGTGGGCTGATATCTGGTTCCAGTTGAAAACAATACCAAGTACGATTTTACTGGCCATTTTTGTCGCAGACGCTATCGATATCAATATGCTATGATGCTGTCGAGGTTTTAAGAAGGCAAGAAGACTTGACAGACTGAAACGAGCTAAAAGGAGATCCTTATTTATACGAACACTCGGATAGAGATCGCAATTCACTAACAGGAACAGATATAGCATCGGCAGGCATCATAACGCTACTAAAGTCTGTGGACGCTTCGAAAGATATCAGCACTTTCCAATCAAACACAGGCTACAACTGGCATCTGGACAAGATTCGGGAAGTTCTCGTTAAAACATCTGTGATAACGATATTTTTACAAACTCGCTAGTGTGCAAGCGTGCTTAGGCTAGTCTGCAGCCTTGTCTAAAGGATAATGTTTCTTATCTCCTCAAAAGCGTGCATAGGCTAACTAATCCCCTCTTACGCTTTGAATTCGGCCTCAAGTTAAAGTCGCAATTTGTGCTATGAAGGCAAGTTGGAAAGAATCGTTACCTTCACCTCACGGAGATCAACTGTCCAATTAACAAATAGATTCCATGTTGCCGTGCATGTCTATTCAGTACTAGATCACAGATGACGTCAAAATGTGGCAAGGACGAAAAAGTGGTACACGAGCCGTTAGCCGAGTGTGTCACACATGTTCTTACCACATTTTAACGTCTTTTGTGTTCTGTTACTAAATAGACGAACGGCGACATGAAATCTATTTGTTTTATATAATAAAGAGACTAAAAAGTTGCCAATCATGGCGTCATCTATGCGTCTGTCTTCTAATAGGTCATAGCTAAGAACCAATAAAAATGCGCGTAGAATTCAGCATATTATGTAATCAGAATTGAAGGATGTCTGTCAGGAGCAAACTCAAGTTCACCTGTGGTCTTCAGGTGATTTCCTGGAAGAAATTCTGGTTGGATAATTGATCCCTTAAAAGTATCTCAATAATCCACACTACTGCGTTGCGCTGTAAAGAAAGGAGAAAGAAAAGTATGGGAGGAATAACGTCTACTAACCTGTGAACAGGCCCTCTGTTGGAGGACGGAAGGAAAAGAAAGGCCGGCTCCCATAGATTCACCTTGCTTGCGGACTTTTGTTTTCTTATATCTGCTAAGTCCTCTCAAAGTCAATAGTAGTCAATAGTGCAGAATAAATGGTATTGAACTGTTGAAATAAATTCAGTTTTCGGAAAGCGATAAACGGACATAACAAAACCCTTGGTTATCTTCGAGTTAGTGATTGACAGAACGACTGAACACCGAATATAACCACACTTCCGCCTATAGGGGGCTCTGTCACGAGGATTTTCGCGCTTTGGGGTGAAAAATATGCTGAAATTCAAAAACTACAAATCTCCTAGAACATCAAGAGAGAGAAATCAAGTGATTTTCTCACAGAAAGAACAAGTCCTAATGAGTTTCTGGCTATTTTCTCCAAGAATCAAGAGAGAAACTATAAAACATTAACCTAGTTTTTTCAAGTTGCAATCCACTTTCATCCTAGCCATCCGCAGCCAAGCACAATTAATTAGTGGGGTAATTAAATAAAACTGAACCATTCTTTGAAAGTTTCCTTCGATTGTAATATCTCTTTTAGCTTTTTAAAGTAATCCTAAAAATAGGTGACGTGGTCCCTTTAAAACATTTGAATTTTTGTTTTCGTTCCATCGGCTTGCCCTTAGGTCATATAAATATTTCTCCAAGTATATTTACTTAAGTTATTGTTATTACAGTCGAATAACGATAACTTCGCTCCTTGCTTAAACTTTTTCTACCTCAACAAGTTTCTACTGAAAATACTTAAGGCCGTGAGTAGTAGGATAAAGACAGGATTATCCGTATTTTTGCAGTAGCATGATAGGTATGGAAATCGTCTTTTTTAGGTGGATTCTCATTTGCATTGGAATACATTAAAGTTGATGACGTCATAGGCTATATTGTCGGTATCTCGTGAAGAAAATGCTGTTCATTCTCATCTTTTACTTCTCTCTCATCTTTTACTATTGCAAGTGACCCACACCTGTGGACGTACTTACCCGTATCAATCCTCTACATCTTCAGAGTCACTATCCCCACTATCATACTGAACACCATCATCAGTCGCCATATTCTCACACTGGATACTGCACATGGTAGTGCACTTCAAACCTGCCTTCATGCAGCAGCAGTTCTCGACCGTGCATGCTCTCTTGCAGGGGAGTAGTTCCAGGACCTCTTCTGGAACAGGTTTAGATCCAAGCCACACAAATTCCACGCCGTTAGAGATATTGTCTACTTCCCCGCCGTGCCCATGAGGGGAGGGAATTATCGGAAGTGGAACGATGGCTCTTCTGCAGATTGCTGCTTGATAATTTTCTCTTGTAACGTGAAGCCGTAGAGATGACTCTCAAAGCGGCAGAGCCTCTGGCTCGACTTTCCCGCCTCTGGTGCAGTGGATCTCCATAGCGCAGCACATCCACACTCTGGCACTTCTTTCCGTGCAGCTGACACACGAGTGCCTCCGTATCTTTAAGGTTCTCCTTAGATACTGCCCACTCCTCCCCACTACTCGCCATAGCTCGGACGTACCTTTCATTGCGTTGTTGGACTGCTTTCTACTTCCCTTTACCAGAGAAGGCAGAGATTGTATCACAGCCTGTGTTCGCGTGTACGCCGATTTGGGCTTTCATGAAGCAGTGCTTGTCAATGGCTGGGTCGAGTTGCTTCTCCAAGTTGTTTACATAAAAAGTTCTATTATTCTGGTCTTCGCGCATCTTCGCTTCTTCATGTAGCTATAGCACTTTCCAAGGTTTCGGCTATGAGCAAGCAGTAGGACAAAGACATCAGTGTCATAGAGTGCATGACGCACGTGCCTCCTGCATGCCGAGCAGGGAGAAGCATACGCGTATCAGCCTCTTCGTGATTACACTCAGCTTGTTCTGTGACTTCACCGTATAGGCAGGGAGCCTGTTCTTGAATTGTACAACGTCAGAGGTAGACACTCTTTTCAATCTTTCGACATTCTTGATGGATACACGATGAACACTACGTCTACGTGCCTGCTGCCGGTGCTCGTAGCCAACTCAAACACTCTGTCAACGACCACATGGAACGTAGCTCTAGATGGGTTCTTCAACTTCTGCAAGACTGCCATGCCATCAAAAATGCAAAGCGTTCTCTGGGTATTTCTCAGTGACTGTGACGCATCGCTCTAGCTGTTGGGAGAGTTTGGCCTTGCTTTTCTTTCGCGGGAGTCCATAAGGACCGGCAAGAAACCAAGGACGAGGACTAAGAGTATAGGTGACAGCTAGTTCTCTAAGCCCTCCATCCCCAAAACGGGTTCCGATGACTCTCAAGAGTATAAACAACAAATGAAAACCTCCCATCATTATGACTAGGCCAACAAATAGCTCTTGTGTTTCGAGGAAACCTCCATAGCCTTGGCATAAAAAGTCTGATAGACAACGCAAACAACAGCATTCAACTGCAGCCTATCTTTTATCTCACGGCCTCGAGACAGCACCTCGTACGCGGTCTTCAGGTCAGTGGGAGGGGAGCCTATAGTGTCCAAATAACTAATTGTGTTCTCCACAACCAAAAAACGATCACGGACTTTAATGTCAAAGCCAATCCACCCAGGTACTAGTAATAATGAGTGCGTTTCGAGCTTTCCGACCTCGAACCACATGAGGTAGCGCATTAGCATTCATTTTGATTTGTCACTTTAAGAAGAACTTACTCTGAGGTTTTGAACCTGCAGCAGTTCCCTTGGCCCCTTCCGTTTTCCGCTGTAGTACTCGGGGATCTCTCTAGTCTCCACAGTCGCTGGTAGGGATCTACTGCATTTCTTCCCTACTGGTGGTGCGTAGTCTACGCGACTCGGTTTTCTCGTTGTTCGTTGATAAATTCTAACGCATACTCGGTCTCGATCTCTTCTTAGGTCATACCTTACATCATGGCTGTACTTATGGACAGTACAGTGATCTATGTATCTCTGTGTTATTACACAGGGCTCTACAGAAGAAGGAAATGACACGCTTTTTGGAGTTTTCACAACCCCATTCATAACAGAAAAAACAATATCTCGTGTGAAAGATTCTTTCAGCCTTATTGTTCTTTCTGTACTACTGCCCTCTTTCACTGTCGAGTGATTTCCCAGAAATATGCACAGCAAAAAGACGTCGAGTAGATGTGGAATATAGTCATTAGTTCCACTTGGTTTCAATTTTTATCACATCCTTTTCGTCATCACTCCTGGTACCTTTAAGCGACTCTAGCTCGGTTTTGAGCTAAAAAAATCCAGGACGGCTTTGTCATTGCTTATGTGTTTGGATACATTAACACCTTATTGTACTTGTAAGTGATAAATTCAATTTCTGCATGGAAACATGTTTGACAGCTTTCACATGAGGTTCTTTTTGTGTGATTCTGATAGCGTAGGCTATCAAATCTTCGCACAAACAGTACAAAGCTTCATAAACAGGTTGTAATGGGCAATCAGTTTCATTCGATAGTGGAATAAATTATTCTAATGAAACGTTTCTCATATTCCAATCACATCCCGAGCTACCTCACTCGTAGCAGTGTTTTGTTGTACAAGAGGAGAAACACATGTTCTTACCGTCTCGTCGGCGCATAAATTCCCGGTTGTTCGAAGGCCAATTAGCACTAACCGTGGGTTAAAAGAAATCCAAGGTTTCTGATGCTCTTGTTTAAAACCGTTACCGCTGCTAGGTTTACGTGACAATTTGAAAGCAGCCAAAGTCAAATTGTTAACTGAAAATAAGTTACTGTGAATCCATGTCGTTATGGATTAAAAGTGACTTAAAAATTGACGCTAAATCCTGGGTTAGCTTAACCCTGCTTTGAACAACTGGGCCCTGGACACTGTGTAGCTTCTCTCTGGTCTTCGTGTTTGGCTAGTACTTTGGCTTTGGACAAAACAAACATTGATCTGGCAGAATCGCTGAGCTTGGCTGATTTCCGTCTCTAGAGCTTTTCCTAAGCACACTTCCAGTTGCTGCATCATCAGACGGTTTGTTAGCGACTTGCAAATCTCTCTTGTTGGTGAACTCAGCTCTACAATTTCGATGATATTTGATGGGATTTTCGGGGAATTCGCTTTCAGCTGAAGCCTCCAATAATAATAATAATAATAATAATAATAATTTTTTTTTTTTTTAAACCTTTATTGATAGTCATAGTGAAAATACAATGGACAGATAAGAATAAGATGCTACGAAATTACAATCAAATTATTAGTTTAAAAAAAATTTTTAAGAAGTAAAATTCTTTTCTTAATTCTTAATTCTTCTTATTGTTGATAGTAGTGATAATCTGCATTACAAATCAATCAATAGGTTAAAAATACTAATGATTTATGAAAAGGTAATAAAATATTCCAATAGTTAAAAGTATATATATCCTAGTGGCGCTCATTCGTGAAACTCGGAATAAATAATAAAATCAATCAAAAGTCCCTATCTAATGGCTCCCTCGGTTGCTTCAATTTCAATGTCAGAGTTCTTTAAGTCCCATGAGACCCTCTTAACTGTTCGTGATCCACGAAGGCAGATTAGCGCTGATCTCAAAAGAGCAAAAGAAGTTCTTGCACGAATCCAGGAGATTGTCTTGGCGTAATCTTCTCCTTTCTTGATAGCGATTAGCTCGGCTAGGCGGCTATGAAACATCCGGCATTCTTTCCCCATTCCACCCGTGGTTGTAAATACCAGCGGTGTGAAAGTTCCTTGCTCAATATCAACAACTCTGCTTGCGTACTGCCGCTTCTTCTCGTTTTCATGTATCCGATAATAATAATAATAATAATAATAATAATAATAATAATAATAATAATAATAATAATAATAATAATTTAGAACTTATATAGCGCATTTTCGATATAAATATAATCAAATGCGCTTTACAAGTAGGTGGATTTGGAATTTAAAATGTTGGTTTTTATGGAAGGAGGAAAACCGAAGAACCCGGAGAAAAACCCTCGGAGCAAGGACGAGAACCAACAACAAACTCAACCCACATACGACACCGGTACCGGGAATCGAACCCGGGCCACATTGGTGGAAGGCGAGTGCTCTTATCACTGCGCCATTTGGAAATGGACCATTTGAAATAAAAAATAGATTAAAACAGTTCAAATGAAGAAAGTGTCGTTAATTCTAGAAGTCTTCTAGAGTTTTTCGCGCTGACGTCTCTTACTTGATCCTTTCTCCCTTCTTAACTGTTGCAATCCAAAATTCTCTCCATCGCAGTATAACGGACAATATCACCATCTCAGCGAACCCCCGTTACAGTGTATAAAGCCTCGTTGGCAATTCGTCGGCATATCGAGCCGGGCCTCAAAACAGCGCCTTTCTGTTGTACCCCTAAAGCCAGTGCGGATGACAGACACCAGCATATCATCAAAGCTGTGATCTGGGTTATAGGAGGGGTCCAGATCACGTTAGCAAATCACGTTTCAGCCACTTCACACTCCACGCAAACAAATATCGCTTTTCATGGTTCACAAAAACATCCCGCCCACTCTCCACTGTGCGAGTGTCAATTCGTGACCATTTTACATGAAGAATTCATGCAACTTAATTAATTTATCCAATATGGCAGTTCGTTTGCCTTGGCAAAGCGCCTAAGGTTCGCGCAAAAGATCGGTAAATGGCTGGCATTACCGAAATTTACACTGCAAAAGCCATGTTAGACGGTCATATGGTTTATGGCGGCAAGCAAGGTGAGTAGAGAACACAGGGTAACACGCCGTTAATTTGGATAGAGAGAAATCCAACATGGCGTCTAACTGTGCACTAACAAATGAAAGACGTAATGGTGGAAGAGATTTTGGACTTACTGCCAATGAAATACGCTGAACCCGTCTAACATGGAAGGAGAAATGACAGACCGAACTGTCCTTATAACAGAGCGATATTCGGAATAACCTGCAACTTCGCTGTGTGTGGTGTTTGTGTCTTGCTAGACCGTCTACATCAGCAAAATATGTAAGCTAGCTTAAATTGCTCGTGAAGTTCAGTGGAAATAAGGACACGTGTCTACAAACTGTGGAAATTTAAGTTCAGTTATAGTTCTCGAAGGTCAGTTACACGTAAAAAGTTGCTGACAATTCCTTGCATCTAAGCAGTGATACTCTGTACGACTATCTACACCTTGAAAATTATTTTCCAGAGCACTAGAAGGTCAGGCAGTCAAAACTGGTCAAGCATATACTCATTTAAATGAATATGTAGGTCTGATGTCATAACCGTATTTACTATCAAAATTTATGACTATCAATTGTGTGAGATTTAAACTGGTGGTAACTTCATTCTATAAACTAAAGTACCAGATAAATGATCAACCATTTTCGTCCAACTTTGTGTTAGAAGAACATGTTTTACTGTTTAGCTGCATTTAAATGGCCTTCCATGTTTGATTTAGATCAAACATTTTCACCCAAGATTTTGCCTTACAAACAAATGTTTGGTTATTTAGCTACCTCTGTCAACAAGGCTTTTACGAGCAAGAAGAAGTTACTGATCAGAGACCATATTTTGATGACGCTGACATAGTTATTTTTCAGTGGTAACTTACAAAACACATTATGTGGGCTCACTTTGTCCAGTGGTTGGTCAAACATTGTTTGCTCATTTAGCCACTATTTATGTTTTGTTTGACAAGCACAATGTTGGATGACAATGTTTGATCGCTTAGCCGGGACTTAGGGGGTATTTACATGAGACCGGTATGAACTCAGACTGGCACGAGTTCGTATCGTCCTCCATACATTTCTGAAAGTGAACTCAGACCGGTCTGACTTCGTTTTGGTCGCTGGACCGAGACGAGTGACTTTCGTACCAGTCTTAGTTCGTACTGTTCTCATGTAAAACGGAAACAAGTCCACCATTTTGAGCTACTGCACAGTACACAGGCCACCCAGTGTGTGTTACTTTATATTTTTCTGTCGTCAGTAAATTCTACGGTTGTCTATTGGCGTGAATTATGTGCCAGTTGGTTTATAACATGTTAAATAATCGAATTATGAAGGTTATATAGCTCCAAGATCTGCTGTCTTTGAGTTCGTACCGGTCTCATGTAATCGACCAAGCATTTCGTCCCGGTCTCATGTAAATGGCTGCAAAAATCTCGTACTGATACATACAAGTTCGTACCGGTCTGAGTTCGTCTCGGTCTCATGTAAATACCCCCTTAGTGGCTAGTTGGAAGGAAATACTGTACTGCGTAGAGTCACGAAGGTGAAAAATCAGAAATTCACAATCCCGTATTTTTAAAACAGAAAATGCTGTGGGACTGGAAACTTGTAGAAAGGTTTATTTCTAGGTCATCTTCAACCTGGTGTAGATAAAAATCAGAAGACCTTGCGATTTTGATTTTAGGATTTGATGATGTCATGGTGAAAACCATCTGTAAGTTGGTGCAGGTTTCAAATTTTACAAAAATTATTTGACAATGGACAGATTTTATGTATTCCCCTTACAAACAATCACACGCGAACACTGTGTTTTGTACTGTTACTCTGCCTATTTCCACATAGGGTGTATTTTACTGTGAAAACGTTCACTGGAATTTTAGTGAGACTCTAAAGAGTGAGAAAGTAGCGGCTATTTTAACCCATATATTTTTTGGTTTTATTTAAATGTTGCACAGATTTGGGGGGTCTGGAGTTCAGCAATCAAGAAACAGAATACAAATTAAGGAGAGGTAGGACGTGTTAGTCTCTTGGTATATTTTAGCAGATAAAAAAAAATTGACGTAACTGGATACAGGCTCCCAATGGGAACAGTTTAGTGATTGAAGGGATGGCAGAAAAGTATTTTGCATGAATGAAAGTAGCAGGCTGTTTCTCTGTAAATATTCCTGGAAATGTAGTATTACTGTAGGATGAAATCAGACAGATCATGTTCAACAGGAGTGACTGAGTGTAAAAATCTGTTATAAAAATGGTGGGATCAACGGTGGTAAGTTTATTCCAACTAATAATATTTACTATTATTAATTTTAAACTTGCTTTTACAAAAATTGGAATATATCTAGAGATACACTGTAGTAAAAGACATTATTATGTAATAAAAGAGACTTGTTATGACTGATTTAGTCTATGAAAATATAGAATAGCTCATTAAAGCACATGATTCAGTTACAGAAAAGTTTCTTGAAAACATTCACACAATGTTGAATGAGCCATCAGTAGGGCTTTACAGGGTGCAAGAACATATCAGACGATCTCTTCCTCAGCTGGTTGACAAAAAGGTAAGCATGTTAAATGTGGTTCTTCCCCAACTATTTATCTTGAAAACTGCCTTTACAGTTAGTGTTCATCATATCACAGACTCATGCTATCAACCAATTTCTTTCAATCACATAATGCAGTCTGAGTTTATCTAATGGATGGAAGACTGATGTAGTTATATGTGCAACTTAAGCAATTGCACGAAGAAAGCCTGAAAAAAATTCAGTTTTGAGTGGTATTCAAGCTCATGACCCTGGTTTATGCGCTCTTGCCAACTACGTTGGTAAGCTATCAAGCCAACTGGGAGCTGATCAGTGTGTGTGTTTATAATACAGTGCTCGCCTACATTCAGATGAGATGGTCTTCAATCTACTAAAATCTTTATTCCACTGTTTACATATATGATTTTTCATATATATTATCTTTTAAGTCGTCATGATCATAATATCAACAAAAAAGTCGTTGTGAAATGACTATCTCATTCGGTAAGATAAGATGAAGTTTGGCACAGTCATTTGGCTGATATCCACTTCTCTGTAGGTGAAGCTGCAAAGGTATTAGGACACCTTGCTGAAGATATTGCTGGTGCCATGATCAAAAAGTCCCAACTTTCTGTTACCATGGTCATGGCTTGTGCTCAAGCTGTGTTCAGTGATCAGCACTCTTCATCTCCCCACTCCCTCCCTTGCTGTCCCCTTCTTTCAGTCCTTTAGTTCTATCATGCACCCCTGGTGTTCCTTCTCTCGCTTCTGCTGTTATCCCCCACATTAACCCCAAGATTTTAGCTAGAAGGGTGACCCGGCTTCCTGTGGATGCCCATTTGTTGTAAAACATAAGTTCATTTGAAATTTACTTAATTCCCCTTGGACACCCGATTTTCATTTTATGGCTGAAAGTGTGCCCACCCCTACTGCCCTTTCCGCTAATTCCACTCTTTGTCTATTACAGTAGTAATAAAAAGACCTTTTACAGTCTAGATATTGTGCTGACCATTGAGATCTTTTTTCTGTATTTTGCAGATTGAAATGCAAAGCCTTCACCAGAAGGTTCAAGGAATATCTTATGATGTGGAGTATTCATTAAAGTATGTTATAGGAAGATTGAACATTTTCCTTACTTGCCAGAGAAACCTAAACCCATATACATGTAGTACCATGAAAGTACTTCGTCATTTTTGCACAGTAAAGATGCTTTTAGTAGCTTTGACAACTGGTCAGTACAAAATGCAGACTGCAGACTGCAGACTGCAGACTGCAGACCGGTTACAAAATGCAGACTGCAGACTGCAGACTGGGTACAAAATGCAGACTGACATTTGAAACTGTTTTTATATTATTTCATTTTATAACTTACCGGTTGTCACGCAATCCCTTTTCCGATGTCATATTCCACGAAAACTCGCATTACCGGGGAATGATCTTGCTCCATTACTCGAAATATACTTTTTAAATGAAGTCTCGAAGATCAATTCGTTCTTAAACATGATTTAAGCCTTCTCAGTCTTCTTACTTCAAGCGCGAGATTGCATAATATAACATAAAATAACAACACTCGTTGCAACATGATACCGAGAAACCAGCAGACACTATGACCTTCCGTGCACGTGGTCGCTTTCTTTGCCTCTTCGCCAGTTCGGCATGGCGGCCTTTCGGAGGTCGGTTTAATAATGCGGTAAGTAGCAGTTAAATCACCTTCCTTTAACCGATGTGTGTTAATATAAAAATACTTATACCTCGTGAGAGAATTTAGATCTTGCATGTGAAGTAGGAGCATAGATGTCGTGTTGTATTTTACCATTTCTTTGTAGCTTTTAGATCGGATTGTGTTTTTACAAGTTCGTTTTTGTATTTTCTCTTAGTCTTGTTCGCGGGTTGACCTCACTATGTCGAGTGACAGTGGTGAAGAAGAAGTGCCTTCGTTATGGTTGTTATATATTGAATCACCATATTTGAACCAGACGTGCCAGGCTGGTAGAATGAACTTTACACAAATGGAGCAGTGTTAATTGTTATGGTTGGTTAGCAAAAATATATTTTGTAGAAAATTAAAGAAAGTTTAAGTTTCCTACATTTGCAATGTGTTTTATCTGTACTTATTAATTAATAAACCAGGAAGATAACAAAAGTCAAATCGGGGAATTTTTCGAGGACAAGATTCCGTGACTGACCGTTTGTTTACATTTGTTGTGGTTTTATCGCATCGGATCATGAATGACCACACAATTGCTACACAAAATGAAATCATGACTCAGCGTTTTTGTTTCGAGTAATGGAGCAAGATCATTCCCCGGTAATGCGAGTTTTCGTGGAATATGACATCGGAAAAGGGATTGCGTGACAACCGGTAATAATATAAAAAAGAACAGTTTCAAATGTTAGTCTGCATTTTGTACCCAGTCTGCAGTCTGCAGTCTGCATTTTGTACCCGGTCTGCAGTCTGCAGTCTGCAGTCTGCAGTCTGCATTTTGTACTGACCGCTTTGACAACCCAGTTCACGGTTGTTTGCCAGTCCACCCATATCACGTGAGGGGGTTAGTTTCTAAAGAAACTGTGGTGCTGCATCAATGGGGAAGTGAAACACAAATTAATCTTTGGATTTATCAACAGAGTTGATAAGTTAAATTGGCCACCATAAAGAAATTGAAAGCTAACGTTTCGAGCGGTGACCCTTCGTCTGAGCAAATTAAGGAATATCTGTGGTTTGCCCTTACTTTATATGGGCTAATCCTCGAAACACCAGCTTTCAATCTCTGTACAGTGGCCAATTTACCTTGTCAACTCAGTTGATAAATCCAAAGTTTTGCATGTCATGTGAGGGTTTTCTTCCTTTCCCTACTCAACACAGGAAGCTGTAAAAGCATTGAACAAAACTTATTTATTTCAGATTAACACTCTTAATCCCTGTGGTTTGACAAAGGGCCAAATTGGATGTGAAATATCAGTCTGGTTTTGAACATTATTTCAACCTAGTTGGTACCAAATTGAAGCACAGCTCTACATTTTCTATAGCAACTAATCCTTTCACAATTTATATACACTTTTCTTCCCTCACATGTGGTAGTGATAGTAATTACAACTATTAATCAGTTGAAAGAATTTTTTGCTTTGAATAAAATCATCATTACTCAGGTAATTCAGCATGTTGTATGTTCCTTACAGAACCGTTCAGTCCATGCAAAACATTCCACATTTCACCATCATACAGGTATGTATTTTTAATAAGTACAACATCCCTGTAACCCTACAGCATTTAATACTCAGTTGCCCTCAGCAGCCTCTGTTACGGGCACTTTTTGTGTGCGACCTTGATTAGTTTTTTAGCTAACAGCAAAGGCAATGATATTATGTCTTCTCTGCAAGAACTCTTTTAGTCATCATGGGTGATTTATGCCAATTTATGTAAAAATGGCAGCAACCCTATCACAAACTGTACTTTCTTAAAACCCTTCATCCTTTGAACAATAAATTAAGCAATGAATTAAGCCAGTTTAAGGCAGTTTCTTATGGCCCTGTCTTTGTCCAGAATACTGTGGAATGGCCCTTAATTGGTCTGCACTATGCCATGATGCTCTAATTGACTTCAGAAGTTTGTGTTAAATGTAATGCTACAAAAAGGCTGAAGTCTTGCAGTAGACAGCTATACATGTACATCAATCAGTGGGTACATGTAGCTAAGTACCCAATTATGTTCTTGAGGTGAGCACACTATTGATGGCTTATGCCACATTTTAGGAGGTCACTCATACGTGTACATGTAATGTTACATTACGAGTCCTTTACCATATTATTCTTTTACCCGACATGTATCCCAACTCTACTGTGCATTGTATTTAATGCTACATGTATGCATTGCATTTTTCCAGGAGTGCCTTAAAAGTGCAATTGCCTCCAAGAAAAACCTGGACAGAAGAAAATTAGAAAGGTACAGTAATTTTTACATGGCAAATTCTTACTGATGGTGATAACTATACGTTGTATTCATGAAAAAGTAATTTTGGGGTGTTGAATGGTCCTTAGCATAAAACTTTGAAGTTTACGAAATCATCCCAGAATAGAAGTTAAGTGGAAGGTGATTCTGTCAAATGAAAAAATCAAATGAATGTGGTCTTCAAGTCTCCAGTAGGAATAGAACGGATGACCTTTCAATGAACAGTTGTTAGTGCTCTCCCATGAAGATGTGGACCAGAAGTGACCCATGCAGCTAGCGTTTAACTCTGATTTCTATAGCATGAAGCAACTGGGAATAATACTACATGTAGTTACAGTTTATTATTCCACTGCTGTGTCATTTTGCAAGAGAATGTGCAAATTATGCCAGCGTATTACACTGTACAATCCCAGTTTGACTGGTTTTTACTGACGGAGGACAAAGCAAATACAAAATGCAGTGGAAATTATAATAAACCTCTTATTCGGTGTTTTGGTCAATAATACACGCAGACATTTTACTCATTGCTAGTGACTCGCAAAATATCCACGCATAAATTATTAGCTACCAAAACACCGAATAAGGTGTATGTACAGTCCAGGACAGTCCTTGAAAGGGTTACTCCCAGTGTTTCTCACTTACACACCTTAATAAGGAAAGAGACAAACATGGAGTAAAAGTTGTTGTAGAAGGAAACAGAGACCAGCCTCAAACCACCAATCATCTGATATTCTACTTGAAAGAGCAATTGAAAGTTCCATGCACTAACCACTTTACACCTTCACAGTTGTCAAGTGCGAGAAGCCAAGGCACTTCTGGTTTTTAAGAGCCTTGAAATTCAAATCAGTTCAAACATTTACGGTAGTGAAGTTTTATGAAAACTTATGCATAAAGTGTCCAGATAAACCAGATTTTGTGCCAAGAAAACCAGTGTATGACAGGTACTTCGTATTGAACACATACTCAACATAAAAAGCTTAAGTTAATTCAGAAATGGTGTTAAGTTCTGCGGTTAAAGTGAAACTTTCCACATTTCGTGGTATTTTCCTCTGTAAAATTATAGCTTGAACTGCATGTGCATTGTCCGTTTGACCACCATGGACTGTACACCGCTACACCTTGACAGTGTCATACAACGACATGGATGTACCACTAGGGTTATGACGTGTCTCATTCTTGTTCTACAAAGCTGCAAGGCTCGTGTGATGACAACAACAGACACACATGTGAAATGCTTAAATCTAGTGAATTGAATGAAAGGAATAAATGAATCAATAGATGGTTTACAATGCTCGTTACAGGAAAGACAAAGCAGTGGAAGAGTCATCCCCAGGGGACGCAGATGATGAACCTGAGGTGCTAGAATCTGTTGAGGTAAGTGTGGTGCAGTTAAGTTGCAATTTATTGCTCTGTTCGACACAAAAACAAATAGAAGTACATCTTACCATGACTGTTATGGTTGACTCCCGCTGTTGATTGCTTGTTGTTAATTCAGGAAGAGTCCATTTTAGTCTTTGCCTGGATTATTTTGTATATGACTGTAGGGACTAGTCCCACAAACATACATTGTAACAGCACACAGGACAAGATGAATCCAAATCCAGTTGAATCCAGCGGAAAATTGCAGTCAAAACAAGATTTTGTTCCTGTAACTACTTGTAGATTTTTGTTTACAAAATGGATGCATGTAGTTCAAATAAAGAACTTCATCTCAGGGTATTAGGGCAAACAAAATTCCCTCATTTCTGGCAACATTACTATTTTGCAAACTTATTATTAATATTGTCATGTAGCAACTGAAAGATTTTCCTATTACAGTATAAAAACCTGTATAATTTTAACAGCCTTGTATGCCTCTTGCAGTATCATAAGTCGTGAAGTTTCCTAGGCCAAATAAACTCAAGGCTGGGATAATAATTGCAAATTGTAAACAATAACTGGTTTGTTTTGTTGCACAAATTGAGTGTTACTAGTACAAATGTTGATTAAAAATCCACCTAAAAATAATCACTTAAATAAATCACCTACCATATCACCAGGCAATATCAAGTGCATGTGCAGGTAAATCTTTTGTCTGTTAAATTTGAATTTAGCAATAATCCAATGTGGGTGTGAATCACCCAGGATAGTGCACTTAATAATTCTAAGCTGGATAATCATTAAACCTTACACAATTTCATGTCAACTTGTGAAATATGATTTTGAAGTTTAAGCTTGCTATTGCCAAGTTTTTTTCTTTCGTTTTCTAAACCACAGCCACCTTGCTATTCATCCTTTCGTCTTTTTTTTTCCTCAAGTAAAAATGACTCAGTAAATCGTTTAATTTGAATTTAGGACGACTTTTTAAACGGTTATTGATTCAACAACTTGTCTTTGCAACACATCTTTTCATGAGCACTGTTGTTCTTGGTCACTTGAACACTAACTAAACTGTAAGACAGGCAGTTTTGTGGAGCTTGGTCTTCTTTTGCTCTATACTCATTACATACAGTATATGCACAAGCACCCCAAAACTGCCACGGTATCTGCAGGCTTCATGCTAACCAATCAAAGGTGCTTGTACTATCAGGGTTTCATCTGCCCAATCTGCATGCAAGCATGGAGTAATCAGGAGGAATTATTACAACACTGGCAATCTGCACACGAAGAGCTGACTCCTCAGGTCTGCATCTCCACTAACTCTTTTCAATTCTTAAACTACAAACTAAGTTCCTTCTTATAACTCTCAATAACCTGTGGTGGTAGGTCGTTCAAATTCAGCAGGAACCTTTTGATACTTTTCTTATGTTACAGTGCTGCACATACTATTACCACATGATAACTTTGAATTATCATGATAACGCTTTCACATCTTAAAAGATGTTAAAAACAGTTTTATCTTTAATTTGACAGAAAATTTTCAAAAACTTCAAAGTGTTTTCAAGTTCCTATCACGTTTCATTTTGAATGGCAAATGAAAATGCAAGAACTATGACAGGCAAAGGTTGTCAATAAAAATTGCTGAACATTGGAGGGTATAAAACTGAACATCAACAGAAAGAATGGATTTGGGTGTGAATTGACTTTGTTCGAAACGACCTTGGGTACATAATGACCGGATACTCAAAGCGAAGAAGTGGGTTCACAATTCTCTGGGAGTTCTTTCATTTGGTCAGCCATTTGAAATGGTGTGCGACATTCAGCACTGTAAATGTTCATTAATGATCTTAATCTTCAACGGTTTCCTTAGTGCTATTTGTAAAGCACACTGTTGTAATATAAGGACTTGCTCGGATGAAATCATGAATGGACTGATAACGGCCGATGGAGATACCTTTCCCGGTATATTGAATGTCTTAATTTTTATGTCATTAATTTCCCCTCAGCTTGGTCTTTGGAGTTTTGGGACCCGCTACTTTTTCCTTCGTCAACATGTTTCTTGTTCACTGATAAGCTTATGTTGGAACCGTGCTAACCTTTCCTGTTCTCAAGGTCAACCATTAAAAGAAGAAACATAAAATATGATTTAACGTTTTATTAAAGTGAATGAATAAATAATACAATGGCCTGAAGAGCTCTGATAAAAACTTGAAATAAAATACCCAATGTAACAAAGTTTATGCTGCATACACTTAAGTGAGTATTTAAGCTATTGGTCAATTTAGTCTCAATTAAGACACATTTGATTTTGTGTTTTGCAGGAGGATTCTAACAAATAGTGAATTCCAGTATCCACAAGACTCTTCCTGTGTGCTGATTGTTGAAATTCCTGGAGAGAAAGATAGAAAATTACGTAGAATCCTCAACACTCATGCAGTTATATGTAGATGGATGCCTTTTGAAGGACATGATGAAATTATATTGCCAATATGTGGGGGATTCGGAAGGTGCCAGAGATTTAACGAAAACACAACTGTAGATGTTTCATGTAGCTCTCAGTTGCCAGCAACGCACATTGCCAATTAAAAGAAATCCGACAACTTTTCAGGGAGCAGATTATATGAACTCGTAGAATAATATTCTCTGAAAGAAAATTAACCTGCTGGTACACATGAAAGTCTGTTTTTGCAGACAATTGATCAATTCCGGTAAATTACCAGCATCAGCCACAATATTAATTTAGCCGTACAAATGTCAAGAGCCTGCAGATTCTTGCTGATAGACGATTTGTTTCAGCATGTAGCTTCCCTAAAGGATTGTCTCATGTCTGGACCAAATTATGCCACCTCTTGTTCAAAATATCAACCACGCCTTCCAGATTTTCAACGGTTTCCATTTTGACAACGCGGACCAACGCTTTCTGTGCACTGTGGATATCAAATCGCGCTGTCATTCCAGAGAGCAGCAGCCTGGGAGCTTTGGCTTACTGCCTGGCCCTGTATTCGACCCAGTAACACGAACTTTAAAACGTCTTGCTGAACGTGCTGACCGTCACTGTCTTTACTTTCAGTGGCAACTTTTACTGGCAAATAAGAGGGGAGGGGGGAAGTCGCCTTGGGCAGCAAGGTGGGCGCTTGATGTAATTTAGGTTTTGAAGACAGTAATGGCCGTTTTCGTTTTGGAGACGGATAATCCGTCTGAGATGAACTTGGGCAAAGTTTCGGTAGCCAACTTACCTTATCAACTCAGTTCATACATGCAATTTTTGCTAATTTGAATGAGTTCCTTGTGTGAACAACAAAATATTTTGCTGGTCTGGTATACCGTAAACTGCCGCTTATAAGCCCTCCCGCTTATAAGTCACCCCCGGTTACAGGCCCATCTACCAGTAAACAAAAACATAGGCACGCATTGCGTGCTTGACCTATGTTGAAAAAATGACATGTCTCATCCTAGCTTATTTGCGATTTTTAAGACATACTCTGAGGACAAAACAACACACGCGATCATTCTTGTCAATACTTCCCCCTCCAAAATTGGAGATAGAGCAACCATAGGGCTAGTAGGCTACAGGCTAAAAAGTCAAACTGACACTAGAACAAAACAACTCCATAAAAGTTTCAAATTAAATCTAAAACTACTAATTGTCTGCATAGTACTAAATGATATAAATCTAGGTCAAGACAAGAGGTGAAAGAAACAAATGTATTAGGTAATAATTTGAGAAGACGTCAGCCATTCGCACTCCCAGTTGCACAAACTTGTTTATGAAAATTGAAGACCGAAAGAGGACAAGGGTCGTTTTTCAAACAAATTTTCTTTACACATGTTCCTGTATACGATAATACCAAGAAAGAAATCATTTCTGTGTCGGCTTGAAAATCTGTGGATGTGACTGATATAAATCATGGACGAAACATCGTAAACTAAAACTTAACCGAATTATGGGAAGAGAAAACAGTTTTAAAAACCTACAGACACGCTTCAATGAACAAACTAATTTATGCAAATTGCTATCTTAAACAAGTCACTATAAATTTCAAAAACCATATGTTCCCGTATATGATAAAACCAAGAAAGAAATCATTTCTACGTTGGCTGGAAAATCTGTGGATATGACTGATATAAATCATGGACACAACATCGTAAGCTAAAACAACCGTATTATGGGAAGAGAAAACAGGTTGAAAAACCTACAGTCACGCTTGAATGAACAAACTACTTTATGCAAATTCCAATCTTAAATAAGAATAGCCAATTTGAAGTTTTACAAAGGGGATGGTTTAAATGCACACACCTCTACTATGTTTAGTACCATAGGCTCTCTCTCCCCAAACAACTCTGCAACAATCAAAGTGCCACTGTACTTTAGCTTTGAAAATAAAGAGCAAAATATTGTCTGTGTTATATGCAATCCAGGTAGTTCTTTATTAAAACTGAACAGCATGCAAAACAGCAGCTTACCATGTAATAACTGTAGTTTCACCAGCCTTTATAAGCTGAAATTTTCAAACTCTGCACCAAATATTCAAAGGCTTAGCGGGTATGGAAGCCAAGAAAAAAAAACAAAACACACACAAAAAAGATGGCAGTATAACATTTTTTTCTCAATATTTTTTAATCTCATCAAAATATGGTCAATAATTCGAGTTATCAAGTAATAGGCCCTTTGCTGTGCCACGTGACCTTGTCAATCATAAAAAATGGTAATAGTACGAAATAGATATCAGTAATAGAAAGAGCTTGATGAAATTAGTAAGATTTTCAATTTTGAGGTTACTGACGTTAAAATGCGACATTTTACGGTTATTTTAATGTTCAAAAAAATTGTCAAGACTCACAGGGAAAAAAGCTGCTGGGTGGCAATCTTATCCACCCAGCATACAAATCTCTTAGAATTTTCAAACTTTCAAATTGTCCTAAAATCTTGCACTTCAACGTTAGTGGCCTCAAAATTGGAAATCCTACTAATATCACGACACCCTTGCCATTTCAGCCATCTATTTCGAGTCACGACCATTTATTATGATTGCCAAGGTCACGTGTCACGGTTATGCAAAGAGCCTATTAGCCTGTGAACAGGCTCCAGTTGGGGATAAGCCGCGAGCAGAGCAGAGTAAAATGCTTTATTATTTTTACAGTAACAAGTGTAGACTACGAGTAGTCTCTTTTCAGTCAGGAAAAGTCGAACAGGAACAACACGGAATCATTTTTGCTCGACTTAACATGTGGCTATAAAAAATTGAATTACATCAGTGACTCAAGGCGATTTATAACATAGCTCGCGCGCTGGTCCTACCGAATTCCTATTGAACCATCATGGTGTATATCTCTATATACGCACGGCCGTGCGTATATAACATGTCGTGTGCAGTTGCATTTTGCTGCAAAGTTCCCGTCGAGTTTAGCGGCGAGTTCCTGTTGCTAAACTTTCCGATAGTCAATGGAAGAAACTAGCGAGGAACTTCCAAATTTTTCTCTTGGCATTGACCTTTTAGCCAGCATAGAAAGCAGCCAACAAGCAAGAGCAAGACCAACGAAAACGAAGCATGCAGTTGAGTTATGGATGCACTTGGTTTTTTCTGCCTGCAGCGACCAAAAGTGTCTTCTTCGCGAGCAACTCGGCGAGTAAATGGCCAAGAAAAATCACCTTACAGCACTGAGAGTTAAACTAGAGAGAGATTACAACAGCGAAATTGTTGCAGAGTGTTTGACTTCTTAGGACGAGCAAGGAACTTTGTTGAAAAACTGAAGAAACTCGAACTTAATTAGTCTTAGGCGTTGTGTTTACGATTTCACTCACCGTCTTCTCTGAACGAATGTTCACAAAGGGTAGGTTTTATACGCAAAACTTTAAAAACCAAAATATCAAGACATGACACAAAATAAAACACAGTAAAATTGAAGCGAACCGTTTAATAATGTGTCACACGTTTTCGGTGATTCCCTACCAAAATCAAGTTAAATAAGCACTGACAACCAGAAAGGACGAATTTTTTCCGGCTATATACTACACAAAATAACATCGTTTTACCTGCAGTCAATGTAGCTTTGTGTTCAAGCAGCTCCAAATGTTCAACCAAAATAAAACGTAATCCAAAATAAGTCGAATGATCGCTTTCCCAGTTGTTTGATTCATTGTTGTTAAACCACATTCCGTCCGCGGCCTCCACTTTGTTTTCTGCTCGTTTCAACTCAGACTCGCGGCTACAATGCTGAAATCATACAGCTTCAATCCGCTTTGGAGGATGAATACAACAGTTTTTTTCAGGAAACATCAATCTTATACCACATCTTAGAGCGATAATTGGAAGACTTCTTCAAAAAATTATTCTCGTACGTTCACTTCGGAGCAATTTCATTGATTCATTCAGCTTTACAATGCTTTACAAAGAAACGCTGCAACTACGCGGCAACACTTCGCAAGGTTTTGGCGCCTTTTTCTTTCAGTCATGTGATCGATTATTGTTCCTTTTTTTTCTCTTTCTCGTTTTTTTTTCTCGTTCTTTCTTGATTTTTATGGTAACCAGTGACTGAGTTTTGAATCAACTGCGCACTGATTCGTATTGCTTATAATTTACGGTTTCAACGGAAGCGAAATAGAACTGCGGCACCTTGCGAAAAACTACTATTTCGGCATTTCCACTGGCTATGTTATAAAACAATTGGTTCATGCTTTTAGCTGTACGTACATCGAGTTATGGATGCACTTGGGAAGTTTGGAGAGCACTCAAGAAGCTAGAGTTGCTCTCGGCTGCGCCTCGAGCAACTCTTACGCTTCTCTCGTGTTCTCCAAACTTCCCGCGTGCATCCATAACTCGATGTACGCACGCTAAGCATGAACCAATTGTTAAATATGTTTAACAAGCCCGTAAAATACTCTCGTCTGCGATGAATTATCCATCCATTCAATTAATTACGTAATTATTGACACTAACAAATTAACTATTAACAGGATATACTATTAAAGTGTTAAATTTGAAAGATGTTTTCACTCTGTCAAAGTAGAGCTCTTAAAGCACAGGGTCCAGAGGAGTTAAATTTGTACGCAAGAATTATCCTTCGAACATCTTATCTCACAAAATACATAACCACGTCATTTGATCAATAAATTTTCCAATGCAACCTTTGTGAATCCAATTTGAACGGCTTTCTTCTCTTTCCATACGCTGTATTTCTCGATCTCGATCTCGCTTAGTACGCCATATCGTCCGCCATATTGAAAATTGCTATTAACCGCGGACCATTTTTCTGAGGTCGCCTAACACGTTGCCCGAAGGCACTATTTAGTGTAAGTCGATGTCAGTGATCCTAAGAGCGCACAGTAATTTGACCTGCGGTAAAAATGTAAGTAACGCAAGTTCGCAGCAAATTATGTCGGTTGTCTTTCGCGAAAAACTAAACGTTCTGCTCGAACTTCGCTCCTCCGGACCCTGTGTTAAAGCGATCAAGTGTCGCCTTACATTGACTATTGCTTAGCCTCACTAAACTCTTTTTTTGTAATTAGTTAAAGTATATCGCCCACTCTCCTAAATAATTAAGACTGAAACCAAAACCGACTAGACTTGGTCGCACGCGTTTTTCCCCTTGCACGAACGATTTGCATTTATTTGCTTCCAGTTCTGATTGGTTGACGGTGTCAATTGTTAATAGCGGAGCCTGCGGGCAAAGCCCGCAAGCGGAGCTCCATTGCTAACGAAATATGGTAACCTATCAATCCGAGAAATTTTGGTTGTGACGTAATAGTCACGTGACCGTCCGTCCGTACGTCCGTACATCCGTACATCCGTACGTCCGTCCGTCCGCACACTCTGTGGCAGAGAATGCCATCTTTTCTTGGCGGGAAATCGCACGGTGCTTTAGGGCAACCGGCATTTTTCTTGGCGGGAAATCGGATGACCATCGTCGCTTTTGAAAAAGAGGTTTCTTTAAAAGCTTAAGCTTCTTTAGCATTTAACGATTGCTCGAGAGTAATAAAGTTTTAGACTTGACAAAAAAACATCTAATATATATAAATGGAAAGAAAAAGTTCAAAAGAATACTGATAGAAGGCGAAAAGTTCAAGTTACGAAAGCTGCATTCAAAGGACTTCATCGCTTTGTTTTCTTCACGGCGGAGAGTTTGCCCTGTTCTGAAACACAACCGAGTAAGTGAAGTTTTTAAAAGGTCTAAGGTACATGATTTCGAGTATTACGATGAAAGAAATTACGCTTTGAAATGTAAATTTGATTTATGCCATTAGAAATGTGTTATTTACTTTTGACTTTAAAAAAATATTAGAAAACGCGCTCAGATTTGTGGCAGATTCTTGAATATTCTGCCATGCTGAGCCGATTTCACTCGCATGGACCGACCTACGATTTTGGAAGTGTAACGCGAATTGCATTTAAGTATAAACATAGGGGTTTTCGAATAAATGTTTTTCAAAAATGATTTCTCTGTCCATTATTTTGTGTTTGTTTATTCATAACAGTAGGTCTAAGCACAGCCGCAACACAACTGCACAAGTTTTGCTTTCAATTTTCACTGTCCGGTCCATCTCTTTGTGCAACTGTCGATTTTCTTGTCCTAGAAGTTTTCAATAGTAATAATCTTTTAAGCGAAGGAGTTGTCGGTTTAAAGCTATTTTATCCGAAAAGCTTCCGAAAACAGTTTTGTGCGTTCCTCAAAGCGCCTAACTTTATATAGGCTTACTTCGCATCCGCAAAACTTATGCCGGCATAATAACAATTTAATTAAAGCGTGTTTGGCGTTTCTTTGTTTTGAATCTTGATTGTCTCTAGTTAGAGAACGAGATATAACAGTTATTTGAAAAACTATAAGCGAAGCAGTTGTCGGTTTAAACCTATTATGCCCGAAAAGCTTCCAAAAACAGTTCGGTGCATTTTTTAAAGCGCTCGAATTTCAGACAATTTGCAGCCGCAAAACTTATGCAATAGAGTTAAGAATGTTTGGACGGTGTTTGTTCGTTTGTTTTCAATCTCGATGGTCTCAAGTTAGAGAACGAAATATAAGCGTAGCAGTTTTGAGTTTAAAGCTATTTTATCCCGTAAGTAATGTGTGTTCCTCAAAGTGCTTGAATTTTTTCGCGGCTGCTAAAACCTACGCGACATTTCTTCGATAAGTTTATTACAAGTGCTTCGAAGCTCCCCAGATCCTTTATTTCGGGTAATCCCAATAAAATGCCGGTGAAATGTCAGTATAAATTTTTGACCAGACTAATATTTTTATTTAGTGGCAGTTCATGTTATTTGTTAACATCCGAACGCGATGAAGATAACCCATTTAAACAGTCGAATAATTTTTATTTTGTTTTTGTAAATGAGCGCTGTTTCAAGTTCATTCAAGCGAACAGCCAATAAACCAAGGAGATTTGACAAGCCTTCACAGTTAATGAGAGCATATGGAAACATTGCAAACACCAAGCTAGACGGCTCGTGAGTACAGTAATCAAGCTGTGCGCAGCCTCTAGAACGACCTTTCGAACTTGGTTTTACAGAACAGATCCCAAGAATATTGAAGGACAATTCGGAACACTTTCAGGCTTTTTGAGAAACACTTTTCGAAAGCGAACGAGCCAAAAAAAGCCCCGAAATGTATTTCAGACCGAAAAGTTTCAGGACTGTTTTTGAGAAACGAACACCAGTTTATTCCTTCGCGGCTCCGCTTTTAGGCTTGGCTAAATCTATATATTATAGTCTGTTGTAATTGTGCAGAGTAATTAGTTTGGTTTTAGTTTTAAGTCATC
Organism: Siderastrea siderea; assembly: GCA_964030785.1. Classification (NCBI taxonomy): domain Eukaryota; kingdom Metazoa; phylum Cnidaria; class Anthozoa; order Scleractinia; family Rhizangiidae; genus Siderastrea; species Siderastrea siderea. The sequence goes on along the minus strand of OZ034966.1, from coordinate 45,735,493 downwards.
ATAATACCACTTTCTACAATAACAGTGACAAACAGGATATTTTGTGCCTAACTGAAAATGACGACCCAATCTGCTGGCACCTGCTTAATGCCAGGAAACTGAAAACTGAGTTATTTTAATGTGTATTTTTTTTACTAAAAGGTCGCTTGCATACGAATCCTAAGAATTCCTGAAGAATACCTTTCGGAATGAGTCCAATCTTAGTTATAGCTGGATACATTGGCCGAAGAGGAAAACACAGAAAAACCAGCAACTAACACACAAGCAATTATAACATTAGCAGCCAGGAAAACGACGACAATGAAAACGTCGCTTAAAAAAAAACAAATTCACATGACTTGAGCTACTTTGTCATTATTCCAAAAAATTAAAAATATGTCAGTGTTGGTGAGGAATATTGCTTTGGGTGATCTCCGTTTACTTTGTTAGAAATAAATGACACATCCTTTTGGGATGAATTTGGCCACTGGTGTGGCCGTTTATTTAAAACAATCATAAATTCCTTTAGATATCCAAACATACAAGGCATAATCCCAGCAAACTTTGAGGGAACACCCGGCATCCAGAGGCTGGAAAATGAGAAAAAATGAGGGAGGGAGGGAGGGCGGGTAAATGATCTTCATATCTTCATAACTTGCTTGAGTAGGCGAGAATCTTAACTCCAGTGTCTCTCTCCAACCGCCAGAGGTAGTTCGCGATTCTCAAATGCTTTATAAAGCCTGCACTGCAGTCCTTGGATGGCGGCATACCCGGATGCTGGTTACAGATTAACTGATTGCGTGACAGTCACATACAAAAATCAATTTATTCCTTCAATTTATTTCCTGGAAATAAATCCCCTTTTTTCAGCTTCTACAATGTGGCGAAACTATTCAGGAACTAAATTGGTAGGGAGGGCGTTCAAGTCCACGTTCTTCATAAAACCTGTAATTAGGTCATTTTGCGTTCTCATGTGCAGAACACGGTAAAAAATATATATATATCTGACTGGATTTGATAAAACATACCTACAGAAATTTTAGTTGATCTTGAGTTGTTCATGCTGTTCCTGTTTGTTTATTTTTTTTTGATTTTTTTTTCGGCAATCGCAAAGCATTTATCGGTAAAAATGAACAGAACAGAGTGTTAGGCTATTCAGGCTCTTTTTTCTCCCGGACACACTCTACCCCCCCCCCCCCCCCCCCTCCTCCCTCCCCGGGTAGGGTTTCTCTTCACTCTGGCCCATTCTCTTTCTGTCTCTCTCTCTCTCCTACGCAAGTTAACGACATTTTTGAATTGGAGCGGTCTTCGCTCAGATTGAAATGAATAGATCTAGATTTTCAGTTGGCTGCCTTGAGCAAAGTTTTCCTGAAGGCATCATGAAGCCTAGTGATGGAAAAAGTCTTACGATTTGCTGGTAATGCGTCGTCTAATATCTTACCTGCAGTTTGTTTTGCTTTTTGAACTTAACGGGTCTTTGACTCGGGTCCATTTGCAGGGATTGATATTCTGGGCTTTGCTCGAGGTGGTAACAAGTCTTTGGCCTCGAAAAGTAGGTCTTAAGGATCTTTTCTAAGCGGACAGAGCAAAATTGGACTTGAATCTTGGCCTGGCCAAAGACTTAGAAAAATTCTTGTCAAAGGCGGCGGTATAAAGGTGTCCTCTTGAGAATTTTTCTCAACATCCGGGACTTCAACTAGAATGGCGAGCAGAGAAAGAGTTTGTGAAGAGATTTGCCTCGAAAAAGCGTGAGTTTGAATAGTTTTTCGTTTTGTTTTCGTTTTTGCCGCTAGAGGGAAGTTATGTCGTGGCCTTGATGCTTTCAAAGTGTCGATCTGTGTCATTTCCGCTGAAGAGTTGACGTAACATTTACCAGACGTGTCAGTAAATTTTAGCGGGCTGCATTTGTTTGATTATTTGGAACAGTGAATAATGTAGGAATTCGATCAAGTCCCGATTGAAAACGCTGTTTCACTGTGCTTAAGGCTAGTTGTCCTTAGAAAGATAAATTTTAACTCGAACGGGTCGGATTTTGAGTGAGATTTGCAATTTGCAGCCCACCTTCTCAAGAGATCAGAGGTCATGATTAATTTCCTAGTCTGTCAAAAATGTATGTCAGTTTCAGTTGCATTAAAAATTAAACGTGTTTCTTTCCAAACTTTACTCGATTTAGAATTGTCATAATAAGCCCTAATTTGGGGCTGCCTATTGACTAGCGGCCTTAGATGAACAAAGTTGGAAACTGTCTTGAATTTTGTATAGGTATGTTTTTGTAAAATCAGTCAGATATATATATATATATATATATATATATATATATATATATATATATATATATATATATATCTACCTGGATTTTTGAAAAGGTGGCTCCTGAAGATTTGCCCATTTTCACCGGAACGACACCGAAACTGGGTTTGTTTTTACTCCCATGAGCCAAGAAACCACACGGGAGAGAAAAGAGAAGGGAGGGGAGAGAGGGGAGAAGAAAAAAGGACTCCTGGCACTCATAATTTTTATATTGCCTACTTTGAACGACAAGAAAGTGCTCGCGACACACCGCTGAGACACCTCAACCGAGCGGTACCGTTTTCAAAAATCCGGGTATATATATATATATATATATCAGTTAAAATATGCAATCCGGGGAGACTGGGGAGCAATGGCGGCGCTCGTGTGGGTAAATGGCCGAATTTATCAATATACTACTAAGTAAAAGAAGAGCACGACAGTCCTCTGATAACTCAACGGGATCAAACTCTTCGCCGGAAGCAAAGAAGCTAAGGGAATGTGATCATTCTCCCGAAGACGAAAACGGAGAAGAAGGTGACGAAATTCTATCCGCATTGAATATGGCCGGAGGTTTTCAAAAGACTCTGCAGGATATTCTTAAGAAGCTTGAGAACATCGAAAAGCTCGAAAAGCTTGACATCATCGAAGAAGCAGTAAATGATCTCCGGAAATCTTTTGACAAGCCGTGAAGGAAGAATACAAACCCTCGAAGACGCCTACAAAACCACCAAACAAGATGTCGAGGGACTAAAAGAAAGTTTAAATGCAAATAACGAAGACAAACAAAAGACATCCGAGAGACTAGAAAAGTTTGAGTTCTAGCGCCGAGGCAGGAAGGAATTATTCAAAGAAACAAACCAAATTATTACTCATGGCTCTGACAATAGCTTCGCTAAATGTCAGGGGACTAAGAGATAATATAAAACGTAGAGAGGTGTATAATTGGCTTCGAGCAAACAAATTCTCAATTTATATGCTACAAGAGGTTCATTCCACTGAAAACACTAATCACGTATGGTCGGCAGAATGGGGTTATCAAACTATCTTCAGCACCTGCAAGAGCAATAAAGCAGGGGTATGCGTACTTTTTAACAACAATTTAAATTTGCAAATTGAAAAGCTCTTTATTGACCCCTCAGGACGTTTTATCATCTGCGACATAAAAGCGAATGAGAAATGTTTAACCTTGGCTAACATTTAGGCTCCAAATGAAGATGACCAAGCTTTCTTCCTTGATTTCTTTGAGCACCTCACAAACTTTGAATGCGATGATGCTATCATAGGAGGCGACTACAACCTCGTATTCGACACAGAAAAGGACAAAACAGGCGGCCTCGCTAAAACGCATCAAAACAGTGTTAAAATCATACAAGAATTTTCAGAGAAATTAAATCTGGTAGATTTAATTAGTCAAAGTGCCGTCAACATCACTTCTCTTGCAGACATTGTTCCCGGTTACAAAACTGACCACTCCATGATTACTTTAAGCTTATGACTGCATTCTAATCCACGTGGACCGGGCTTCTGGAAACTCAACACATCTTTCCTAACTGAAATTGATTATGTCAACCAAATTAAGAGAATAATTCAGGAGACTAGAGATGAATATAAAGATGACGATTCAGTTAACCCTTCACTTCTATGGGAAATGGTAAAGTTAAAAGTGCGCGAGAAATCACTCCACTACTCCAAGATTAAAAAGAAACAAACCAACCAACGCGAAAAAGAGCTAGAACAAACAATTGCCAAATTAGAGGATGATTTGGACAATAGATACGCAAACGACCCGCAATTATCTAACCTCGAAGAACAACTTAACAAAAAAAAGCTTGAACTTGAGAACATCATTGAATCTCGCACTAAAGGTGCAATTCTGAGATCTAAGACTAAATGGTATAACGAAGGAGAAAAGAACACCAAATATTTTTTAAACCTTGAAAAACGGCATTTTAGACAGGGGACAATAAGCCAAGTTAAAATAAATGACAATGAATTTGTTACCTCTGACGAAAAAATCTTACCTGAATGTGAGTTATTCTACAAGAACCTTTCTACATCTAAACATAAGACAAGCAATGATCATGATGCAACAGTTTTTTTCGAGCATGGAAACGACAATGTCCTTCATGACTACGAACAGAAGGCATGTGAAGGGGTGTTAACGGAAAAAGAATGTCTAGAGGCTCTAAAAGACATGGAATCAGATAGGACCCCTGGTACTGACGGCCTACCATGCGGACCAGCCGAATTTTATAAAATTTTTTGGAAAGACATATCTACTATCCTAATTAAAAGTCTAAACTTCGCCTATGAAAAGGATCAACTCTCAATAACCCAGAGGAGAGGAATCATCAAGCTCATCCCTAAGAAAGATGCAGAACCCTATTTTATTAAAAACTGGAGACTTTTGACCCTCCTCAATTGCGACTACAAAATAGTGGCTAAATCAATTGCCAACCGCTTGAAAGTTTTCCTCCCTAATCTTATCAATAACGACCAGGCGGGCTTCATAAAAGGTAGATTCGTCGGGGAAAACATTCGACTCGTTGACAGCGTCATTTGTTACGCCAAAGAGAAAAACATACCCGTATTACTTTGTTTTTGGATTTTGAAAAAGCATTTGATACGATAGAGTGACCTTTTGTTAGGAAAACTCTTCAATACTTTGGTTTCGGAGCTAGCATCATAAAGTGGATAAATCTTTTTTATTACCGGCCAGAAAGTTGCGTTTTAAACAACGGGTGGGCAACGAATTTTTTCGAAATACAAAGAGGTGTTAGACAAGGCTGCCCTCTTTCGCCTTACCTTTTTGTTTTAGCAGCAGAAATGTTAGCCAAGGCAATCCGTAAAAATGACAATATCAGTGGTATTCTCGTAAACAATAAAGAAATTAAGTTGAGTCAATATGCAGACGATACGACATTAATACTAAACGGGTCGAGGGAATCCTTAACAGCTTCCCTCAAAACATTAGACGATTTTTATGAAATTTCCGGTCTGAAGCTCAATGACAAAAAAACAGAAGCTCTTTGGATAGGAGCAAACTGCGGTAGCGAAGAAATAACACTCCCTGGAAGAAACTTTAAGTGGCCAAAACACAAGGTTAAAGCTTTAGGAGTTTGGCTCTCAGTTGACCCGGAAGCAACCGCAACCTTAAACTATAGCGAAAAACTAGATAAAATTCGGAACATTTTAAGCAGCTGGAAGTACCGCAGACTCATTCTGATTGGTAAAATAGCGGTTCTAAAAAGCCTGGTCGCCTCTCAACTTGTTTACGTGCTGTCTCCCTTACGCACAAACGCGAAAGCTATCAAAGAAGTAAATAAACTATTCTTCTCTTTCCTCTGGAATGATAAAGGAGACAAAATCAAACGAGACATAATAATCAATGATTATTCAAATGGCGGCCTTAAAATGTTGGATATAGAATCTTTTAGCAAGTCTCTAAAGGCTACATGGATCAAAAAATATCTCGATATAGAGAACCAGGGAAAATGGAAACTTTTTTTCGATCTTGAGTTAGAGAAATCTGGAGGCGCAATATTCCTCACGAGCAATCTAAACACGAAAGACACCATCAAGACTCTCAAGATTAATAATCACTTTATAAGTGAGGTTCTGACAACTTGGGCAGAAGTTAATTTTGAAGATGAAATAACTTGTGAAAGTCAATTTCTTGATCAAAGCCTGTGGCATAATTCACTTATTAGAATTAACAACTACCCCATTTTTTATCGAGAATGGTTCCAGAAAGGTGTTTTACAAGTGGAACATTTGAAAGATGGCTCAAACTATTTCCTATCCTTAACTAACCTACAAAATAAATACAGCCTAAATGCTTGTCCTTTAGGGTACTGCGGACTTTTGTCTGCACTTAAACGTCTCTGGAATACAGTTAAAAATAAATGTACTTTAAACAATGCTAAATATGAAAGCTTTTTAGCACGATTGTTGAAATCCAACAGAGCAAGTCCAACCGTATACACCAAACTCAGTCGAAAAAAAGTATATCTCCTACCCAAAATCAACAGAAGTGGATAAAGGACTGCAATCTAAACAGTCATGAATGTATTAACTGGCGTGAGACATACCTACTAGCCTCCAAATGTACTAAGAGTACAAGACTCGTTGAATTTCAATTTAAGCTTTTACACAGACGATTGTTAACTAACGAATTTCTAAACAAAATTGGAATTAACGATAACCCAAAGTGCTCCTTTTGCGACCAAGAACCAGAGACACTTGTACACCTCTTCTGGTCTTGCCCTAAAGTGGCCTCTTTTTGGAACAGCTTAAACACACGGTTAACTCTATCCCAAATCCTTCCGGAAAATTACACAATGAATATATATCTCTGTTGCATTAGGACTGATGCTGGACTCTTCCAAAAGTCATCAACAGCCAAATTTCTGTTATCTTATATGGCTAGACATTTTATATGGATTTGTAAAAGAAAGGAAACTTCACCTCAAGTAGCAGGTTTTCTACAATACCTTAGTCGATGTTTGACATAGAGGTCAAAACGGCGCACTCTATTCCAAAAAAATGGGATCTCCTGAGCACCTTCTTTTAGAAATCAATTATGTATGTGGCATATGTATATTTTATTAACCTCCCCTGACGCGAATTCCTTGGTTGCCTTGGCGTGGGAGCCTTCTAATAACTGAGACATTGCATTGAGATTTCCGTTTGTTGTGTGTGTGGCAATCAAATAGTGTGACAGCTAATCAAGTGTAGTATGACAAGCAGTGTAATTAGTTAGTAGTAAGTAGTGTGTGTAGTTTCAGTGTAATTAATTATGCAATGATAAAAAAAGTATGTATACCCCAAATGTAAGTTATCAGTAGAATTTAGGTGTAATTAGGTGTATTAGTACTAAGGTGTAATTAGTATTTACAGCTACAATCAAGCGTACGTTTATATATTGTAATTTAACTCCTGTGTTAATTGTAGGTTAACGTTTTCGTTGTAATTACTTATATGTCTTACTTGTAATAAAAAAAAAAGTGACGACCTTCGCCAAAAAAAAAATGCAATCCACGCTTAGAGTCATTGTTTGGCTTATTTTAAAAAGCCTAGTGTGTTGTGCCGTCTCGATGCCGCCGTCGACATGCGAGTTTAAAGACATCAAAAAGTTAATGTAAACATGGCAGCAATCTCGAGTTCTACTTACTACTCGTGCACATCGGCAAAAATTAAAGTAAAATAAATGACAGACGCACCACTTGAATTGTTTCATTATTAATTGTAATTTAGTTCATTCATAGAAAGAACAGAAATCTATATTTTTTTATTTTACCTATCGGAGGTCTAAAGTTTTGATTGCATTTTTAAGATTTCAAATCGCGTAGAAAGGCTCTGCCAATTCATTTTCTACGCCAAGGACCTACTCTCCTTGAATGGGCGTGAAAGAAGCCAACTTGATTCTCAAGAACCTGGAGGCGATATTGCTATCTGTTATAAAAAATAAAAGCTGGTATGCCTTTTAGAGCCATGCCAAATCAGAAAAAAAATGAAAATAAAATAATATAACTAGAAAAGCCAAAATTTTCGCCATGTCGCATTACAGCAAACACCCCTTCTCTTGACTGTGAAAAGCTGTTACTCATAGTCTGGTCGGTATTTAACATGAAGTCGCATAGAACACGCTGGCACATAGCACATCACAAAAGAGAGAATATTAGAGAGAATATACGTTAAGAACACGAGAGAGTATGCGGTAAGAATATATGTGGAGGGAATATGTGATAAGAATATGAGAGAATATGCAGTAAGAACATAAAAGAAGATCGATAAGAGGCAAGAATACTATATCATGGCAGAGAATATGTGATCCGAGCATAAGGAAGAACATGAGAGAGTATATGTAGTAAGAAAATGAGTAGAGAGAATAATTAAGCAAATGTAAGAGAGAATATACGATAAAAATACGAGAGAATATGCTTTAAAAATATAAGGGGCAATATGAAACAATACGTTTAGTGGAAATATGGGAATAAGAATAAGTGGCTTGTAAAATTAGGAAGAAAAAAGAAACAACTTAAAAAAATATGATATAATAGTAGACGTGACAAATACCATAAAGAATAAAAGACAAAATTGAAGAAAGAATTCAAGCAACGAGAAAATGAAAGCGAACATGTGAAATGATTGCATGAGCAAACATATGAGAAAGAACAAAAGGGAATATCAGAAAAGAATAGGAAAGAAAAGAGAAAGTAAAGAAGAGAGATAAAAGGAAAAAGAAAGATAAAAAGAATACAATAGAAAATATTAGACCCTGAGGGGGGAATGTTAGAGAATAGTAAGCATTCATGTGTGAGACTAGAAGACAATCGAGATCATTTGAACTGAGCAGAATATAACTGAGATATGACAAATACAATTTTGTACCTTTTTTGCGTTTTGACGCAATTAGTTCATACCTAGTTTGGCAAAATAGACGTAAATTTGCACAAAACTGTGGTAATCCTATTTGCAATAATCTTTAACCAATCACAGAGGAGATCTTTTAAAAAGAAAAAAAAGTGCCTTTTCAGTAACTCATTAAAAAAAAAGAAAACAAACAAACAGTCAATTCAAGTATTATTAAATTGACTCCCGCAATCTCTCAAAAGCTTTCACCTGGTGTCCGTAAAGTAACTGTGGCGGTTTATTATCGGATTTATCTCCAGCGACATGATAACTACTAAAATAAACGGCTCGAAAACCGTCGTTTCTTAAACAAATTAAACCATATTTGCGGTAATATTCAGTGGAATTTTTGCCTTCAGGAGCTTGATCAACATCTCCATAGAGAGCACCCGATACTTTGAAACACCTCTCTGATTTTTGGTCAAGCTTTTGTTGTTGTTGTTGTTGTTGTTGTTGTTGTTGTTGTCGCATACCGTATAAACAAAAGGGCACTGACGAAAAGACGTGAAGTGACGCGTTGGACATACAACAGTTCAAAATGATGTCTCATTAAAAGACACACTTAGGGTATCAATAATCGCCTCTTATTAAAGCGGTTTTCGGTTGTGTCGAAAGTATTATGCCTTGGCAAATTTTTCTGAAAGTTTATTGACTTTGCGGTCATAATCTGTCAACAGTGTAGTTTTCTTAGTGCGACCCTAGCTTTTCCGGTTCGCAAAAACTTTGAAAATCGCCAAAAACATCAAAGACGCCGTAGTGCTTGGGTGGGGCAGGCAGATTTTGGAAAAATCGAGCTGAACAATAGGAATCACAGCGGCAACTGTCAACGCTTGTCAATGGAAGAAAAACAGAACATTTACGACACAATCAAATAAGCGTGCATCTCCTTCATTTTGCGCGCAGTACTTGTTTAAAATGCGTCTAAATGTAATATTTGTTACGTTTAGCTGTTCGCGAAAGAATTGCTGTGGTACCGTTGGATCGTAAAAGTCGAAAAATCAAAACATGATCACACAGGTGAGAAGCTGACCACGAATAACATTCGTTTCTTTCATACAAGATGCTCAACAAGAAAAGCTGTTACAGATTTTTGGAAGAATAAAAACGTTATTTGATAATCTCCAAACCTTCAATTCAACAGGACGCAGTTTGGGTTTTTACTTTCGTGCCCAACTGGTACATGGTATACTTCAGTTGACGTTAGGTGCATTCAATAACAATTATCTCCGACGAGTGCGACCCTGCAGTTGAATGCAAAAATAAGTAATTATTTTGGCTTTGGTTTCACGGCACTTAATTGAAAGCCGACGAAACGCATTATATTCACTAACACTTGACAATAAACTTAAGCTAATAATTCGTATGTCAAGCCTAGGGAACAGAAGAAAACAAGATGAAAACAAGCAATAAATAATTTAGCACCAATATACATTAGTGAATTACTAAATGAAAGAGTCAACACAAAAAATCTTAGGGATATTAACAAACTAGATGTACCTAGAATACATACTACAAACTACCGATTGAACCCCCTTTAGGTACGATGCCCCATTAAGATTTGGAACAGTTTAACAGACAAAATACTGTCGGCAACAAAAATAAAGACTTGTATCAAACAAATTAGAAATAGGGACTTTAGTGTTCGAATAACCAATTTTAGCTTGTTCATTTGTATATATATACATATTTTAATCTAGATTTCTTCTTTTTCAACTGAATTTTACATTTTTGATACTCGTGATAATATGTATTTATATTGTTGATGCCTAGCATCCCAAATTTTGTTCCTTCGTTTTATTTTTTCACACGGAAAATTGGCTGTTCGACGAACGCTAGAAATGTAAAACGTTCAGTACTCCTGTGTAACATTAACAAATTGACGTCAGTTTTTTATGCGTCTGTCCTCTTATTGATGATAAATTTCGTCATAACATTGTCAAAGTGTTGTAGATTCACGAGCCGCAGGCGAGTGGATCTACAACAAACTTTGACAATGTTATGACGAAATTTATCATCAATAAGAGGACAGACGCATAAAAAACTGACGTCAATTTGTTTTTTACAATAACAAAAAGCCCAAACTGATTTTCAAACGAAGGAAAGAAATGCTATCTAGAGTCAATGGAAGATGCGATTGCCGCAGAATCTGAATTTCATCGCTGTAATTCGGAGAATCACAGGCTCGTAAATTAAAACTTTAGCAAGAATAGGTCAAAAATACAAGGACAAATTCGAATTGCTCAACTAACCTTTAATCCAGTGAAAACTGTTCACAAAATAATCCGTTAAATCACGGTTCAGCTTAATTTCATCGACAGCACAAATTCCCGCTCACCGCCGATTTTCAGGTCTGAATCCACAATAAACATCCTCATCTTTTCGCTCTAAGGTTGCAATGGTTTCTTCAGTTTTAACCCATAAAATTTAGATGATTTCCTCATTGACGACTACTATATTTGTGGTACAATTCTCGCCTCATCAAGAACGCAGCACTAAAAAGTTTGAAACCTTTTGCTGATTGCGTCAGCTTTACGTGTTTCATCCGTCTGTACTCTTATTGACGATAAAAATTAGCCAATCAGCGCGCGAGAATTCGCTCAGTTATTGTAAAAATAGTAATAACAATACGTTTTAGGAGCATTATACACCTTTCAATGCCCTTACTCTTCAGTACAAGATAAAAGTAATTAACGTGGTACTAAGGTTCTCCTGGATCCGTGTGATATTATGAGTGAGTGGTCATCCTTCGTCACTGCAGTATTCATCTCCAAGACAGAAAAGTCACCGTGTAGAATCCACAACATTCTCGGTGGCCAAATTATTACGATATGCGTAAGTTTTAGTCAGAACGAAACAGCTATCCATGGCTGAGTTACTCATTCAACGGGTAACTTCGTTTTGCTTTTGTGTAAGGTTCCCGACAAACTGCAGAGATGGTGTAGTGAGTATCCCATGCTGTGACTGAAAATTGACTCTCCTGTCCGGCAAACTGTTTCAACACTGCTGGCCTGCAAAAATTGTTTTAACGTGTTGAACTCTTCTAACATGGTCTGTAAATAACGTTAACAGTACAAGAGTTGAAATATGTTTGTTATCTCCCAGTTGAAAAACTGATTTATTATTATTTATTATTTAAATAGGACCCCGTTTAGAAAGATTTTGCATTCAAAATGTACCCCGTTCTAGAAATAGGTCAATTTTTAATACCCCGTTCTAAAAATGGAGATAATTGCAATAGCCAGGTTTTTTAACGTCATTTCTTTCTTTTTTCGACTTATACATCCAAACACAACAATTCTTCTTCTACACAAATCAGCTACATTGAGTGAAACCTCCTTTAGATAATTAAGAAAAAAGGCTAAAACGTTTGGGGAAAAAGGTATCCACGTGTAATCCCCCTTTAAGGCCGTATTGCTAAGTAATCATGCAGCTTTGATTGACTATGTAATAAATAGATATATTTTAATCTGTTCACCAGAAGTAGGTTTCCTGTGTAGACACAATGCGGTATATTCTGACGAAATATTACTCCCCCGCTCGTCGCGTCGCGCGGAACCAAGCGCGCGTTATCGAACGCGTTATTACACGATAATTACCTTACAATACGCCTACTGCGCGCAGCACGGGATGCAACAATTTGTTCGTTATGTATTTTTTTTAGTTTTAGTTAAGAAAACTCTCTATTAAAAATTTCAAATGGCTGCTGACAATTTTAAACTTTTGTGCGTTTGAATATTATACCCCGTCAGGAGCCCATTATAATGGGCTCCTGACCCCGTTCTAGGAAACATTTCTAAAATGGAGACCCCGTTCTAGATCAGGAGTCCCAAAATCACGACCCTGTTGGGCGGCACATACCCGTATAGGTATTGTGGGGGAGTACCCCCCCCCGGGCATTTTCCATATTTAGCACTGGCTAATCGGAGGACGAAGCTAGAAGATCATGTGTTATGAAGAGCAAAATCAAGCTGGTCTCGCTACAGGGTGCTGGTAAACCGTTGAGTGGAAATAAAGTTTTGTGATTGCAAGTTGCTTCCAGTTTTATTGTAAGCTTTGCTGCAAGACTTGTTTTCCTTTGCGAATTTAGGTTCAACGATGTTAGTTAGTTTCGATCAGCAACAAACATTCACAAATCGCTCAAGAATTTTTTACAACCGATTTCATTCCACTGTGAAAGGAAAGGAGAGGTCATATTAAATTGCAAATGCTTTATTATCATTTTACGTTCATCTTGGACCACTTGTTCAACTTAACGTTACCACTTGTCTATAAACACATACAGATGTTTAGATGTTTAGGGTCTAGTCCAGTTGCAAGTTTATTTCAAGCTTTTCTACAAGAACTTATAGTTCCCATTATTAGTTTGTTACTTCCTTTAAAGTCTATGACATATTAAAGCCCTTCAGTTAGTTCTTTGACTCTGACGATGATGTAAATAATCGAAAACGTTAGGTATTTTTTTATTTTTGTAAGCATTTCACTGAAATGTTAACTAATAAATCATTTTGATTCAAACCTGGAGCATGAGTCTACTGGCTTAAACGTTTGACCTCTTCAGTGTAAAAAAAAAATCAAGACCACAAACACGCACCTTGCTGTTGTAAACGAACGCTTGTAAAAATATTCACGACTACAAACACGTAACTTGCAACTCTGTTGCTGGAATATGGACTTCTACCTTGATGCTGAGACCCGCGAGGGCAGACATAGCTCTCGCACATGGAAGTGCCTTGTATACAGACCATCAGGGACCTGTCATTTATAAGAGGGGGGGAGGGCTGGTGCAAATGGGGGGAAGGTCATTACATTTTATGCAACCAAAAAGGGCAGGGTCACCAAAAATTTAAGCAGGGCCTTGGGGAGGGCCATATCTTTTTTTGGTAAACATTGCTGTCCCTTGCATAGTAAGCATTTTTAACTTTAATAATGATCAACCTGAACAACCCAACAAGCCTGCATGTATGTCAACTGTTACATTGAAAGTGCTTTTTATATATCAAACAAAGGAACATGCTTTTCTATGTAAAACAAGAGAAGCGGGAGGACCTTTTAAGTGAATGCTCCCAGTATCTAAGCAAGATAGATTGTTTGAACCCCCCTAGAATGTGCTGTAGCATCCTGAAGACCACAGATGCAGGCCCTGGAGTGGGAAAAACCAATACAGAGGTTCGCTTCAGGGACGCAGAAATTGCCCGCATTCATTCATCTGATCGTGTTAACCGAATCCATCGTACCCCAGGGGACTCTGCTCAAAATGAAGCAGAAAGAACAAATGCAGCCATAGGTGATGCACTTGTAGATGGATCAGCATTGAGATGGGAATATTCCAAACCATTTGACGGCCTGACAATTGAGGAGATTGATGCACTATCAGCGAGTGAGTGAAGTAAAGTAAAAAGAGAGAGACTGCTTGGAAAATAATGCACGGCAGGTAGCCCAGGAGTTAGCTAAAATGACTTACCAAGACTATGATTGGGTTGGTATGTGCAATGATGGGACTCTAAGTAATCAAACAGTGGCCGTGTTGGACAAATACCTACAAACCATCATTTGAAGTCCCATCCTTTGAAGAAAGATTAATTGATTGAAGTGCAAAGACATATACCGATGAATTATTTTAAAAAACACAACAACGCTCTTCAGTTTTTGGAACATGTTTCGATGTTTCAAACACCATCATCAGCATAGGCTGTTACGTATACAATAACGATCATTCTGTAAACCGTAGTATATATTCATTATGGCTGATGATGGTGTTTGAAACATCGAAACATGTTCCGAAAACTGAAGAGCGTTGTTTTGTTTTTAAAAATAATTACAACACTTGTGCTATCAAGACCATTTGATACTGATAAATAATTTAACAAACTCGGCAACGCAACAGGAACAATTTGATAGTGGCAACGAGTTGGAAGAAGCCGCTCTTTCATCAGAGGATGAAGATCAAGATGAGGCGGTGGATTCTGTATTAGCAGAAATTGGCTCCTCAAGCTCTGAGGAAGAGAAGGAAAGTGACGAGAACGATTATGACAATTCCTCTCGCGTTCCTACCTGTACAAGATCAGGGAGGAGAGCAACACGCTTTCTGTTATGAACAGAACAAAGTAAATTGATCTCGTTTGATAATTCCTATCATGTCTTTTAGCGTGGGGAGGATCATAACTTTTTCGGATCACATGAGGGGGAGGGTTACAGTTTTTTCTGCAGAAAATTGGGGGAGGGCATACAAAAACTGCACCTGGTAAAAAAAAAACTGCACCAGCCCTCCCCCCTCCCCCTAATAAATGGCAGGTCCCTCAGTTGTTGACATGTTTGTAGCCAGAGATGTAAGTTTCTGTGCGTGTTTCCATTTCGTGCGTTCCTGACGGTGTGAATTTAGCCCGATGGTTGAAACTTATGGAAATATGTGGACTCTTGAGTGCGTTTAAACAAAAAAAGACTACTGCAATAACAACTCGCATGGAGATAGTTTATCAAGCGAAACGAAAAGGAGCCTGATTGCATAAGTGTTCTCAGGTGGGTTACGTGTTTTCACTTAACCCATGAAATCAATTATGGAGTAATACATTTTTACCAATTAAATCTTTTGCACGAATTATTTTGAGCCTATTTTGTTCTAAAAGTCACTGACTTAATAACTCTAATCCACGGGCTGTACCTTGATGTGTGCGCACAATTAACAAGTTTTACTCACCTAATCAAGAAAATGAATTAATTTGTGATGTAAATTAGGACGAACAATATTGTACATAGCTTTTCTAGTTATATTTTATTTATGTTTTGCATTTTTCCTCGCGAAGCGAGGAGGGCCGAAGGCCCTCCGAGCGTAGCGAGGTTTATAAATTTGTCGCGTGGGGATCGCGCGAGGATTGCTAAAGGGCGGTCAAATCTCGACCTGCCTATATATTTTTCGAAGGTGTCCGCACAGTTGCCTAGCAACAAAGCCAAATCGCGACCGCTGAGGCCGCTGACAGTTGCCCACTCTCATGTTTCTTCATTTTGCTGCGCTGTGAACATTTGGGTGGTGACATGTTTATTCATCGTCTGTGAATAAGTTACTGGACCAATTTCTGATGCAAATGAGGGACCAAGCAAAAACAGCAACCCCTGATTTAACAAGTGGCTGGAAATGCATTCCGGGGGAGATTTACAACTGAAACTCAGCGTGAACGCCGACTTGAAATTTAGCGCGTACAACGAAGGCGAAAGAGTCGGCGACAAACGGGTAGCGAACATCGTTTACCGGTAATAACCTAGGACAAACAGGAGACTGGAATATCACAGGCGAGAAATCTTAGAACGTAGACAACTTAGTTTAAATTTAGCTTAATAGCACAGCGCTACTACGAAACGAGATTCCCCAACAACGCGAGAATCGATACAAGGTCTTCGAAATTAGAACTCAGTCACACCGATTGAATAGTGAGAATGAACTCAGCGCCGGGCTACAAATTAAACTCTTCGAGAAAATGTGTGCTAAAACCGATCAGGACCGGCGACACCGACTATCAGGTGCTTCGACAAAATGATTTTGTGAGAGTTAACGAGAGGCGACAAAAATACACGATCATCATGAAATACTATTGCTAGAATAGCTTTCTAACGGGTGATGACTGAACAGATTCAATTATTTCCTCTCTCTACCATTATCTTTACTCTTGATGTACCAGTAATAATCAACATATAATTATTTTTCCAAGTATGTTCAAAACCACAAATTACACAAGAGAAATTACTAGTAAATTATTTCACAAAGTAGGTTTCAATTCCCCAAACAGTGTGAGCAGTAAAAGGAACTTGATTTTTAAGTTTAGGACGTTCCCGAGGAAATGTTTTTAAGAAATAATTCATATTGGATCAGTAAGAATTTATAAGAGTTTATGTTTTCCGTTTTGGATATTGACCCTGTTAATAGTTAAATAAATAATATTATTCAAATGGTTCAGAAAGGAAAATGTCTGTTCACAATTTGGATAGAAATGCACTCGCTCTGCTCCTAGCAGTTACCACTTAATGTATAGTGGGGATAGGTACATACATGTAATCAGTATGTATTTGATGTGAAACGAAAATTACTGCTTAACATTAATTAAACAGTCAACCTTGCTCTGGCACTTGCTTAACACATTGACCCCTGAACCGCCCGTAACCGCCCCTCTTTAACCACGTCCCTTGTACCACTTGTAACGTCATCAGTTTTAACGGTCCTGGACAACTTTGACAACTACCTTGTGCGGGGAGATGAGATCTTTCAAGCCATACTCAAATGAGCGCGATTCAGTCAAAAAGACCAGAGAAAGATGCAAAAAACCGTGTAACTTTGAGCAGAAAATTCCAATGAAAATCTTGTCCCACTACCTACTGGTACTTCCTTCAAAAAAAATTCACGATCCTCGAACGTTTTGCAAAATCTTTTCCCACCAAAAGGTAGCCTTGTAAATGCCCCAAAAAAGAAAAAAAAAGGGGGGGGGGGAAGAAAAGCAAAAGAAGCGGGGAGGGGAGAAAGCAAAAGGTAAAAGACTTTTGCTTTCTGTGCATGCCCGAACTTTGAAAGCTGTAATTTGGCATCAGGAACAAAAGCTAGTCCAGTGCTCGACTTGTAAACAACGCTTTGGACAGTTTGGATTCTTTTCGGCTAGACAGCGGCCTAAAAACGACTTGACTCGCTTCGAAAGGCATTTTTTGGCAAAATGTCCAGAAGTCAATGGGTTAAACTCTTAAAATTCTTCTCGATGTCACATTAAAGAACAACATGGAAAGGAGCCAGATAACATCGAGAAGAATTTTAAGATTTTAAGGAAGTGCCAGAGCAAGCTTGACGGTTTAATTTTTGAGATGCTTTTTATTAGACTTAACATTAATTATTGATAATAATTTCATGCTACATAGAGTGACCAGCATCACAGCTCTGCTAGCAATGTACAAGCAAGCACCGAGTTCATGAGAATTGACATCCTGATCACCTTCAACATGATTTGTCTATGTGAAAGTTTACTTACTTCTGAAGGTTCCACATGCTATAATCTACGTTCACCCTTTCCCTTAATTGGCCAATTAACTTGCTTTCCATACCAATTAACCCTTTAAGCCCTAATGTAAACCTACAAATTCTCCTTACTGGTCTTCATACATTTCTTGTAGTACTAGTGCAGAGAAGTTCTTTCTACTAACATTAACACTATTCATGTTTGGTGATCAATTCCTTAATTCTGATGACCAAATTAAAGCATTATTATTGCAGAGAGATGCTGATCACTGGGGCTTCAAGGGTTAATTTATTGTGACAGTTATCTAATCCAATTTTTATAGCATGTTGGGGGGAATGAACAAACTTGCTACCACATCAATATGAATCTCTGTGCTTTGTTTGACATTATTCTGGTTTAGACTCATTTTCATTTTTTGGCTGTAAACGAACAATTTTTTTAATGTGCTGCATCACTTTTCAGCAGAAGTAGACTCCTGCTATCTCAACCATTCAAGGGAAATAATGAATTGTCTTAGCTATTGACACTTGTCAATACCCAGTAAATAGAATAAAAACTGAACAACAGCATCTAAAGGAAACGGACGGGTTAATGTCGGAGGTAACATGCGTGCGGCTCCAAGTTGGAATTTGAACTGCATTTCTGATAAACCTACTCTCACACAACCAAAATAATCAGAAACACCACTACGTATTGTCTTGGACAACAGCAATTTACCTTATGTCAGAATACAACAGTTAGCTCAAATTACACCCGGAAACTCATACCCAGTTCCTATGCATTAGATTTTAGGATGACAGGGGATTGGATGCAAGTTACATGGAAGCGACTGGGAACCAGAATGTCGATCTAAACTCCCAATTCGGGACCATTGTGGCCACCCATCCACACCGCCAGTTAAACCGAAATTCTATCCCTTTCCCACCCCTTGTGGTGCACCCTTCCCTGAGCTTCGCGAGGTTCTGCGAGTCACATATTTCTAGTATACTGGCTCATGTGTCTCCATCAAATTCTATCTGTCTTCGTCACTAGAGTGTAACTGAGGCGTCAAAGGAGGGGTTTGTCCTTTTATACCCGAACTTCCCTTTTAAATGTCAACAGCCATTTTGTACTAAGAGTCTTCACTCGTCACTGCGCAAGTCTGGACAAACTGCGTTCGTCGACCGCTGGTTAAGGGGAACGAGGACTGAGTACGAGACTGTGAGAGCGGTAGATAACCATACTCCTTTTTGTTCCTAGTGACGGGGGCATATGAATGCACACATGCACGTTCACCTCACATAAAACCAAGGCTGGGATCAGGATGAGCAAACTGGCATGGGATGGCGGGACGGGACGGGACACATATTAATGCTAGCCTACTCCGAAGCAATTTTGCGTTTATTCTAAAATCTTGAACTACCAACGGCAGCAAAAGGCTGCGGGTGGCCCGGAGACGCTGGATCTTCGTTCCCCTCCCAATCCCCTCCCCCTTCTTTTTTCGTCCTCGCCTCACTCTCTTCTCTTCGTATTCCAAGCCACAGGTGGTGCCTTTTCTGGAGGCCAAATGAAGGCGGAACTGGAGCATCACTATGCGTGGACCACGAAAGCTTATTTGAAAACCGAAGAACGAGCCGAGGATAAAAAAACAGCTTTGGATCACGATTACTTTTAAATTATTAAATCAAGCAAAATGATTATCAGTCTTCTAAACGTCTACCAAATTCTATCCGAGCAAAACGCAAATTCTGAAATCACATTTCTGTTTGTTTTTAAGCTACTTCTTTGCTCAGTTCACATCTGGTGCAGATTAATCTAGAATGGAAAAGAGAAGAATCTTAGATTACTGTCAAAAAGACTAGTACACCAAGGAAGAAGATAGAAGTGGTCGTCAATGTATGGAGGTGGTTAGCGCGTCGGACTTTAGTTCTGAAGGTCGGAGGTTCGAGGCCCAGTGGAAAAGAGAAGAATCTTAGATTACTGTCAAAAAGACTAGTACACCAAGGAAGAAGATAGAAGTGGTCGTCAATGTATGGAGGTGGTTAGCGCGTCGGACTTTAGTTCTGAAGGTCGGAGGTTCGAGGCCCAGTCACTGCCATCATGTTGTTTCCTTAGCCAAGAAACTTTACCCCACATTGTCTCTCTTCACCCTGGTGTAAACATGCGTACCGCCGACATACTGCTGAGGGTAGCCCTGCGATGGACTAGCATCCCTTCCAGGGGGGAGTAGCAATACTTTCAGTTGCTTCATGCGACACAAACAGGTTTAAGCCCCGGCTGCGTGGGCCTGCTGTGGTTTGTGTGCGACGTTACCTTTACTATTACCTTTAACTTTACCTTACATGACCTCTACAAAAACGTGTCAAAGATTGATGAATTTTCTTGCAATTAATGATAAAAGTGTTTGAAAATCTTAAAAGTTAAACTTATGCACAAATAAAACAAAGTTCAGTAATCTGAAATAAAAATTTATGGACACATTCAAATACGGGAAAAATGAATCTTAGCACGTCAAAACTGTGTCTAGGAGTATACCAGCTGGTTAATTTGTCGTTTCTTACATCGATTTTCATTTAAGTTACCTACTTCAGTCTTAAAATACTGCTCTTGAACCCGAGTGGAATCTAAAAAAAAAAAGCTACTTTTCGGCAAACTGGCATTGAAACGTAAATGGAGGGGACGATGAGAGATTCAGA
Organism: Siderastrea siderea; assembly: GCA_964030785.1. Taxonomy (NCBI): domain Eukaryota; kingdom Metazoa; phylum Cnidaria; class Anthozoa; order Scleractinia; family Rhizangiidae; genus Siderastrea; species Siderastrea siderea. Next base: position 45,715,146 of record OZ034966.1, on the reverse strand, counting down.
AAAGGATGTTTCTTAAAATCATAGAATCCCTACCTTTACTACACTGATGAAGTTCAGTTCTCCTCTCCTCTGGGAGCCTGAAAACGAAAGTAAAAGCATCGACACCTTATACCAAGGAGCATTGACTAAGGCCCTGATCAGGTTTGGTTCCCTCAAGAGAGGATAATCCTCCTTAGAATGGTGCTCAGGTAGCGGCAACCAAACGAGACTTTTTGACCGTTCCTATTCGACAAATTGGACATAGTGCCATAGCACACACCTACAGGGCTACCATACAGAGTATACACGGTCACGTACCTAGGCACTGGCATTAAAAACTGGACACGATTAGTTTGGGGTCGCCAAAGTTTACTTGTGGAATTTTCGGGTCTGGAATTCAAAAGGCAAAATAGACAATAGTATTGCAGTGTTCTTTTTGATGTAAGCTTAAGTCCAGTGGAGCCCCGTCCTACGCCGACCTGCTTATATGAGTACTTCGTTATTACGTTATTTTTTCTCATGCTATATAGATGAAGGTGTTATCAAGTAATTAATCACAAAATTCAAATGGCATTTTGTGGAGGAAAGAACATCAGAGGGCCGTATCTTGAAACCATCGATAACTTATATGGGGGCCCGAAGACTGTTTCATGTGCACAATATTCTTAAACAAAGACTCAATTTTTATTGATTTTAAAAGCTAAATTTTAAATCTTGATCATTTCATGGAACACATTGGCATCGGTTTGTACTAATAATTTCCTCTGATAGATAAAAAAAGCACTTCACGGGTTTGATAAAATAGCCATCGCTCCTGGAAGGTCATTGGGAGTTTCAAGTAACGTGCCTCCGAGCCGATAGAAGAGTGGCCGTTTACGAGAGGTGATGGCCTACGAAAGGATCCAACAATAGTGTTTTCACTACTGAGAAAATTTTTATTATTTTGGAAAAGTGGTCACTGACGGAAGTGGTCCCTTACGAGAGGTGGTCGCACAGAGAGGTTTGGCTATATGGGATAATATATATAGATATTTTTTTGCCCCAAATGCACGAGATAGATTCACGATGTTCAGTGTTGCGTAGCATGATTTTTATATTTTTGTTCTCTCGTCACAATATATATTCTATGAAAAAAAGTCCAAAGAAGTGTTTTTACAATACAACTTTATTATCATTTCATTGTTACAGTGCATCTGTCCCCTTTAACAAAATAAACAATTATAGTAATGAAAAAAAATTTAGACGATTAATTACAATATGTTCACAACTGTCAGTGACATCTTCGGTTTTCTCTATGTAACTAGTTGGGCGTTTCTTATGTATTATTAGGCTGATATTGTCCCACAGCTTTTCAGTGTTAGAAGAACCGGGTAATACAGTACTTACGATAGAGTTCGGGATATCTCTTGTTAATAGAAGCAATTTTACTTCGGTATAATTTACATTTGATAAAAAAAAACTAATTAACCCTTGGCTTTACTTTTTCAATCATGATTTTTTTTCTTGGTTTTTTGCTTTTTTCTTCTTTTTTTTGTTTTTTAATTTTGTATTTTGTTTTTATCGTTTTTTATTTTTTTTGTTGTTGTGGACTACAACATTTTTGTTTTTCTGCTTTGTGTGACTTCTTCTTCGTTTTGACATTTTTGTTTCCGTTTTCTTTTTCTTTTTTCATTTGTTTGTGTCTTTTGTGTTTTATGTTTTTTCTTCTTTTTTTATAATGTTTTGTTTAGATCCATTCCGCTCCTTTTCCCTGCTCAGTCAATCATCTGGACGTCTCCTGGCTAAATGAAGGAAACAGAAGAAAAAAGTTACGAAATCATTACTAAAATAGCATTTGCAACATTTATACCTTTAAACTATTTGCTAAATTAAAGATTGTAATTAATGTTTTCGACGCACTGACATCCTGAAATCTTAGCACCTTTTGCATTGAGTCTTAAAAAAATTATCTTTTCTCGTTATCCCCTACCTTCAAACAACAACAACAACAACAACAAAAAACTACTACTTTGCTCCTCGTTTAGAAAAGAAAACTCTCTTTGGGAATACTAACATGTACAAATGGTTCAGTGTTTTCGTTTAATTTTAATCCCAGTCTTTTACTGGTTGTTTCACCGTTGTTACGAAAGTAATTAAAACTTAACAGCCCAAACCTTAAAACCCAAAGCTATCCTCATGACAAACTAAAGCTATCACTAAGCTGACTAGCCCTAAACTCCCTCATGTGCTTGCCGGTTCACTGCTAAAAGTAACGAGTGGAGGAAGTTTTTTGTTCGATAATTTCTGTCAAGCGCCAAACTTTGTACACAGCTATGCGCGCTTACCTCATCCTCAGAAATGCTACTCTTCTTGTCCTTATTCCACTTCGTGTAAGCCCAGACTCCCGCACCAACAGCAACTCCAATAGCAACACAAGCGATGATCAGCTTCTTCATCTTAAAATCGATTTCTTGTTAACTTCGTGCGCAAACCTCCGAGCAAAGAACACTGACTGCGAATCTCTTTCAGATACAGTGAACAGCAAAACAATGCCGTAATGGGTAATTATAATGGATAATTAATAGGTTATTTATTACTTAAAAAGCTTCACGCGCGCGCGTGCAAGAGCCTCCCATGCGGACTCGTTCCAGTCTCTGCTAATTTGTTATTTAACGGCGATGAAAGGTATGAGGAGAGATGACTCCATGATGAGGCTTGCAAGGGATGCTGAGAAGGACGAAAGAAAAGTAGGGTTGCACGCCGATTTTTGTTCCCTTGAAGGAAAGCGTTCTCAAATTCATCTCAACTTGAGAACATGGAGGAGAATTTTATGAGAACGCTTTCAGAACGTCGCTCTTAGAGCGACTGGGAACAACTCTGCCTCCCATGCCCACGCGGCCACATATCATTCTCACCGTCTGCGCGAACGAGTGAACACGATTTCCGGCATACATACACTTAACACTCATGTTAACACGAGACTGTCATTTATAAGCGCCCGTAAGTCATAAACGCCTTCGTTTTTTTTCATACGCTTGTCATATCACGCATAGATGTTTTAGTTCACCAATTAATTTTTATTACGTCATCATGTTGCTGATAATTTGTTTGCGAGAAACGACAACGGTCAAAGTGATTTGCTTGGAAAGTTCGGTTTGACGTTTCTCAAAGTGATATGAATTAGAGTATCAAATGTGAATACGATTTTAGACCACTACGCTCCCCGCCCAAAAAAATTCTCCTAAATTGAAGCAAAATATTATGACCATTGGTTTCAAAATCATAAAACGTACATTTCAGTTTGCTTTAAAACTCATCGAAGCACTTCTTTGCAATTAGAGTTCTTAAAAGAAAGTATCTGAGAACGTGCCAAAAATCAATGTGGTGGAAAATGACAACGGTAACCTTCGCCAATAATATTTAAGTAGTAGAAACAGAAACATGGAGATTTGTCGATTTGTTGTTTTCCAGAAAACAAAGTAGTCCCTTTTGAGCTCATTAACCATTTTTATTGTTTCACTATTACGCCGCGTTGATAACGCCATAAGGAAAGACAATTGTCAGTTTGAGCCCCCAACCCCCATTTTTCTCCCGCGTTCTCGAATCCCTTTCCCCTTCCCCCTCAGTTACGCCTGCTACACAGGCTACGTATCGTGTTTTTTGACGTGTGAGCCGTAACAAGGTGATTATCATTCAGGCTTTCCCTTTTTAAGTCTCTTTTAAATTCTCAATCCTTCGGTTAAGGATTGTGTGGAAAGTCAACACAAAAGAGAAGACGACGCGAGATGCGAAATTGATGGAAGTATCTTGCGGAGTTTATTTACTCTTTTAGACGTAAAGACAAAGAAGATTATGAGCCCTCAAGCTTAAGAGGTCTTGTTTAAAATATTGAGGGGCATTTGAAGAAAAATAACTACCCGTGCCGGGTGAGCATCGTCAACGATAAACAGTTTGAATTGACAAGAAAATGTCTGCAGTCAAAGCATTTCTATAACTTACATCGTTTTGAGCTTTTGACTTGAATCTGTGCAACACAATTTGTCGTTAAACATGAATTCAAATCTCATCATTTATACGATAAACATAATAACCCATGGAAAGTACATGGGTACAGTATTTACGCACTCGTTGGTTTGCATCAAAAACCTCACTCGTTCGCTGCGCTCATCTCGTTCGATTTCCGATACTTGACCAACTTGTGCGTAAATACCGTACGCACACACTTTCCATGAAGTATTCTATATATATTCTATGAAAAGAAAGTCCAAAGAAATGTTTTTACAATACAACTTTATTTTCATTTCATTGTTACAGCGCATCTGTCCTATTTACTAGAATAAATAATAGTAATATAAAAAACAAATGATTGCAGAATATTCACAGTTGTGACATCTTTGGCTTTCTCTATGTATCTACTTGGGCGTTTCTTATGTATTATTAGGCTGATATTGTCCCTCAGCTTTTCAATGTCAGAAGAATTGGTTAATACGGTACTTTATGATAGAGTTCGGGATATATCTTGTTAATAGAAGCAATTTTATTTCGGTATAATTTACATTTGATAAAAAAAACTTATTAACCCTTGGCTTTACCTTTTCAATCATGATGTTTTCTTCGTTTTGTCTTTTTTTTTTTTTTTTTTTCATTTTGTATTTTGTATTTGTTTTTATCGTTTTTTATTTTTTATTTCGTTGTGGACTACAACATTTTTGTTTTTTCTGCTTTGTGTGGCTTTTTCTTCGTTTTGACATTTTTGTTTCCGTTTTCTTTTTCTCTTGTTCATTTGTTTGTGTCTTTTGTGTTTTATGTTTTTTCTTCTTTTTTATAATGTTTTCATTAGATCCATTCCGCTCCTTTTTCCCTGCTCAGTAAACCATCTGGACTCCCGGCTAAATGAAACAAACAGACGAAACAAGTTACGAAAACATAACTAAAATAGCATTTGCAACTATTAGGTTAGAAAGTTAACACACTTTATACTGTTTGCTTAGTGAAAGATTGAAATTAATGTTTTCGAGGCACTGACATCTTAGCACTTCTTGCATCGAGTCTTAAAAATGTTATCTTTTCTCGTTATCCCCTACCTCCCAACAACAACAAAAACCACCAGTGTTACTTTGCACCTCGTTTGGCAAAGAAAACTAAATGGCTCGGTGTTCTGTGGTCAATTTTAATCCCAGTCTTTACTGAATGTTGGGCCGTTGTTAATTTTGGTGGATTCAAAAATGAATTAAAACTTAACAGCCTAGACCTTAAAACTCAGAGCTATCCTCATGGTAAACTTAAGCTTAAACTAAAACTAACCATAAATTCCCTCATGTGCTTGCCGGTTCACTAAAAATAACGAGTGACGGAAGTTTTTCGTTCGATAATTTCTATCAAGCCCCAAACTTTGTACACAGCTTTGTGCGCTTACCTCATCCTCAGAAATGCTACTCTTCTTGTCCTTCTTCCACTTCGTGTAAGCCCAGACTCCCGCACCAACAGCAACTCCAATAGCAACACAAGCGATGATCAGCTTCTTCATCTTAAAATCAATTTCTTCTTAACTTTGTGCGCAAACCTCCGAGCAAAGAACACTGACTGCGAATCCTTCTCATGCAGATACAGTTAACAGCAAAACAATGCCTTAATGGATAATTAATAGGTTAATAGGCCATTTCCGAATTGTCTTGTGCCTCTTTTTCAAAGCGAGGCTTCGTGCAAAACTTTTCATATGATAATGAGTTTTATCTGCATGTGAATGAAAACTCATTTTCATATGAAAAGTTTTGCAAGAAGCCTCGCTTTGAAAAAGAGGCACAAGACAATCCGGAAATGGCCTATTTGTTACTTAAAAAGCGTCACGCGCGCGCGTGCAAGAGCCTCCCGTGCGGACTCGTTTCAGTCCCTACTTTAAAAAAGAGGCGATGAAAGGCTTGGGAGAAATGACGTCATGATGAGGCTTGTAAGGGATGCTGAGAAGGAAGAAAGAAAAGTACTGTTGCACACCGACTTTTGATCCCTTGACGGAAAGCGTTCTCCTCAAATCATCTCAACTTGAGAACACTGAGGAGAATTTTATGAGAACGCTTTCAGAACGTCGCTCTTAGAGCGACTGTGAACAAGTCTGCCTCCCATGCCCACGCGGCCACACATCCTTCTCACCATCTGCACGAACGAGTGAACTCGATTTCCGGCATACATACAGATGAACCACATATAAACACGTGACTGTCAATTATAAACGGCCGTAAGTCATTGAAGTGCCTATGAAGTAAAAACTAAGTTAAGCTTATTTGAAAGGCCTTTCAAGATGAAGAAGGGTGGTGTTTTCAGTTTTGCAATATCCTCACTCATCGCAAAGTTATTCAAGTTTTTGTTTTATGCAAATTAGAAATTGATGATGTCATAAGTGGTTACAGCATTGAGACAAATCACAAAATGAAGAATATCTCGGGAAAGAATGGGTCGAGGAAACTGAAACGGCACCAATATTGTGCCTTAAGAAAGACACAAGCTGAGATGTATAGCGTTGTTGCCATGGCAATAATCTTGACCCAAGTCTCTTTCAGCTTTGAACTAAATATTACCATTTGTGACTCTATATCGAGTGAAAGAAGGACCTGTCCTAAACACACATTATGTCCATATGGTGCCTAGTTTCCTCATCAACAATTAAGGAGTGGACGATGTTTGTAAGGCCTAAAAGGGCAAATGTCATTCTTGCAAGAAAGAGGCCTGGAGCTAAGCCATTGTCATGGCAACATCGCCGTTAACATTAATGTGTGTCTTTTTTAAGGTACATTACTGGTGATAAGTTTCAGTTACAATGCCTCTATATTTCCCAGAGATATTCTTGATTTTGTGATTTGTCTCCACACTGTAACCTCTCATGACGTCATCACTTCGTTTTTTTTTTTTACTTGAATATCTCTAGAATGAGAGAAGATATTACGAAAGAAAAAACATCATTTTTCTTCATTTTAGAGGCTTTTGAATAAGCTCAACTTAGTTTTTACTTCATAGGCACTTAAGCGCCTTCGGCTTTTTGAATACGCTTGTCATATCACGTCTAGATGTTTTAGTTAACTAACTAACTTTCATTACGCCATTGTGTTGCTCATAATTTGTTTGCGAGAAAGAACAACGGTCAAGGTGATTTGCTTGGAAGCTTGGGTTTGACTTTTCTCAAAGTGACACGAAATGGAGTATCAAATGTGAATACGATGTTAGAACACAACGCCCAGAAAAATAATAATCCTAAATTGAAGCAAAACATCATGAATATTTGTTCCAAAATCATAAAAGCTACATCTCAGTTTTCTTTAAAACTTATCGAAGCACTCCTTTGTAGTTAAAGTTCTTTAGAAAAATATCAGAGAATGTGCCAAAAATGCTCCACAAATGTGGTATACGTAGAAAATGACAATGGTAACCTTGGCCAATAATATTTCACCAATAGGGACATTACAAATTTGTCGAAGGACCCGTGAGCCAGTTTTCCAGAAATCAAAGTGGTCCCTTTTAAGCTCATTAACCAATTTTTTTTATTGTTTCACTATCACGCCGCGTTAATAACTCCGTAAGGAAAGAAATTCACCAGTGCATAAGAAAGAGTGTGACTGTGGGAGTATTTTACGCTGTTGTCAAGGTTGGGCCTGTTATAGAAAGAGAAAATTGCCTATGATGAGCAAAGGCAGCCAGTCTCCCAAGAGTCAAAATGATCCCTTATTGTTTTGGTTTAGCTGTGGTCAAAGTTCGGCCTCATACAGAAACACAAAAAGTCACCTGTGAATATTATTTACACAATAAGAATTTGTTAATGAGGAGAAGCGGGATTTTCCAGTCAAACAGTGTGACTGTCAACACTTCGCTCAAGTGTCAAAGTTAGACCTCTTACAGAAACAAAAAAATAATTAATAGTCAATCAAAATGGAAAATCTATCGTTTCAATGTTCCTGCGCAAATATCTCAATATAAAAGGGGATTTGCCGGTCAGTTTTAACATGCGTTAGATAGAGTGCGACTAAAATATTTTGCGCCAGTATCAAGTGTTTCCCCTTTAATAGAAACGCAGAAAATTCCCTATGGAAATCCAAAATAAATTTATGTGCAAAAGTGAGCAGTGGTATCTATTTAACTCGTTAACCAGTTTCTATTGTTTCCATAGTTACTCACTAAATTAAAGCTCGTTAATAACTGCGTAAAAACGAAAAAGGAGTGGTCGCCTTTTAAGAACGTTAATACAACAAAATTGTTCAATGAGCAAAAGCGAGGTCACTGGGGGTCATAAATATTACTGCACCTCCGCGCAAAGCCAAAGCGCCACTTCCGTAGGTTGCTCTTATGGCGATATTAATACATTGTTCGGAGTTATGTTCATACAAGGGACACATCAGAAAAGTCAATGTGATTCGCATGGATATTAACCCAGTCTATGAGTATAATTCTCAGGTGTCGGCTCATGCAGGAGTTGCACAAATACAAAACAACAGCAGTGAGATAAAATTCATGTTCTTTATTTCTTTCACACACGCGGTACAGCTTGTCGCCTGATTCACACCGTTTGCTATTAAGGTAACTCGAGATTATTATAACTGATTTAAGATCACGTAAAGCTATGTCCTCAGTTTACAATTAAACTAGGTGAAAAATTAAATCCTATAAGAAAAGTGATGGTTGTAAACGGTACAAAAATAACAAAGGTAAGAACTTACATCTTAGAAAACTGAAGGTTAGACGGATCTTGAAAAGCTTTATATGCTTTACGTTTTGTTGGGTATACAGAAATCAGGTCTTGGCATGAACGAAAATATGTGCTCTATAAGCTCTTTCTCTCTTTGTTGTAGTCTTTGCAGTTTGAAGCGCCAAACTGCGACCAAGTAATTTTTAATTTATTCGCATGCAACCTTAAAACAAGCCAACCAGAAATGGAGGATAGCCAAACTAGTTCCCAGGGTCCCTCGTCCTCCAGGAAGCCAACTCAAAGTCACTTGCAGCCTTAATTGGTTTCCCAGAAGCAATTCATGAATTCTGGCTGGACAATGAAATCAATTTCACGCGGATCAATTTCAGCGTGTCCACATTTTCGTTCTTCGCGCTGTGAGCTGCCACGATTTTTATTCTATGTTCTAAGACTGGAGTATTCGAGGACATCTAGGTATCTTTATTTCACACCGTGACCCAACCCTTCAAATTCTGAATAATCCACGCTACCTTCACTCGTCGACAAGCTATCGATTAATTAATCACCTACTCAACAAAACACACGCATTACATGACAACCTGGAAAACGCTATTTCACTACTTCATACTTCATTACGCGAAGCAAAATTTCTTTTTCTACTGAAATGTATAAAAATAGAAATTAGCAGTCTTTCCGTGATAATATATTCACGGATAATATATACGGCTGATATAGTAATAAATGAGCCTGAAAATATTACCAGCTAGCCTTTACGAACACGGAAACGATGTTACCGAGAATCTGAACGAAAAGACTATCCTTGCCAACGTCATTGTATTGTCTCTTGCATTTAAGAATTCACCCGAAAAAGAAACAGCTGTAATACCTTGAAAGAAAATGGCTCGAAACTTAATTCAAACGATGCATACAAAACTTGCAACATTTACAGAAGTTTGTATGGCTGGGTAGCAACTCTTTCCACACAGCCAGTGTGAAATAGCCCGTTTTGTAAAGTAATTATGTTATTCAATATTCAGCGAATTCTTCTTTTGCTCACATTTGCTACGGTAACTAAATGGAAGTGTCGCTATCAATTTATCTTATCTTTAAGTTCGCTAGAGTACACTTCCAATCATTTACGGTTATGAGATTCAAAGTCACCGACAAAATGAAGATCGTTCTATCTATCTCGTTTTCGTGCCGTTTCTGCTGAAACCGCACAATCGCAGGCTCAGTTGTTATAAGAGCTACCAATCTAAGCAGCGCGTGGAGCATTGCAGCCCTGCTGTACATTATGAAGCTGAGTGTTCCTTATAATACCAGCGGGCTTTCCGTCAATTGTCAGGCCCTGCACACAGCCAGTCAGTCCTTTATGAGACATACCACTGTGAACTTGGAAACCAGATCCGTCTGAAAACACAGCGACAACAACATAAACATAAACATTCCAAAGAAAAGCTGTTACAACCTGTATCGTGATCTAGTAGCTTGGTAAACTCCATCCTTGCTTGAAGATACGTTTTGAAAGGGTTTTAATTTCCGAATTTTTTCCGACAAGGTACACTTTTTCCTTATCCTACTTTATTGCTTAACCCTTGACTACTTTAGCTTGCGTGCAGACGCCTCCAATTTCCTTTGCATGAAACAAAGGAAACAGGAAACTACTTTATCCTGCGTGTAACGTCTCCTATTTTCTTTCTTTGCAGGAACAATTAATAGGAGACTGCACGCAGCTACTGCGCAAGCTCAAGATTATTACGTGGAACATTGAGAAGCGAAGGATCGTGGAACGCTAGTGAATTGAAGTTTGAAAGTAGTACTCATTCAAAACCTTGCACTCGTACTTTCCTCAGAACGTACCCAAGAAAAACAAACGAACTGCTCACTTAAAAAAGTCTCAAAAAATAAACAGACACAGGAACGCAATGCTTAATGGCTTTGATTGAAGGGTCAAAAGTTAAACGCCAACATCAGAAGGGAAAAAAAAAGAGATACAACAAGCACTGCTGCGTTACCTGGTAGACCACCAATGTGGAAGGTTCCACGCCGGAGAGAGAAGCCGCCAGGTACAGATCCTCGCACAGGAGCGTGTTTATCTACTTGAAACTCAACGCCACTGTTGTTCCTTTTGACAACGACTTTGTGGAATTTATTATCGCAGAGATGGAAAGAAGCGTTATACTGTCCGTCTACCGGGATAGCCGGATCAGTCCAGCGGATAACGGAAGAGTCACCCCCTTCAACGTTGAAAATGAGAATAATCTAAAACAACAAAGCAACAGGTTAGTGGAGAGATTGTAAGGGGATCAAGCTATTTTTAAGTCTTAACAAGATCTCCCAAGAATGATCACCAACAGGAAAGAATTTCCTAACCGTTGTTGACAGATGCCCGTTATACAAATGGAGCCGTTATGGGGTTAAGTCAAAATTTATCTAGGGTATTACTCTCCCCCCCCCCCCCCCCCAAACCGTGTTGTATACTTCTCCACAGCAAAGTTACCCTCGAAATTTAATAACCGCTGTCTATTTATGCACCCGAGTAAAAGTGAAAATGAGGAGAAACATTTTCACGTCTAGACCGGAAACAACACTACAATTCACAAAGCAATCAAGCCTCCAACCACCGACTTTTAGATTTTCCGACCGAAAATCCGATTAAAAATCCGATTCGTTAACTTCTGCACCAACGGCCCTCCACAGGCATTTAATTCGGGGAATTCCACGAATTCATCCAGGGATTGAAAACTTAGAACCACCTTGATGAGCATAAAAAGAAGGATTTAAACACTCCCGGTTTAACTTCAGGCGGACATTTTTAACATAAATGGGGAGACCAATCTACATAGCACAATAAAATCCTTCCACCGCACGCTTTAAGGAAGACAGCGATCCAAGATACAGCCCAACATTGTTTTCTTACCTGTCCATACAGCTGCTCCAACGTAACGGATCCAGGCCCCGAACTGTTGGTAATGGACAACAGGAGCCCGGAACGAGTGGTGGTACGGAATGTAATTTCTATGTCTGTTTTGTCAGGCAACGTGTAGTTTGAGTCTGCGATAGAGGAAGAAGAAACGTAGTCAGTTTTACAGCTAAATGTGGTTTATTTCTGTTCTACTGTTTAAACTTTGCTTTTTTTGGCATGCGAGCGAGCCAATGGGGAAAAAATAGACAAATCAAGTAAGCCATTGTAGTTTGAATTTTGTGTTTTTACCATAAATGATGTAACCATCGCCGCCAAAGCCAGCCTGTGACTGTATCTCGCTGTAACATTGTTTGTAGGTGTATTTAGATCTATCCTCTTGCCTGTCAGTCCTAAAAAATAAAGCGACATGATACGTGTTAACTCAAAGGACATTGCAAGCAGGGTTTTAGCCAAATACTGAAATTAAAAATTAAAAATTCATAAAAAGATGGACTCCCTAGGCATGCCTTCCAAACCGCCGTCTGGCTAAAATCATTTAGCCTGCGTACAGACGCACGTTGCAAAGAGAAGGCTAGTTATTTACAATCCGCGCGTTGTACCGTGGCCAATTAAACGAAGCTTTTGATTGGTTAGTTATTTATAGTCCACGCGTTCTACCGTGGCCAACAAAACAAGGCTTTTGATTGGTTTTTGACAGCTTTTTGATGGATTCCGGTTTACCTACCAATGAAATTCAAGAACTATGACAGCAGGAGTCGCGAGCGGGAACATGAAACTTGGGCACTCCGCAAAAAGTCATCAAAATGGGTTGCTTTGAAGCACTTGCGATTAGCAACCATTGTGAGCAAGAAAACTTTGGTCCAGAGATGCAATTTGTGACCTCAAGTTTTGAACTTTAATGAGAGAGCAAGATGTTTAAATGCATAACAAAAACACTAAGTTGTTATTCAAGGTAAACGTTCTACTTTCTTACCGAGGATTGAACGTCTTGGTTTGGGACATGGCGTTTTGTATGGAGAGAGGACCAAGGCATCCAATGAAGCCAAGTCCATTGGTCTGTTAACACAAACACAGTAAAGTAAACAATTTATTACAATTTAAGAGACTGGGATTGCTCTTCCAGTGGCTTAAATTTAACCAAGACTAGTCATCACACAGAAAACAAGGAGCACATTTTTGAGCGTGGGTCCAACGGTAGCCTCCAACGCAGTCGTTCCTGAGGTAGTTGTATTACCCTTCCCACTAAAGGACTCTCGCTTGCACGATCAAGTTAATCCTTTTCCCCTCCCCAAATACACGCACAAGAAAAGAAGAAAAGCAGAGAATTTGGGGAAAAAAATTCGAACAGTGTCAAACTTATGAATGTTACAATTTTCACTTATTTACTTCTCTTCTTAAGCGTTCAAAGTCAGGCGACGTTTGGTTGAAAACAAAACCAGCATTTATGGAGGACGTTGCTGAGTTTTACAAACCCACTAGACAATCAATTAAAAAAATACAGTCTTTCTCATTTCGTATGCAGTGTTACCTCTAGTGGAGACATATTAATGCCCTCGGGTACCCCTCCATAGTAGAAGGGACTATTGATGACCAGAGAGGGTTTCTCTGCCCCTACACGGTTATTACTGTAGTCTTTATTAGACACCAACATGGCACCAAACTGATTGATCCTCAACAGCCGAACCTGGTCGAAAGAAAACATCTTTACATTAACTAGATTGATCTGAACGGCTTAAAGTTTAAACCACATAAGCTTAAAGGCGTGGCTATATCTTAGCAGATTTCAGACCGATTCTCATTGTGATTTGATTTGACTTCACTTGACTGTAACTGGTAGCATAATATAAAACCTGACTCGTAAAAATACCAATAAAAACTCGTAAAAAACAATATTTTACTCACTCGCTACGCTCGTTCGTAAAATTTTGCTTTTACCACTCGAAAATAAAAGTCATATCTTCGCGTCGCCGTGTAATATCCTCTACATATTTGCTTCTCACAGAATGCTATATCGTTAAATATCCGCGTACCGTATACTCGATTCCGCCATCAGAGTAGTTGCTGAATTTGCTTGCCACCCTCACAGTTCCAAGGCCTGCATTTTGTTTAAAGACAAGGCGTCCATCGACGAGTTCCAAGCTGATAAAATGAGTGGGACTGTCCAGGTCATTAGCTGCATACAGTAGAACTCCATTTGGTACAAGAGAACGGAACCGTACTGAAATCACAAACCTGACAAGAAATACGCTGTTAGCACTCTGAAACGAAGTGAATAAAAGAAAATAATTTAAATTTGCTTTGGTTTTTCTTCAATACGCTCTGTGAAGATCCAGAAAGACGTGAAGGCCCGTTTGCACATGCGATTTTTGATGCGATTTTTGTCTTACTCTCCAATGCAACTTTTGTCGCAAGTGTAAACTAGCGGCGATTTCGCTGACGTGTTTTCAGATACTTGCTAAAGACGTCTCGGCTAATGCTCAAGCCTTCATTAAACTGATGAAAAAGATTTTTTTAACAGTCGTACTTCTTTTTTTATCATCCAAGAACTACCTAGTACGGCATAACAAACTTTTATTGAATTGGTCACATCGTCCCGACACTCAATTTGAACCATAACCATTTCACAATATGTTTTACTTGTCTTACTGCGACTATCGATTCCAAGCAACATTAAACGGCTGCACGTGAGCTGAAGTCCAGTTTGTTAAGGGATAGTTTCGAATTACGCTCTAATGGTCACCAACAAACAGGGACAGACGAAACTAGAGGAAATAACTTCGAAAAAAATTAACTTTAATTTCACTTTTTTGTTTGTTTCGCTTTATCGTTCATGTGGCCTCTCAACTCGGTATTTTTGTTTTGAGCCAAAAGAGCGTAATTTGAAATTCGCCCACTGAAGAAATGTTTAGTAGTCTTTAAATCAGAAGGCTCACCGGTCTCTTGTTAAGTTCAATACTTTAGCACTTGAATTGAAGGCGATATACTCGGAACCTCCGAACCGAGCTTCGTCTCCTCTAGATCCATTCCGCAGGGGTGGGTACGGGGCACCACAAGTAGGAGGTGGAAGCGTGGGGGGAGGGGTGGTGGGCTCGGCGGTCGGTACAACAATTCGTTCAGGAGGCACCCCGGCTAACGACACATACTGGCTCCGTCCTGAGAAGATGTTTATAACTCTGAGGAAAGACGTAAAATCATTAATTTTGTATTACAAAACTCAAGTAAGAGAACAGAGAACTAAGTATAAATAACAAAAAAAAATTAATTAATCAGTAAACTGCGCTTAGTCTGTCACGAACAAGAAAATTAAACCCGCAAAGTTTTTCCTGAATAGCTTTGTTAGTAACAGCAATGAATAGTCCCTGTCATTCGTCAAAGGTCTAAATTAACTTATACAGCTTCTTGTTACTTTTCTTATTGCTTACTTTGTGAGGCGGGAAAGCTTGAAGGCAATGAACGACAGAGCACAAAAACCACTACAAAGGCGATAACAGAGGTCTCCACAATTGATGTTGGGGTAGCCAGTATTTGAGGCACACTATACTTACCTCTGACTGTAGTATGCACGTAACCAGACCCTGGAAAATCTAACGAGGCTTAAGTATTCAGGCAAAGTTTAACGTAGCAAATGCAAGTCAGCGGCTCCACAGATACGGGGGGGGGGGGGGGGGGGGATTCAAGCGGTGCTCACATGAGCACGCATTCTGTTAGCTGTTCTGCTTTTTTACTTGAACTGTGAAACAAACTTACTCTCTGTTCAGTTTAAGGTCCTTCATGTCGCCTTCAAACGGGTTCATAACCGGGAAAGGTCTAGGTATGAATGTACCACTATCCACACCTCCGATCCATAGACTGCCGTTCAGGCGCACTGTACCCAAGGTTAACCCATCAGGAATCGATAAAGCGCGGCCATCAAGAACTACATTGCTCCTGTCAAAATACAAACAGAACTGTAAACAAAGATACTGCGCAACGTAGACCTTTAAAAACCTCTCCCCTTCTGGGATCCAAACTTAAGTAATGTGATCGGCTTCTTTTGAGATTGAGAGTCATTCAGAAGAAACCGTTAATGGGTTCTGGTGCCCTTTATAACGAAAGTGCCCTGCAGTCGGAAACAAATCTACCATTCTGGGACTCTGGGAAGCGCTGAAGACCTAAATAAGAAAAAAGGGTTCCGAATTTACCTAAAAACCCCTGACGGCTACTTGTTAAAGTTAATTCAGTCTGACACAGTCACGGTAAACTCTACTAACCCGACTACCCCAGGCTCAATCGTGACATTATGGTAGGCGCCATCGTTCAGTGTCTCTCCTTTGCTCATAACAGGAATGAATGTCGATGTGAGATTTGAAGTGTAGATCATATAAAGGTTGCCGTGAAACAGTGCCAAATAATAGAAGAACGGATCCTAAGATGGAAACCACAGTTACGTTAGATTCTTATAATTTTCAACAACACATTTTAGACTCATTGCGTTCCACGAAGGAGAGCGCAATCCTAACCTTGTGTTGGGTGTCCTGTGTCATACAGGCGGAAAAAAATCAAGTTTTTCTCTGTTTCGACACCGACAAGATCGAAGCGCAACCCACTACCCATCCTGCTTTGTATCGTGATCTCCATAGTTTTTACATTTCAGCTCGCGTGTAGGATCTGAGGAGAATAGGATGACTGCTTACAGTCTTACATAATGAGTTGCACTCTTAAAGCTACGGTGGGACTGTCAAAAAGGGTCGCACTCGAACACCCTCAACTAATCTTTGATTACTACAAGTTTTCGCATTTGTTTTGTTGTTTTATTAACAGACACTTAGACTTTAAAAAGGGAGTTGGCCGTCCACGCGTGTACGCGTTTATTCGTTTTCGCTAACCACGAGCCGGCGATTTAAAACATTCGTTTAAAGTGACATGTTACCATGTCGTTACCTTCTCCTTCTACAATGCCTCCGTTTTCGATCGTTTCCGTGAGGACGGAAGGCCAAACAGCCAAAAAATAGCCGTTTTGTCCTTTACTCTCACCGCAGATAAACGATAGCGATACCTCTCGCTTTATTAATATCTCCACTTTGTCAGAGTTTTTAAATTCACCCCTTTCCGGTTTTTTGATGGTTTTTAATCGTGGAAGTGTGGATGGAGGGGCTGACTGTATGTCTCCGTTGTCAAACTAAAACTACTGGAAACGTACACGCGACTTTCGAAAAGGATTTTCACAAAAGGAAAAAAGTTTTTAATGTTACCTCTCCGCTATACACTAGAATACCACTGGGGGACAGTGTCTTGAACAAGAAAGACAGCGACTTCATTTCTGGTTGACCAGTTTCCACGGCAGCGTAACTCTCACCCAAGAATCGAATACCTTGTTCAACCTAAAACAGTATAGAAGCAAAAATGGATCAGACAGGGCGATTTTGAGTTTCTGTTGTGTTGCCTATCAGTTACATGTAGTTTTACTAACATAGGCAACATGTTCCAAACAGTCAAAGGGGACATGTTGGCTTTCTCCTGAACTATAAAGAACACAACCGAACCAGTCTTTCCTTGATCTACGCGCATTACATGCGTTTGGCACCGGTGGCATCTTTTACCGCTCATTTCGCATCAGTTGCATGGTTTCCGGTGCTTATCATTGGCTGCATACTCTCCCGCGCTTGAAACTGGTTTAGTGCATGTTTTCCCACACTTGAAGCCATTTCCACCACGCTTTTGGCTTGAGTGATCAGACAATTTTCTAGTGGCCTGTTTCTTAAATACACAACTCAATTTCTTACCCTGGGAAGCACTTCAGAGAACTGCACACCCTTGAATGACTCGGTGTAGTTCGCACTGTTGAGTGGTCGCTCCATAAGCGCTCCAGAACTGCTGATGTTAATCCGCCTTAGAGCTCCCGCAAAGGAAGAGCTTACAGGAGCATTAATGGGGCTGCAAGAAACCAAGACATAGTTTAAGTTTAAGTTTAATAATACTTTATACCAACTGTACCATAATATAATACATGAGATAAATAAATAAATAAATAAATAAATAAATAAATAAATAAATAAATAAATAAATAAATAAATAAATAAATAAATAAATAAAAGTACAGTAGGTAAAGGAAAGCAATAGGGGGAAACTGAATTCCCATATAAAAACTGCTCTCCTAACTAAAAGATAACTACTAATATTTACAAGATTTTGAGAAAAATGTAAAATTATAATAACGTGTAATAAAAGAAGAAAAAATGTGACAAAATCAAAATCACATAATGTAGGGCTGACAAAACCATGCTCGAGGTGGAGTTTTATTGGTCTTCGAAATGGAACGGAACTCTTTAGTGTTCAAACTATTTTTCCGGTATTACGTCCGACCATATTTGGGATTTCCTCAGCAAATTTTAATTGGTCATTGTTCGATTACGGGCTATTATTTGCGGTTCTGCGTAAACGGTCGATATGTACTGGGTTAACAATTAATCTAAGAGCTAGGCCATGTAACCTTGAACAGATAGGAACTAAGAGGTTAAGTAACAGTAAATCTAACCCTCGTACATGTACAACCACGCTAACCTGTTTGGGTTCTTGCCACCAAAGAGCAGCGCTTGTCCAACTGGGAGATAAACAGGTGTGGGTGTGGATATTGAATTGTAATCAACTGCTCCACTGTCTGACGGACCAACAGGTCTGACCGTCAGACTGGCATTTCTGAGACCGCGAACCACATGCACCCTGTACCAGCGTCCATTGCTGTACGAGCTGAGGTTACTTTTCACTGTGTAGGTGGCATTGGCTGTCTTGAAGTAGAATGCTACTCTGCTCTCATTCAAGTACACTCCATACACGTAATTCTGAAAAGAGAAAAGAAATCTCAGAATCAATGCAATGCCTTCGGCAGGTAATTTACTAATGACTGCAAGAAGCTAAAAACACATCTATGTTACAGGAAACCCAACAGTAATGCTTTGATTTTGAAGTCTATAATCGACAAATGTGAGAGACGAATTAGGAAACAAGAGACTATCAATCGCAAGGATAGATCAAACTACGGACCAACTTGAAAGCGAACACATTACACTAAACTCGATCATTATCTTTTGAATTGTAGAACATTACTCCAAACATTTCACGAATACGTTTGGTAGTAACAATAGCTCAAGGCCCAGTAATACGGGCAACATTTTCGTGCAACTTGTCGCGCAACAATGTTGCGTGACAATGTTGGTGAAGTTGAGATTGCGCGTATTACCACCTTCTCGTGCAACCAATTTTCATGTTGCAGACGTCGCTGTTACTTTCTGCGACACGAAAATTCGTTGCGAGCGGAGGTAGTAATCCGCGCAACAAACCATCTCAACTTGCAATGCAACACGGTTACGCGACAAGTTGCACGAAAATGTTGCCCCAGTGACATTTGCTTTTGAAACTGTCACAGTTCACAGTGTCATGTCACTGCTTTTTAAGTTGTGGGCGAAAGCTGTACAGGTTCGATTACTTGTATGACGCTAAATATTATTTCCATTTTTAAATGTCAATGGATAACACTTGAATGGCCTAACGATACCACTAACACAACTAGAAAGTTTACTGACCTGGCCGTTCAAAACACTAGTGATAAAAGCCGTTTTGAGGAATGTTCTGAATTCAAACTCCATTTCAGACTCGCCAGTTATGTTAAAGTCTCCCATCTTCTGCTTCACATGACCCTCTGGTATTCCAAAAAAGCTGGTACCGGGCAGAACGTCCATCTGTACAGGAGGCCTGGGAATAAAAAGAGGTCTCATAAGGTTTGGTAACACGTTTTCTTACAACTACTGCTACAGGCAAAGCGCTTTCACCATGCTCATTCACGGCACAAATTGCTTCATGCAAATTAGCTTGCATTGCAGGCGCTGCGTGGGGAGGGAAGGGGGCGAGGGTCTTACGGACTTTGCATTAGTGATTCTCCCTTTCCCTCCCCTTCTGGAGTCTGCCACGCAAGCTACATAAAAACTAAACTTGTGACTCACTTGCTCACTCGATCGCAGATTATTTTACCTTCTAGAGCAGAAAGATCTGTTCCCCTGCACCTTGACCGGATCCCACAGGTTTAGAGGCTCTTGATTCAGCACAACATTATCAATGCAGCCGTCGAAATACCGGTCAGTTTTGTTTACCTAGAACAGCAAAAAACTTGATTTAAACTTTGTGATCAGCAAGGAGAAATCTTGTTTGTTAGTATTATCAGCAACAAACAATACTAACACTAATATGCGAATAATCGCTCTTTTCCGAGGAAGTCCATAGAGAACTCTCGGGACTTGTGAAGTTAGGACTGGCTAAATAGCTAATTTTTTGAGGCCACTGGCAGGATTTATACTACGATTTTGAGTTGAGTAAGGCACGAGAGAAATTTGGTCACAAAGTTTTAACGTTCAAGTGTTTGTTTTCAAGGGCATCTTGTTCCGTTTCCAAGGGAGACTGCATGAATCGATCACATCTGACAATTTATCGCGCGCTTTATCGCTGAATGACGAAGTCTCTCTTGGAAACGGAGCAAGTTGCCCTTGACAACATGGTGACTTGAACGTTAAAACTATATGACCAAACCTCTCTCGTACCTTACTCAACTGAAAATCGTAATAGTTGTACCTATAATTTTTTATTAACAGTAATCACAACGCAAACGTTTCATAACATTAGCTCCATACCGACCACACAAATCTGCAAGAAATTTGATGAATTTTTCAACGCAGAAGCGATTAAATTCAAGTTCAAAAATGGCCCAGATAGAGAGTGATTTTAAGCCCACTCTCAGAGTTTAGCGCTTAGTAAATTGGGTTCAGTGACTGACGGAACAGATATTTGTGAAGCCACAATTACTGCACAGAAAAGTACAAAAACAGGTATCGGCAATTGTCACTCACCATAGCAAAATCCGGAAGGCCTCCTATGTAAAGGTGATCATGTGGCGCAAATTCGGTGAACAGGAGATCTGCTATTACGTCTGTGGCACCTTCATATGTGCGGCTAAAGTTTGCACTGTGATCTGTAACTGTCAACCTTCCCTCCTTCTCATATCTGCAGATGAATTAATCACTGAATCAATCAATCAACCAATCAATTAGGGCCACTAGTTCTTCAATACTGATATACTGTCAAGTGTTGCTCTCGTTCAATAAAGTTGATAATAATTATTATTAATCAAGCAGTCAATCAACCGGTCAGTCAAGCAGTCGGTCGGTCAACCAATCAGTTAAGCAATGAATCAGTCAATTATTTCAATTATTTCACCAGTCAATTTATCAATCACAATCACTTGTCTTGGTCAATCTTGAGTGACTCGCTCAGTCAAACAATCAATCAGCCACTAACGGCAACACGATATTTAAGAGAGCAATAGCAAGATTTGGGGAAAAAAATCAAAGAAGCCTTAGGACAGAGAAGCCAAGAACCCAACTTCACTTAAATATAGCAAACATGACGATAATGTTTTTATGTAAAACGGTACTCAACAAATGACACGAAAATAATAAGAAGAGAGGATGATTAACGATATCAACAAATATTGTTAGACTGGTAACTGACCGTGTCGCGTATGCAGTGTACCAGTGCCCTGGCCGCACCCTCACTGCCCAGTTGATGATATCAATAGGCCTTGTACCAAGATTGTACTGGAACTTGACGAATGATCCACTCTCTAAAGTGAGAGCCACGCTTCGAGCCTGCATTGAAAACCAAGACATTTAGTGATGATGATGATGATGATGATGATGATGATGATGATGATGATGATGATGATGATGATGATGATGATGATGATGATGATGATGATAATGATGATGATGATGATGATGATGATTTTTAAAGCACATTGCAAGGTGTCTTTTCCTAGTTGTTGTCACTTGGTTTCACGGGTGGGGTTTAAACAGGCACTTGGCAACCTATTCTAAATTTGTCACGTCATAAGAGTGCCAAGAACAATGGCGCTTAACAAAGCAGCGTCTCTGCTAAAGACTTTGGGATCAATCAATTAGGAAACAGGATTACAACAGCAAAATATGCATGTTCTTATCACTATCTTAATTAATCGGACAGTTGTAAAGACAATGAGCTTACATTGCTGCTGGATCCATCAGACAAGTAAAATAGCGAGCCCCGGACACGTGTAGCCTTGAAGTCCACCGATATCTCAGTGTAGATTGTCTTGTTTATCAAGCGAGACGTCGGACGATACTGTACAGCGGTGCTGCCTTGAACTTTCAGAGCAAGACGAATCTGGAACGCAAAAGAAATATTCACATGATAAGCGGGTGCAACGCGAACTGGAGTGCTTTCTTTTTGTATATAATCAGTACTTAGTGTTGTTTAGGTCGGAAATCAAATGGAAAGGTTCAACTGCAGTCCAGTTCTATCGAAATACGGGAATGACCAGAAATTTTGGTACCACTTGTCAAAGGCAAAATACGACAGCTTGACGAAGGAACTCACTGATCCAAATCGCTTCAAACTTAATTCTAGTGTAAACCAAAAGAGCGTCTTACTGGGTAAAGTGATTTTCTACGCTTAACTTTCTCCAAAGCTTGTAAGGAGATAGACTAGAAATGTTTGAAATTCGATGGCACTTCGGCTACCACTTGTTATGTTGTCATGCACTTAAAATGTCCCAAACATTCATAGTTTGTGAGATTTTCTACCTTGGCAACATATTCTCTGGCTCTCGTCAGCTTTTCCTCGAGTGCAGACATATTCTGTCTTAGCTGAGCTTGTAAATTTGCCGTTATGTTCTTGAGTTCATCTGCTCCCTGCACCGAGCGTTCCACGCCTACCAATGATTTACTTGCATTTCGAACTGAAAGAAAGAGATTCGGAAGAATTGCTTTGTCTTCAAACGATAAAAAATACTTAAAACGAAGAACAGTTCATGATGTGGAGGATAGAAATGAAATATAGAAAGGGCCACTTGAAACAGGGATGGTGTTATTTTTCCGAGTTCAAGTCTTTCTGACATCTTGGCACTGGGGCAGAGACACCATCTATAAACCTCATTAAAGACGACAAATTAGGTGGTGAAGATTAAATTAAATTGGTATAATAAAACGAACACCCTTCTTCGAACTGTCAATTCAGTTGCTAGACTTACCACAAGTTGACGTTTTAAGCCAAGACACATAAGCGACAAAGTCACATAAAACATTGTGACTTCGAAGCCAGGACTGGGACTACGCCAAATGTGAAATTTGAGCAAGTCTACTGATTTACCAGGATAGACCAAATTGAGCTTACAATTATGTTAGAAATGCTCGCTTTAAAACGTTCAGCCAAGAACTTCAACGCACAAGCTTATCATTAGTAAAGTGCTCAGGTTTTAAAACCATTATCAATTTGCACGGGCTTACCATTTTCAAATGACTGGGACGTGAGCATAGCGGCCCTCTCAGCTGACTGATTGATAGACTGCATCCGCTGCTCAAGCCTGTTCACCTGAGCCAACAGAGCTGGCACTCCACCATTAACTATATTGGAACGATACACTGCCTCTTTGGAGAGATCGCTTGCAGTCTTAGCATTGGACACCACAGAATGCGAACTGCTTCCCAACTCAGCTGCTTCCACCAGAGAGTCTCGCTTGGACTGTAAGGTGCTGTAAAGCGTATCCACTGAAGCTCCAGTTGTCACAGCCTTCTCGTACGTCTGGTTTGACGAGGTAACCTTGGCACGAAGTTCTAAACAGAGTGTATGGATGTAGGTTATAGCTTTTAGTCGTAGACAAGTACAACAACCAACTTTGTGCTACACTGTAGTTAAATGAATATACAGACTAACTACACATCGTGAATCAGGAGGAGTAATGATGCTGATATTGTCACAAATGCTATGTCTCTGCCCTGTCTCTTCAGTCTTGGAAAGTTGTTCCGACCTAGTTCCAGTCTGAAGAGATTTCAAGAACTTATACTGGACTGAACCACAAACATGGCCCAACTAGCTCCCTTCTGTTCTCTCTCTAAGTAATGATGTGTCCTATACCGTGAAAACATCTTGTAACGAATTCGCCAATGACATTGATTGAGAGGCATAAGAAAAAGGAAGACCTCCATATTTAACAATCATATTTTTGTTTTATATCTCAAGGCTTGTCCAAGACTGTAGCTTCCTTCTTTTTGTAAGCTTCCTTTTCCTTTACTAACAAGTATCATTTTACTTAGTACCTGGTAGGTTGGTATCTCTGGCCAACGTTTTGTTGAGAAGTTCTTCACTCTTGTCTTTGGAAGCAGCAACTTTCGTTTGAAGATCAGAGCTAACCAGAGTCAGATTCTCAAGCTGTAACAAAAGGAGGTCCAGTTCAGGTAGCATCGAAAGGGAGATATGAGTTTTTGCAACAAACAAGAGAAAAACGTGTACACATTTGTAGTTCCACCCATCGGTAGCAAATGCCGATACCAAAGCAGTGAAATTGAACTTGTCTGAGGCTTGGTACCGCATATCGCGACACTGACCTTTCTCTAGTCCATTGCTGTCGGTCAGATGTAATTACAGGGTTCATACCCTTTTTCAAAAACAATTTTCCAGGACTTTTCCAGAACTTTTTCAGGACTCAAATACGTTTTTCCAGGACTTTAAAATGCATAATAATTGAAGCAATAAACCCTTACGAAATAGAAATCCAAAAATAATACTGAAGAAAATCGTTTTTAAAGAAACCTTTATTACTAGAGTTTATAGATTTCCAGGACTTTCCAGGACCTGCATTAATTTTTCAGGACTTTCCAGTCCTGGAAAATGCCAGAATAAAATTCCAGGACTTTCCAGGATTTCCAGGACCCGTACGAACCCTGAATTATTTAGCTTTTTGGTTTACAACAATTGTTAATAAAAGCCCAAGTTTTTCACATTCATCCTGTGCAATGAAAGCTTTTACTTAGCGCGTTGTAAAAAGTGCTAACTTGCTATTTATGTAAACAACGAAGATCAAATAAACTCACTCGGTTCATGATTTCTTGTAAAGACTGGTTGACCTGCTGGGAGGTTTCAAGCGATTGATTTCCCAGCCGCACAACTTCTTCAAATGTTTTGATTGCATCAACTGCTCGTGCTCCGTGAGATAAGGTCGTGTTAAACACACTGAAAACAAAACAGTGCACAAATCACTACTGTAATATCACCCCTGACAGAAAACTAACAGAAGAAGCTAAATAAACAAGTGGTAGCTTTGTGACAAGCGGTGGTAGCTTTGTGATGTGAGTTGGTTTGTTTGTCTTCTTGTTTGCATGGTTTGCAGTGTCCAACAGAGTGATCACGTCAATAAAGGTCACTGAACAGTTCCTACCTGTGGTACTCTTTGAACCCTCTTATACAAGATGGTTCTTACTTCACCGAACAGAACAAATGGTTTGGCCAACAACATTGATTAAACGGGGTGAAAAAGGAGGCTCTGTTTATTCACCAAACACTTTTTTGTCTTGTGTCTCTTGCAGCTTTTAAATGAAAAAACTTCTAAAGTGTGACCGTTCAAATGAAAGTTACGGATCATCAATTTCCAGTGCAGCACTCCCCTGTTTCCTTTCCAAGTGGTTCTAACATTTGAGTCCTTCAATGTAGCCACGGACAATCAAAATACAACGGTCATAAAAATCCAGGCTCACCTTTGCCTTTGTCTGGCTTCAGACGTAAGATTAGCAGCATGCTTAGTGGCATTTTCCACCACACTCTGGTTTGCAGCAGATAATTCAGGCATCACAGCTGTAACAGCATTGTCCAGGGTGTTCATGTCTCCTCTTAAACTGCCCAGACGGTTATTGGCATCCTGGGAACAGCAACAGCAACAAAAACATATCATTGAATGCTAAAGACTAATCAACAACTTGCTGCTTTGGTTGTTTGATGCTACAATTTGTTAAAATCAACTTTCGTCGAAAACCACGCGGAAATTTGACTTTGCCAAATTTCGTATTTCAAATGTACTTGGAAAAAAAAAACAGAAAAGGAAAACAGAACAAACAAAAACAGATTCCGATGTCCCGCGCCAATCAGAATGAAATAGAACAATTTTCTGTAACCTAAACCAATGAAAAACTGACATTAACGTGATTGCCGTTACAATAGTGCTTTTAGCTTTTGAAAAAATTTGTCGAGCTCCAAAGCAGAAAGACGGTGCTTTTGAACATGTGAAAAAAATGGATTCCGTTCATTGTTTCCACACACTTACGATGACATGACACGAAAACTTGGCTTAAAATAATTCCCTTTCGAAAACAGAACAGACATCACAATTCGTACCTGGTAGTTGTTTTGACCATCAGCAACATATTGAGTACTGCTATTCAGTATTCCATTGATTGCTTGAAGCAACTGAAGGGCTTGATCAGTAGAACCTCTTGCTTCACTTATTAGGTTCTGTGGAGCACAATTAAGGGATTCAGTTAAGTCTACCGAAGTTTATAACATTACAGATACTATTTAAACAACAGCGTTCATCTGTTGAAGGCACTATCGTGTGTTAGGTTGCCGAGGGCGTACATGAAGTTTGAAGGTCAAATTTCCGAGGGAACCTATGACACATAGGGCCTGAGACAGAAGGACTCTATTGTTTTTATTGTACAAAGCTAAATTTTGAGCGAAAACTGCCAAAAACGGGCACTATGCGCTGATACACGCCCGCTGGGGAGAGACACTATCCCGTCACGTGATCGATTTCGAATAATGGGGGCACGTCAAAATTTAGCTTTGTACCCTAACATTAGATATTTTACCCTTGCTCGGCAAATATTACGTTATCAAGAAAATTTGTTGGCTTGTTAAGATTGTTCATTAAATGTCAATCAAAAGAAAGTAATAAGATATTTTACGAAGGGAATAATTTCTCCCCTAACTCTTAATACCAGACTTGCCAAATTCTCTAAAAATAGTTATCGCCAAAAAGTAACAACAGCAATTGATATAAACAGTAACGTTCAATGATTTTCCTTCTTGAAGAAAAGTCTGCGTTAGAGGGAATCGGTTAGAGAAGAACCAATAACTGGCGTGCGGTAAATAAATAAATCACTGATGTGCAGTAGGGAACAACTCTACCTTTTAGTCTTACCGAAAGACACACGCATTGTAAATTACGTTCCACATCTAGAAGATAGGTATTATTTAACCTAACTAGAAGTACAGAGTGCCCACTTAAAATGAGGTGAAGAGATCAAATAACCAGATTTGAAGGAACATCATCAATATTGGAACAGTAAATAACTAGTTATAGAATTTGGGGATAGATCTACATGATACATTTTTCATGAGTTGAAACGAACAGGACGAGTGATATATGGGTATTAACGGGTTAAAGTTATTTCCTCAAATCCCAAGGTTTAGCCTGAGTAGAATGATTGTCCTTCACAGAATATCTCCTGGCACATCTGTCTGGGTGTAGAGAACTGATGAAATGGCCAGATCACTGAAGAGAACAGAAGGGCCTAGACTTGCATAACGTCCCAGTTAAATGAGATTTTAAATGAAATTCAACCAAGTTAACCAAAAACGACCACATGGTCTTTAAGCGTTGGTGGTCAGCGGTTGTTAAGTTGCTGTCAGGTTCAGTATGCGTACCAGGAGGGAGTGATGAACTCGCCGCTCGGCTGGTTCGAGGTGTCTGGCCATCGTGACGTCACGACGTGAAAAGCGCGCGAGTTTGCCGAGTCTTCAAAAATGGCGCTGGCAACTATGTTAGAGTTCGGGCTACAAACGTATTTTTTGTGCTACTAAGCTTTCAGCTAAGCTTGTTTTCTTGGGTAATGGAATTTTAGTCATCCCTTTTTTCGATATAGGTAAGTGGCTCTTTGTCTTAACGTTAAAATCACACTTATATAATGTTTTAAGAGTCATGTTTACTCTCTGGGATCGAAGAATTATGCGGGAAAATTGTTATTGTCCGCGTCCCAAAAAGTGTGTTTATTTCAGTTATATACCACAGGGAAACTTGAAACTTGGCTACGGACAAGCCTATAGTTTAACAAAAGCACCCAAGTTGAAACAAGTGGTATAGTATTTGCCAAAAAAACGATCAGTCCGTTTGTTTAGCTGAGTATAATAGAAGGCGAACCTAGAAGGGTATGTTTAGCACTTAAAAGTTAACTTTTCTTACAGTATTTGCTTCCATCTTCTGTATAAGGAAAGAATAGTGATATTTAATTGCTAGGGAAAGAGTAATCGAACTTAGTAAATTCTTGCCACCTCATTTAACCCGTGTAAACTACACTTTTGCAGAACAACATAAAAATCTGAATCAGCTCGCAAATTATGCGGGCGCCTGAGGAAACAAGTCTTCGCTGATCTGGTTCTGTACTTTTTTATGAAAACTAATAAATATATTTGAGTACCATTTGGATCAGTGATTCAGTGATTTATTCTCAATACCTCCAGTTTCCTCTAGATTCAGTTGCTGTCCACGTTGCATAGTGTTTTAGAAAGAGTTTGACCGTCTACTTGATCCACAACTAGCTACAACTGACGATGACCGTTTCGCAAATAAATTGAATTGGACCTGTCATTTGATTTTCACAGATTAATTACTTTTAAAACAGTCAAACTGAGGACCATTCTAGTAAAGAGAGAGCCTTGTTAACCCTTAACATCAGTAACCTGAGAAAGTTGGCGTTTTAGATAAACTGTGGTTTTTTATAATTATTCGATAAGAGATCAGCAGAAATTTGGCCGGAAAGCCGGCGTGTCAGCTGTTTTGCCTCGCCTCCAGCAAATGTTGTCATCTTTGTCGTTTTTTACAAGATAGTTTAGCAAATTAAGGAATTACTGTGGTCCATTATTAACTTCGAACCAAGCAGATGAATTCACAGTAAACGTTTCTTTGTATTGGAGTATTCTTCTCCACATTTTAATGATGTTTAAAGCCACTGATCATTTTAATGAAAGTGTTAAGCAATTTTATTTTCCTAAAATTGGAAAGAGTTTATACATATAAAAGTTATGTTTTTGTCTCCAAGCGACACATCTTAGGGTTTGTGAGATACAGCTTCTGAAAGGTGATCTTGATCACGATTTCAATCGATCGACCAAAGCGTCCATGAAATCTTTTGAGTCTTATCGCCAATTGGTTATTTTGTTTTGAGGACCAATTTGCATTAAGAATACTTTTTATGTTATAGCATGCAGCATACCTTTCGTTCTTTTATTGTTTTGATCTGTTCTTTTTGAGAAACTGGACTGTAAACATTTGCGAGGAAGCCATTTGTTAGCTTTCCTTTGAATTTCCGCGGCAGATTTATATGTGACGTCACGATGGCCAGACACCTCGGTTTTTCATTCGCCAATACCGGCGCTTGTGCCCAGGCCCAAGTTCATCACTCCCTCCTGATGCGTACTTTTACTGCAAATAGCGTGCGGTGAACCGCTCGTATCGTCGAGGTATTTATTTGGCTTCTGCAGGTGTCTTCTACCCATCCCTCCCTCTCTTTCTTTGCCTAATTTTACTACATCTCCACTGACTGAGTCAGTGTGACGGGTGCCAGGGCGTGTGGGGCTTATGGCTGGGTTGGGGGATTTGCCAGCAACGGAGTAGTATAAACTAAATTCAATTTTGAGACGACATTACGGCTTTATAATGACGGCTAGTTGGGAGAAAATATATTCCGTATTGGGCGGAGTCGCGAAGCGAAGAAGCCCAATACGGAATATATTTTCTCCCAACGCAGTCAAAGCCGTAATGTCGTCTCAAAATCTAATTTAGTTTTTATCGCGATCCATGTCTCTTTTTCGCGAAAAAACAAAAAGCCAGCGCATTAATTTCTGTTGATCAAATTCTTGCTCACGAAACCAATTTTGGTTTTGCAGCAAAATGCTTGAATTCTCCGCTTTTTCAACCAAAAATTGCTTACTGAAACAAAATAAACTCTTTCAAAGCATGAACATAATTTTTTTCAAACGACAGGGATCGACAAAATAATAGAATAACGTGAAAATCAACTTTTTTCTAGGCTGAAAGTAGACCACAAATGATAACGCAAGACAGCGCGCGCATCGCGAAATAAAAACCGAAAAAACAAACTTACAAACTGTTTCTCAAGCAAAATACACTGTTTCTCAAGCAAAATACACAGTTTTAAAGTTTTAGCACTTACATTTTGGCAATCTGTCAAGGAAAGCTGCTTTAGGGATGAACCACATTGTAATAAAGGTTTTCCAACGATATTACTGAGCAAAAACTAAACTGTCGCCGGCGGTTTTGTAAAGAAAAATTATGAAGTTTGACCTTGGCCGCGTTGTCATGACAGTTTTTGAACCAATCACAAGCCAGCATTTTGAGACGACATTATCACAAAATAACGTCGTCTCAAACGCAATCGAAAGAGACCACTGGATCGCGATAATCCATCTGGAGGCCGGCTGACCACAGTGGAGTCCCCTGGATATCCTGGGCACCCAACAGCCATTATGTTATGCGAGGCACTTGGTTAATTTGAGTTATCCCTGAAAAAAAATACTGAGCATAGTACAACATATATACCTTTGTTTGATTTATGAGAACAATAGCTTCATTAGTGAGACTAGTAATTGTCTCAATCCTGGGTCCCATTTGATTGAACTCTGCCATTGAAACAAGAAGACTTCCTTCTGCTTCCATCACCGTCTTATTGAGGTTTGTTGACATATTTCTGTGAGCTGTAACGTTGTATTCCGCTGACGTAGCTAAAGCAGACACCGACTGTACATTGCCTAACTCCTCATCAACTTGCCGCATTTCGCTCTCATATGACTTGTGCAAGATACCATTTATACCACCTAGCACACTATCAGCATGGGTCTTTAGACTTGTCAACTGAGTCAGTATGTCTGCAACTGTGGCGTTTAATGCTGAAATATAACAACAATAACATCGGATGATCAATCACATTTCACAAACGCAACACAATCTAAACTGAGAGAAAACAAGTGACATTTTTGTTCATACATCTTAAGCGTGCATTTTGCATTTTAGCGTGTTAGAAGTATGAACATTATACATTTTACAGTCATCCTAAATGGGAACGTTTGAAATCTTTTCAACGACACCTTTGTGGATAAACCGTAAATTTACACTGTTTCAAAAAAAAAAAAGTGAAACAGCGGAGAGTATTTTGGGATAGAAGGAGTTTCATGTGCAGACATCGCTCAGCTCACCTGTGACATTGCCCTTTGCAGCTTGTGTGTTGGCATTCAGCTCCCGAATGCGGCTCAACTCTCGAGATACAAGGACTTGCAAATCTGCGCTTTCCTGCGTTGTTTTTGACAACTGAAGAAACAAAACCATAATAAATACCCTTTCTACAACGTTCAAATACAAGCAGCAACTTACATTTTGATTGTGCATCAAGGTGACTACTTTAAGCAACTGCTTGGTTTGCGAAGTTTTCTTTTACTGTGCTTTTGTAACATCCCACAACATTATTTCTGCTTCCAAACTTTTAGATGACCAGTTTGATTCGGAGAGAATCAGCTTAGTTTTTAGCAGCATGACTTTTCTGGTGCTTTAACTTATACCTTCTACAATGATCAAAGTAACATCCGCTTAGCAAGAACAAGTTTTCTAAATTTAGTGCCACTGAAATATGGACGGCACCATGCAATTCTTCTTCTCAATAGATTTCATTGGAATGGCCGTACGCTAATTTTATCAACAAGCTTAAGAGTTTAGAATGACATAACACGACTCAATCTTTTATTCTAGGTGCCATATAGTACTTATTCTTTACAGTTTTCAGAATCTCACCAAGGCTTGCATTTCACTAATTGTCTTGTTTAGTTCACTGTCCTTTAGCTGAGTGATGTTGTTAAGAAGTCCTTTTACAACCTCATCAAATTCTGCTGATGATTGCTAAAACAAAAGAAGACAATACAGTTGAATTATCAAACCTTAAGCATCATGGAAATTTTAAGCTCTTTGCTGTGACGACTTAGAGAAAACAGAATCGTTTTCAATTAGTAATAAATACCAGATTTTATGTTGACTTCACTTAAGTGCACTTTCTTCCCTCGCATATTTTCATGGTGTTGTGGTTTGTTCATTTTATTTCATTTGCATTTGCACATGATTACCCAAAGGAAATTTTTTAGCTTTCATATGGCTTTCATTTTCTTTATTTTTTACGTTGGACATTTGAACGTTCAGGCTTAAGACTAACTTTTCAGCTTAGTAGCCTAGTGGCTAGTGAGAGGTTTGATTTCACTAGCCAAAATAAATTTTCACTAGCCAGACTGTTTTTTTTGCATAATCTCGTACTGTGTTCAATATGTGTAATTTTTAGCCGAGTTAAGTACTGTAAACATGCCTTTCTGTAATCTCAAGAGTGAAGAACTGGAATGTTGACCATTCTTTCCAACGCATACAAATACAAAGTATTCGTGCATTCAGGGCAAATTAGCAGGCACGATGTTATTCATGCCTCTCTTTTCCGTTTCGGTTATCATGACCAATATCGAGAAAAGTTACCTTATATGAGCATGTCACCGTACGGAGAAACGTTGGGAAGACACATATCTTATTAGATGTTTCGATGTGAAGTATCGGCGTATATTTTTCGTACGAGTTGTGCTGTATTTTGAGGGCTCGTCAAAATACAAACAACGAGTAAAAATATACGGCAATACTTCACACCGAAACATCTAATAAGAGATTTATTATCCAACTTAACCTTTTTCACCTTTTTCAGTAACTTGAAAGAAAACCAGAAGTGTAAAAGGATGAGCGCGCGCACGGTACTGTGCAATAACCAACAGTACAATATCGCGGGATATTTGTACTCGTTTCGCGCGCTTTCTGTACAATAACTATAACAGTTGGATAACAAAAGAGTAACACTGTACGAACAATGTAATTAAGGTAAGGAGAAAGACATGACTGATACAGCACTCAGTTCACGTATGGAAAAATGTCTGCAAGAGAAGAGTAGTGAATTATGAGTGTATTTTAGTGCGGAGAAACGTTGAGCAGACGAAGCTAATAAGTTTCGAACTTACTAAGGTACGGAGAAACGTTGAGAAGTCATATCGAACACGTTGGTTGCAAATGTACTACAGTAGGGAGAAACACTGCCAACGTACCAAGGTACAGAGACAGGTTGAGGAGACACTGAGGCTAATAAAATATGCAACTACTAACTTACGGAGAAACGTTATTAGACAAAACTAATTCCATAAGAACGTGTAACGTACGGAAGAACGCCGAATGGACAAAAGTATTCGGTGGGACAATAGATTACGGAAGACAACTAATATCGCACTAACGTACAGATAAACGTTGAGAAGACAAGACTCATACCGGTATGAACATACTAACGTACAGAGAAACGCTTAGAAGTGTAGACTTATCGTACGAATCAGTGCACTAAGGCACACTGAAAACCTTGGGAAGAAAAGACCAGTATCGTGCGAACGTACAAACGGCGTACGGAGAAGCGTTGAAAACGCAAGATGTGAAGACAAGACTAATATCATACGAACGACGTTACGTGGAGAGAAATGCTGCATGGGAAGAGAAACTATCATTGCACAAACGTAGTAATGAATGGAAAAAAGTTGACAAGAGAAGACGTACTAACGAACGAAACTAGACTTATTTCATATGAATGAACCAACGGACCTTTCAAGGAAACGTACGGTGAAATGTTCTGAAGACGGCTAATTTCGTTGGAGCGTACTAATGACAGAGAAACGTTGTTAACTGAGACAAGAATTAGTAAGGAGAAACGTTGAGAGGACAAAATAAGTATCATACGAATATTACTTATGATATCCTTTTACGGAAGAAGTTTTAGTTTCTGTTCACTCAATTTGCTTTTGGGATCGGATCATCAGAAGTATACAGCTGAGTATAGTCAGTTTGGTTTCCATCTGGTACCTTGGTGCTTTGAAATTTTCACTAGCCAAAATGGCTAGTGAAAGCGCAAAACCTACTAGCCAAAACGGAATTTTTACTAGTCTGTGACTAGTTGGCTACCGTTAGTCTTGAGCCCTGACTTTTCTCAACTTTGCTGTTTTAGAAAAAACCACACTGAGTACTGTGAAAATGTTACGCCCGCGAAATTGGAGGGCCAATTTTGCAAGGTATTCATGATAATACTAACCATGTAGAAGTGAAGCCATTAGCCATGGTACTTAAGTTTTAGTCTTACAACAGTCGTCAGGGGCCCGATCCATTTCTTATCGATTGGTAGTAACTATTTAGTATAAGCTTGCTGATGTGTTCCATAAGACATTAGATATTTTAAAATCTGGCTTACAAAATCAATAAAACTGAGCCTCTACTGAAGAACACTGTGCACACAAAGTAGTTTTAGGGCCAGGTAAGTTATCGGGAGTTTCCAAAAATGAGTCCAAGAAAACTGTCGTAGTCTGGAAAAACCTGCCGGTTTTCAGTTATTGGCACACTGACTGGAGAGACCTACCTGAGCTGCTGTGATAACCCTCTCTACTTCAGTCAACTCAGGCCATAACTGCTTCAGGTTAGAAACTGTATCCGCGCCATCTCTTGCTTTTTTCAAGATCGCTAGAGTTGTGTTAAGATCTCCCTGTAAACCAAGTCTGGTGCAAAGTGGGCATGCTACAAAAACAAGAATATATTGTTACGCTCTCGTGTAACTCACACACGCTGACTGTGCTAGATCTCATGCAGAGTGTTTCAGCCTCGACTTTGAGACAATAACTGTATTCAAGTTGGCGATTTTCTCTTCATCAGACCTTGCATTTGTAGTGGTACATCCAGCAGTAAGCCTCATGAGATACATGTTTAGAGATGCTTCAAAACTCCGAAGGAGCTATGCGAGGAATATCTACCAACTCCATATAACAAGCATTTGACTCACAACATTCTTTTTGCTGAAATTAAGGGTCAAAAACACTTGAAAACATCACAAGTTACATCTTTAGATCTCTGTGGTCTGTGATTAGTTAACCTGGTTATTAGTCTTGGTTGATGTCAAAGACATTGTACATATAGTTATATTGCTTTCATTGAATTCACACAGTCACATCAAGCTTGTAGTCATAAAAATCTTTATACATGGTGACTATGGTAGCATACGTAAACCTGGATGTATCAACCTTCCCAACACACTAATGTCACACATATACGTAACGGGACCAAGGTGTGTTAGGCTGTCTACACTATACCGAATAGCACTCATGCTGGCATAAAAACTACATCAGATAGTTCACACATAAAACACTGATTTCAGCATAATTTTTGCGCCGTAGCGATACTGCGTTGCTTCGATCTTGGAAGTGATTCGTCATGTATCGGGCAGTGAGAACAGGGAATCGATCCAAAGCAGAAGCCAATGACCAGAAGTGTGGCTTGGAACCTACTGAAAAGATGGCAGCCGTATGTTCCAGTTTCAGTCCATTTCTGTTTACAGCGAGCCAGAGAATTTTTTGCGCGGCACAATAAGTTATCCGGCCATAGCCTTGCTTCACGAGTTGATCACATGCTCCGCCTCTCAAACTACGCTTGTAGTGAATCACACTATCCTTACAAATAAAGAAGTGAGTGCATCACCCTCCCTAACAAACTATTCTCTCACACGTAACGTGTACTTACAGTCACAGCCGTTTCCTGAGAAGTTGGTGTGTTGTACCATGCAGCGGTCACATGTTCTACTTGTCACGCCACGCTTGCAGTCACACTGACCGGATGTGCGATCACATCGTGAGAAATTGTAGGCACCAGTTTCATTGCATCTACAGTCTGAGTATTCAAATACAAAATGGCGTTAAATAGAAGTATGTGCTTGGTAGTGATGCGTTTGTTTATTATGTAATTTTAATATACAACAGCGAAAGTCCACTGCCAGTTGACATTACCATGGACAAATTATCTTGGTTAAGGCACCTTTCTTACGACTACAAGAACTTCCCTTATTTTAAACGATGCTTTGATTTAGCAATTTGAAAACAATGGTATTTAGCAAAGAGCTTAATTCGCGATTGTGTGAAGTGTCGGCGAAGAAAAACCAACAGATTTTGGCGTCAAAAAGTAACCAAAAATGAACACGACAAAACGAGTTGTCGCCTTTTAAGTTTACTCAGTTGCTGTGTAGAAATGTCTCACCATATTATCACGTCTTACCTTGACATGTAGCATTAGGAAGCCCAAAGAATCCCCACTCACACAGGTCACACTTTTCACCCAAGGTGTGGTTTTTACACTCGCAGATTCCTGACCCGTTACACTGAAGTGAACTTGATCCAAATTTGTTGCATCCACAAGGTGTACAACCACTTGAGGTGAAGTTATAACTGTAAGGCTACAAAGACAGATGAGAAACAAGGCACACGAAGGTTAAGTTTTGCTTCCCGTGAACTGACGCGCTATTTGCAATTTACAAAAGCACACTCAACAAACTTGAATGATAATTTTGTAACTTGCAATACGGAGGAAGATCTCAAAATCAAACCGTCTAGGGCGAAACAAAACCGTTCAAGTTGAGGAAAGTTAATGTTATTGGGCAGGGCAAGCGGGCAAGCGTTATATACACCTGATTGATAAAACGTTGTTGGGTGCAAAGTATTAACCATGAACGATCCAGCAGGATGGAACTCTGCATGGGTCGAAAGCACTGACAAGCTTGCTACTCAGTTCCATATATTGATATTCAAGTTATTTTTATTTCTAAGAAGGTTGTGGATTAGATTTGGGTATATTGTGTCAATATTATCTCGACGGTGCCAGAAAACCATTGGTTCGTATCGTTCATAGTATAAGCTTTTCACACGACAACGTTTTTTCCGTTAGGTGTATATTTAGTACGAGTTACAGTTAGAGAGACGTTAGGAGTCATCGGGGATTCGTATTAACGAGTTTCTCCTGTAAAACATCCCAATCAGCACTACTGCGTCATTGGTTTTCATTCAATAATCTCTTCCTCCGATTCATATATCAATTATTAGTATAAATCTACTAGCGTTCTATCATAAATGCTGCAATCTGATTGGTTACCCTACTCGCTATCTATTCCATGATAGATAGTGAATAGCGAAAGGTGAGCAGCGGGCGCAGTCTTATACTTCAAAACAACAATGCAATGTAGTAAAACTTTTCCCTTTAGTGGAATATTAATCAAGATTTATACTAAAACAATTAGATTATTCGCTCTCGATTTCTATGCAAGATAGTTGATTCGGGCTTCGGCCTCCTCAACTATCACGTGATAGAAATCTCGAGCTCAAAATCTAATTGTTAATTATGCTTCATGTAGTCGTTATTTTTTCGTCCCACGATTTATTTCTCACCTCACACTTGGAACAGTTCATTCCTGTCACGTGAGGCTTGCACTCACACTGTCCAGTCACGTGATTACACACATTGTGGTACGCACCAATCCCATCACAAACACAAGCTGTGAAACAATTAATTCAGTAGACGGTAAATACATAACAGTAAACTTCATCGTATCGGAATTGCAATACCTCTTTAAGCTGACCAGATGTTTTAGCAAATTGTCAAAATTATTCTTGCCTTAAAGTCAGGTTTGTTTCATAACTCACTTAACTTCCCGTTCTCGCTTTTGATTCACCATAACTACCTAGCTGGTATAATACCGTTCCACGACCCAGTTAGCCTAATTCCCCAACTCACTTTCCTTTTAGCGGCTGCCACGCAGAGTACGACAACTTTCCAGGCCTGCAAAATGAAGTCTAAAATTCCAAGATTTTCCAGCTTTTCCATGACCTGTACAAGCCCTGCAAAACTCCACACTGACTCAACAAATCTCAGTTTACATCCACGCGACAAGTTACCTTGGCATTGCTGCTGTGTGGCATTGCCCCATGTTCCATTTTCACAACGTTCACAGTTAAACCCAGTGGTATTATGCTGACAGTTCAGACATTCTCCAGTTGTTGTGTTGCACACATCGGAGTTATTGTTACACTGACATCTTGAGCAGTTTCCTCCTGGTACTAGAGGCTCGCCAAAGAACCCAAGCATACAACTAGAAAACAACAGAAGTTTATGTTAACTGGTACAAACATAGGCACGCAAAGCGTGCGTGAGCTATTTTGTAGCTGTCAATGAGAGGTACGGAAATGGTTATTGAATGAACGTGCGTGTACCAAGGTACACTACTGTGATGTTGGTTATTTGAGTAGCGTTGAGCATTCGAAAAGTATTGGTTTTTAGACAGAGTTTACCTTATAAGTGGAGCTGTGTCCGATATTGTGCAACCTCGTTCCCAGGGCTTCTTACAGATTTGAGGGTGATCAAAGATCAATGTTTGAGTTTATATTAGTGGTTTCGAATTCGTATGCGTCGTTGATCAATAGATGGTACGCTAATGCGTACAAGTGTGGCTTCAAATGACGACAAAACAAGAAGAAAGTGAGATAAAATCTGTAAAATATCTGACAACAGTGTGAATATGGGACAAACAAAATAATACAAAACAGCCCTTTCTGAAGCTCATTCTCAGATGTTTCTCGGCAGCTCAATGGATTGAAATTTAATTTTGTGGCTTTCTAATGGAAAGAATATTTTTCCATGGACAAATATTTTGGATCTAGTAGGAAGCGTAACTTGTCACAAAAATTAATTCTGTAATGTTTGAACCAGAAGAGAATAGCCGATCTTGAGAGTCACGTACGTCTTCTTCTTGCGTGACATCATGCTTGACGAACGTGGCAACTCCCGTATCCAGACAAATACTACCATTTTCGTTCAACCCTGAAGCGTGACGATTTTTTCGCGTATGTTTACGTTTTAAACGTAACGGTTTTGTCTGGTTACGTGTCACTTTAGGCAATGAAACCTTGTCGGTGACGTTGCGAAACTGACAAGGTTCTTGGCGCCATTCGAACATGTTTTGTTCACGTGCTCTGAAACTTTTCAGGTTTTCCGTGCACTTGAGCATGTTTTGTTCACGTGCTTTGAAACTTTATGGTCCGCGAAACGGCCAACATTGAAATTTGTTGTGCTCCAAACTGCACTAACTCCTCGGTGATTTGGGAAAGGGAGATAGATCAGTAGCGGACTTTCAATACTTCGATGAGTTCAAGGTCATCTTCCCGTAATTTTTCAGATGTCAGGCCTCTTTAGGCTTCGCTAATTTTCGCATTTCGTCGCGGTATCTGTGCCATACAGATTTTGCAGTGTTTACGGTCACGCAACTCGTTCGCAAATTGTCTAAAACTCCGCGGAATTTTACCCGTAACTTGTTCACCCCCTTCACTCAGACCCTCACTGATATTAAAAAAACATTCTGTCAATGATGGAACATTTTAAATCTTGATCTAAAGCGACTCCTGGACGGTAACTCCTTCCAAACTTGTTAACTTGTTAACTTTTCTCATCTCCTTCACTGCAAAAAATTAAAGACTTTCATGCGGCAAAACCTGAAAAGTCTCAGAGCACGTGAACAAAACATGTTCGAATGGCGCCAAGAACCTTGTCA
This sequence comes from Siderastrea siderea, assembly GCA_964030785.1. Classification (NCBI taxonomy): domain Eukaryota; kingdom Metazoa; phylum Cnidaria; class Anthozoa; order Scleractinia; family Rhizangiidae; genus Siderastrea; species Siderastrea siderea. The sequence goes on along the minus strand of OZ034966.1, from coordinate 45,676,235 downwards.
GTTTCGCGACATAACCGACAAGGTTTCATTGCCTAAAGTGACATGTAACCAGACAAAACCGTTACGTTTAAAACGTAAACATACGCGAAAAAATCGTCACGCTTCAGGGTTGAACGAAAATGGTAGTATATAGGTAAGCTCTGTTTTATTTTCCACATTATTTCACACGGACTTACATTTAGGAACACACGGCTAAAATCGAGTAATAAGCGTGCCTTGTTAGAAAAGATCATGCCATTGTGTGTCTTGTGCAAGTCTTGCGTGACTAGTCACGTAGCAAACTGACAAAAAAGCCAGAAACATTGCACGTGCTGACATACCGTGTGGTTGACTGTGGCACTAATTTTTTCGGGATTCAAATTTTTATGATTTTCGCGGATTTTTCACGATCCGCAAAAAAAAGTTCCCGCGGAAAAAAATAATTTCCGCAAAAATTTACTCCATTGTCGAAATTTATATACAAACATCGCCTTTTACATGTCATGTAATATTATGTTGGTGCCCATTTACTTTAACCGTCTCTTTCGTTCAAAAATAAAACGAAATTAGAAGGAAACCATTCAGAAATAAAACGATGAAATTGCAGTCGGTACATTACAAGTAATAAGCTGTTAAAAGCTTTAAAGAAAAGGATCGTCTGAAGGTACTCCATTGATTAACTGATTTAACATGTTATAGATCTGCATGTTGTCCACCTGCATTCGATTGTTTATACTCAAAAAACGAGAATGTTATAATTACAAATAGAAGGCGGCTTCCGGAAAATCGCAAAAATTAATTCCAAGAAGAATAAACAGTTTCCCCAATCGCAAAGATTAGTCCTGCAAAACACACAAAAAAAAATCACCATTCACAAAATTAAACTCCCGCAAAAATATTGGTGCCACACGGTAGTGGTCTCAGCTTCGCTGAAGCTACATAATAATCAGTGGTTGTGTTTAGCGAATAAATTTTGTTTTGATGAGCGTTTTGATGTGAAAGTAAGATACAAAATTGGGTGAAAATAATATCAAAGGATGTTTTGTTATGTAGAGAGGTGGTAATGGGCAAAGGAATCGTTGGAATTTTAAATGAGCGAATTCGAGAATAATGGAGTGGTTGGCCTGTGTGGTAAACAACGTGAATTTTATCAGGTGGAGTACACGTGATCAACTCAAGGCCAAATTGTGCTTTAATAGGTCCGGGGGGGATTTTATCGTAGGGCCAGGCAGTCATGTGATGATGTTTAGTGTGGGTCGTTTCACGTGTAAAGAACGTGTTATGTTGATTGAGCGTGAGATCAGATTACTGTTTTGTGTAAACAAGTGGTGTTTTGTCACGTACAAACATGTGATGAGACAAAGTTCAATGGCGAGTCACGAGACTTTCAGGAGACTGTCATAAGTTCGTTTTCGGCGCTTTTTATTGGCTTTCGTGGCAGCTAGAGTTGAGTAAAACTTAAAAGGAAGCGGGGAATGAGTAAATTTGTACGTTTTTCGTAATCTGAAAAATGATAACCGATGTTTGTGTCTATAAGACTGTGAAACGAATCTTGCGTAGAGCTGTTGCGTTTTTGTCTTCGTATTGGAGGTGATAATTGTTTTGATTTGATTTGATTTGATTGTCTGCTGATCTTTCCGCTCAAACTTTGTACAAACAATCCCGCTACCGCCACGCAGCCTAACCAGAAACCCATTTCTCTGATAAGTCACCTCTAACTTTGTGCTTAGCAAGTCGCACGTACGAGCAACGTTTATGCCACCCATACAATGTTTTTCCTTGTCGACCTTGTGCCTTTGACGGACCTAGTGATTGAGTGGCATGGGCATTAATTTTAAAACCTACCAAAAGGTGCGAACAATAATTCGTTTTAGTTCGAAATTCACGATTCTGCCCATTTTATACCTTCAAACTATTTGCCATCTATTTACCATCATTTACTATGGGACATCCCTGCAGAGAAGTCATGTTATTTCTCACACTCTAAAGTTGAACCATATAACTCAAAACGTAAGTTGTGCGCATGCGTACAGAGGATTATTTACTAGAACTCGCTTCCGCTCACGTGTAAACCGGGTTTGTGCTGACGATTCGTTTTCTAAGGAAGTCTACCACAAGGAAGCCAGCCATTTCTGTTTGATATATAAATATCCAACATCAAGCGAATGAAATCAGGACACTTTCGTAGTGTCGCTTTAGTAGCAGAATTTTCCGTGCGTTCTCATCTGCATTTTTGTTCCGGCCCCGACAACTAGCCTTTCGGTAAAATTCGACAGTCGTCGGGAATGCCGAACATTGGCCACCCAAAAAAGAACCAACCAAAGAACCAACCTTCCCAGAAACTTGAGGCTGCACGCCGACTATGAGGCTATTTTGTAGACAAAATAGCTCAATAAATTGTCGAAGGTATAAAGAGCCAGTCAATCTTTCTAAGCATGGTAATTGAAGTGACAAAGAGCTAGATAAAGACGACTGAAGAATTGCACTGGACAGACGAGTCAACAAGTACTGGTTGTCGTCACAAGCTACAAGTAGATACAGTATATACAGTATGATGCAGTTACAACGAATGTCCACGACCTGTGCATATACCAGCGCCAATTACTCTACAAAACAAGCCAAATCCTGAATCGGCCTGTAGTGTGTTTTTATAACAGCATTCAGATAAACTACTGCAGTGTCCTTACCTTCCACAAATATCACCTTCATATCCCTCAGAACAGTTGAGACACATTGGGCGACCATCAACTCCACCCACACAGAGAGAACTGAAACGTTACAAAAGGAATTAGTCAAAACATTTCTTGGTTACAAATTGATCAATTCCAGCAGCCTCGTTCCCAGGGTCTCATCTCCACGGGACTGTAACAGATGAAATCGTGAGCTATCGAGCCATCGATACTTGTAAGGTGTTATTTGAAAGTTGGCTTGTCTCGTCATTTGTTGGTAAATAAATGCATGTACTTTGTTTTCCAATAACTTTTGAGTAGTGAGCTCTGTACATATTCCCCTGCATGCCTATATACACGTTTTAAGATTCATTAGTGCAGTCGAAGTTCTCCTTGCGACTACTCTCGTAAGCGACCAGCTCTAGTTACAACCAGCATTGAAAAAGTCTGTTTGAATCGCCACTTAAACTTTGCAATTGAAAGCTCTCGTAGCCGACCGCTCCCGTAAGCGACCGCGACCACTTTTGTGAATTACCGACTGGTCTTTTCCTTTGTTTTAAAGTTCTCGTAAACGACCACTCAGTCAACACTTTTTTGAAACATTCACTTCTTGATCATATTAGCACATAGCGGAAGCGCTGATGGTTCGTTGACTTATACATACGCAAACCTTTTCTGTGATAGGCAATAATAAACTATTTAATATTATTACTACAATAATATTGGTAACCAACAACTTATGCCAAGCTTGGTGCTAAAAACGCTCGTAAGCGACCACCCTCTATTGTTTTATCACGTGGTCGCTACCAAAAGCCCATTCTTATAAGCGACCAGCTCTAGTTGCGACCACTTTTCTGAATTCCCGAGGTGGTTGCTTACATGAGCTTCGACTGTACTTCGAAAAGCATTCAGGACTCACGTTGTTGTCCTTGGACTCTCACATGGACATTTCTTGCAGTCGCCAGGAGTTCCATCAGTAGCATTACCATAAAAACCATCCAAACAGATCTCACAATGAAAGCCTGTAGTGTTGTGAGCACAGTTCTGATGACAAAATGGACCATGTTCAGTGATTTAATTACCTTTAAAGTGTAACAGAAAAAAAACTACTAGAAAACGTGGTTTATCAAAGGCGAGCCCTAACAGCCCTTGCATTTTCAGTATTTTACGATACAGTAAGAAATGACATGCATTTTATAAAATTGCGTTAGCTGTATATTTGCGTCACTACTTGTCAAAAGGTGATCCCCAACTAAATGTCCAGGATGAAAGGTTTCCGTTGAATGAACCTTTTATATAATTGCATTTTGTTGAGGTCTAAGCTTATTTTCACTACTAACTCTTGATTCGACAAAATAGACCCAGTGTAAATTCTAGCGATTTTTTTCTCTCTTTATATGAGCTGGATTTCAAATGCGTTAGTTGAAACAACCTGCTGAACCTAATGACAGACCTTTCATAACCAAATAAATTCATTATCATGCGAGTAATTTACTCCAGGATTTTTTTCTTGTTTTATCCAGGAAATAAACTTTAGAAAGCCTCAAGAAGTCCAAGGCCCAAAATGTCTGCCTTATTTTTCAGTTGCCGACATTTGGATAAGCCTTCTTTTTGAGAAAAATGCTATACTTTGTCCTGGAACAATTTGTTTGCTGCTTTGAGCCCTTCAAATGTCCACTACATTTGAATCGAGTCTTCTGGACCTCTCCCATTTGTTTTCACCTTTTCTAAATGCGTATTTTGATCCGTATAATGTCCAAAACCCTCTTGAAAATTGTCGCGTACAACAACCGGTCGGGCCACCATTTTCAAAGCATTTAATTTTGATCGACTACTAAAATCTTTCTAGGGTCCCCTAAAACCTCCAAATGTAAGCGTCGTGGAGGCATTGCAATAACCTAGCCATGTTCCCAAGAAAACCAACAAAACATAAGCCCCCTTCCGTCCCCACACCCATAGAATGTCATTACGCAATCAATTATCGTAACCTTGAACAACCTACTAGGACCAAAGTTTGCAGAACTAAAAGACGGCTCCCTCTAGCTAGGGCTGTCTTAACAATGGAGCAAAAGTTATGTGTGCATTTTATACACAAGTGCAATCAATAGGGTAAGAGTTTAGAATGGTGTTTTGTCTGTGATTCTGTTACTCACGAGGGCTGGTTGGAGAAATAGGTGACAACTACATATTACATGTGCATGTATTTTAAAAGCTGTAATTTGAACTCAACGCTGTTTTAGGGATAAAAATATGCATATGGTGGCAGCAAAATGATTGACCTTTCCAATGAGACACTTCCCTAACTTAGACCTTTGTTTTTCTTCTACTGCGCCTGAAGTCACTTCTGTTCACCAATAAGAACGCACACAAAATGTTTTGGTAGGTCCAGAGTGTTGCGTGTTCTGTATATTTCCTGTACACTATTCAGGGGTACGTTTCTCGAAAGTCCCGGTAACTTTTCGGGCGTGACTATGCATTATTTATGTTAATCTTCAGCTACTATTCCTGACAGTTTATTCTAATCATTTTTGAACTTGAAAATGGCGTCATGACGACACCGAAACGTCGTTCGATTTTACCAGCGTTGATTTTTACTTGTTTTTGTATAACGAAACCTTTGCTCACAAGGAGCTATATTCTAAAATCAAAATCTACAGAATGGTGTTGTAGCTCTTAGCCTGCAACCCAGCTCGACTTGTTTCGTCAACTTACAATTTTACTGCTTAGCTTTAAAAACAAACAAAATTTGAATCTTTATGGTAAACCTTGCGCTCATAAAATAGTTTTCCGGGCCCGAAAAGTTATCGGGACTTTCGAGAAACGGGCCCTAGGTCAGAATATGACAAGGCATATCCATCACTCACCAAGCATTGTCCAGTTGCAGGGTCGCAGTCCTCGGAATGTCCATTACAGTTACATTTCTCACATTTTCCAAGGAACGAATCACTTGAAACATTCACTCTGTGATATCCCCTGGCACAACGCTAATAAAAGTGAGAACAAATATACCATACCTTATTAAATTTGACAATTGAAGATATTGCGGCAAGAAAATCTTGCTTTTTCTGCACACAAAAAATGATGTTCTTATCAAAATATCACCTAGTTTAGGCTTATTAATTTCAAGATGTCCAACTAGCCACCCAAAACCCAAACTATTCAAATATTGTATATTTTGCCTGAGACATCCCTTACGACATCTTTTTATGGATCCCTTTCAATTCCACCTCGGAAAACTTAAGAAATAAGTAACTTGTGACAAAGACAAAGAAAAGGGAATAACCTAGGGAATAACCTAGACATAGTTTCGATTCTTTGTTGGTCCTCCTGATCGAGCAATATCTAAATCCGCACAAAATGATTTGAGTTTTTATACTGTAATCGTGTTGAGTTTCCACCCTTCCCGAGGAGTACCTCTAGGCATACATATGGACCCATTCTCGGAGATATTAAAAATGGACCTTATAATCTTTTATAGTTTAATGTAGAAACGAGCATTCAGGAGAGAAAATTAAAGAGTTTGTGAAACTAAATACATGTTATCTACGTGTTAACTGTAAGATTATCCTCAGCACAAGAAATTTTGGAAGAAACACACCTCACACGACAGGCCAGAGTATCCTACTCCACAACTGCATTGCTCAACATCATCAGCTCTTCCACCACCAGATGATATCTCATCTACTTTAGCAATTTTGACATCTCCAAAACTAAATGTAAAGAAGAAGATCCTCGCAGTTATTAACGCAACTTATGCAGTTGCGAAAAGAAAGCCTGAAAAAATCAGGCTTGCCGGGATTCGAACCCTGACCTCTGCGATCATGACCGGTGCAGCGCTCTAACCAATTGAGCTAACAAGCCATCTGGGAGCTGGTCATTAAATTGGTTCGTAATATACCCGGGAAAGATGAAGATGAAATTATGAATATATGATATTCCTATATTTGAACTGCGGAATGAAGAAATAAATGTAAAGAAGAAGATCCTCGCAGTTATTTAACGCAACTTATGCTGTTACCAAAACTGGTAACAAAATGTACACTAAACTCAGTTTGCTGTTGTTGAAACAGTTTGTTTTGCTGATGAAGTCAAAACGTCTAAAGCGGCTAGAATTTAAAGCTGCTTTAAAAGATCTTTCTTAGATCTCAATTCAAATATTCTTGAATGAAAATGTTATTGTTCTTGTGAGAATCTAGGTTCAATTTCCAGGACTTTGTTCCTCATAAGGCCAAAAAGAAATTTCATCATCATGATGGACTGATGTCCCCCTTCACAGCTGGACGTTATGACCAGTAAGAATTAGGAATCAAAATGGAGTCCCAGCACAACCTCATTCGACTTGATTACCAATTCTCTGGACAATCAAGACAAGACTATCAATTTCATTTGACTGTGGGTACAGTAACTAGGATACCGTAAGCGCTCTATGTTTGCAAAACTAAACCAGTGTTTTTCACTTAGTGTTGACACAAAACAAATTTTCTCTTTAAGAAAACCAAATGTGAATTCAATTACAAACAGTTAAATAGGTGAACTAAATTAAGCAGTTCATATCTACGTTTTACCCGTTTTTTTTTCCCTTTTTATAATTTTTTTTTTCCTTCAGTGCTTTTCCCTAATTTTTTCCTTATATTTATCAGCAAGCAACTATATTCCGAGAAATCAGGTAAAGCAAAAGCTGCAAGTCATTTCACCTTGTAAGGTAAGAGCCCTGGCCTTCGGAATAAAATGATGCAGTGACGAGAAGAGCTTGAAGTCTTGCCAACACAAGAAGAAATTCATCCCTGGACACTGCTGATAAGCTACTACTGTGAATCCAAGAACTCTGCACAACAAAGACAAGTGGCAAAAAAGGGACATGTTGACAATTACGTGCAAAAATCATAGCTATTAGGGATAAATAGCTACAGTAATTAACAATGGCATGCATTTTAGACAACAATGACAATGATCTTTAAAAAATCTAAGCTTTTTCAAAGCCTTTTTGTAACACAACTAATTTTCAAATTAACTGGTGGATCACCATCTTTTGAATGATTTTGCCGTTAACATTGTCATTCCTTATCATTACTAGTGACAACGATAGGACTAAATGATTGACTTAAAGAACACACACCTCTTTCATCAACACTGTTCTCGTAGCTAACTGGGCAGCTGGCACAGATGTAAAGGCATGCTCAATAGAAATGTTCCTTACTCCCTGTGATAATGAAAGAAAACAAAACTTGTTAGTGTGTTTAAAAATGTTTACAGTAAACATCATTCCTAATTGCCATCACTCTAACATAAATCAACAAAACAAACTGTTGTTGTGGTTTAGTAGGTTTTCTTTGAAAAGCTTTCAACCTTTTTTATGGCAAGTTTATTGTCTATTGTCTGCCTCTAGAGGTCTGTTCATTTATTTGTTTTTTGTTGCTTATTCCCTGTTTACCTTCAAGATGATTTTCGGTCGTGAAGTGTGCAGAGTTCCATTCATTAATTCTTTGAAATAAAGCTTCAAACTCAAGTTTCCACCGTAAGCTTCAACCTAGGAAACAAACAAATATCACATAATTATGGTCAATACTAACTAGCATGAAATACAAAAATGTGAGCAAAGGAATTTATAACTGGTTGCTCATTTACACAGAACTGTCTTAACTAAAATTAGAGATAAAATAATATAATTATTATTAAGATGACAAATGGTACACCACAAACAAAATCCCATAAGTTACTTAACAATAATTCCATGAGCTCACATTGGATTTACCGCGATAAATAACCAACTAGACATGTGGCGCCTAGTTGGTTTTAATCAATTCATATCCAACAAGGGGCAGGGGGGGAGAGAGAGTGGAAAAATTGTTTTATTAAATTCTCAACTTCAGCAAATCTTTCTTACTGTAGGTTCCTTGACATATGGTTGGACAAAACTTTTCCTTCGCAGCGAAAAAACGATGGAATGTAAAGACGTGTAACAGGGCATATTAATTCCTAATGAGGCAAAAAGCAGGACTATTTTCTAATAACCTGGTGCTGTGGCATGAACCAATCAAAATGCTAGAAATTCAATAACTAAGACTGAAAATTTAACAAAACAGATATGACATTGCTATTAGTAATGATGTAAAGTGTATGTATGAGTACCAAGAAGTGAGCAATACTGCCTATATAATTTCCATAAACGACATTGCTATTGCTTGTTTAGAATTCTACCGTGTTGCTTTTCTGAGTTGATTCTGTGTATACTAAAAAGATTCTGACTCTGTTGATTCTGATGGCCATGGGAGCCCTTACCAAGCTGTGATCAGTGAAGTTGGACTTTGCTTTCCAGAAAAGAGTTTCATTGGTTGAGATATTTGCTGCAATCAACCTCACAGGTGTACTGTCATCCTACAGAAACAAAAAATTCAGTATTTCAATAAAAGAGGCCAGCTGAAATTTCCCCGGGCTGTTGCATCCTTGAATTATAGTTTATGAATTAGTCCAAAGATGACATGCCTGGGCCCTTGCCCACCAGGCAAGTGAGCATGAAAAGTTACTTGCCTGGCAGGAAAATCTACTTGTCCCAGACGACTGGATGGGACTTTTTTCGAGCCCTGCTTTACGCAAAATAGCGACATCACAAGCACCTACTGTAAGTTCTCCTTACAGTATCACTGCTTGATCACATGCAAAGGTCATGAGAAACAAGGAACTGATCACCATGGACAAGATGTCTTGATGTGCAAGCAAATTCTCCCATTTAGGACTATATGAAGAGTGAGGAGAACATCTATGTTGATATAATTGGGGCTTAAAGGGTAAATCAACGTGGCACCGAACCACTGACCCTCCAATCTTCCAGTTAAAAGTCCAAGATGCTTAAACCAACACAACAGCACAATGCCCCACAGGCAGGGCATTGTATGAAGAGGTGATTAATCAAGATAAAAAAAAAGGAAAAACCGCGAGCTTACCATCACGGTGATTTCAGAGAGTTCAGCTGAGCTATGGCTTTCAACTGTTGATCCTAAATACCAAACATCAAAGCCAACTTCTCTCTGAGAAAAAGAAAAATAATGGCATGTTCACAGTTTATTTGGAGGACCAAAATAAATAAATAAATTTGTAATGGTGTATGTACAGAAGCAAGGATAAATTAAGGCCTCTAACACTGATGTTGTACCTGGTTTCTGTAGTGCATTGTACTGTTACAGTTTGCAGTGATTCCCATACAAACACAATTTGTACATCCTTCAGGGTTACTGCTTGTCAGATAGAAAAATCCACTTTTACACTCGTCACATAGCAAGCCAGCAGAGTTGTTCTGATAGAAATATAAAAGATTGATATTAGTAATGACAGGTACAGGAAGGGCAAAACAACTAGGTAAAAAGAATATAGCCAGCTATTGTAGTTGCCTCTTTGTTGAAGCTGGCTGTCATCAGTGGAAGACCTTTCACATCCCAGGCACCAGCATCCTATACAGTCTGCCAGCTATTGCACAAAAACCTGGTTCTTACCTTACAAGGGCACTGGCCAGAGGATTCTTCGCATACTTCACTCAAGCTTCCATCACCATTGCAAGAACACAGAGAACAGCCCTGACTAGAGAAATTCTTGTATCCATCCATACACTTTGCGCACTTTTCTCCCTGCACACCAGGTTGACAGCTGTCAAAAGGGATCAAGAAAACATTAAAGAAAGAATATTGATGTTGGCATTAACCTTTAATTGTTACTAAAACTGGCTTTCAGATACAACTCCACATAGGCTAAAACTCCAACCAGAGAGGGAAAGCCAAGCTAAACACCTAGCCAAATTTGTCCCTAGCATCTTTCTTGATATTTAAAATGGCAGCGAGAGATGACTCTATCAAGCAGCAGGCCAAAATTATTAATTCCATAAAAGTCTCGTAATGCAATGGAGATTTTTAAGGAGGAATTGATTAAAAATTGAGGAAAGCTTATCATTGGCTGATTTTAAGATCATGTAAGACAACACCAGACATGTTTCCTACAAAAGACATGTGTAGGTTGCTGTACCTGCAAATGCCTGTGGTGAGATTACACTGCAAATCTCTTGATCCAATTGCGCTGCAGTTACAGGCCTGTAAAGAAACAATTTACTACTTTGTAAAATTTTTTCCAATAATTAACTTTTATTGACATGTTTTATGAAAAATAGCTGGGGGCTATACCTCATACCTTGGTAACGATCTCCACCAAACACTTCTCAAGTATAAACAGGAAAAATTTTAGAGTAGAACTAGTTCAAAAATTATGCACTAGTAAAAGCATCCTTACATAACAAAAAAATAAAAAAAAAGAAAAAAGAAAAACATTTTTTGCCACAAAATTCCCCAAAACATCTTTGGTTGCAAATAATTTTTTTAGCCAGAGAAAACTTTTCTTCTGTTTTATATTTTTTGCATACCTGGTAACAGTTACCAAATTACATGTACAACTACTGTTCTACTGTTTTAACATTCTATACTAAAATGGCAAATTTTCTTCATGCAAAATCAATTTAAGATTTTAAGCCAAAATTTTCACTTGCACCAGCTTTCCCAGTCTTCAACGGGGCAGAAAGTGACTCATACAACAAAACTTTTTTGGAAGAGTTTTGCTTGAATGTATTACTCTTAAGTTTATAACACAGGTATTATAGATGTGAAATTAATTACCTGACAGCCAACAGTCTCATTCCATGCCCAGAATGTATGGTTGCACTGGTCACATGTGCGACCAACAGTGTTGGGGGGACACACACACTGCCCAGTGACAGCATCACACACTTTGTTATCTCCGTCACAACCACAGGCTAAAGAAAGCGACAGACACTTAATCCTCTTTTAACCTTTGTACACTGTACAGTGTATCTCAAGGTACAATACGCTCTTGGACATTATTATCTTTACCATTAATACAAAACACATGTACATATATTGCAGTGTTTGTGTGAGTAACAGGTCATGCTTCAAATTTTACACAATCAAGCTATAATTCAAAACATGTATGGTAAGGGAGCGATGGGCTTCAGCTGAAGATTGCAAAAGTTGCAACTGCCAGGAGTAATTTATTATATAACAGTATCCAAAGGAAAACGATGGGTTTCTGTTAAAGATTATGATGAGTATTCGATAAATGGGTTCTTCTGTATTTAAACCTTATCACGGTCACAATAATTACCTGTACATCCTTGTGAAGAGAAGTTGTAGAATCCAGCAATACATTTGTCACACGTCCTTCCTGTTACTCCGGGTTTACAGTGGCACTGACCACCATACTTCTGACAAGTGCTATTAACTGAACCAGTGGCATCACATCTGCATGCTGCAATTAATGATACATGACATCAGCTAGATTTCTTATTGCCATTAATTATCTGTTTCAATTAGCACTACATCACCATTTGAAAACAAGACAGGGACTAACAGCAGGTCTCCACCCGTGTTTTTATGTTAACCACTTGTTAACATTAAATTTTATTCAGGTCTTATGTTTACTTACAGGAGTTGGGTGCAATCATAAATGAGAACTGTTAATGGCTGTTATGTCCACTGTACATGTTGATGTCTAATCTCATCCCTTAGTTGACGTGTAATGCACATTTGAACACGTATGTTTTGTAATAATAATTGTGTGTGCTTAACAAAAATTAAGTGTGCACAGTGCAAGTAGCAATGAATAACTGATTAAGTACAACTGAATACATATAGGAATAAAGCAGCTGAACAGCAAGAAATGGACACAAGGAAAAGAAGGAAACTTAATTAATAATTATTTAACAATAAAAACTTACGCAAAGCTCCTCCGAGATAGTTGACAGTAAGAGAGAAAACTTGAGCAATGCAAAACTCTTCCCGGACAGTTCCAATTCCCATGTCATTGTCTATTACAGAACAGTTGGCCAGGAAGTCTTCCGCTGTAGAATTTCTGAGTAGGACTGGATGAGAAAATTCCTGTGGTAATGCCACCACTTTAACAGGTGCAAAGTGTGTTACAGATGCTCCATAAGTGACATTGACCATTACCGAACCATCAAGAGACATTTCTCCAATAATTGTTGACAAGTTGAAGTAACAACCCTGGGGACAGCTATTGAGGGAAACCTCAGCAGTTTTCAATTGTGTTCTGAAAATGATATTGATCTCAACTGTGACACTGGATGCACTTCTGTAAAATAGAATGAGAGTGAACCAGCCACTTGCATTTACTCCTTGGACAATGTTCAGTGTTGTTGTCCATGTCTTGTTTCCCTATAGGAACAATAAAGGAGCAAGCCATGTTAATTCACATTGTACAATTAAACGAAGGAGTCAATGGAGCCAAAATGGATTAAGCAGCTATGATTACTAACACAATGCTATTCTCTAGAATTTCCGGGTCCCTCAGGTGAGGTACACAGGTACTGAAAGTACAGATGAAGAGTATGCTCATGTAGGGATTTTCCCACTGGTATTGCATGGTGGGCCATTTTCTATTCACTGGGAGGAGTGCATGATGGCCCAAAAGAACACCTGCATAGGAGGCTACATGTACCTCTTGCCCTGCTCCCAGATTCCCCTTGTGACAAATTGAGAGTTCCATGCACATAACCCAGCACACTTGTAAGGATTTCATAGTTAGTGGTATTTCTTAGACTGTTTCAATTTACATGCTACAACTTCGCCATATGCAATATATTAATGTAGTTCTACATATTTTCCTCATGTGTATGCACATGCCACACAACTTGACAAATCAAGTTGTGTGTTTGATCTAATAGCACAGTTTTGCATTGGCAGTAGCATCAGTTACACTGGAGATGATCCTAAATTAAAACTACCGTAACTAAGGAAGTTGATAAAGAAATACCTGCTGAGAAGTGACAACATCTGATGCAGCACTACTAATAAAGTGAAGAGTTGGAAAATAGAATCCACTTTTAGGGCTGAAAGGATCAAAAGGAAAACATCAGTGACACTGTAGATTAAAAGTAAGTACTATACAACAAATATTGAAATGTTTTGTTGCCACTGTATTATTATGTCACCATGTTTTCAAAAATCATGTCATCCTGTTTCTGACCTGTTACACTGTCGCTGTGTAATGTTTCCTCTGCAATCACATTGGCCAGATGTCTTGTTACATACAGGTCCATAAGCACCACCAACATCACAGTCACATTCTACGAACACAAATCAATAATAAATCCAGTCATGCAAGTATCAAAATAATGCACGAGCTGAAAGGGGAAAATGATACAATGGAATATAATACACCATGTACATGTACATTCTGCCGGTACATATGTATTGCCATAAGTTGAGATTACAGATTGGGAGATTAATGAGTGCCAAGATGATCTGGGTTACATAAAGATGTGGGCCTAAGTCGTGTAGTGGAATTATGGGATTCAAATAGTCACGTGACACAAGAGCACATGGAGCGAGAGTCGAGGGAATCGAAGTTGGGGGATCGAGCATTGTCAGTCTTGTCAGCGTTTACCTTGTTTACAGTTTACAGTTATAAAGTTGTGTTAGTTCATTCCGCTGTGGTCACTCTTTATTCCCCCGCAAATCCGTCTACAAGTGGTGGAGAACCCAAAATTTCGTCGGACTCATCATGCCAGCTACGATTGAAGAATTGCAAGGCATCGTGGCTGGACTTGTCAGCGTTGTGAAAGACTTAACCACAAATGTAACTCAAGTAAACCAAACAGTCGGCAACATGGCCGAGGCCGTTCCAGCACCAGTTCAACACGAAAATACACAAGGTCTTCGTATGCCTTCCATCCAGCTTCCTTCGTTTCGTCGAGATAGTGTGGTACAAGACGATATCTCGGAATTTCTCGAGCGGTTCAATCAACAAACCTCACATCTTCCCGCCGGAACACGTTTCTCCCTTCTTGAACAACAGTGTGTTGGCGACTGGCCGAGATCTGTGTTGTCAATAGCTAAAACCACAGAGGGCTACGCAGATAAAGCGGTAGAAGACCAACTTAACATTTGCATCGAACGATTACGTGCAGAATTCGGTGAATCGAAAGAAGACAAGTGCCGCTGATTAGCAGCCGAGTTAAGCGCCATTCAACAAGAGCATGGCGAGTCAGTGGAACAGTTTGCGTTCAAATACAAGAAACTACTGCATCAATTGGAGAAACTTGGCGAAAAGATTGCGAAGGATTGTCCTACCTTTGTTATATCACAGTTTATTTCTAAAGTCAAGCCTAGTATTGCTCAGCAGCTCGTTGTGAAAGCATCAGAATTTGAAACACTCGATAAGGCAGTCGAAGCGGCTCGTCGTGTTGAGTTGTCATTTCAAACTTCGCCCACCGCCTCGAAACCAAATCAGTCGCTCGATGAATGGAAAGTTACACCACCGAATGCGTTTGTTTCCTCGACCTCGGTGAAGTCTCAATATCAGCACTCCCAACGACAGCAGAGGGCTTGTTACACTTGCGGAGAAACTACTCATCTGTCAAGGTACTGTCCAAAATACCGCAAAGACACTCCAAAACAACCGGAGATATGCAGAAATTACAATCGATTTCCCAAATCTAATTGCGAGGAAGACGGCAACAAATGCTCTTATGGCCGACAACACAAGTGCCAACGCTGTAACAAGTGGGGCTGTAAAGCTATCAAACACTCGGAAAATCGCCCATCAAGCACATCTCGCAGCACTGTTCCATCTGATGAGGTAAATTCTCTTAGACAGCAACTCGTAGTCTTATCTACTCGTCTGGAAAAATACGAAGCTCAGTGTACGGAGAAATCCTCGACTTCCATTCCTGCAGGGTCTGAAAACCAAACATCACCCTCCGCTTCACGACCACCACCTCCAGCTTCATTTGATCAGCCATCGACATCTACTCCATTATTTGGATTACCTGCCGTCACCATCCCAGCACATTCAGGAAAGCCAGAAACTCAGTTATGTCAGCGTAATATCTTGTGGACCTCTGTTACATCTGCAGGTGAACCACTGCCCTTGCCATTGGATAGTTGCTGTTCTGTATCCCTTGTGAGCAAAGTACATGCTGATTGTGTTGCATCCAATCGACCTGACCTCAAGTATTGTGCCCTTGAAGAACCCATTTCTGTTACCTCTGCCGATTCAAAGTCTGATCTTAAAGCAGTTGCCACTATGCAAATCCCCATCACATGGGAAAACCAAACAGAAACTGTCTTTACTATGCTCGTAGTTCCAGGTCTCGTATGGCCAATGCTCTTTGGAGAGAACCACCTTCATGCGACTCAAGCATTGGTTGATCATTATGCTCCGTCCATCACCTTTCGCCATCCGAGTATGCAGTTTCGGGTCCAGTGCTCTCTTGACAATCCACTTCAAGGCTTCGCAAACATCTCTGTACCCAATAGCTCCTCATCATGTGAAAGTGGATCAACAGCGCAGAAGCCTCATGTTAGTATTACTTGCCTTCTTACCGGAGCACCGCCACTGGGTGTTAACAAGCATTCACAATCCCTTCACCGTGGCCTTAATTTTGTTACAGTCTGTGTCACCCTTTCTGCAGCTTTAATGGGATACCAAGTAATCCGTCAACCACTTTGGATGGAGGGTAAAGACATTCAACCAGGCGTCAAGGTTCTCAGTGGTCCCTTTGATCTCAGCCAAATTTCAAGTAATGTGACACCTGAAACAGCACGCCCTAGCAGTGATCCATGCTACAATGCTCAGCTCATAGACCTTGCTGAAACACCAGAATCAGTTCTAACAGAAGAAACTCCTGACATGCACATCACATACTGCACAACAATGGCAGTGGAATCTAAGTTGAAGAAGACAAGTATCCCTGAGAATGTCATTCTAGGAAATGTTAGAGACATGACAAAGGATGATGATGCTGTTCTTGAAGAAGCAGCTGACACTACTGCAAAACAACTTGCAGATGGATGGCTTACTTGGGCAAATACTCAGCAGCCACCTCCTTCATTGCAAACTCCAAAGGACACTGAACATAAACATTGCGACTTCGACACAAATTCACTCAGGATGAGATTAAAACAGTAAACATTGAAAAGATTATTGTTGTCCCAGATGAACTTTCAGAAGAAGTAGATTATGATCTCAGAAATAATGAAGAACCACCATCTAACACAGAGACAGTTACCCCTCCTGAATTACCCACTCTAAAGAGTGCAGCGATTGACCCTGATTTGGCAAAGTTAGCATTTGCTTTTGGACATTATTTGAACAGTCTACCAGGTGCAAAGGCATATGCATCAGAATCCTGCAAAGTGGTGTACCAGCAGATTCCAGATGCCCAGGAAATTTTGAAACGTTGCGGAAAACTTAAAGGACTGATTTCAAAGTGCCCTTATCTATCCATGTCTGGAGGCTTACATGGAGGAACTTACTTGTTAAAACTTGACAAAGACATGTTTGCAACTTTAGTTTCGGAAAACTAAAATCCCTTTTAAGAAGGGGTGGACTCATGTGGATTATAGACTGTTAAGATTTTCTTGTTAACTTCGTTTCAAATTTATTCACTATGTACATTGTTAGCTTTTGTCGAAAGTTACTCCCTTTAAGAAGGTGTGGACTGTAGTGGAATTATGGGATTCAAATAGTCACGTGACACAAGAGCACATGGAGCGAGAGTCGAGGGAATCGAAGTTGGGGGATCGAGCATTGTCAGTCTTGTCAGCGTTTACCTTGTTTACAGTTTACAGTTATAAAGTTGTGTTAGTTCATTCCGCTGTGGTCACTCTTTATTCCCCCGCAAATCCGTCTACAGTCGGAGGGGGGGGGGGGGGTGGCTTCAGTTTGCTTTATAGCAACAGCTTAACAATTCCAATGTTCATCACACTGCATTTGCATGATTGATGGAACTCCACAATGACCTAATATATATTTTGTTCAGCCTACCAAAAATGGTCAAAATCCATAATTATATACTAGTAGACAATGAAAAAACCAGTGGTAAAGAAAAAAATTGATGCCTGATTCCAATATTTTGGACAGCAAGCCACCCTTCTTTAGGAAGTTACACTAAAATGTCCATACCCTATTACATTTCAGGCAAATCATACTGTCTTGTCTTAAGTGCTACACATTGGGACCTACATGATGGTTCCCCCTATAATTACTTAAAAATTGCAATTGATTACTTCACCTCATTCAAACTGACACACCAACAGTTTCACGTATTATCAGTGATGCATTAGATCTGCTTTCACCACGAATGATTTCAAACAGAAACTTAAGACATTTTTATTCAGCAAGGCATTTTGTTAGTATAATTAGTTTATATTTAGGTTTTTATATAGTTTTTCTGCAAATTACTTTTATTACTGCCAATTGTAATTAATTTTAGCTAGCGTAGTCTTCGTTTTTGATTCTATAGTCATTGAAAACAGGTTTTTTATTTTTGTATTTACTGTAATGTCTGTAATGCGCATTTGATTATTCTTATAGAAAATGCGCAATATAAATATTAAATATTATTATTATTATTATTATTATGAAAATGTCTATTACATAAAAAAAATGTGTTGTTAGCAATCACCTGTGCAGCCATGAATGTTTTCTTCACGAAGGTCATAGTAGGTGTCTTTACAAGTGAAACAACGTGGTCCTTGGACATTCCTCTTACATGTACAATGGCCATCCACTCCAGGCTCACAGACATTAGATCCATTTACTGTACCAGGCTGGTGACAAGTGCATTCTACAAATCAGGCATACAGAAGAGTCAAACATCATTCAACCAAGGCAAGTGCATCTGATTAAAATGCTCAGGTCACTTGTAGTGGTTTAACCCTTTAAGCCCCAATAGTGACAAGCATCTAATTTCTCCTTACAGTATTAGTACAGGTCATGAGAATAAAGGAAATGATCACCAGTGATCAAATGTCTCGATTTTTAATCAAATTCGCCCAAGTAGTAGCATATGAAATATAAGAAGAATAGTAGGGAGAATATGGATGCTAATATGGGGGCTTAAAGGGTTCATCTACAACAATGGAACCAGTATAGGTATTACTACATTGTATATATAAGGGCTGACAACAAGTGCATTCTATGAATCAGGCAAACTAAACAGTCAGACACCATTTCAGCGAATGAACAAATTATGGGTTAGTTTCTAAAGAAACTGTGGGGCTGAATCTGTGAGGAAGTGAAACAAAAAAACTGGATTTATCAACTGAGTTGAAAGATAGATTGGCCACCACAAAGAAATTCAAAACCTTTCATTTTGAGCATTACAATTCTAGCCCTTGTCAGAGCATTCATCAAACTAGAATGGTGGAGATATGCTATTGGTGAAAACATCATGGTAACTTAAAAAACTCTTGAATTTCTTCATGGTGGCCAATTTTACCGTTGTTATTAACCATTCAAGTAAAGGTGTCTGACAAAACAAGCTCAGATCAACTGCAGTGGTTTCCAAAACAGTAGAATTAACCCTCATGACCACTGATGCACCGAAAAAATGTGGTCCTAGTTTAACTGTGTTGTTAGGTTAACAGGGTTTTTTAACAGGAAAATGATGCTTTTGGGGGGAGAAGGGAGGGCAAGTGGCTGTAGCAGGATGACTGTACCTTGACAACCCTCAGGATTTTCTGCTGACAAATTGTGGTATCCAGGTTTACAGAGGTCACAGCGTCTTCCCATGGTGTTATTTTTACAGATGCAATCTCCTGGTTGCTGAAAGAAACATGCAATAATAACTGTGAGAATGCCAATTTATGAAGCCTTGGTAGTACAATAATCAGACCATGGGCTTTTAAGGTGATCTATTGAAAACAGAAACAGTCAACTACTAATGACTCATTAAACTTACCATTCCTGGACGTGATGGAACAACTGTCTCATCTCGTAGACAGTCCAAATATATAACTCCCGGGAGGGTAGCATTTTTAGTTCCTTCAATGCTACAGTTACAATCTAAGGGGAAAATGTTTTGATAACATCACTAGAAGAACTGAAAGTTTATTACATGGACAGGCCAAATTATTTTTCACTCCCTACTCAACAAAATCAAATACAGCTGGACTTTGCTTTTGTCCGTCAATAAATTGGAAAATTGCAGTTTAAATAAACAGTCTTCTTCTCAAAAACTTTTGCAGCCATTACTGTCAACCAAAAGCAAATCATTAGTTTTTTTTCAATAATCACAAATTTTGTACACAATACGGAGTGGTAAGTCATACCTTTGCAAGCATCTCTGTCCCACTGAGATTTATTTCTTGGTCTATAGTAAAAAGGACTGCACTTTTCACAATTTATTCCTTCAGTGTTGTCCTAGGGGAATCAGGAGAATACATTAATGTTTAACTTAAATAAAGTTAGAGGTATCCTATTAACACTGCATATATTCCACAAATGCAAAGTTTGTCTTTCGTCCAAAAGGAGGCTTGTGTTTTTACGTACAGTAATAACACCCCATAACACAACTACCAATGGACTATATAAAATTTGGTGGCATACAAATTATGATAGTGCAGCCAGATTTAGAAATGATTCTTTTTTTTTAAGAAAATGACTGCCTACGAGCTTTTGTTTGTACCCAAAAGTGGCTATACAAAAAGAATGGGTGCTCTATTCAACAGAGTTGTACCAGATAGGTTTTCACCACACTCTCTGAAATGTCATTCCCTGCATCCTGCATAATCCATTTCATATCATACTTACAGCTAGTGGCCTATTTGACCAAGTGATAGCTCACTTGAGTACAGTGTTGGGTTCTATAATGTATTCATTATATTACAAAACACAAGAATAATGCAAGATGTAGAATGAGAAACATTGAGTCAAAGTGTGAGAATTCTCCATTCTTCTTTTGGTTCTAATCAAGGACACAAAGTTGTCACCTGACAATTTTGACAGACTCCTCCACCAGAATAGTTTCCATGGATGTCTAAGCTTTTGTTCATCTGCGCAACTGTTTCATTATAGACACACACCGCACTGTGGTTGTGACAGTTACAACCTAGAAGAAAGTAAAACAATACTTAATAGCTCTTCTCAAAAATATTTTTTAACCACATTTACCGTATACTAAATGATCTTTTAGACGCCCACTCTCTAATAAACACCTTGTACCCGTTAAATGCCCCTCTGAAAGAGTATTATGAGATCAACCTAGACCTCTCTAATATATGGTCCATACATGCCCATATAGGTCAGGAAGCCCTCAATATCTGTCATTTGTACATGACCGATATTTAACAATTATCCTGCGAAATCGCGCGGAATATCACGTGATACTTAGCCGACCAGGCCGTAGGCCGAGTTGGCTAAATCAGGGGATATTCCGCAAGATTGAGCAGGATAATTGTTTTATTATTCAACAAATTCCCATCGACTACCATTTTCAGAACGAGAAAAACTACGGCTCTATGATGAAAACGCTAAAAGCTAGCAACACATAAGCTTAATAAAAATCAAAACAGAACTTCAAGAAATCGAAGTTTACTACCATTCACTTAAAAAGACTTAAAAAGACAAACTCATGTTTGGAAATGACAAGACAAAGTAAAAAAATTATTGCTACCTTACCGTGAATAAGTCCTCTTCCTGTGAATTAAAATCTTTTCAACTTTATAAAAGTCTTTACAACTTTCCGTGAGCAAGTGTCCTGCTTTGTTCGCAATAGCAGTTTCTTGGTTGAGTTCTCACCGTGAAAATTCCAAGTCAACCTCTGGATATCTTTGTGAGCTGAACCCTTGTAAAAATGGTACCGGGATCTTGGCGGGATCTTGCCAAGATCCCGGCAAGATTCCCGCCGGGATCCCGCCGAGATTTTGGCCGCCGGGATTCCCGGTTCCCGCCGGGATTCTTGGCGGGAGGCGAGATTCCCGGCGGCCAAAATCTCGGCGGGATCCCAGCGGGATCCCGGCGGGAATCTTGCCGGGATTCTTGGCGGGAGGCGGGATTCCCGGCGGCCAAAATCTCGGCGGGATCCCGGCGGGAATCTTGCCGGGATTCTTGGCGGGAGGCGGGATTCCCGGCGGCCAAAATCTCGGCGGGATCCCGGCGGGAATCTTGCCGGGATTCTTGGCGGGAGGCGGGATTCCCGGCGGCCAAAATCTCGGCGGGATCCCGGCGGGAATCTTGCCGGGATTCTTGGCGGGAAACGGGATTCCCGGTGGCCAAAATCTCGGCGGGATCCCGGCGAGAGTCTTGCCGGGATTCTTGGCGGGTAACCGGATATCTCGGTGGGAGTGTTGCCGGGGTTCGCGGCGGGAAACAAAACCCCTTGCGCTCAAAATCTTGCTGAGATCCGGTCGGAAAGCGAAATTCCCGTCAGCCAAAATCTCCGGGGGTTCTGTGTGGAATCTTGCCAGGATTCGCGATGAGAACGTAATTAACATTAATCAAACTACCAGACGCTGACAAAACTATGTCCTATATTGCAGTCCCAAGTATTGTTGTTATCAGCCTTGCACGTGTTTCTTAATTGAATTATCCGTAATGTGGTACTATTTCCATGTGACAATTACGAGAAGACAAAGAATAGTTCACGTGCATGTGTTGTTACTTCAGCGCGCCGAATTTAACGTTTTTGGTTAATTTCCACGTTCCCCATGAAAGCCTCGTGGTGCCAGGAGCGTTGCTGGTGGAAGGAGGCAAGTGTCTTCTTTATTTGCTGTGAAATCCGTAGCATCTGCAGGAGAATAAACCAACGAACAGGAAGAGTTTGATGGTGTTTTGTTTTGTGTTTGTTCGCACTTGCATTTTGTACGCTTACATGTAAACGATATGTGTTCGCGGTTCAGAGAGATCGATTTATTTGTAGTCAAGACAAAGCATGGAATAGTGGCCGTGCAGAAACTCGGGTTCGTTCATGATCATCTAAGAAAAGAACAGTGTGCTGGACGAGAATTGTCAGTGGAAATTTAAATGCTGAGTGAAAGAAACGTGTGAAATCTGAAGTATCTGGCAACGCAGTTTTGCGAAGCACGTTTTACAATTGTCATCAAAGGAACAAATATTGTTTAGTACTCCAAAGTATTCAGAATTTCACGGAACCGCCCCATTGGAGGAGACAGGTGGAAAGGCTTAGGTTTATAACATGCACACCGTTTCAGATTCAAGGTTAATCTACATCGTCATTTCAATATTACTCTTTCTTTAATAAACGTAAGTGTATTAAATTTTGTTAACGCGTTCTGCCTGAACATACGTGCAGGGTTTGTAATTGGGCGAAGCTTATGCAAACACAAATTAAATCGCTAAATACTAGCAAAGGTGGGGAATTTGTGGAAAACAGCTGCGCCGCTTGCATTGCGCTTCAACTTGTTTATAAATGTAAACATGAAATGTGACCATGTAGGTATGAACAGGGATGACCATCTGTTTTTGTATAACCCTAAGAATCCAATAAATTGTATCTAGTAAATAATACCATTATTTTACTTTGTCTTTGTGCTTTATTTTGGATAGTTCAACTGAAAACAGAATGTGCGAGGACCTTTTAAATGAAAACTATGTGCAATTCTAATTAGACTGTCTCAATTTGTTAATTGGAATTTATCTTGCGTAGTTCTTCCTCAACTATTCGCCTTGGGAAAGAATACAAAGGGAGAACACGTTATGGAGAATAAAAAGGTGAAACCGACAACACCGAACAAAGAAAAATAGAATTCAAGGGATTACAAACAAACTATACTTCCCGGTAACTTGAAGCCTCAGTTAAACGAACCTCCCGCCAACTTTATAACTCGAGGTGAACGCTTTTTTCTCTTCACAACATTTCTTTCAGAATTTTGCCCTCGGTAACTCAAACCTTCAAATAACTCGAACCTTTTTTATTTTCCTTAAAGGTTCGAGTAAAGAAACTGAACAAGGAAAATGACAATGTAAAAATAAAGTGTTTGTTTTGTGTCGTCTTCAAGTCTTGCATAAATTAGCTGCTCGGCAAACTGTGGTCACGCAAGTCACGATTATTTTGTTATGACGTAGTGCAAGCTCGTGAAATTGTCGATCGCAAATTATTTATATATTGTTGTTGTTGTTTTGCATCTAAAACTGTTTAACAAGGAACCATTTTCAGTATAAGATTCTGCAACTTGCCGCAAATTCTGAAATTTGTCAGACGTGTCACCTGGCTGTTCTGTTCGCTATCGGGCTAAATTGTGTCAAGTTTACGCAAATCTGGAGAAGACGGCGAAAATTAAGCTTACTTTTGAACTCACAAAATGAATGCTTTAGTAATGTCTAAAAGGAAATTAGTTACAGGTAAGTAAGTTTATTTATACCATCCTCACACATTTTTGTAGGTAAGTCAAGCTTTTTGTCAGTGTGGATTTTTTGTCACAAAGGAGCCTCTGTGTGAAAGACCCGCCAATGGTCAGTTTACTTGACTGAAATCAACATCACCAATTAAAATAAATTAAAGGTTAACAGTGGACGACATATAAAAGGGTTCTTTCAGCGAAAAAAAAAAAACCGCAACGAACAGCAGTACACGCTGAGGCTTTTGAGTGAAATATAAAAGTGAAACTCACTGACCTTTTTCTCACATGTTGGATGCTCGGAGCGACCAGACTCGTCGAAGGAAAGAAACCCAGTTAGCGGCTTCCATCGCGGCAAATTAGTAAGCTGTAGAGACTATAGACGTCCTTTGGAAATTTTTGAAAGCATTTAACTCGAGTGTTTATTCCTCAAATGTAGCTTTGTCCACAATATCTTCTCATCCTTTGTTTATGTTCATTCTCAGTACACTTTAGTGTGGATTGTTTCGCTGGGTTTAGCATGCCGGCCGTTCTCTCGTTGACAACAGTTTCTTGAATTTCTTTCAAAACGTTCTCTTGCTTCAAACTTGACAGAACCATGTTGTTTTCGGTAAAATATTATGTTAAACATTTCAATTTTCCCCTGTACATACAACAAAAAGAAGCCATTTTCAACTTGTTTTGTGGAAAAGTTCTCGCACTTTTCGGGTTACGCGAGCACCGCTCGCCAATGGCGTGATTGAATCAACCAATCAGATTGCTCCATTAACGCAATGGCGGGAGTCAAGGCGGGATTTTTTGGCGCGACTACGGTATTCGGGTACATGGCCGGCAAGCAGCGAAAAAAGTTAAATTCAGAACGACAACATGTTAGTCACAGGAAACAGTATTTAAAAACCCTTGCTTAACTCTTCCGTGGTGGGTTATAAAGAAAGTTCAACAAAGAGATGACATGACATCACCTAGACAGAAGTAGTCATTTAAAATACGGGGATGCGAAAACGAAGTCCTCTGCATAAAAGGTAAGCTTATTAGTGACAACAAATAGACATCAGTGGTCTGATAAAATGAAATGACTTGTAAAACAGAGCCGATCAGCGCCAGCAGCGTTTCTGATCGTTGCTATTTTGGTAGATGTCGCGCGTAGCGGCAAAGCTACAAAACAACCGCCGGTTAACGTTGCTCTTCGTCGATTGTTAGTTTCAGTTATATCGAGATCCAGGAATGATTCTCCTTACGGATACAGCACTGCGTTAATTGTCACTTTAATCACGTTTGTAGATTATAAACTTTTCAAGATTAATAGAGTTCGGGATTATTGACCATCGTCTTTACAATCTCGCACAACGTGCCAGCGCGAACTCCCGCACGATGATCGCCCAATTTTTTTATTCATCAACATAACGAGCCATACAAGATCGCTGTTTGAAACGAACTCTGATAAAAATATCAATCGCAATAGACCTCGCTAATGTTTGCTCGGACTCTACATACCACAACTTGTAATATTTTTTCTGAAGTCTCATCACGGTCAGTTATGAATCTGCGCATCTTGCCAAGATCGTAGTTGTCTTGCCGAGATTACGGTTGTCTTGGCGGGATCACCGAGGTCTTGGCAAGATCACGCCGGGAACCGAAACTCTCGCCGGGATTCTTGCCAAGATCCCGGCCAAGATTTTTTCTTGCCAAGATCCCGTTAGAATCCCGGCGGGGAAATTCCGTTTCCCGGCAAGATTTTTCATTTCCCGGCAAGATCCCGGTAGGAAGCGGGATTCTTGGCGGGATCCCGCCGGGATCCCGGTAGCCATTTTACAAGGGAAGCAAATACTTGTTGACTTTTTGAGAGCATTTAATCGTGGAAAATTTCTTCCAGGGAGTTAAAATTTCCGGAGAACATTGCTAAAACTGCCTCGCTTTTCAAAATGGCTGCCAAACAAGCAATGAAAGAAAATCTGCAGTGCACTTCCAAATATGGTTATTTACGTATATCGCAGGATATCTGTCATGTATGGATGACAGATATTGAGGGCTTCCTTACCATATATGGGCATAGTGACAATTTGTTGAATAATAAGCAGCGATATACGTAGATGACCATATTTGGAAGTGCACTGCAGATCTTTTTTCACGGCTTGTAAGGGTGGCCATTTTGAAAAGCAAGGCAGTTTTAGCAGTGTTCTTTGGAAATTTTAACACCCTGAAAGAAACTTTCCACGACTAAATGCTCTCAAAAAGTCAACAAGTATTTGTTTCAGCTTACAAGGATATCCAGAGGTTGATTTGGAATTTTCATAGTGAGAACTCAACCGAGAAAATGCTATTGCGAGCGAAGCAGAAACTCACTTGCATGCTCATGGAAAGTTGTAAAGTTAAAAAAAATTTTAATTCAAAGAAGAGGACTTATTCTCGGTTAAGGTAGCAATAGTTTTTTTCACTTTGTCTTGTCATTTCCAAACATGTCTGAGTTTGTAAATGAGCCTTTTTAAGTGAATGATAGTAGACTTCAATTTCTCAAAGTTTTGCTTTGGTGTTTATTATGTGTTGCTAGCTGTTAGCGTTTTTATCACAGACCTATGGTTTTTCTCTTTTGAAAATGGAAGTCGATGGGAATTTGTTGAATAATAAAACAATTATCCTGCTCAATCTTGCAAAATATCCCCTGATTTAGCCAGCTCGGCCTACGGCCTCGTCGGCTAAGTATCAGGCGATATTCCGTGCGATTTCGCAGGATAATTGGCAAATAAATGCCCCATCTAGTAAATGCCTGTCAAAAAGAGCAGGTTGAATCAGACAAGTCAATCCGATGAAATTATCCTGCTAATATTCAGTCTAATATTGAAGAAGACAGTGAAATTAAATGTAATAAATGATGATTAGGTACTATGGATATCAAGCTGGACTATGTTGTTATATTAGGGTGTTTTCACTTTCATTGTATAGCAGCCTTTGAATAGAAGAGGAGTTGAACAGTTTGTTTTCATACTTGTTTGGGAAAACAAAATAAATGCCTCTCTCTATTAAACGTCCTGTACCTAATAAACACCCCAAAAATTTCATAAACACCCTGGCTGTTCATTAGATCATTTGCAGTATGATACTTCTAGTTAATTTGCAGACACAAGGTTAGCATACAAGTTGAATTTCAATTTGCATCGTTTTCATTTAACAGGTAACTTACCCCAAGCCCATGAGACATGGTACAACTTTTGTTGATCAATAACTATTGAACATTCAACAAATGTCAAACAGCGTAATGCTGACAACAGATAGGCCATTCAACATCCAGCACCTTTTGTTGAGTGGAACATTAAGGTCGGCTCTAATATTCCACTCAACAATGCGCAAATGTTGAATGCAATGTGTCCAGATGCTCAATTCAAATCTTGAATCATATGGCAAATAAAAACATCAAGTAATTTATCTATCTTGGTGCCATCAAGTCACAACATTGTTCAACATCTGTTAAGCAATAAATGTTGAACAATGTTGGAGTACATGATAGTTTTTACTTGAAACACACAACCATTGGTACACCAGGACACTCCTTACTGGAATTGGAAGCTATTGTAAACCAAGGTCAGCTAAAATTCTAAATTACACCACCTAGGTAGTCCACATTAAACTTCATAAAAAAAATAACAAACAGCTTAAAACAATTTTTAAAAAAAGTTATCCTGAAACATACGTTCACATGCAGCATCTGGATCAGCAACAAGTGGACCCTTGTTTCCTGGTTTCCATGGATACTGATTGAAAGCAGGACAACATGTACCACAGTCAATACCACAGGCTCCTTCCTGGCACCTACACTGGTTGTCACCCAGTGTGGCATTATAGAAACACTGCAAACCATTTCCCTGTCCATTGCAAAGGCAATAAGCATCAACCTCAACTTCTCTCACAGCATAGTGGTGCTGCAAACAAAGTACACAACATCAGATAAGCATTATATTCCAAGCAAAAACTCCTGTTAACCAGAAATTGAAAAGAGGCCATCCTGAAGGCAAACTCTTGAATAACATTCCAAAAGCCTTGGTTTGATTTTCTTATGACTTGCATTCAATACAAGTTTGGTGCTGGCTAATGATCCACTGGTTTGGTATATAATAAAACAACCATTCACCTTTGTATCAGTGAAGAGAGATAGATGTTTCTTCCAGCCGCTTCACAGCTCGGCAAATATCCACCACTATTCACCTCCACTTGGGTGAATAATATTGTTATCAACTTAAAATGAAATATATATTTTTTTAATTTTATGCTACTAAATGTCAACTGTCTTCAAGTTCATAAAATGAATTTAATTAATGAAGTATCAGAAAACTTTCTGAGTGTTAAAGCTGCTACAGTTTTGAAGTTAAATTTAGGGCAATAATCTTGCCCTCTTTTTTAAATAACATACCGTGTACATTAGATAGTAAAATTAGCTCCGGATTGTTTACAAAATAGTATTTCATCAATACCCTTTTGTGATAGAATACATACCCATCTAACTGCAATAACATCAAAGATTCGTGTCAGTGACATGAAGTGCATGCGGACATTGGTCACATTCATCCAGTCCTGTAAAATTTACATGTAATACAGTCATGTTAGTTTCCAGCACCAGAAAAACAACAGATAACAAAATACAACAGAATGTAGAGTCAATAATGACACACACCAGTAATTTATCAGATGGTCTATTGACATCTCCTCGTGGCCCAACCACAAACAAGGATACCTGAAAGATAATGTATCATAATAAATAAGATACCATGAAAAAGAACATTACATGTAACAATGAAGTTGAAGGAAATGAGACAAAATAAATATTTAATTAATTATAGGCAAATCCAAGGTGGGGAGGGGGGAGGAGAACTGACCTGGTAACTAATTACACAATGCATGAAGTGTCTTGTTAATGGTGTGTACATTTTTCACACCTTTTTACATAAAGGACTTCCTGCATGACTCTCTTGGGGACTAACACCTTTGGTGCTCATGAAATACACACCCTCTTTCATAAAAATTTATCTTACATCAAGGGATGTCAGGATCACATAGTTTACATAACACAGGAATTTACTACAATAATTATTTAATCCACACAAAGTCCAAATTATGCCAATTTCACATTTTCAGATAGAGTCATGTAATGATGATAATGACAATGATTATGAAAACTTCTTAATTCCACTGCCAATAAAAAGAAAAACCGTCAGTGACAGAACTTACTGTATCATCTCTATCGACAGACTCTGTCGGATAAACCATACAAAGGACTTGATCTACTCTGACTGGATTGTTTTGAACTGGCCTATTGAACTTCTCTTGGCATTCATCAGCAGTTGACACAAAGAAGTGCCATGGCTGGTAACTCTGACCATAATCACTGGACTTGAAGAAGGATAGTTGACCAGGACGGTAATATTCACCAAATTTTATTACCAGCTTGTTCACATAGTAATACTAAGAAAAAAGAAGATACAAGGTTATCCCAACACACTATGGACAATGAAGTTAATCAAGCAGAGTCAGTGGTATAGCTTTACTCGGTCTCAAAGTCAAATTTTAAGACTAACATATAAAATCTAATAAACAGTTTGTACACTAAACAAGTGAAAAAGGGCAATAAATTTATTTTAAAAATTGTGCAGTTACTCCAAATTGCTAATCCTGAATCAATAGTTAAACATTTTTATTTGTTGTTTCACTGAGATAGTTATGTCAAATGAAAATGTTCAGTCCATTACAAGCAGCCACCCTAAGCATTCAATTGTCAACACATCCCCTGTTGGCCTGCCCACATTGCTCACAATATAGTTGCTCTTCATTATGATACCACCTAATTACTCAGTGAATGCCTGGAACAGGCCACAGAATGGTGGTTTGTTCCAGGTGATTTGAGCTCCCCTAGTAACCTTTTCAAATCAAAGCTTTTGGTACACTATCCAGAATAAGACAAAATACCAGTGACGTGTCAAATTCAACATCAAATTGCATGGGTTCAATATTTTATTTATAATATAGACAAGAGTGTTTTAGTGGAAAATAGACCACTCATAGAGGAATTATCAATGATGTCATTTCCTACATTTAAACTGTTGTTTGTGCAAAAATACTCTTGACTTGTGTGTAATACTCTTATGCAAAAATACTCGTCTCGTGGTAAAAAACAATATTTTACTCACTTACTGCACTCCTTTGTAAAATATCGTTTTACAAAATAAAATTCATGTTCTGGCGCCACCCTGTAATATCCTCTAAATATGAAATCATTATTCATGTAACTTGAAAGTAAACAAATGATAACAAGTGAAAGGATAATGACATTATTTCAATGTCAAAAGATTAACCATTTATGTTGAGCTCCTATTACTTGCTCAGGGTCTGGAAGGGTATTATCGGGATCCGGGATTTGACCAAAATATGGTGCGGGATTCGGGAAAACGCAAAACATCTTGACGGGATTCGGGATTTGACTGCTACCCGGGAAGCGAGATTTGCCAATTGTGCACAGGATGCAGGATTTTTTGCCTGTCTGTCAGGAATTCGGGAAATCGTCACGACCCAAATAAAGGTTCTAGAGGCAAAAGCGAATCAACCAGGCAAGTGCAAAATATCAATCAAATTAAGGGCCAATCTACATCCTACATTTATGAGCTTTTGCAGAAATTAGTCTTTTTTAAATGCATTTTTTGGGAAAGAAAAAACGGGATTCAGGATAGGGATGAAAAAAGAGCGGGATGTGGGATTCTCATGAAAAAGGAGCGGGAATGTGGGATCAGTACCCCCCTTTCAGATCCTGCTTCCTGTACAGTACACACAAGTATTTGGCATGTACATGTTTAACTACTGTAGCAGGCCTAAGGGGTGACAACTTTTAGGCAGTAACTACTTTCAGCTGGCTGTTACCCCAGTTTAGCCAAGTAAAGTTGTGATTAATATATATGTCACAACGAAGTTCTTAATTATTCATAACCTTCTTATTGATTCTCACCAGTAGCAAAAACAGAATCTAAACAGCTAAAGGTGAAATACTCCATGCCTGTATTTACATCAATAATGTAGTATTCAATGTAAATTTGCATGCTTTTTGTATTGTAATGTAACTTAATAAAATTATATAACTTTTTTTCCAACTTTTGTTTTCAATTTGTCTGTAAATAGTAAGTGACTTGTTAAATAAAAAAAAATAAAAAAAAGAAAAGAAATTCTCCATGCCCACTGTTGCTCCCTCGGGGGAAGGAATGGCAGCGGGGCCAACTCCCAGGGGTGGGGAGCATTCCTCAGAATTCTTGGCGAGGGTTCACCGCCTGGTTCTCCAAACTCTGATCCCGTTTCAGAGCAAAATTATGTTATTTTCCAACACCCAATTTCAGATCTCTTCTCCAAAATCCATACCAGTTTTCAGAACTGCCCTGTAAAATTCATACCCATAAGAGTCTCTCAGACCACAATGGTTTCAATTTGTACCCATTTTCAGACCAAAACAGCTCAAAAACCATTTCTCTTGGGGAGGCACACACCTGTTTCATTACCTTATACAAGGGAGTATCCATCTGGGGTGAGCAACCCTCAACTGTCTGATTATCACACTAGTACTTCGGTGGTCCATGCTAGACCCGTGTTTACATATGAGAATACAAAATGATTGTTTTTGTTGTTGCTTCATTGTAGTTTTTTATTGTTTTTCTGTGGACCCTTACTTTTTGTAGGGCCTGTTGCTAGTTACTTTCATTCAATCTAGAAGGGGGGAAGGGTTGCAGTCATCACTTTTGGAAATTACTAGAAATGCCTCAAAATTAATGTTGCTTAATTCATGTAGGCATTATGCTTTGGGGCCATAAATTTCAGAATTCTAAGGCACGTTGTATTTACCACGTTTATGTACCAGTCAAATCAAAGCTTCAACCCCCCCCCCCCCCCACCGGCAACCTCCCGGGCATTTGAACTTTTGAAGCTTAGCTTGTTCAAATTCCCTCCCCTCACGGCAAAAAAGCCATTCAAATGCCCCACCAATTTGTACTGATATACCTCCCCTCAAAGACACATTTCATCTACAATCAAATGCTGTTCACACTTTTCAAAGAGAGATATGCTGTGATGACACCTTTGAACTTCTTTTGAAGACCCCTTTGAAAGAGTTGCTCACTAACAAAGGCA
Organism: Siderastrea siderea; assembly: GCA_964030785.1. Taxonomy (NCBI): domain Eukaryota; kingdom Metazoa; phylum Cnidaria; class Anthozoa; order Scleractinia; family Rhizangiidae; genus Siderastrea; species Siderastrea siderea. The sequence continues at coordinate 45,644,284 of OZ034966.1, read as the reverse complement.
AAATTCTATCTTGTAAATCAGTCAAACCTTGCAAAAACCAAAAAAACTCACTGGAATATTACGCCAGAACAAGAGATAAATCCGGTTCAAATTCCCCACCCTTCCAAGACAACATTCAAATTCCCTCCTTCCCGGGCACAATACACAGTCAAATTCCTGGGGTATGCCCAGGCGGATGTTGAAGAGACCCTGTTAGGGTAAATTCCAACAAGCGACATGGCCCTGAAACAGCGACTTAAGACAGATGAAATGGCGACAAACGATACAAAGATGGATTGAAACTGCGACAGCAACAAATACAAGCGCAAATACAATATATAGTAAAATACCGACAGGGACATGGCTTCCTCCTCAATAAGTGAAACCAAGGGTTTTGAAATTCAGACTAGCGACATTCGTAGCCCCCCTAAAAGGGCCTTGTTGAAGCTTCAATTTGACCGGTATATTATGATAATCATAAAGGCTATGTATAAGCACTAGAGTTGGACAGTGTCCATGTAATAACTAGTAATCCACATTCAGGCTGTCCATAAAGGAGGATTCAGCTGTAGAATTACGAGTGAGACCAGGTAATTTAAACACTGTACTTGATGCAGGGTCAAACATCGTTGCATCAGTCGTCTGAAAACTGACAATTAAATCCTTGATTCCATGAGCTGAGCAAGGCCCAACAATAATGCCACACAAAAAATGCCAAGCGGCAGATTCTGAACTTAACGTAAGACTTATTAAGTTATTGATAGCTTGTTTTGATTAACTATACATTTGGACTTCGTTTAACAGGCTACTGTGTGAATTGAACAGTATAATTGAGAAAACACAGATCTGCAAATTGGTTTGCCATGACGAACGACAAGAAGCCAAAACAGCTCCAGCCATTGGTGACAGAGGAATTCGATGTAACGGTGCCTAAACGCTTAAGAATAAATCATGGACCCGACTGCTAAAATTGTCATGATCAACGACGTTATTTTCAAACCACAATCGCCCATTCATGAAGCGAAAAGAAACGACACAAATTACTACGTTCAGAAAACAAATACCCCCTTGTGATCTTTGAAATTCCGCGCGAACTGGTTTATACAGCCTAGCAGCTGCAAATATTTTACAATTGGAATTTTTCGCTGTGTTGTATCTTACCTTTTGAAACTGTCCTAGCAAGTCAATTGTGATGGATACTTTATCTACAGACGCTGGAGATTGCCACCAGGTTGCTAAACTTCCATCCACCATTTGCGAGGCGTTGTGCGAAAGGCTTGGACTTGAAGCATCGCAATGAGACAGTATCCGAAATCTCAACGATTTGCTACGTTCCACAACGCTATAATACTCTTCCCTTGGAAATCCACAAGTTGCATTTGCTCTAACAGGCTTAAACAAAGCCACATTTGCGGCCTGGTTTAAAAAGATAAGATGGCCGGCAGCGAAAAACAAGTAAATCAAAACAGTTGGCCATATCGCCATCTTGAGGTTTGGCGTTTTGATCTATAGTAACGCTGGCCCGCTGCTAAGGAAGTGACATTTGATAGTTTACATAAATTATGCAAATAACTCATTTTGAACATAAACTAACGGTCTCGTCATCAAATTACAAAAGAATCACAAAATCGCTATTTGAGCTTTTGATTCCTTGAAGGGCAAAAATCGAAGAGATGAATTCCATTCAACAAAATCCAAAAGGGTACACACATGTATACACGTACCATAAAGGTGCGCTCTCTTTGCGATCCCTTTTTATCTTGGACGATTTGCAGGGGAAGGAACATCCTCGGAGACCCAGGGGCAGCTATTCGGGACTACGGGATTTTCGTGGGCGAAAGTTTACAACAAGAGTTCTTGTTGTAAACTTTCCCCATGAAAATCCCGTCGTCCCGACTAGCTGCCCCTGGGTCTCCGAGGATGGGGAAGGAGCGAAATTTTACAAATTTAGTTTGGGGTAGGGGGAGGGTTCACCGTGGTCAAACGAGAAAAATAAGAAATGTCACCGCAAAGATAAGGGGATGACTTTCACTGTTTAAAGTTTGATACTTTGTCAGTATCCTGTAGATTTACTAAAATGTTTTGAACTTTACTAAAAAAAAGTTCTGAGTGTTTGAAAACGGGAAACGGACTTGCCGGCACAATTGAGAGTAATTTTGTTCACGGGCGGAACATTAAGATGGCAAAGAAACTCGTTTATTTGGGGGAAATGAAAATATATTTACACTCACCCACTATTTTATATATTATTGATCATGTCTCGCCTACATCGTGACTGAATCTTACGAATTAAGACGAAAAACAGCCTCAGGCGTTTGACCGCGGTGGAGGGGAGGGGGAACTTGAGACCAAATCTCCACCGGCATAAAATGTCCAGATCACCCGAAGATCACCACAAATAAAATGAAAAAAGATCTAGTGGCGGTAGACTGCGAGCTAGCAACCTCTTTCCTTTTTCTAATTTTTCAGCGCGGAAACCCGAGTCCTCTCTCTCCCCAGTCCCCAGTCCCCAGTCCCTCCTCATTTTTTACCGTTGAATCGTAGTTAAGGTGGCTCCATACAGTTTCTCATCAGTTTCAACAGACAAATATACATAACGTTTTTGATGATTTTCAGGACATTGATTTACATTTCTCGAGGGAAAAGCTACAAAAGCAACTAGCCTAGCCTTTATACTTTTCAAAAAAGTCACAATTTCTGGGCCTGGCCCGTTTCCATGGCAACCACTGATATAGTTGTTTGGCTCATTTTTTAAGCTTACCCAGTTTCTTTATGTCATTTCTTGGTTTTTACACGGTGAATTTTCGCTATTTTTGTTGTAAAGATGTTGTCGTTTGAGAAGTCTGAGCTGGCAAAGCTGTGAGAAATTTTGTACATAAGTTTTGCCAGAATAGTAAATTTCCGTTTTCGACGATTAATGCAGAAGTGCATGTACAAAAATTACTCTTACTTTAATATGACTGAAAAACACGAAAATCCTACAAATGTTCCATTTTTAAAAACTTTCACCGAGTGGAACACGTGCAATTAGCGTTTGAAAATGCCTCAAGAATTCTCCAAGTTACGGGGTTGCGCATGCTCATGATTCCTTTTGCGTGGACGAGTGTTCACTGGCGAAAAATGTAGTTCGCATGCGCTGCGCAAAAAATCACGTGTCAGGTTTCCAGCGATGTAATTGGTTCAGAAGCGAAAATGCCCGCGAGAAAAGAATTAGAAAAAGGAGTGATGGCTGCCGTGTTATGGCGATAGCCAGATGGCTTTTTTTCACGTCTGCGAGAAATCGAAACTAGATTTGTCCTCGTTATTAAGTGGATCATATTCTGTAGGCAATTTAGCATCCTGGGACAGTTCAACAAATGCTGCCAGTCGGTTTATTTTTCTGCAGTCGACGTTGGAAGATGCTGCCTCGCGAGGAAAAATGGCACAGAAAAGGTCAGTGATTTGAACGTTTTTGCTTGGTGTAAGTTTCATGCCACCCGGTCCAAAAAGAAATTATAAAAGGGTAAGAAGTCGATTTCTGGGCTTTCTGTAGATATATCACTTGGCCTGGACCGGGTGGCAGGGAAGTGATAATTTCCTGATACGTGTAGACTGTTTTGGGTGAGTAATTCGTACCATGTCGAATATCATGGATGTTGTTCAGATAGTATCTTATTCCGGTATTTTAATGCAAGTTATGACATACGAGATGTAAACTTACTTTCTTTACTCGTTTATGTAGATTAAGCCTATGCATGACTTTCTGTAAGCATGGTTTGCAGAGTTACAATATTTTATTTGCCTTTTGTAATTTCCACAATCCCGTTTTGTATCATTTCAGGTGGATAAAAAATGTGTAGGTTGACAATGAATTTTCAACGTGTGGATTATTTTAATGTGTCTTAAGGTTTTTCACTCTCTGTTATAAAGATGTTTGTTGTTTATATGACGAGCAAGAACCAGATGGAAACATTTAAGCATTTAAGTGTAAATTTTTGAAAATTACACATTTTTAGCAAGTAGATTTTTCACTCTTTGTTATAAACATTGCTTGATGAACAAGAACCTTTTGGGGTATTTCTAGTTTCATATTTAATTTTTTTTGGTTTTGTTTTTAGTTGTCAGTCAATTATTTATCTGTTGCTGTAGTGTACCCCAAGGGAATATATTTTATTTTCATTCTGAAACATTTTTGTACCCCCATCCCTTTTTTGCTTGGGGCACCTCCCCTGTTTATCCTGAGTAAACATTACCTCTTTTTGTATTAATATATTATATTGTAAAGTTTAACTTTTTTTCCTTTTTCTATTTGGTAATAAAGCTTGTTGTTGTTTAGTACATAAAAATATACTGTTCTTACAGTTATTATAGTCATGGACAAAAATTACAATATTATTGGCCCAAAATTGGCAGTCACGAGAGTCACTAATACTAGAAAAATGATGCTTGTCATAGACACAGGCACATTGGGAATCAAACTTGGTTTAAATTCTCGTAAAAATAATTTTCATAACCCCTGCTTTACCTTTAGGTGTTGTCTTTGCCCCAGAAATGCTGGATGCAGTGTTAACATAATCCTTGTCCAAAATGATAGTGGTACTAAATGCTTTCAAAATGTAACATGTTTCAGATCTTGCCACCTCACACCCTCCTTTGATAATCAGAATAAAAAAAATGCTTACTTGCCTTTGTTTTCAAGCGTTGTCATTTGCACAAAGGTTGGATCCAAGGGGTGCTTGTTGATTAATTTCAAAACTGATTTAATGTCAACATTTGTATCACATGCTTGTTTTTTTTTTTAGACCAAGATGAAAAAGTTTTCATGGAAGACTGAGCAAAAAAAATGGAAACACGCATTGGCAACAGGACATTATTCAAGTTGCATGGTGATGAATGTACATGTGTAAAAGGACATTATAGTGTGGAGAGAATGCAAATAAACATGCTCTTTGCAGCAGCACTTCATATCTTGTATCTTCTCACCTCTTTGTTGTTGTTGTTGTTATTGGGGGAGGGGGGTTACTCCTTTAGTGCAAGATTGTCAAGACTACTGTAATTCAGATATAAGTTAATTATAATGGGGTCTTGATGCTGGCAAGCCGTTGTTGGGGTGTTCACCTACATACCAACAAGTGTAGTTAATAAAAAGTTTGCAAACTTTAGTTCTTTAGTGAAGACACTTATAATGGAATCAAATCATGATTGGAACTCATTTACTTCTTTTAGGATTTTGCTCAATTAAATGTTTTTCAATGCACCCAAGATTGTTTATTGAAATATAAGTAATGTCAGCTGTTTCGGTGTGATTGTTCAGTTTTAAACTCACTAGGTGAAATAATAGACCAGCTTACTCTACAGCTGAATTATTTGGGCCTGTTATTATATGGCTAGTAATACAGTTCAAAAATTTATACCACACTCTGCAAGTGAGACCTTTCTGTTAAACAGTTTTCACCATTGCATGAGCCTTTAGGTCAGTGTAATTACTGTAGGTCAGCAACAAAACAGTTGGACATTTATCACATCCCTGAAAACCAGTTTATATGCAATAATTTTGAAAGAACTTTCAAAGTAGCACAAAAAGTGTACTGGACTGGCAAGTCGACTACAACTGTAGGAGCAACAAAACAGTTGGACATTTCTCACATCCCTTCAAAAATCTAAATAACTGAATAATTCAAATCTTTTTTATTATGCTCAAAGCTCTTTGGGACTCTGTGCTATCTACTACTGAAGACAACTCCAAATTGGTGTTCACAATTCTTGGTAAGGCCTTGGTGGCCTGTAGTTTTTAGTGATCTATAACTAATTTTCAATCAAGTAGTTGCATTTACTAGTAAGTGCAAAATACTGAAAATTTAATTTGCCTTCTAACAACCAATAAGAATCGAAGTAGAATGGTGTAGTTTCTTTAGGCATATAAGTTCTTTGACCATCTCGAAAAGGGTTGCCTTTGAGTAGAACAAGGTCACAATGAGAACAAACAACGTTTGTTGGAGTGTGAGAATCTAAAACATTCAATTACTTCTTTGTGTAATTTTGTTTATGCATTTATAAGCTTAATATTTTTTCTAGCGGTACACAATGCAGGTAAGACTTACTAACTCCACACCAAAGTAATACACTTACTTTATTAAGGAGGATACTCTATAATTTGAAAACTGGTACAACGCTTAAAAAATTTTGTAATGGTCGACGTCAGGCACGATATTATTCTGCAATACAAAACACTTCCTAACAACATGCTATTTTTTAACTTACGTTCACACCGATTAAAAATGGCATTACATTTTCCTAGACCTGTTTCCCCGACTGCTGTAGGCTTTCTCAAAACGTAAGCTTAAGTTACAGGTGGTGACCACGAAAACAAATCGTCCTATCCATCCACAACCGACCTCGTCTAAGACTTATAACCCTTACGCTGTTCTCGTTCCTTTTACTTCTGCGTTTCTTCTCGAGCTAACAGTCAACACTTGCCGAAAGAAAGAAAGACCTCCAACAACTTTGGTGGCCATCTTGAATTTAAGAGCTCGATCACGTGGTCACGCGTCGACCAATCAGACATTTTTCGCCAGTGAATGGACGAGTGTGGACAGCACGCCGGTAAGCGGTAGAAAAGCTTTTCTAGAGCTTTTCTTTCAAAAGAACAACATTTTCTGGACAACTGCTTTCCTTTACTGTAAAGGATCCATGTGACCAAAAAATTCGCAAAAATAAAGAAAGAAACGAACAAACAAACAAAAAAGAAGAAAATTTATACCGATTCGCGATATAAAAACTCGAACGAAGCCGCCACTTTATTGCCAGCAGCAAAAAATTTCCTTTAAAGTTTCCAGAACGCGGAATCATTAAACCACTTTCAGTTTCATTTTTACCATTAACTGATTACAACCGTTCTTCAAGAAAAAATCTAAAGCGGTCATGTTTGCTCTTAGAACATCTTTTGGTATGCTACCCGAGAAAAGCAGGGAAGCTCGTTTATTTTATTTTGTAAGCTCAATATTTTGTCTGCCGAGACCCGCGTTGTTTCTTAGCGGCTTCCTGCGTGTTTGTTAACTGCATGGAATAGCAAATAGTATATAAATACGCTTTCAATTTATATTTAAAGGCAGACGTTGAATAAAAGGGAACAAAAATGTCGACAAGAAATTATATGTTTTGAAAAAGACCACATTATTTTTCTGCAAGGTTCAACAAGTCAACAGAACGCCTGCGAAACGCCTACTGTTTTGGAACCGGCCGTCAACTCGATACTCATCCTTTATTCGTTCACTGAATGCCCATGAATGCCGTCATTCTAGGCATAATTTTTCGTAAAAATAAAAATTGTATTTGAGCTGAGGTAGAATTGAACTTTTTTCAATTTTCGGTTTTATTTTAGACCACCGAAGTTTTTGAAGTCGCACCTTCACTTGTCAACACAAGTGAAACTTAGATCAAAAGCTACTGGTGACTGATAAATAGACACTGAAATATAAGTGTCCTTTCGAGTTTCAACTTCTATCAAAATTCAGTGACAACTGTTACCTCGTTACAAGTGTGTAATCTATTCATCGCTCAATAAAATTCACAAGTCAGCTGTATTTTGCTGAAACCGTATGAGAACGGCCGCAGAGACAACTTATCCGACAAAAATACACGGCTTGTTAGAAAGGCAAAAACTAAAGCCCTTTTCCAAAAAATTACTTACACTTAGGCTCGATCCAAACAAACTTAAGCTTCTCATCCCAGAGATTCTCGACAGCTGACCTGGACAGCACTGATATTTCAAGTTGAGAACGGAGAGAAGTTCTTCGCGCATAATTCTCGAAGGCGCGTAATAATTCGTGCAATGTATTCAGTCCTCTCTTAAAGATAGCCTGTGAACAGGCTCCGCGGTGGGGAAAAAGGGCGAATGATAATCTTGGCGAGCGAAGCGAGCACGGCGAGCGGAGCGAGCCGAGCGTAGACTGGGAAAGAGGACGGGGCGGCGGAGCCTGTAGACCAGGCGTGCGTTTCTCGAAAGCCCCGAAAACTTCTCGGGCCCGAGAACTTTTCGGGACACTTTTCGGGCACTTTTTTCGGGTTCCGAGAACTGTTTCTCAACGCGCCCGAAAGAACCCCGGATTTTCTCCCGATATTTTCGGAGGTTTTTTTCGGGTCGGCCATGTTTTGGTTCTAGAATGTTTTAGGTTTAGTCCTATGTTCTCCTACGTAGCTACAGCTGTAGCTGCAAGCTCACAGTTCATCTTTGTTTATTTATGAACACGGCTTGGCAATTTAATGTCAAAGATGTCTCGTTTTAGCATCGTTTCTGTCGCACAGGAAAGATGTCATGAATCGATCGACGAATCGAAAACTACAAATTTGTTAAATGGCAGCTTAGTGTTTTACAATTTATAGAATTGCAGTATTCCGCTACTCAACCATTGTAAACTTGCATTACAGAATGAGGTCTCCATGCATGGTCTTTGAAACGACGGCTTGACGGTTCGAACAAGTTATTGTCAATGCATCTCGGTGCCTCTTGTCGTACAAAAGCACTTTGATTCGAGGTGTTTGCTCAGAGAAGCGGTGGCGAGTGAGGAGCATTAAAAAGCTAAGTATTTAATGTTTACTTTATATTTTTGGATTTATTCGCATTGTGACAGGGTCAACAAACAGGTGAGCTTGAATTAAGCTTATCTTACTTCTTTGTGCGACGTATGATATGCCGTCGGGTTGGATATAATTTTTTAATATATGTGATTATGTCCAATGTTTTATTTCAAAGCTGTATGCCAATATTTACTAACTGTTGTTGTGCACGATCTCGAAGAATTCAAGCGAGCTAGTGAATTTCTAAAATACGCAATGAGCAGGCAGTAGGTACATTATTCTATATTTTGTTCTAGATTAACTGGATTGTTCTGATTTTTGGCGGGAATTTGTTTGGTAGCCGCGTCTAGTTACCGTGCTGTGTTTTTTTCTTCGACAGGGAAAACCCATTTGAACTGGTAGCTGTTGCCGACACACGCGTGGAAAGGTATATGCTAAAATTAATTTAAAAAACCAATACCAAACCAAAGAAAAACATTACTTGTTATACAGAAAAGAAGCCGTTTGGCCCGGTGGGCTTGCTTACTGCAAACTAGGTTTTTATGGGAATGTGTTGTTGCGTTGCCCAAGGGGGTACGCCGGATTTCAAATGACGGGGAGGTGCGAAGGATTTTTTTGAGGCTTTGAAATTCACTATTTTGGTATTTTTTAGGTAAGAAAATTTTGCCAAGTATTTTTCAGGTAGTTTGTATGAGTAACTACTAGAACTGAGAAAATTTAGTATGACCGTATGATAAATAAACAAACAAACATGACCATTCAGAAAGTACCGTTGTCTGGGTACTTGTTAGGCTCCAAAATTAAGTATGGGATACTTTGGTTGTTTCACTTTGATCCAGGGGATTTTTTGCACCTCCTGGCGGGGGGGGGGGGGGGGGTGGGGGGAAGTTGTTGGTGTTGATTAAACTGGTTGTATTTCATATTGTGGAAAACATTTGATGTGCTGCTATAAAATAATTGCTACTCATCAATGTTTTGAAAATAAAAGTTTACCAACTGTATTTCAATTCAGGATGACCGAAAAGAAGAAAAGTGCGAGGTTCACAGATCAGATGAACCAAGTTTTAATAGATTCTTACTCAAAACATCAAGTAAGTGCTATTGCGATGACTCTGGGACATTTTTGGAATAATTTACTCGACACCTTTATCCCAAATACCCCTTGAAGATAGGGAATTACATAAACTTATAGCAATTTCTCACGTGCTAGGTATGCAAGGTTTGTGTAGAGCCATTCAATCATTTGTAAACAGAAAATATTATGAATCTGCTGAACTATATCTTAGTTTATTTCTAGGCATAAGTCTCTAAAAATATTATTGTAGATTCTCTAATTTGTTGGAATTTCTTTCCAGCCCTACAGGAGGATTTGTGCTTAAGTGTAGATATGGATTAAAATTTGGAGAAACTTTCAGAGGTGTTTCAGTTTTGCTACTCTCTACAAATTTGATGCACTGAAGTTACAAATTTTATACTTTTATTGTTCATGTAGAGAAAAGGTATGTTTGGAGGGTTACATTCTGGGCTGTTGGATGTTTTTGGGTCAAGGCTTAATTACATAGTGATAGAAAAGGTATTTGTAGTAATGGTTTGATATTATTTTTTACCTAGACTGTTCTCAAGTCAAAATTTTCCAACACTGTGACTAACGAAAGAAAGAAGCAGATTTGGGAAAGCATAGCTTCTGCAGTAAATGCAGTTAATGCTGGGGAAAGAAAAACCGTTGAACAAGTAAGTACAGTTATTAACTGAGTTTTGGTAACTGATGACAGTGATTTTTAAGATCAATGGGGGATTTATGGAGATATTGCAAATTTGAGCATACATGTAGGATTTCTGTATGTAGTTGTTGGTCCCTTTCTAGATGTACTTCTAGTATCTAAACAATTATAATAAAACACTGTCAAGGTTGTTTATCTTTGGAGAAACTTTATGTACAATATTTTGGGCAGCACTCTGTTCTTCAAAGATATGTGTACCGTATTTACGCGATGCACGTGGCACTTTTTAAATTTTGTTTTGAGACTATCGTACCCCAGTCTGCATGTCTTTTAACTGAAGGTTTAGGTTTGATAATACTTAAGTAATATTTTACATTGTATTTTTAGGTCAAGAAACGATGGGAAGACTTAACTACATCTGTTAAGAGGAAAGAAAGACAAGCCAGACAGAATGAAATTAAAAGGTTGAAAGTGACTGGCAATGGGAATTTACCAGATGATCAGGTAATAAAAATTAAGACAACTTTTGAGTTTTATGTCAGTGGATTACATGCACAATATTTTAAGTGCTCTATGTCTGAACTGCCATAGTACATTATTATAATAACAAAAAGTGAATAGATTTTAATGTGATTTTGCCTTCTTGTGCAGGATAGCAGTGAATCACTTGGACATCCTGTTGCACCTGCCACAAGTGATATGTCATTGCCAGAGAGGCTGGTGGCTGATGTTCTTGGACCGGAGGTCTTCCTGGGGATAAGTGGTGGAATGGATACACTTGGTAAATATAATATTGGTTAATACAGGTTTAGAGTTTAACAATCAAGTCAGGTTGTATTCTAGCCTGCACAATAAATTACAAAGCCTGCGTGCAGACGTCTCCTATTTCCTTTGCTTCATGCAAACAGAATGGTACCGTGTTGATAATATCATGTTATGTGTATGGCATGCATTAAGGGGGCATTAATATCAGTATGACAAGTAATTACAAGTAAAAATAAAATTCTTATGTTTTGTGCATTACAGAGACACTGTGGAAAAGTGATGAATGTATCCCCTCTTTCTCAAGTCAGGATTCAAAGTTTGAGGTATGTAAGTTGACATTGGTAATGTGGATAAGAAACAAGAAAAAATGCCCCTTTCGTGTGGGTGCAGCAAGCACCAACATACAGTTTTGATTCCTAGCCTCATTAAGTTCGAAAACTTAAACAGGCCTAATTAAACAATAGGTAATAAGTTTCCAGATTCTCTTTATTCATAGTATTATCCTCTGGTTGTTTTGTTTTTCTGATAGAAAGAACAGAACAGCACTGAAGTACATGTAGCTAATTATGAAGATGAACCTCATTGTTCTGCTGTCTTTTTGAAGGTATTTATTTTCTGTATGTTTGTTGTTGTTGAACTTAAAGAAATATTTTAGTCAAATATACCATGCATTTGTTGATAAGGTGGCTAGGCTTGGTCATCTCCGTTCCAGATTAGAACTATTCTTTTTGTTTTCAAGGATTCACAAGATGAGGTGGAGGTGAAGGAGACTGTTGTAAGTAAGAGGAGACGTAAGAAGACCCTTGCGGATGCGCAGTTGGAGGTTGGTCCCATAGAGTTTTCTTCTTTCTTCTTCAGTCAAACTGGTATTAAAAATTTTCTTTCTTGTGTCGTTCAAAAACCAAACTTGTTTTAAAATTTTTTATGACATTTTCAGTACTTTGAGGTTGCAACAGATTATTATAAATTAAAGATTGAAAAAGTAAAACTGGAAATGGAAGTGCTGACCAAGAAGCAAAAAGAAGGTAATTCAGATGACATGTCGCTTTATTGTGACATCTTTAAAGCTCATATATAGAGTAGTCCAGTACCTCTTGTGAACCTCTAATTTCAGAGGCATTCTAAAACAATATTGCTCATTGTCTTCAGGGATAGGGGCATTGTTTGTGCCCTTATCTTATTGTTCTTATGGCCAATCATGTGAGATGTTCAATGAGGTGCTGGTCGACTCCATATATAAGACATTCCTATGTAATTCCTAGAGTTGGATGACCCCACATGTAGGAAAAATACACACTTCCTTGTTTGCTGATACCTTTGTGAGAGTTGTCAGCTTGCACTGTGTTATGAAGTGAATGGCCATTAATAAGTGGATTTAGACAGCTGAGCTCTGGCCTATATTTGATATTAATTTGAACTCTTTTCTTCTCTCCAGAATAGACCTTTGGGCAAGAAAAGTATGTAATTTGCACAAGAATTTAATAAAGAGAATTTAAGAAAGAGAAAACTTTGTTTTCTGACCTGAAGGCCTAAATCTGAAGAATAAAAAAATTGTTACATTTTTGGCAAAAAAAAAACAACTTCTTTTACCAAGTGCACTTCAACCTTTCACTGGGTAAAGGGATGTCTCCCATATAACAGTGATGAGGTTGTATGTAGAAGATTTTATAAATAGCTTACAGTTACTAGAATTCCTTTTGTAGGTGACTGGCTTGAAATTAAGCTTTTGATACTTAAACAGATTTTTGTCTCGTAATATAATTATGATATAAGCACCCTTGTCATTGTTATATGGCAAACACCCCCTCCCTTCCCCTCCCCTCTGAGGAAATCCTGTTGCAAGATTGAGAGTTTTTGTTTATGTTCTGGCTAGAATTTGTTCTTGGTTTGAAATTTTGAAATTTTGCAAACAAGGTTACTTTTTATAGGTGGGTAAATTAAACAATTGCACACTACGAAAAGACATCACAAATTAGTTCTTGTCTTCGTGCACTACCAGATTGATTGTATTCATAATTTGCAGAAGCTTTGATTGTCATCGGTGCTGCCATCATGATACTATTGAATTACATGACTGTAATAAAAAGTCCCAGGTCTCATGAAAACATGATCAAAAGACAGTTTAAACAAGTAAAACAGTGTTTGAAAGTGTTCACACAAGGTTAGGGAGTGTTCATTACATATGGTTTTGGGGAGGGGCTGTCTTCTTGAAATTAATACATATTTCCATGATTTTCCTTATATCTTAGTTCAGTTACTTGCAACACAAACTTAAACTTGTTTACCCCCCCCAACCCCAACAGATGGGTCAACACTTTCATGCTTCCCCCCCCCCCCATGTCAAGCCTTTTGACACCCTATTTAACTTATATCCCAAACCATAAATAATAAACACTCCCTCAGTAGTGCATCCAAGAAGTGTCCATAGAGTATAAAACACTATGAGAATACATCACAAATTAGTTTTTGCCTCATGGCAGTGCCAGATTCACTACTTGGTGGTTCAGTAGAAACTTCATCATTGTCATGACCCTGCATCACCCCCAGGTCTTCTGGTAGTTGGGTCTTATCTAAAATGCACATATTATGAAGAACAGCTGTTGCCAGAATTATATTGCAGCAGCGACTTGGAGAGAACTGCATGGCTCCTCCTGAAAAATCCAGGCAGCGGAATCGTTGTTTAAGAACACCAAAACATCTTTCGATGACATTCCTAGTTTTGGTGTGGTTCTTCTGGTACTTCTTCTCCCCACTGGTGACCACCTTGTCTGGGTGGAAAGGAGTCATCATATAGGGAGTGAGTGCATACCCTCGGTCTCCAAGTAGCCATCCATCTCTTCCGCCACCAGACTCCAAATGGATCTGCAACAAGCTCGAATTGAAAATAGCTGAATCGTGTGCTGCACCTTGCCACTTTGCGACAATGTTCGTAAATGCCATGTTGGCATCGCAAACAGCCATGACGTTAATCGCATGATACCCTTTGTGACACACGTACAAATGTTCGTTCTCATGGGGGGCTCTGATAGGAATGAGTGTACCATCAATTGCACCGATCACTTTGGGAAAACCAGCAATCTCGTAAAATTCTCTCATGGTTTCCTGCAATCAAAAGTGAGAAACTTATCATACCGGCTACACTGCCATTAATTTTGAATTTACTAGTTCGAATTCCATAGAGCGAACTTTTTTTTTTTTTTTTTTTTTTTTTTTTTTTTATTGATTGCTCACACATTTACAAACATTACATTAACAGTGTTATTATTACACTACTTACAGATATTATTTGCACAAAACTAACTTCTAACAATACATTACGAACTACAGTTACAATACAATGTAAGTTAACCTTATTAGAAATAAAAAAAAAAAGAACTTACAAACACTAGCCTATCTTATACCCTATAGAAAATAGTCCCCGTAGCATTTAAAACAAATATTTTTTAGGAGAGTAATATTGTATAATTAAGGAGATCGGAAGAAAAAAATTACTACTAACAGGGTCAAACCAGGACTGAAAAGTTAAATTTGATTCAGTTTTTTTTTATAGATTTTTAATTTGAAAGGTGGCCGAGGAGAGGTTTCCATTTCTCTGATGAAGAATTAGGATCATTTTTTTCAATTTCATAGCTTTTGTTCATGAGATGCAAGAAGTGCGAAAGATTAGGGATTTCGTTTTTTAATTTACAGACCCAGATACAATATCTGCTCATCAGACAAGAGAAATTAATTTGCAACTTTGCATTTGAGGTGTCTGGCTTTAGGCCGAGAGCAATGGTCATGTCTAATTTATTCCCTTTTTGCGTACATAGGGATGTCTGAAGCCATTTAAAAAAGCTTTCCCAAAAACGAGTGGTCTGGTTGCAATGCCAAAAAAGGTGGAGCAAAGTTTCTGTTTCCTTTTCACAAAAGGAACAGCGGTCACTGTCTTTGACGTTAATTTTATACAAAAAGGAGTTTGTAGGTAGACGTCGATGAAGAAATTTAAATTGAAATATTATTAGTTTGGTACTTTTTGTGCAAATCTTTGTAGATTGAAAAGCTCTTTTCCAGTCAAATTCACCTTTTTCCAAGTCGCAATCTTCGTGCCATTTCGCCTGAGAAGTTTCCGGTGCTTCGCTTTTAGTTGCAACTAGAATTTTGTACGTTAAGTTGCTGGGTTTTTTTGCCTTGAGGAAAATTTTAATGAATGGTTCAATCTCATCTTTTTCGGGGCTGTCTATGTTTTCTTTGAAACGTTTTCTTAGATTCTTCAGCGTGGCAATAATCCCCCCGAATGCTAAAGGGCAGGCTTTGAGTCCGTATTTATTCTGAAATTCTTCATAGGAGAGAGGTTTGTTTGCGTCTTTCATGAGAGACCTAATGGTCGATATTCCATTTGCAAGCCATTCTCGAAAATAGATGGGTTTGCTGTCTATTCTGATAAGAGAATTATTCCAGAGAGGCTGTGATTGATAATGTTGTAAGGAGGAGATATTGTCAGTGTAATTAACCTCGGACCAGATCATCAGAATTTCATTAATGAAGATATTGGTAGATGAGAAGTGATGCTTAATATCTGTTTTGTTTAAATTTCCAAGAAAAACAGCTTCTCCGCCATATCTTCCAAGTTCTCGTTCAAAGAAAAGTTTCCATTTTCCTAAGTTTGTTTTGTCAAGATATTTTTTAATCCAAATAGTTTTCAAAGATTTATTAAATGAGAAAAGGTCAATCATTTTAAGCCCACCATTACTGTAATCGTTAATCATAATGTTTCTTTTAATTTTATCGGGTTTCCCGTCCCAGAGGAAATGATAGAAAGCTCCATTCAGTTCTTTGATAGCCTGGTGGTTTGTTGGGAGAGGGGAAAGAACATGAACAAGCTGTGAAGCAATTAGGCTCTTTAATATAGCGATTTTTCCAAGTAAGCTTAGCCTTCGGTACTGCCAGTTTCTAAGTAAATTTCGAACTTTCTCTTTTTTTTCGTTAAAGTTCAGCTTTACCGTTAATTCGGGTTCTATTGAGAGCCACACGCCTAATGTTTTGATTTTTAAATGCTGCCATCTGAAACCTTTCTCGGGAAACATAATGTCTTGGCTTCTTGCTTTTGAACCTATCCACAATGCTTCGGTTTTTTTATTATTGAGTCTGAGACCAGAAATCTTGCTAAATTTTCCGATAACATCGAGCGAAGTTTCAAGCGCGTCTTTTGAGCCGTCAAGGATTAATGTCGTGTCGTCAGCATATTGGCTTAATTTGATTTCTTTTTGGTTGACTGAAATTCCTTTAATATGTTGGTCACTTCGGATTGCGCTAGCTAAAACTTCGACGAAAAGGACAAATAAATATGGAGAAAGAGGGCAGCCTTGCCGCACGCCTCTCTCAATTTTAAAACATTCGCTCATCCATCCGTTGTTCATTACGCCACTTTCGATATCACAGTAAAGAGTTTGTATCCATTTTTGAATGGAAGGGCCAAAGCCATAGTGTTGCAACGTTTTTTCAACGAAAGACCATTCGAGTGTGTCAAAGGCTTTTTCGAAATCTAGAAGCAAAATCAAGCCCGGGATGCTTTGGTCATTGGTGTAATTAATAATACTGTCGATCAGTCGTATGTTTTCGCCGATAAATCTACCTTTAATAAATCCTGTCTGATCGTTATTAATAAGTTTTGGAAGAGTAGACTGGATTCTATTTGCGATTGACTTTGCTGCTATTTTATAGTCACAATTTAACAGAGATAAAGGCCGCCAATTTTTTAATATTTTGAGGTCTGCTTCTTTTTTAGGGATAAGTTTTATTATGCCCCGTCTCTGTGTCATTGCGAGTTGCCCATTCTCGTATGCAAAGTTAAGAGCAGCGAGAAGAGCGCCTGAAATATCATCCCAAAATATTTTATAGAACTCTGCTGGTAACCCGTCAGTTCCAGGGGTTTTGCCGTCGGCCATTTGCTTTAAGGAAGTGAGACACTCTTTCTCCGTGAGTGGGCCTTCACACAAATTTTGTTCTTCTTGTGAAAGATGTATTGTATTTTCGGCCGGGAAAAATTTTTCCATGATAGATGGATCTTGTTCAGAAGTTAGCTTTGTCTCGTACAGATTTTTATAAAAGGAAAGACATTCCTTTAAAATATCTTTGTCTGTCGTGATGACGATGTCATTGTCGGTTTTTAGCTGGCTTATTGTTCCTTGTTTGTAATGTCTTTTTTCCAGATTAAGAAAATATTTGGTGTTTTTCTCACCTTCATTATGCCATCGACACTGCGATCTTAAAATAGCCCCTTTTGTTCGGTATTCTATTATCTTTTCATGTTGATCTTTTTTACTTTTCAGCACGCCTAAAAGTTCTTCCCGCTGCTTCGCTTCAATGTTTTTGTCTTCTAATTTTATTTCAATCGCGGCTATGGTCCTTTCTATTTCGTCTTCTTGAAGAGCGCTTTTTTTCTTTCTTTCTTTGGAATAATATAGCGATGATTCTCTCACTTTAAGTTTTATCATTTCCCAAAGGAGAGCAGGAGAAACAAACGGATCATTTGAATATTCGTTTTTTGTTTGTTGGATCGTGTCTTTTATTTTTGAGATGTAATCAATGTCCGATAGAAATGATGTGTTCAATTTCCAGAAACCCGGCCCTCTGGGGTTAGCGTTTGTTGTAATTTCCATGGTTACCATCGAGTGGTCCGTTTTGTATCCAGGAACAATGTCTACGGTGTTGACATTGTTTATTAGACTTTGGCTGATCAAGAGGAAGTCGAGCCTACATTGAATTTGTAAATTCTTCTGTCGCCAAGTATATCTTTCTTCCTCTGGATTTAGTACTCTCCAAATATCTACAACATCCCAGGTTTCGCAAATGCCTTTAACCTCTTCAAGTGAGTTTTTATGTGTGCTGGCACGGCCCCCTTTCTTATCTTTTGAAACATCCATAACTAAATTAAAATCTCCTCCTATAATGATCTCGTCGCATTGGAAATCTTGTAAATAAATGGCTATATCTCTGAAAAAATCAGGTTTATCTTCATTTGGCGCATATAGATTGCAAAGAGTGATGTTCTTACCATTTGTACAAATGTCGCAGATGATGAAACGACCATTAGGATCTGAGCGTGTTTTGGTGATTTGCAGATGGAAATTGTTATTAAACAGGATGCATGTGCCTGCCTTGTTGCTAGCACAACAACTAAACAGGGCTTTGTATCCCCATTCGGCTGTCCACAAATGAATATTTTTTTCTGTGCAATGCACTTCTTGCAGCATGTATATGGAAAACTTTTTCTTCCTTAGCCAGTTAAAAATTTCTTTCCGTTTAGAAACCTCTCCGAGACCCCTTACATTTAGAGAACTAAATTTTAAATCACCCATTCAACATAGATTTCATGGGGTATATGCAGTCCGTTTCAGAAATGTTTGACCCATTCATGAGACCTCTATTATAAATTAGTTTACACTTTTGTATGCCATGAGACTTGTGAAAAATAAGTGTCATTATATTTGCACAATAGGCCAGTAAATCAAACGAACAACAAAAGTTTACATAAACACACACAAACGAAGCGGCTCTTGCAATCGCCCTCGAAATTTTGGATTCAAAACCAAAAGTTAGATTAATTCGGGAGTAAATTGCCTAGAGCTTAATAAAACTTAGCTATTAGGATGCGCTGTGTCGATGTTTACTACCTCAAAGCGATCTACCGTCCGCATAAGCCGTTTTTCGGGCTTATTCTTAGAGGAAAACAAACAGCAGTAATGAATATATATTCTTAAATATACATATACGTTTTCCTATTTCGGGTCGATAACAAAATGTTATTACGAGATTTCTAGAGTTTTTCCATCTGGCCAGAGCTTACCTCTAATGAACAATTTGTCTGGCTGGGCCTTGCTGAAGGCTGCGGGAATCTTATTTTTTTTCGCTTTCATCAGTGTCGGCATTTGTCGTTTCCTTCTCTGGACGATTTCGTACGGCAGGTCCTGATACATCTTGTAGTTGCTGTCTTTTAGACGTCTTCCCAGGGAAAGGATCTGCTCGCAATCCTTGTATCTTAGAAATCTGGCGAGAATAGGTCTTGGCTCGCCCTCCTTCTTTTTTCCTAATCGATGCACCCGCTGAATTTCTACGATGCTTGCGTTCAAAAAGCCCAGCTCAGTTTCTAAGAACGAACGGAGGACTTGCTCGGTGTCTTCCCTGTCGCTGCCGTCTTCAAATTCGAGGATGTTTTCAAACTTTATGTTCTCCCGTCGCGAGTACGCTTCTAGATAAAGGCGTTTTGTTTCCAAGTCGGCCACTTTTTTATTAAGCGCCTGGTTTTCTTTTTCGAGGTTAGTAAGCTTCAAGTTGATGTTTTCATTGTGCTTGTTGATGCTTTCAAGTTTAGAGCTGTGTTTCCCTTCAGCGAAGTTCAAGCTTTCTTTCAAGTCGTTGATGTCTTTGGTGGCGCTGGCTTGAAAACTTTCCAGAGTCTCAGTTCTCGTTTCTAATTTTAGAAGGTTAGCTTGAATATTGTTGACAGACTGCTCGATAGCATCTAGTTTCCCAAGCTTTTCGAGAATTTGTTGGAGTGTCTCCTGCATTTTATCAGCTTCACTCATGATGCACGGACCCGTTAATGGCGGCTCTTCTTCGTCGTCCACGTGGAGTTGCTCGGTGTTATTTTGCGTGTTCCGAGGTTTTTTTTGTTCTGGCGACTCGTTCGTAGAGGAGTTAGACGACCTATTTTTTCTCTTTGTCAACGTTTCCATGGGATTCAGCCATTAAATATTGAAAAATTTTGACGGCCTTGGCGGACGATTTGCCCACGCTGCTTACTCCTTCGAGGCGCGCATGCTCTCAGAGCGAACTTTAATCATACCATTTTCCTCACGTTGTGAACTAAATGGTAAACTCGGAAAACAGGCAATTTTCTGAAGTTGAAGCTAGGGATACACTTAAGAGGTTAGTGGAGCAAAAATGAAGCCAAAGTCTAGAAAGCCGATTATATTCGTTGATCTTTTGCGTACACGCGTACTCTATCCACTATCGATTTCCGGTGTGCATTTGTGTAAGCATTTGATTCAAGAAGGAGAAAAATTAATATTTTCCTTACATACAAAATGTTATGTCAGATTTATATGTAGATTAATGTCGCCCCGGCCTGGAGAAGTGATGCTAAAAACGCCTCAAACAGTTAAAAAAAGGAAACAATGTGCAAGTCTTTCTCGACGACAAAACAACAAACGCGGTGCGGACCGCCGAGAAATCAGTTTGTGATGATTTGTTTGCTTATCGTAGCAAGTATTTTAGGGTCTTTTAGCGCCTGTTTTCTGAACCTGATACAGTGATAAATTGTTTTACATGTCTTTATGCGAAGCTATGAATGCCTTTCAGAGAACAAACATGGATTTATATGGCTGTCCTTGACGACAGGCCAAAAAAATTCTTGCGATACCTCATTGCCACTTCGTGCGTGCACTTTTTAAAAAACAGCGTGAACTTGAAAGACGTGGCAATGTATCGTTGTTATCACCAAAAATATATGAATTATTATTTACATTTAACTCTTCTGGTGTTGAAGGGAAAGTTATCCACTCGCTGGCCAAGCTACATAAGCATTGCGAAACTGCGTGGACAGATCGACTTGCGCTAGCCTTGCAAATACCCATCGTATCTCCGATGACTTTTAGAAAACTCCCGCTGGCATAATAGCGCAATGCTGTTAAAACCTGAAAAAAAAAAGAAAATGGTCGTCACTTTCACTGCTCCTTGACAAAAAGGCAATTTTCACAATACAGTTAACGGAAGTAAACTTTCTACTATTAAGCTGAGGGCTAGTGAATAAATAGAAAATTGCCCACCTGTGTTTCCGCGCTCAGCGGAAAATTTCTGTTAGTATCACGCTCAAGTTCAGTCTCAAACTTGTCTACTAGCCACTTAATTCTTTCAGGAGACAACCTGTATCTTTCGATAACTTCATTTCTTCTCATGCCATGTAGAACAGTTCTTTCTGCGTAACTTCTTTTCTCGCGAGGTGGCAACATAACTGCCGCCGCAGCCGCCATTTTGTTTACAAAACTTTTCCCGAAAAATAAAAGAAAAGTTCTCGGGACCCTCTGACCACCCGTAAATTTACGGGGAAAATGACGCGATTTTTTTCGGGCCCGAAATTTTCGTGCGTTTCGAGAAACACTAAAAACTGTTTTCGGGAGCTTTTCGGGTCACTTTTCGGGTCCGAAAAGTTTTCGGGGCTTTCGAGAAACGCACGCCAGGGCGGGAAAAGGTTGGCAACCTTTTTCCGCCCTGCTGTAGACAAAGGTTTCATGCCGCCGTTCCACCCCCTTGTAACTGATCTGTCAGCGATCTGTCATCAAGATGTAATTATCTTCGGTTGAATGCACGCGAATGTAAATAAATCGCACGTGAATATGACAGCTCGCGGAAAATCGAGCGCTTTTCTGCAGCGTTCGTCAAATGGAGCAAGATGGAGCTTTATTGTCGCTTTTGTAAAAAGTCGTTAAATTCTGGCTCAAAAAGAGTAAACTCGGTACCGGTCTTTGGCGTATCCAAAAATAAAGAGTTGCTTGTTCTCCCTGGCCAAGATAGCGTTATAGTTGCTAAATCGTTGGAAAACCTCGGATTTCCACTCAAGCAAGGAGAGGATTTTTCGGAGCTGAGCTGCATGCCATGCGCTCGACAAGCTGTTCGTCTTGAACATTCAGTTTCCGTTCTTACAAGCCGCTGCAATGAGCCGAGTCCGAGCATGAAAGGTGATGTAGTTGGTGGTGTATCCCCGGAACGTGATAATTCAAGCACGAAAAGATCAGCAGCGCTTCGTTCGCCGGCAGGAATAACACCTTCGGCGAAGCGAAATAAGGATGAAGGTCTCAATTTGGAAGAAGCGCCTCACTCGAGCAGCGAGCAAAGCACATCAAAACCCAAAACATCTCGCAGATCGCTAAGCTTCAACCAGAAAGCAAGCAAAGAAAAGGCGGAAAATCCCCCAGCACTGGAGGAAAAAATGGAAGCCTTGATGAATATACCACAGAAACAAAAAGAAACAGTGGTCAAGGTTAGCTTGTCTGACTTATTAATAGATTTCATGCTAGTTTCGCTGAAATCCTTTAGTTTTTTTTTTGTAGTTTTATACTACTACATGTATACCAGAAATCAGTTGACATTTCGATTTCTTGTTGTTTTAGATCTTCCTTGCCTATCCAAACACTGGGAAGGTTGAAGAACACGAATGCAAAGATCCGATTGAAAAGAAAGCTGTTAAGAACATTGCGAAGAGAAATTTTTCTGCTGCTGCAGCGGCACTGTGCAGGATGGAGGGCTTGAAATCGCACATTTTTGTCGAGAACACTAAGGGGACAATGGTGGAAGTGGCTAGTTTTTCAAAGAATTCAGATTGTATGCTGAAAGTGTCGTCCTCAAGTTCTGTGTCTGAGTTTCGTAACGCGCAGTTTTATCAACAACTGTGTGAGATGTGCCCGCATTTGGTTTGGGCCCTAACTGCTATTTGCAAGTCGGGAAAGCCAGCTGCAGTTGAAAAAATTATTTTGAGCGAACAGATCAAAGGCGAGGTGGATCCTAAACTAAGAAATGCTATCTGTGCCGCGGCAGCAATTTGTCTTCACCAATACAATCAGAAGCTGAGTGCATATCACTACAGAAATGGTCTGATGTTGCTCCACGGAGGTGTGAAAGCTGCGAGTTTGGACAAATGTGACCATTTGGGGCTGACCGTTTCCCAGAAATCGTGTATCCGTATGCAAAGTAAATTGGGTGACAACTTTAACGAGAACGTGTTGAGTTGGACTGAGCAAACAAAGGAAAGAGAGTTGATGATTCGTTTTTTGGAAGAAGCAAAGGGGAAGCTGCTGGTCATGGAGGGAGACAATGTAATGCATGGTTCAATTTTACCTGTTACCATCCCCCCCCCGGGCAAACCCGGGGACAACTCCAGCCCTTCGGTCCCGGGGATGGGGAATTGTTTGAAGTCGTCTTGTCCCGGGGGGAGGGCGGCGGGGCAAATCGAAAATAACTTCTTGTTGTTCCCTCGTTCTTGTGAAGTACGTCACTTCTCGGTTGACGCCGGACCGCGTTGAGAACACTGCCTATTTCCAGGGAGAATCTCTAGAATTTGTAGCAGACTGGTTAGAGAAGATAATCTCTGAAAATTAAAATCTGTATTCGAAGGTACTTTTATTTTAAATTGTTAAAGGAATGTGCGTTTGATGCGTACTCGAATAGTTGGCGTTCATCACAAAGATTTATTTCTTCTGTGAGCGTATTTATGTATATACTAAGACGACTTAAATAGACTCTATATGAAAACGGATGCACGGCTTTGTATTTAACAGAGGTCTCAGTCCAGTGTTCATTCTTATGAAACAAGCTAAGAAAACCTCCTTTAAAATGCTGCCATCGACTTGTTCACGGGCCTCTTGTGCGTATGTGCTATATTTAGAATAAATCACTTGGCGAAAATTCTTTACTCGCTAGCCTTATGCGGTTAAGGGTTTTTCTTCAGTTTTTTTTTTCAAATATAGTCAGTGCATGTTTTTATTACATTGTACATGTAGTGTCCTTCATTCAAGAAACTCTAGAAAAGCGTTTAAGTTCTTGTCAAAATGTCTGGTTTTGCTATTGTACAGAAATCAATATCGTCATCTCTGTTTTGTACACAAAACAACGTATTTGTGGTCGATGAGCAGTCCCGGGGGTGAGGAATTGTCTCTTTTTGCGTGCCCGGGGGTGGGGAATAGACTGCCAAGTGAGAACAAAATTGCAAATCCCCGGGGTATGCCCGGGGGGGGGATGGTTACAGGTAGAATTGAACCATGCATAACAGAAATGACAATCGACCTTTCCAGTGACGAATGTAGAGCATTTAGGTACTACAAGGAGGTGATTCAACAAAAATGTGCGCGTTTGTTGCGAGAGATCAGCGAACATGACCTTCGACATGTCACTGTGGAAGTGCTCCAGAAGGCTATAGATCACCTACGGGGAAACTTCACTCACTTCAAGTAAGAACTCGTTTGATTCATACACCTCTAAAGCAGATTATTGTTCAGTTTTCCAAGCCAAAATAGCTGTTTATGGAAAACAACATGCAGTCCCGTTATAACTTTCATTGAAAGTGCATTTTTTATACAACTGTTTCCTAGTGACTGCATGCTGTAAATATGCTAGTTGCAGGTCCAAAGATTCTCCTTTTTAAGAATGCATTAATTATAATTTACTCCCTTACTGTAATTTGTTTTTGTATTTTGTCATGTTGATGAATTTTTGATTTTTTAGAGTTGAGCTCAGTACTAAATTATCATTTGGTTTGTTCACGACAATTATTTGTATATAGTATGTCTATTACACTCGGTGGTGTCAAGGAATTATTTGAGATTATTAGATCATTCTACCACTTGCAAATTGGCATATACCCAAACAGCAATTGCTTGCTCTCCTCAAAATACTGATTTCTGCTCTCTTAGCCTGTATAATTGCATCGGTTTTTTGCGCGTCTGGCAGACATTTTTTTGTTTCGATTAGATGTGTGTATCAAAATAGTCCACCTCCTTCTTCCGGACTCAGTTGCCATCTAAATTGTGTATTTAAAAAACATGATGCCACTTGCCTTAGAAATATGCAATTTTTTTTTCATGTCAGTTATCTACATTATGTTGGCTAGCATAAACTAATCAATGATAATACTTATTTTAACTTATTTTAATATTTTAGAATTGTAGCAGACAATGTCGACTTCACTGTGCAAGCACGTCATCAGACAAAGACATCCCAAAACAAGTCCCTCCATTGGACGCATGCATTCGCAGTGAAGAACAGGGTCAATCCTGATAGCACTCTATGCTACGACAAACCACAGATGAGGGTAACCAATCTCGAGATGCGCCACATATTACCATCCGAAAATGATCAAGAGGAAATTTATAGTGATTTGGTTCCCCTTGTATACAGGGAGATTGTTAAATACATGCCATGTTATGCACCTTTCAAGTCAGGTGTGCAGCACCATATACCACATCCACATTCCAAGGAGATGTCCCAAAAATCAGATCAGGTATTGTTCAGTTAAGTCACTGAAAATTACCATGCTGTTGTTTGACTTAGTAGGAATCTTACAAATAATGAGAAAAATATAATAGTTACTGATAAAATTTGTTAGGCATTTAATATAATTATGTGATAGGAATTAACACACTCAGATTGCACTATTAGAACTCTAAACCAGAGATAGCAGGTTCTCATCTACAATATATGCCATCTTTGTACCTTCTGTTTGCAAATTGCAGTGCCTGCTGGGATTGCAATTCCTGAATTCTAACAAGTCAGGGGAAATGGCAGACATCCTGAAAGATTTCCAAGAAATATATGTCGCAAAAGATGATCAAGAGATTTTACATCCAACAATAATGCATGGAGATCAGTTAACCGAGGAACGTGCCCGAAATGTTCAGTGGACGTATCGTTTGGGGAATACCTCACTGGAACGCCTTGAGGGCATTGAACCTACGTTTTCAGAGTTTCACCTAAAGATGTGTCTCTATGAGGTTGTATTGTATTGTCCACTGAAACTGAAATTGTTTAGCAATTGCCATTGAACTCATTGTCAAATATTTCAATACCATACAATCACCATTTGCCAAATGATGCAAATTTAGATTAAAGGTTTTAATTTGTGATGTCAAGCCTGTCAAACTGACTTACAAGCATTGTACTGTCCACAAAAAAAATTGTTTCACATATTTCTGGCAAACATCCCTGGGGAGAGGGGGCACTCTCTTATATGGCCTATGCGGGGAAGTGCCGCTGGACAGTGTATAGTTTTGGCCCCTCTGTCCTAAACAGGGTATATGCTTAATTTTTATGCATCTGTCCTAAACAGGGTGTTTACTTCGTCATTTATCCTAAACAGGGACCTAAAACAGAGGGGTTGTCCTACACAGGGGTCAGGGTTTCAAACCCTCAGCAGCAGCCCTATACCCAAACATGGGTCATCATCCCTATCTGTTATGTAAATTTCAATGTATCATACAATTGCACAATATATAATATTAGTTATATACATATATATATATATATATATATATATATATAAATATATATGAATGTTATTGTTTCCATTTATTAAACAGGTTAACAACAAAATATTTGTAAATGAAAAATCAGCTGGTGAAAAAGGTAGCTCCTTTGCTGAGATGAACCGATCTTCCAGTTCCAATGCTAAGCAGGGACCTACCAAACAGTACAATGCCTTCAAAGATTTCCATGATAGTGAGACTACAGCACACATTTTGGTTGCTTGGATGAAGTTTTCTGGAATGAATGGATTAGAAGGTCTGAGTAACTTCATTTGCTTACCTGATAATTATTCAGACTGTATAATTCAAATAGTAAAAACAGTGTCAGTGGTCAATGTGTTGTTCCAGAAAATATGCATACTCCCCCCTCCCCCCCAGGGGGTTTTTTTTTTTTTTTGGTTTGAGTCCCTCACCCTTCTGGAAATTCCAGTTTAGGCTTGTACATTCCTTTAAACCTTTTGGCCTTTAAGACCCCCTCCCCCTTGGAATTTCCAATGACCCTCCATGGTGTTAATGATATGTTAAAGATATCAGTACACTTTTAACTGCAGTGTGATCATTAAGAAAAATGGTAAGAGGGAATGGAGGACAAACTAAATAAAATTTGGCCTGCTCACAGGTACTTTTCCTTAGCTCAGTACTTAGGTGAAGAATAGAACTAAAATTGTAGTAATGGAACCTTTGTTTCATTTATTTAAGATTCTCCGCAGCTTCGGGCCATACCTGATGATTCAATCTTGTTGCTCTGGAGTGAAAACAAAAAACAACGCTGGCTTTCCAATGAAATTAAAGCTTTCTTACAGCAGTTTGTGTTTCAATGCACTTCTGAGAAACTGCAGACACTCAATGAGGAAGTCAATGAACTTGATGAGCTTGAAAGGAATGGATTCCCATGTAGGCAATGTGGACAGAAGTTTAAATACCATTCTACAAGAGTCAAGTATGCAGCTAATCTTCATATTTTGAGATTTTTTTTGAACAAGGGACATGACAATTTACATTTACAGTTGGGTGGATTGTAGAAGAACAATTATTATATTACACTAATATTGTGAAATTAGTAGAATAGCTAGACTATAATTACATATTATGTAAAAACATAGGTAGCTTGTGAACAGGCTACATGGTGGGGAAAAGCATGGCTATTAAACCAAACTTACGACATAAATTACAATACTTAACACCATACTTATTCCTTTGCAGGATAACAATAACTAATTATACAAGTACTTTAACTTTGCTTTTGGCATTATAGAGTCACACCTGTGTTAAGCAGTCACCCTTGGGTAATGGCTAACTGACCACTTACCACCGGTCAACTATTTATACAGGTTCAAGGTGCAAATGAAATGCGAACATGGCATTCTTGAATAAACTTTGTCATTATACCTTTATATATACTGTATAAATTGTCCAAAAATGTCATTTAAAAGAAAATTAATAATAATTTCATTTCACTTCTTTTTATAAGTCATGAAAGACAAATGCACAATTGTGTCCCAGAAGAACCTGCTGTGAGCATCACTGGAGAAATGGACCAGTTTGGGTATTACAGATGCAGGCGAAACTGTGGGAAAACATACAAAACAAAACAAGGGAGGAACAGGTACCCATATGAAATATCTTCAGCTCTGACCGAGTGTTTTTTCGATAATATTACAGTCAAACCCCTTTTAAGCAGCCACCCCCTATTTGGCAGCCAGTCTCCAAAGTCACGATGATGGTTTTTCGGCTCATTGCAGCGGCTTGTAAGAACGGAAACTGAATGTTCAAGACGAACAGCTTGTCGAGCGCATGGCATGCAGCTCAGCTCCGAAAAATCCTCTCCTTGCTTGAGTGGAAATCCGAGGTTTTCCAACGATTTAGCAACTATAACGCTATCTTGGCCAGGGAGAACAAGCAACTCTTTATTTTTGGATACGCCAAAGACCGGTACCGAGTTTACTCTTTTTGAGCCAGAATTTAACGACTTTTTACAAAAGCGACAATAAAGCTCCATCTTGCTCCATTTGACGAACGCTGCAGAAAAGCGCTCGATTTTCCGCGAGCTGTCATATTCACGTGCGATTTATTTACATTCGCGTGCATTCAACCGAAGATAATTACATCTTGATGACAGATCGCTGACAGATCAGTTACAAGGGGGTGGAACGGCGGCATGAAACCTTTGTCTACAGGCTCCGCCGCCCCGTCCTCTTTCCCAGTCTACGCTCGGCTCGCTCCGCTCGCCGTGCTCGCTTCGCTCGCCAAGATTATCATTCGCCCTTTTTCCCCACCGCGGAGCCTGTTCACAGGCTATCTTAAAGATCGCAATCAATTCAGCCCTATAATCGTAGAACAATCGTAGGACTGCAACTGTCAGCTACAAAAGCGATTAGACTAAAGGCTTTTCATAATTTCACTGCTATGTGCTCGATAGGTTTTGAAAAGGTAAGCCATAAAGATGCCTCAATCAGACTTTGGAAAAGTTCGCCTGGGAGGTCAGGATTGGCACATGTCATCTGACTTGCACTGTCGCGCGCCTCGCGCGCGCGCTTGTGCCAATTTAGTTCCCATTCCTCGCGCGCTGGAAAACTATATGGAGCCCACAGCGCTGAATAACGTCTGCGCATGTGCGAATTTGAAAAGACAACAGCGTAAGATTCTGCGCGAAATGTGATGAGTGGTTCTTTGTAGCGAGTGTGTCTTGTGGGAGAAAATGTCTTTTATTTTCCGGCAGAAACGCGTTCATTTCCCAATCTTTGTTCGTAACAGAGTCACAAGGACGCTTCGCAATTGATAAGTCCATTTTTTCACCAAGAAATGTTAGAAAATGCGACAGAAAGACGACATGTTTGGAACTACGTACATGTATCTCGTGTCACTGTGAGCGTATTCAACCGTCATCAAGTTGCTTCGCTTATCTACTTTTCTCCTAAGAGAAATGAAGTTTTATTGATGGAAATGGTGGAAATAAAAGCAGTGAGAAGTTGTAGAAAATGCCAGTAAAGGTGAGTGGAAATTTTACTTCAAATGATTACACTGTAAAACAAAATTATTACTTTCAATGAACATATAAGCTTAACCATTTAGCTTTACTTTAAGTCTTGTTTTATGTTTGCTGCCCACGTTACAGCTGTAACAGTTCCCGAAAAAGTATTTGTTTTGAAACCTGTACTGCTTTTTCGAGAAAAAACTGCGATTATGTAACTGAAGGGGGAAGTTCAATGGAAAGATTCTTCTGTACTCAATCATTGTACAGTGTATTGTAGCTACATGTAGAAGCTTATTTCCTACTCCGACAGTCGTGGGTCATTTACAGGCTGTAGTTCAATGCTTTCACTATTTTTGTAGCCCTAGTGCTGTCAATTTTCAGTGCAAGACTGGAGATACATGTGCAAGTAAACTGTTTTTGAAAAAAGTTAAAATGTAACTGATGTTACTGTTCCCAGGTTATGAGGGATGCTATTGACGGCCTTAAACCAGGATAGTAATTCCCATGCTGCATCGGCTGGGGCCATGGCTAAAAATGCCCCACTGGTTCCATGGAAATGGCTATCAAAAAGAGTTATTCCCTGCTGTGTTGGAATAAAGGCCACTGTTTTGTCATTGATTACATAGATGCAAGCTGTTTTGCTGATATTATGAGCATGATCAAAGTAATGTGGCAGGGATGCTGATGGTATTGGCTCTTTGATTATGCTGGCAGGTAATTCTGCAGAGATGTTGATGCATCCAAGAGCTCTGCTTTGCTCCATTTTCAAGGCAGCTTCACGAACACCATAGAGCTGTCCAGCATTGCTTGCACACTTGTCATAAAACTGCTGGCCAATCATCATTGCTGCAAGAACTCTATACATCCATGTGTTGCTCAGTGCCTGGCTGCTGCTGAGAGATTCAGGTGAGCTAAAATAGAGTTTGCTGTATGTTAAGGCAATAAAAGTGCATGCGTTACTTCCTAATCTTCCATTTGGACTGCGAATATTGAGGTGGGAAGTGCCAGCTTGTAATTCGGTGAGACTTGATAGGATTGATAGATAACTGCTGTACAATGGAGTGTGTTTGGACGGTTGAGGACTGTGACTGCGTGTGAGCATAGGAGGATTGTACATTGGGGTGTCTTGGTTGATCAATGTTTCCAATAGCTGCAAGAATGCCGTCTACTTTTTGTCCCCAAACTGGTGAGGTGTAGTATTGTTGTGCACTGCTATCATTTGGCTCATTGTTGGTTACACTTTCTGTGTCATTGTCTGTTTCGGAGTCACCAGAGTCACTGTCCGATTCTACACTGCCATTTTTTAACAAACTCTCATTGAACTGATGAATTTTATTCTCTATCAATTGCTTTAATGGTTCTTTGCATATACTGCAACAGTAGTCTCTTGGTAAACATGATTCATGAAATGTGTGATAGCATGCAAGGCGAACAAAATCACCACCCTGGATACAGTTGTTGCAGGTGGACAGGTCACAGCAAACTTGTGGATTTGGTTCCTTGCCCAAACTTTTACTTAGGTTGTACGACAGGGGCAGACACTTAGATTCAGCGTCAATACCGTAGGTTGGGAATTTGTACTTTGGCCAGCTTTTCGGCTTGCCATTACTGTAGCATTCACTTGGGATCTAGAAGGAATAATAAAGGTTCTCCATTAAAGACTTAAGGACACTTGATATGTTTTCTTTATCACAATTCAAGGCTTGCTTTAAGCAAAATTTTGTGTACATTTATGAAGTCCAGTTTGAGAAATTCTTTTCATTGAACTACATAATTTCACAGTGGATGTTATTAAAATTTTATTCAATTTGTTGTATTCTTTCATGCCTTTTTTCAGAAATACTTACTACATGAGCTCTCCCAGTGTTTTTGGCTATTTCAGAAAACATTTGCAGGATAAATTCTGCTCATTTTCCAGCAATCAACCAGAAGTCAAATCTTGATTCTCCCCGTGTATATCCTGGTACAAATGCACCCCAAAAGCTGGCCAGAAATCCAGATGATGCAACAGTCTTTGCTACTTTCTCTATGGTTGCAGCATCATCATGGCTTTGAGTATGGGCTCGCAAGAGAGAATGCCATATCTCAATCTTTTTTTCAACAAATAAATACAACCAGTGTTGTTTGCATTTCCAGTAGTCAGGAAGAAAGTTCTTCTGGTAATCACAGTCGCTCAGGAAAGATATTGTTGATTTGTCATAATGTCTCCTGCGCCAAATGTTAAATAGTATTGCCATCTGTGACATCACAGACAAATAGAATTCCAAATCTCCCATTCTGAATATTTGGTACTGGAAGTATACCAACGGTATCACATCTTCCAACAGGTAGAGTGTGGAAACAAACTCGTGGCTCTTGCAGAGGGTGAACTTTTTCAAGACTTTGTCACGCACCATTATCCAACCAAGTAAAGCTGCAGTTACACAGAGTGATGATTGGTATGGCCGTGGCTTCTTTTGCAATGTTCCACCAAATAAGTGTGAAAACAATTTATCAAAAAAGTGCTTAAATATGATTACAGTATCTTCCACGGCATTCAAGGCTACATGAAACTGACCTTGCTCTGGTATTAGTGAGGTATACTTGCCACTGCAGTTGTTAGCTATAAGTTTCTTTGGGTAATACCAGCCAGGCCAGTCTGCAGGGAAGGGAAGGAGATTTTGCTTTAGATACTCTTTAATGTCAGGATACTTTGACATCAAGTGGTCTAAAGACTCCTTGTAATTCTGAAGGCTTTTTAAATCTTGCTCGCACTCATCTAAAAGCTGACAGGATTGTAAGCTTTCGATGTCTCCATCATCTGGGTGATTGTATACCCTAGGAAACATTCAATTAAACAATATTTAATTAATTCCATGCATTTTAATTAAGATTTATTTTATTATTAAATGCATATTATATTTCTTGTCTTCATTGTCGTGGTACATGTAACCTAAAATAAAATTATTTGATTCACATACATCACCATGTTACTTCTAAGTGGGCCACTTACCTAAAATTCTGCACCAATTTATTGAAATTTCCAGGATTCAGATTTTTCATTTGAGTGGGAAGCTGATCAAGGAAGTGATTTTTCATGTCTTTCAGCCCTCTTTCTATGTTTGCCATCACTGCAGTACTGTCTGCTCCTCCAAGGCACATCTTTTCTTCCCCCCTGATGGTAACTATGACTTGTCGATGCGGGCTGACATTGGTTCTTTTTATTGCAGGAATGCTTGGATGAACGTCTACCATAGAGGAGGCCATATGTGCTATCTTGGTTTTTTGTAAGTCAGTCGGAACCTTTTTTGTGTGGATGTTGTGGTAGTCATCAAGAAAGTTAATCATGAAGCAGCCAAGCTGTGGAAAAATTTTGTTTGAAATCATATTAATAGATTTACAAAATTTATTATTTTCTAAATTTTAAAAAATACTGAAATCCATCATTGTAATGGTATGTACTTGTATGTGTACAAGTGAATGCAAGTACATGTACAATTTCTAGATTTTTCTTATCCTTGATATATTAGACTAACTTTCCATAAGTGCCTGGTAGCATTGTGCAATACATTTATACTGTGTAACTATGTACGTACAGCAAGAACTTGTTGCAGTTGTTCAGTAACATGTTGAGTGTGGTTTTTGGCCATGCCTTTCTTGATATTTTGGACTGTTCTCGGGTTCACTGAAAACCCTAGAACCGGCCCAGATGATAATCCCTGCAACGAAAGCCCACCAAGCGATGAATATAGACCGCTGTCCTTTTGCAGCTGGCATGTCTTTTGTGACCTGCAATATTATTTAAAATAATTGAGTTCGTAGTAAAAATTATTAGAATTGCACATCTTTTATATAAGTAACCCATATATCAGCATGTTTTTAAATACAGAGAATAACAACTATGCATCCGTTCAGCAATGCCCCAAAGTAATGTAAGTTTTAAGCAACTGTACATACCTGAAGTATGAAAGAATGTGTAAAAGTGCTACTGTTCTTTGCTTTTGCAGTGACTCCCTCTCAGGTGATACCCTGTTGTCCTCCCTTGTGATCGAACT
Organism: Siderastrea siderea; assembly: GCA_964030785.1. Classification (NCBI taxonomy): domain Eukaryota; kingdom Metazoa; phylum Cnidaria; class Anthozoa; order Scleractinia; family Rhizangiidae; genus Siderastrea; species Siderastrea siderea. The sequence goes on along the minus strand of OZ034966.1, from coordinate 45,611,202 downwards.
AAGTGCATTCTTGTCACAAAAGTCCCTCATCACAGCTGGGTTGTATAGTGGCACTTCTGGATTGCTCTCATAGTACCGGAACATAGCAGTCTGGAACTGACTAACCAGTTGGTCGAAGGTGAGGTCTGCTAAATACAATGTACAGCTGTATATGGTTACTAAAAAAAAGCTTTTTCTACTACAGTCAAAGTGCCAGACATTTGTATTGCTTTGAATAAACACTCCTAGTTTAAATGCAATTTTTAAATTTAATGAAAGGCCAATATTGAAATTTTTTGCACTGGGAGTTTATGCAAAGGGGAGTTTGTTCAGGCAGTTATTTGAAGAATGTTGCACAATTCCTGTTTGTCTGACATCCTGCCTTTAAGCATTTTTTATTGAATGCCAGTGCTTAAAGCATTTCCATTTGTAATAAATACATGGTAAAAACTGGAAAAGTATAATATCATGGAAATTGTAAATACTTGGAAGCTAGTTTACCTGAAGATGTTTCCTTATTTTGCAGGGTTGTTGCAGGCTGACTGGTGGAGTTCTGTGATGCAACAGTGTCCTAAGAAGATTTACACTAAGAAAATTATTATGTCCTTAAAATAAATTGTTTTTTTTTAGTGAAAGTGTCCACTTTGACACCGGTGTTTTTACACTGATGGGGCTATCCTTTGTAAATAATATTATTAATATATAAAAGAAATGAAATTCTAAAAAATGGCTCCTATCATTATACCTGATTATTGGCAGACGATTGTGTTCTGATGGTTTTGTTGGAGCTGGAAGAGGCAGAGGTTTTAGCTTGTCTCTGCAATGAAAGTACAGTAACAGATAATCGTGATATAATGTTAATTTGGTTCCAGAGGTTTCTTTTTTTTACTTAGGTAGAAAAATACAATATAAATAATTTTTTGTCAAGCCAGAAACAATACAAAACAAAAAAATTTGTGGTCCCAGTTACCTATTGTAGAATACTTTTTTCCTTTTGTTTGTTTGTTTGTTTCTTGTTGTATGGCTTAATTTTGAAAATAGTGGTTTGGTTTATCAGCTTTGTTTTTGTTTTGTAATGCTTTATAATGTTGAAACCAAAGGTGTCAGTGATAATGATTTGATAGTTGTGTGTTAACTGTATATCAGTTACCAATTTCAATCATTATTTCATTCTTTCCGGGTGCTCTTTCACAAATTAGCACGTATATTCTATCAATTGAAATAAAATGTAGACAAAGAAAAAATATCACACGTACTTTTGCAGGAGAAATATAATCTGGCTCGTCAGAAAATACATTGTCTGAAACCATCGCGCACTTGTTGCACCAGCGGGTTCCGGGCCGGTAATTCGGGACATTTGCCCCCACGCGATCAAACAAGTGGTAAAACCTCGCTGGAATTTTCCTTTTGGACAATTCACTTGTGTGTTCCAACAGCGGAGATGCACAGTAACCATTTGCCTCTCGAGTGGCTCTCATCCAGTGTCGAGTGCAGGCCCAACAATTTAAATTTCCATTTACGTATCGAGCAATGGCCTCGTCAAATTGCCTCAGAGGACCGTGGCAACCTTCTCCAGCTCGTGTTTTTTTCAGAAACCAGCAAATTCGATCGTCAGGCTGGGCGTTTACGTCCACGAGCGTCAAAAGGCACGTAGTCCACAGCAGTAAAGCGTACCATTCCATACCCGATAGCTCTGGCGATAAATTTCTCGTTTTCGCTCCGTATTTTCACTCCTTGTACAAACTTAAAACCCCAGTGTACAAAAAGACTTATGATGGGTGATTAACGAAGAAGGTAGTTTAAAATTTTCAAGCTACTGTTTTTTGTTAAACTCTTCTTTTTTACGAAAAACCGGGGTCTACTAGCAAAATTTTGAATACGCCGCCATTTTCATAGGGTTTGTTGTTATACCCAGTCGGCGCGCGCCATGATGTGTCGCACATGCGCAGACGTTATTCAGCGCTGTTTATGGAGCCACCTTAACAAATAAAAAAGCCAAAACCGTGCTTTGTTCTGTGATAAAGCACGCAAGGAAGTGACGAGAGCACGAAAGAAGTGTAGGGTGAACGCGAGCCGCAGGCGAGTGCTTCTCCCTACTTCTTGAGTGCTCTCGTCACTTCCTTGAGTGCGTTATCACAGAACAAAGCACGATTTTGGCTTTTTTATTTGTTTTATAATATAGCTTTGCTCACATTTGTAAAGAAACTGGCTTTTAATTGCAAGAAATCAAGTTTTTTCATAGCTTGCAAGCGCGCGCAAGAAAGGTTTTCAGCAGGGCGGAAAAAGGTTGGGCGATGAAACGAGCGCGTCCGAGCAAAAAGGTGTGATGCAGTGGACTGGGATCAAATTAGGTGCTTGATCAAAACGGTTGCCTGCTTGGGTTTCCTCCGTAATCCTGATAATCTATTAGTTCCCGAAAACGCTGACTTTGGGTTATCTTTTCTTTGTCTTATCCGCCTTGATCGATGCTAAACAACTGCCTAAAAACTGTCTAAAAACGAGCAGAGTAAAGTAAAAAGATGGAAAATGGCGTTTGGATTACGCGTGGCATGACGCGTATTTATAATGCGTGCAGCTCGTGCAAGGTTAATCAGGACACTCTGGTTAATTAAATCAAATCAACATCAACACCGCGCTTCTTCTTCTTTTTCCCCTAAACCTCTCCTATACTTGCCTGTTTCTCTAGGAACTACAAATAGAATTGTTCCTCAGTTTAGACGGTTTTCTTTGCTCTGTTTTTGTGAGATAAAGGGAGGAGAAATCTTCAAACTTAATTTCACTTTTAATTTGTTTACGTACAGTTGACGGCGTTGCGACAAATCATCGCCATGGCGCGTTGCAAGGAGGCAAAGTTTAAAGTTGCAAAACGCCACTATCTCCAAATATCTCCAGCTAATTTTTTATTATGTTATGTAAAATTTATCGACCTTTAAAATGTGTAGGATTTAGGGTGGAGTAATTTGGAGCTTTTGTAAAAGAAACGATGAAAGACAACCATGTCATGTTTTGCGGCAAGAGCAACAATTCGACACCCTCAAATTGAGCTCATTTTTAGCCAACTTACTGTGAAGAAGATTGACTAATATGCACGCAGACATAAACACTTTAAGCTGTGAGCCAGGACTGTGAAAAAACGTTTCAATCATACTCCACGGCTGGCTGGAAAATAAAGAAAGAAAATGAGATTTCCGGTTTGCTGAAAGGTACATTTTGCGGGCCATCAAACGCACCGGAAGCGCGGAAAAAGCGCTCGTGCCAGTCCTCCTTGCATCACACATCGCTTGAAGAGCGGACTGCTCGTTTCATCGCCCAACCTTTTCCCGCCCTGGTTTTCAGCTTGCCAGCCGCGCAGAATGGCGTCACGGGCTACTCCGTGCATCTGTACTCTGATAAAGCACGCTGTTTCAACCAATCAGAGCGCGCGTTATATCGAAACTTTATTATAATAGGCATTATAATCATTATAACCCACATTATTAAAAACTGGACTAGGTATGTTGGATTTCTAGCATTTTGATTGGCTGAACGGAGCTAGACTACCAGCTCATATACCTGCTGCGACGAATATGGTCAATCAACACTCAACAACAAAGTGAGCAGAAAGTTTTTTCCTCGCGAGCAACCCGACGAGAAAAATGGACGAGAAAAATCACTTGGCAGCGAATTTAAATTAAGCAGAAATTCCAACATCGTCACCAACAAGCATCACTAACAGCGTCGCCTAACACAAGTCAAAATTGTTTGAAGAAACTGTGCAGAAATAGAAATTTAAGCATCCAGCGTTGTGTTTACAATTAATTTCTTTCATCGATCGTCACGTCGATCATTGAAGTTGAACACGGTAGGTTTTATCAGGAAAGCTTTCCACTTCAAAATATCAAGACAAGACATAAAATAAAACACAGTGAAAGGGTGCAGGAGCATTTAATAAAAACTATCACACATTCATGGCGAGTCGGAGCGAAAATCATGAAGCAGTCTAAACAAGTACTAAGAAAATACGGCGGCAAACTACCAAGAAGGAAGGAAGGGCGAGATTTTTTTCGCCTTTAACACGCAAAATTGACACTGGTTTACCTGCACTCGTTGTAGCTCTGTGTTCCAACAGGTCCAAATGTTCAGATAGAAATCGGATGCCATGTAAACGGAGTTGAATCGCTTTTCCAGTTGTTTGAATGTTGTTTTTACCATTCCGTCCGCAACCTCTAAACCGAGAACAACTGCATTTTGCGCTTTGCATTTAACAAACTATGATGGTGAATTCTAATGTTCCTCGTTACAGTAATCTTGCTTCTGAGCTGCATGGAAGCTACCTCTTCAAGTTCAAATTTTTTCTGTCTTCAGTTCGATGAAACACGCACATGATGGCTCCGTTATGCGAACAGATTACAAACTTGTTCAGTTTCACTGCAACTCCAGCAGCTAATATGGTGAAATTGTACAGCTTCAATCCGCTTTGAACGATGATTACAACAATGTTTCAGGAAAAATCGAACATGTACCATATTTCAGAGCCAATAATTAGAAGATTTTTTTCCAAAACTTGCGCTACTTTGTTCATTTTCGAGCAGTTTTCATTGATTCATTCAGCTTTGCAATGAAACGCTGCAACACCTCGTAAGGTTTTGGCGCCTTTTTCGTTCAGTCATGTGATTGATTCTTGTTCCGTTTAAATTTCTATTCTCATTTTGCCCGTTCTTTCTTGATTTTTTTTTTAATAGTGGTTAAGTTTTAAACAAAACAACTATTCTACTCGGGCTTGCTGGATATCAAATGATTATAACCAACTCGGCGCTGCGAGCCTCGTTGGTTATCTGTCATTTGATATCTAGCGCGCCCTCGTAGAATGATTGTTAATTGTACATTTTTTGCTCATATCTGGCAGTCTCAGTCGCGGTCCCTCCAACTTAACCCACGGATTCTCTTCGAATTGTACTTGTCTCCTGATGTGTACCCTGCCACCAAACAAAAAATCAACGAGTCTAAAACCTAATCGGACTGTCCCCGGGACCAGTCATCGGTACTAGCTCCTTAAGGCCCGTTTACACGACAGAAAAAAATGGAACGGGTCGGGAAAAAAGTAGAACGGCTGGGACAATTTATTTCGTGTAAACGATACGTACCCTACTTTTACCCCAGCCGTTCTGGGACCATAGGCGCCTATAACGGCACGGATAAACATAGGCCCGCAATGCGTGCAGAACCGACGAAGTGTTGGTTCGTCTCGAAAAGAAAGCAAGCGAGGCGTGCGTGATTGCATGTTCGATAACATTCAAGCGTCTGTGACAGCAAGTTGCAGCAAAGGTGCGGTAACTCTGTACGTCCCATGAAAAGAACAAGTAGTCCTGAGGGCTGCATAACCGTGCTATCTGGCTCCCTTGCTGGTGTGGCAGTTGTAAACAAAGTCTTCTCTTAGACTTATAGAATTACAGCAACCAACGCTGAAATTTGACCAACTGGAAAGGTAACCAATACCCTACAAAGGAGGTCAACTGAATTATTCACCCTCTCCTCACCAAACCCAGCTCCGCAGACTACGCTTATAACCTCGTCCTTCACTGAAGATCATTTTTCGCTGTCTTTTGGTCGGTCTTCCTCAAAACCATGAACAAAAAAGCCGTCACAACTGTCAAAACAGACGCATTTCAATAAATGAGCAATAAATTTCCCAATAAAGTACCCACATCCTTGCGATTGATCAGTATGGACACCGTAACAGCCCAAAAGAATTTAACTCCTCCCCATATCTGGGAACTGCGCTTTATGCACAGTTCCCTTTAACCATGTCAAGGGCTCCTTAAGCCAACTCGTGAATGCAAATACGAAATAAATCATTGCTATGCTCTATAGTACAGGTTACAAGAAAGCGCATTGTAGGCATTTACCAGTTGTTTTGACCCACTCCACCCTCGATAAGCATTTTTACTTGGCTCAACGTGCTAACCGGCGTGACGAAAATTGTGACAGTTTTTTGCCTTTTGCGTTACCGAATGACGTAATGTTTAAAAAATCTGATAACTCAGCTCAGCTGTTTTATCACTTTGAATATTTTGTTGAATAAAACTAAAAATTTAAATGTCGATATAAATTTGTCCACAGCTGAATGTACTTTTTCCGAGAGTTTTGAGCAATTTATTGATATGACAAACATAGCAGCAAGGTTGATCTGACTACGTAGAAAGATTTGACTCTGCAAGACATCAACACGACACTAACAGAACTTTAACAGAGCAGGGTTGCAGCCGTACACAGCTGTTTCACTCTTCTTAGAGCTCATCATTGCTCAGTATTTCTTTGGCTGATTAGGTCTGTTTTACTAGATCCTACGTACACGGGCAGCATTTTCGTTTGCGGTCCTTTACTGATATTGTTTTACCGATATGCTGACCGATATGCTGTACTTTATAGCATGGTTTTATCCATGTTTCTTAATAAAGTTGGTTTTAGTCCATCCTATCTTTTCGATATCTTTGGCTCTGCGAGGCATCAACACGACACTTGGACTCTCGACCTTTCAAAGACACTTGATGGCGTGATCTGGTGGGCGTGCGTCCTCGTTTAGGGGTAATTTTACGGCATTTTCGCCATCTTGCTATGCCGTACTGATGAGCTCTAAGAAGAGCGAAACAGCTGTCTACGGCTGCAACCCTGCTCTGTTAAAGTTCTATTAGTGTCGTGTTGATGTCTTGCAAAGTAAAATCTTTCTACGTAGTCAGATCAGCCTTGCTGTTATGTTTGTCATTTGAGTATTTCTTTGGCTGATTAGGTCTGTTTTACTAGATCCTACGTACACGTACAGCATTTTCGTTTGCGGTCCTTTACTGATATTGTTCTACTGTATGAATGTATTTATATACTGTTGTGAATATGGCACTATAAAAACATGATTATCGACAAAGGCAAACACATCGTCAGAATCTCAACGTGCTAACCGGCGTGACGAAAATTGTGACAGTTTTTTGCCTTTTGCGTTACCGAATGACGTAATGTTTAAAAACTGATGACTCAGCTCATTTGTCTTATCGGCTTGAATATTTTGTTGAATAAAACTAAAAATTTAAATGTCGATATAAATTTGTCCACAACTGAACATGCATTTACCAAGAGTTGTGACCGATGTATTTATGTACTGTTGTGAATATGGGGCTAGACTTTACAATACCCGGCCACTCTGAAGGCACATTACTCGGGCATGGCGGCCCGCGGTCCCACGGTCGACCACTGAGAGGTTGAAAAAAGTGGCAACACGGTCCGCGGTGCCGCAGTGACTAGAATAAAATAACACGGGCTCTGATAATGCATGGCCCGTGGTCCCACAGTCGTTGCCACTTGTTGCCACTTTTTTCGACTGAGTTGAAAAAAGTGGCAACGCGGACCACGGTCCCGCAGTGCCTTCAATATCCACTTGATGAAAACAACGCAGGCTCTCATTACGCAAGCTAAGGCGTTATGACAGCCAATATTCACGATTTCATCGCGTGAAAATCGTGCCACAAAAAAGAATGTCCATTACGAGGAATCTGTGAAAACAAATTTTTAAGAAATAGTCCAAACCGCAAATATTTATAGCCTGCGTGCAGACGTCTCCTATTTCCTTCAAATGTTATCGTTTCAAGATGACGAAGTTAGTTAGGTGATGCAGACAAAAATATGTCTCGCAAAATTTCAGAGAAATTTTGACGGTCTACCAGTCACTATATTTGCGCGAGATTGTGTTGGAGTTTCGAGACTTACTTTTACAAGGATAAATAACACCTCGGGCTGGCAGAATAAATTGCTAGTCTCGCCGTCTAGCTCTCAAAGTCTTGAATTTGCCATTCACGATCCCCTAACTTGACACGAAAATTTTATTGGATGAGGGTTTTAGGGTTAGGGTAAGGGGTTAGGGTTTTAGGGTTAGGGTTAGGGTTTTTGAAAAATTCACATACTCCACGTTAAAGTATGTCTTATGACATAATTGTTAAATCCAGTTTGCTCTTCAGGAGTCAGCAAGTTGTCTCGAACTCTAAAATCGAGCAAATTGGTTCAAAATCAAAAGTAAAGCAAAAAAATTAAAACGACTAACTGGTGTATTCTTCTGTGCCACTTATACTATCCAAGAAGATCCAGCCTCGTGCAGTAATTCATTTCCCGCCTGCGAATAACCTTCTTGACGTTGGCGGCTAGATACTTTCCAAGTATTAAACCACAGGTACCCCAAGCTCTATGGGAGATATATAGACCATGTGACCTTTGTTCTGCGTTGTGTGAGTGTTGTAATATGAGCATAACGGCGGCCGTTGCGTAACAGCAAAATTATAAGGATTTGTCCCGGGGGGGGGGACTCCCATATGAAAGTGACGGGGATGCTCGTCGGAAAATTAAAATTTACACCCTAAAAGAGACCAATCTGGGTGTGGCTCCGGCTTTATTTAACCCCTAAGGGAGGTCATGCAAAAACAGACAACTAAATAAGAGCTATAGAGATGTTAATTGCGCTAAAGATGTTGCAATCGAATGCTGTCTTCTATGTTTAAATTTTAACAACAGCGATTTTTGTGCTGCTCTAGACCACTAACACAGTATAATATAGATATTTCTTCACACACTGAACCCTAAGCGATACCTGTGTGGGTAAAAATATTGGCTTTCCGTCCTCAACACCCTAAGTGAGACCAAAATCTGCAATTTACAACCCTAAGCGAGACGACGAGCATCCCCGTCACTTTCATATGGGAGTCCACCCCCCCCCCCCCGGGGGGATTTGTATGGGAAAAAACGATTCCGACTTTAATTTAAAAATGCGAACGTGTTTTTAATATAAAAAAAACCCTACCTGAAGTCCTCTGTCTGTTGTTCTTTCTCCTATGTGGTTTTTGGAGCGATTTAGCGCGATTCCAGTGATTTTTAGTTCTACTGCCTTTCTCTCTATATATCCTTTACATAGAGAGAAAGGCAGTAGAACTAAAACTCACTGGAATCGCGCTAAATCGATCCAAAAACCACATAGGAGAAAGAACAACAGACAGAGGACTTCAGGTAGGGTTTTTTTTTTATCAAAAACACGTTCGCATTTTTAAATTAAAGTCGGAATCGTTTTTTCCCATATAAATCCTTATAATTTCGCTGTTACGCAACGGCCGCCGTTACGCTCATATTACAACACTCACACAACGCAGAACAAAGGTCTCACGGTCTATATATCTCCCATAGAGCTTGGGGTTCCTGTGATTAAACATAACCACAACAACATACACCAGAATTTTCCTTTCATAACATTTACTGAGAACGATTCTTCCTTAGGATGTCTCAGCAACACTTTGGTCCCACCAGCAACAACAGCGCCACTGGACTTCACCTCCTGTTATTATCAGTCCTCCTTTTCTTTCACTAGTATTTGACAGACATTTCAGTATTTCCTTTCGTGACTGGCAAGGGTCTAAAGGTCGGCACACACGAGGGGACTAGTCCCTGCGACTGGTCCCTGCGACTATTCCCGGGGACCAATTCCCTTCGTGTGCACTACCCATTTTAGTCAAAAAATGTAGTCGCAGGGACCAAAATTTGGTCCGTGGGACCATTCCCGGGGACTAGTCCCACAAACTATGCTTGGTCCCTTCGTGTGTACTGTTCGTGGGACAAGTCCTTGCGACCAAATGAAAATATTTCATCGGATCTTTTACTTTTTTCCAGTTGACCTTGTCTTTATTGAAGGGAGAGGAACGGTTTAGGGAGGAGGGAGAAACGGCCCAAAAAGTAGGGGGAGGAGGGAGAAAGGACGCAAAAAAATGGGGAGAGGGGAGAACCAGCATGGAAAGGGAGAAGGGAGAATGTCTTAAAAAACATGACATGAGTCATTAAAGCCTTAAATAGATCTTAATATAAGGAACTGTACGGATCTGTTCCCCGTTAAACAATTATATCGACTGAAGACTGGGTGTACCCTGGGTATCCAAGACTATTTTGAGCCCGTAAGCTCAGGTGTTTGCGGTATTTTGAATAGTCTCTTTTGTTATACAATTTTCGCTAGAGGTCGCTAGGGAATTTCTCGCTTCATTGTTTGGCCATTTCAAGATATTCTGATTGCCCGTGAGGGGGAGAAGTCAAATCAGAAAATCGTGAGACGTTGAGTTAGTGTTCGTCAAAGCATGAGATTTTGGAGGTCTGTGTGGCTCGAGGATCAGGGTCAAGGGCAAGGCCATGGTGAGTGCAAAATGTTTTGCCTTTCCAGTTTTCTGCCTTTTCGGCACTGCATGTTTAGGTCTGTTTAGGCGTCACCAATAAAACGAGTTATGCTTTCCGATTCGGTGATGCCATTAGGTTCCCAGAAATGTAAAACAATACGCAGCAACCTAATTTAAAAAATATGTATTTTTTATTTTTGACCTTGGAATCGCCCTTTCGGCATTCATGTTATGGTCTGCCATCGATAACGGCGCCATGTTGTGATCTTTATAGCAATTTGGCTGTCACTCAAACATTGACATGCTCTTGATGTCTTTTTGGCACTGTGTCACGTAAAACTCCGAAGCCTTTTTGTGCAAAAATAATTCTACTTCAAATTGCTCAATAAGAATAATTTGAAGGGAAGTCAGCAAACTAGTAAACTAAACTGACTGACATTTTTCGTTTTAAGATCTTCGTGGATTTCGTTTACTGGTTGATGTTGCGTTACCTTGATTCTTTAATGTACAAATTCTAACTTTTTCACGCTCATCAACAAGCAATAAACATTTTAAGTTCAGCCACAAACAAAAAAGTTGCGATTTAGGCAAACCGGCTTAAGGCGCTACAAAATTATCAGATTTACTGACCAGACCCTTGGGATGTTGCTTTGCTAGAAAGTATGCAAAAGTAATTCTCATTTTCCGTGTATTAATTTGCTACTACATGTTAAATCTAGCAGTCTGTAGGTATTCAAAGTCTTCAATGAGCACATAGTTCTTTAGGAAACTCACAATATTGGAAAGAATTTAGACTGCAAGTGTAGTGTTACATAATATAAACCCGTTTAAGCACTAATCAGGGAGAAAGGTGAGAAATCAGGGAGGAGGGAGAAACGGCCAAAAAAATTAGGGAGGAGGGAGAAAAATGAGTTTAAAAATAGGGAGATAAGATATTTACCTACCCGTTCCTCTCCCCTATTTATTGGGAGTCTTGATCGAACAGTTGTCTTTTTACGCTTCTGTACTAGCAATGTAGGACACTGGAGAAAAAACTTTATCGAAATTGCAAATGACAAACGTAAAACACTGATAGACCGCACGAAGTATGAACCGGTTTGCAGTTGATTTATTTTAATGTTTTCTGGTTAATCTAGTAAATTCGGTTTCGCTGTTGAGGATCGCTTTATTTTTCGTCTCCACATTTAGGCGAATTTTAGTTCAAGCGCCCTAAATTAAATCCTTCAAGGGAATTGTCCCCGCAATTATTTCCTTTGCGTACACGCTACAGGGGACCAGTCGCAGGGACCAGTCGCAGGGACTAGTCCCCTCGTGTGTGCCGACCTTAAAACCGCTCGGCGGACGTCTTCGTCTCTACCACCTACGATACTTTCTTGTGGACCCTTGTCCTATCGTGCGTGCGTGCGTGTACTTATCGATGTCTGTGTACAACGTCTTCTCTATATGTTTAGAGGTCAGCACAAAATTACGCCACAACACAGTCGAACCAAATATTCCTCCAGGCCTCTTGACATGCCAATTCAAAATGGCGACTCGGCCCGCTCTTGTTCCCACGTCATCCAATCCCATCGGCCATAGCGAAATACACACCTTATGAGCCTTACACGACGTATTTTGACCGTCCACTACACCAATTTAAAAAGCGGGGGGTAAAGGGGGGTCCTACGCACGTTTCACGGACATTAAAAAGTAAAAATAACGCATCACGATGATTAAAATTCCATGTTCACGTTTCACGGAAATTTACGAAGCAAAAGGACAGTGCATGGTTGGACTTGTTTAGAATGCTGTCTGCAGAATTGCCGCTTTAATGACGTTTAATACTGGAGCCGATGTTCGGCTTTTTGAGCCCCCCACACAGCTAGTACAGAGAAGTAACAGAAGTCAGGTGAACATAGGTGAAGATAAACTGATGATGACTAGTACTGACGGATCGTACTCAATGTCAATGTCATTTGACCTTCCCCTGTCTTATTTACCTTCCAAACAACAGGTCCAAACTTAGAAGAACTTTGACGTGACTTTGACCATTCTTCCTCTACGAGTGGTAACTGCTCGAAGAAAAGTCATTTCATCCTCGTTGTCGTCTAAGTTTACTGCTTCTTCCTCACTTTCAGACTCTGTGTCATACTCTGATTCTTGTTCAGCATCCTCCGTATCACTTCCACCCTCCTCTGACAATTCTGACTGAACCTCCTCATGTTCCTTCTCCACATCAGCTTCCAAAGGTCTTGTCTGCGGGAACCTCACTTTCTCATTTTGCGGAACAGAAGTGGCATACATGTTTAATGGTAATGTCCCTGCTTTAAACATCGTCGTTTCTTGACGTACGCTGCGTTGTCTGACGGCTTTGCCGTAGTTTGCTGCCCACTCCCTCATCAATACTTGCTCACCGTTGTTAAGCTTTCTCGTGGGCTTGAGTTGGCTCATTCTTGGAAGAGCATTCACTGGTGTAATTTGAGGAATAACAGGGTAGTACGACTTCTCGTAGGTGTAATAATGAGCCGCCCATCGTACAACTCTTTTGATGCTTTCGTAGACAGTATTCCCCAGATTGCGAGCATACTGTAAGGATGTAGGAAATTGGTCCTTAAAATGACCCATTGCATGTAGGTTTTCCACTTGGACAGTGAGGCAGCTGTGAAGATCTACTTGGTAACTCGTGTTCAGCTCTTGTAACAGCTCTTGAAGATCTTGAAGACCTTTAGTATCATACTAACTGATGACTGTGTTTGACTTGAAATAGTCCCCTTTTCTCCCATAGGTTTGGATGGTTTGTCAAAGAGGGGCATCACTTCATCTGTTGATCTCTTTGAGTAGGCATCCACAGCTTTTAAGAGCTCTATAGCTTCATCTAAAGGCAACTTTTGCACCACCTGATGTTTCTGGTGGACAGAGAATACTTTATACAACATCCCTAAATGCTTCAGGAATTCCGCAGCTGTGGTAATTAATTTGACACAGCCCGTTTGTGCGTCAGTGACAAATATGTTCTTGTCGAGCTCAACGCAGATGCCCATAGGTTGGGAAAAAGAGGCGCCTTTGGTTCTTGCATTGTAATTTCCTTCCTTCTCGTTGCCAGCAATAATAATGACCTCTTTACTAGGGACTTTTGCTTTGATCTGGCGGCTTCCTGTGTCCGCATAAACAATTCCAGTTGTGTAGGCAGCAATGTGGGAACTTTCTATGCAGTGAGCACTTCCATTCTTCACAACCACTTCAACAGCACGATCAGACATGTTTATAGCAATCACACCTCCAGGAACCCCTTTGTGTGAAACATACAACACATTCTCGCTCCCGCATATAGAAACCACTTCTCTGCAATCGGTGGGATACTTACAGAAAAAGACAACATTTCCCTCAACTGCCACTCCATTCTGCTCCAAAGTGACCATGTAAATAGTTTCCTCCACATCGCTGGCACATACAAGAATGGAGTCACTCGCCTTTGCAATACTAGATGGCTCGATGTTTTGAGAAAAGTGCACATTTGCCAAGTCGACGTTTCGGCCAATATAGCTCTGCTCTAAGTTCTTCAAAAAGGTCATATGCAACCCCCAAGGTCACTTGTCACGCAAGATCTTTTTAAAGACACGATGGTCACGTTAAGAGAACTCCCGCCGGAGAGCTCCGCTTTGCTTCGTACGCTTCGTAGGTCTTCGTAAGTCTACGTAAGTAATCTTTCACGAAAAAAAGGACGTTTTCTTGTCAATTATCACGGATATCGGAAAATTATTTATTTGTTTCACGTAACACGACAAGCATGACGTTCACAGTTCACGGCTTTTAAATTTTTACAATCACAAGTCACGCAAATAAAAACAGCCGATCACGTTTCACGGGAAACCCCTCTTACGGCCCCTCTTAAAACCGTCTTCACGACTGCACTATCCGACTTCGTCGGTTAAAAATTGGTTCCGTACCCGTCTCTTTAGGTCATTGTGCATCGTGTACACTCACGTACCCGTACCATTTGTTGTTTTTTTCTGAGCCGGCACTGTTTAGTCCCCAATTGGTTACTTCTGTGCGCATGCCTATTTAGCTCGAATCTTGCAATTTTGCATTACAGTGTACGTGAACGTTGATGTGAGGCAATTTCGGGCAAAAAGTGCAAAATTACCCGTACCCGAAGTTGAAAAAGTACACGTTCAAAAACATTGTAATGTAAATGAGAAACGGTAACTATGAAAAGCGCTATTCCTTGAGTCCTTGAGATACGAAAGTTTTTATACCATTCGTCATCAGAGTATTTAAGTGTTGCATGCCAGATCGAGCCAAGAACTTGTTCGTTGCTGCTGCCAATTTGATCTTTCCACTGTGAAATGGCAGATTACGAATTTTAGAAGAATTAATATGAACTTAAATTTTCGTTTCCGTCGTAATCTCTTTTCTAAGCTTGTCTTGGTTTCACGCTGCTTCAGAAAGATCCACTTGAATGATAATCTCCTTCGACAGACAAAGTGATAATTTAATATCGTCCGTCGCCATTTTGCTTTACGAGTGTCACGAGCACGTGCGGCGTACACGAATGACAGTGGCCTACTAATTAACGCGGACTCAATCATGTCCGGTCTCTGAAATTCCGTCGTGTAAACAGTCCTTGCCGTTCCACCTAGGTTTGAGGACCGGTGCCTCTTTTTGTTGTAGCCGTTCCATAATGTTTCTCGTAAAAACGGTCGAAAATTCATGGAACCGATACTTCTTTTTATCCGAGCCGTTCCTCTTTTTCTGTCATGTAAACGCGCCTTTTTGTGCTATGAGTCCGAATTTTTGCAGAGTTCCCCCCCGTTCCTGTATTAAAATGATCACTCTTCCAGTGAAAATTGCACGTACGTTTCTAAATATGTGAGATTTAACTTAGATAAATCGGCCTCAGTGTGCGGTATACAACTTTGTTAACCCTCTCCCCTCCCCTTCCTTGGAAAACAGCGGCAGAAAATTGAAAAGGTGAGTAAATCCGAAAGTAATAAGGGTCGTTACGTTTTGAAAAGATTGCTCGGAGCATTAGCAAGAGTTTATTGCTAGATGACCTAGACCTAACCATCCTCACAAACCCAAGGGTAAATACGGTGATTATTGTTGTCATTATCATTATCCCGATTATTAAATATCATCATCATCATCATCATCATCATTATTATTATTATTGAGATATTATTCTTTGTACTTGCATTCACAGCAAATAAAAAGTAAGTAAAGCCTCGGTTTGTTGGATTCAACATCTTCTAACATCGCTGGATACAATTTAATATTTTGCTGCAGAAAGTTTGATTGCACGCCATTTAACTTTCTTCGGAATCAATTAACATCATTCAACAGGGCGCCCGGTAGCGTCTAATTTGCCGAATTCAACAACTTTGGAAGGTACATGTTGAATGGAAATGTTGAATTGGTTTGGCCTGGGACTAAGACTTCCGGCTTATGGATCGTCGCTTTCACTGAGCAGTGCCCATTCCACCTCCCTTCCATCCCTCACCGGACCAAACCAGCAGCGTCTCTACTGTTTTGTTTTGTGTCGCTTGTTTTGTTATGCTATGCTTTGTTTGCTTGTTTGTTTGTTTTCAACAAAAATGTCCCAGGGTGTTGACCAAGGAGCCGCTGAAATACCATAAGATGAAAAAGGAACGCAAATTTCTTGCCCCTGGGATCATCCACCTGCACCAATCAAAGTTAATAGTACAGTTTCGAGTTCAAAATGACTGCTGAAAACTGAACACGAAAGATGCATTTCTACAGGGTTGTTCTCAATCCGAAGTAAAACATGCACAAACACCAGCAAGGAAGTGCTGAATTCTACAGTAAGCGAATACACAGGGCTGTGAATAGTTGAGCGTCTCACTTGTGTTTAAGATTAATGAACTTGAGATTGAGACTAACCCTATACAGC
The DNA here is from genome assembly GCA_964030785.1 of Siderastrea siderea. Taxonomy (NCBI): domain Eukaryota; kingdom Metazoa; phylum Cnidaria; class Anthozoa; order Scleractinia; family Rhizangiidae; genus Siderastrea; species Siderastrea siderea. The sequence goes on along the minus strand of OZ034966.1, from coordinate 45,595,170 downwards.
TCGGCGTGTTTTGTTTATTTGTTTTTCTCTTGTTGTTGTTGTTCCACGTCTCGCTATTATTCCAGTTTTCAGTCGTTACTGTAATAGCTAGTTGGCCACAAATTCTTCGTTGTTTATCGAAATTATTGAAATGATTGTCATTATCATTATATATTGCTTTACTTCTATGGACTCGCACGGTAAAAGCGGGCCATGGATCTACTGATGTCAACAGCCCCTGAGAGACAAATGCCAGAAGGCCTTACCACTGCTAAAGAATAGTCAAGAGAAGAATTATTAGTTTTGAAACTGCTAACTGTTTGCTGATCATAATGCATTGTATAAAGACGGTTCTGAAAACTGAGAAATCTCTGCTTATCAGCTTATTTCCCGGTGCAATTTTTTTTACTGTACGAAGTGTCTTGCTGTGGTCACTTGACCAAGATTATTTTTTGGTGAACGACCCTAAGACATGAGTGCCCATGTTGTACGTAAACATTAGAAAAATTTGCCTTTTTGAAGTTAGCTTTTCATTCCTTTTTGCGTGCGAAAAGAGTTCAGTCGTTTCACTTTCAGGAAAGAGAGAAATTCATCCGTGGCAAGATGAAAATGTGTTTATTATATCTCATTTTATTACTAACAATGTTGCGAAATCTGGCGGTTCTCAGGAAATACCAAAGTGGAATGTGAGACTTGATTTAATTTTTGTTTTCGTTTTTGTCGTAATATGAATCTCTGAGAGTCTTTTTCTGCTTGGAGTAAGCTGACAGCAAAGGTTTAGGGAGCGCATAAAAGTAGTAATCATTTTCGTCTTGGGGTAGTTTCCCCCGCTTTCTCTATATGTACGGAATGTCTATTTTTGATTTTAGACACCCATGTCATTTCAGTTTTATGTTTCATTAAATCAGTAAAAGACAGAGTCGGCTCCGCCGTCTCAATCGGTTGTCAGAATTCCTCTTTTCCTGCACGCGCGTTCGTAGATAGATAACCACTATTCTTGTTGCTTTTTCACTTTACTCAATCTACATCCTTGTCTTTTTTTAGACCCATCTCTGTTGTTTAGTTTGTTCTAATTAGGAGCTTTTTTCTATTACCTTATTTATAAGAAAAGTAAAGAACCCAGAATAAAAAAGAAACACTTTACGATTTCATCCCCACCCCCAGATTAAACCCAACTCTTTGAACCGCGCATCTTTACACGGCAAAATAAAAAAGTACCACGCGAAAATACCGCTCAATATCTTTCATTGGTCGCACTCAAGGATTTCATCCACGGACTGAAACTTTAGAATCGTCACAACATAAAAGTTTAAAAGTTCCACGTGACGAGACTCAAAGTTGGACTTTGGAAAGGAAAGTGTAAAGCGAAAGAAGGAACAAAATGGCGAAAGTTTCGCCGTCAGCATCACAGCATCGTCATTAAAACCGCGTTATACTGCAAAATAATACAGTGAAAAGGTACAGTCGCACACGAGCCGAGGAGGCCCACACGGCCGGAGCTTAACCCAGTCGGCTATAGTATGAAGCAACTGAGAGTATTGTCACTCCCCCCTGGATGGGATGCTTGTCCATCGCCGGGTTACCCAACAGTATGTCACCGGTTCCCATTTATACACCAGTGGGTGGAGAGAGATAATGTGAGGCAAAGTTTCTTGTCTGACGGAAACAACACGATGGTAGGGAGTGAGCCTCGAACCACTGACCTTCAGATCTGAAGTCCAAGGCGCTAAACACTACACCACTGCACCCCCTCAAAATAAAAAAAGCACCATGCGAAAATACCGCTAATATCTTTCATTAGTATACACCAAACCAGTGGATAGTGTTTTTCGAGCACTCTGATTGGCTACTCAAACTCGGGATAGTATCTGCTATTCACCTCCCGCCATTGTTCTGGATTTCGCGCGAATTTTGCCACATTTCTCAGAAAAAAGGAATTATTTCGTGTTGGCTATCCACTGGTTTGGTATATTCTAAAACAATTATTCACCTCCACTTCGGTGAATAATTGTTAATTGGTCACACTTAAGGATTTTATCCACAGACTCAAACGTTAGAATCGTTACAACATAAAAGGATTTCATCCACGCACTCAAACATAAGAATCGTTACAACAAAAAAATTTAAAAGTTCAACGTGACGAGACTCAAGCTTGGAGCCTGAAATGGAAAGGGTAAAGCAAAAGAAGTTACAAAATGGCGAACCGGTTTCGCCGTCAGCATCACAGCATCATCAATTAAAACCACGCTTACGATTAATCTTGTATTCCTATATTTTATTGTATACTCACTGAACCTTACATTGATTTACAACATTTAACAAAATAAACACTAACTGCTTTCGAGGAATTTTGAGTGTTTAAATCTTCAAGCGTAACCTGAAACTTAATTTAAATTGTTGTAATCCACAAAAGGTCTAGTGGGCACTTTTTCATACAGACGGTTTGTCTCTACAAAAAGATTACTACGAGGTAACCTGGCCTCGCTTTTTATCATACTCTCAAAAATGAACAGCCATATCTTATCCTCGAATGCAACTCTGAAGCTACACGCAACGACTGATTTTGATTTGATCTTTTCCGTTACACCTTATGAGTTGTGTCATGGACTGCAGACCATCTCGCGCAAAATCCACTATTTTGGTAAAGAGGCCAATACCGTAGGCGCGAAATAGTGTTTCTATGTGGAAAGTCAAGCAACTACTGTGAAATACGAAATCCGAACAAATTGCGAGTGGAATCTGAAGACATCACGTAAACAATTATTGTTAAAATCTGAGGGGTGTAGCTGAGCTAGAGAGCCCATTCTTAATTTTTAGCCAATGACTTCACGTTAGTGACGTCGTGGCTAATGCTGTAGCAGGGGGAAGGGATAGAAGCGAGGCCTGGGACCGAGAAACGATGTTCTCACAACTTGCAAAACGGTCTAGTCAAAACGTGGACAGCGGTGTTCGTGTCGAGGGAAAGTAAGCGGTGAGCGGCTAATCTCTTATGGAACTTACTGTCAGTTTCGTACAAGAGAATAATATTCGATGGCAGCGACGTCGATGGAGACACTTCTGTTTTGGCACTGTTTTGTTTGTTGCAGTGGCGAGTGGATCAGCTGCGAGCTGTATACGGCAGTCACGTTTCGCTTGTTTATACTTGGAGAACAGGTTTGCGACAAATTTCAAAGTTGAATGCTAGATAATTCAACGTAAATAAAATTCTCACCGAGAGAAAAAAACGATACTGTCAGTGTTTCTTTTTGCATCTCATTCTGTAACGAATTGATAGCACGAGATGAGACAGTTATGGCTGTACTGGGTTTGCATGTTTTCCAGTCATAGGATTCCAGCGTTGTCTAAATAAATTGCAACGGGAAATGTGCCCAAAAAACATGTACATCGATGGAAATAAATTCAATCAAAACTGCTATGACCTAGTGGAAACAATACCTACGCACAAGATACGACTTTTATTTTCAATAATCCAGACATGTGTTCACAAGATTATTTCACAGTTCAGTACTTTGAACCCGATCCCAATTTTTAACCCAACTTAAAAATTCTACAGGGGAGGTTCCATTTTTATCCAACCCCCCCCCCCCCCCCCCCCCCAGGATGGCAGGTTTCTGCACAAGTGGGGTCGGATTTTTAAATCTAAGGAGCCGCCAAAAAATTAACCCTTCGGAAATTTTTTACAAAGGTGCCGCCAAAAAATGAACCCTTCGGATTTTTTTCTTCAAAGGGTACCGCCAAAACTTTGAGGGGTCGGAATCCCGCCATCCTTGGGGGGTGGGGGGGCGGAGTCCAGAGTCGATCAGCGCGGACTCGATTGATCAAAGCGCTACTGTTCTACTTTACGACTGAAAAACTCCGCGAGTAAACTTATGTCTTCATAAGAAGCAAAAAGCACGAAAACATGATAAAAGTGTAAAATACGATCAATTCGTGAATTACCTAAACCGTTTAGGTAATTCACGAATTGATCGTCCTTTCGGCGAAAGGACAAAACCGAATCCACCGCCTTTGGCCGCCATATAAATTGTTCCCTTCAGCGTCCGAGTTCCGTTGGAATATGCAACATTTGCGCACGCACAGGAGGCATATCCGCTGACTAGAACCTCATAGATTGCTTTGCAAGTTGTGAGAACATCGTTTGGATTTCATTAATAATAATAACAATGATAATAAAACTCTTTATACAGATGGCCTAAGAGAATGTATGGGAAGTTGCTTTGCCCCCCCCCCCCCCCCTCCGCCCGCTGTGCTGTAGCCTGAAAAAGTCAACACCGATTTTGTCTTTCTTCTTTGAGGCCGGGGGTGTATTCTGTGATATGTTGGGAGGGGGTGTCCAACCGATACACTGAAACCCTTGCATCAACAGCGGCACATACCCATACATCTTATACTACGGGAGTGCGACCTCCGGGCTTTGAAGCGGTCTGTATTCGCGAGTCTGGATATACTTCGAATGCGCTGTTTTGTATCCTTGATGTCTGGCAGGATTTTATTCGCGTTGTAGTCTTGCGTTAACTAAGCCGAAGTAGAAATTTCCACGGTAGCAAACACGAGACGAACTCTTCAAATTGAGATTTAGTATGAACAGAACGAACCAAATCGACTTATTTCGCGAATTGTTGTGTTCTGCTCCGAAGCAGCTTGGTAAACCGAAAAGGTGTGAACCAAAACTTGTAATGTGAAGTAACAAATTCCGGCCGATTTATACCCGCATGAAAACCTTCTCACCACCAGCTACTATCGCATGTATCGCCCGAAGATATTTCAAACCAGATATTTCACTCCCTAATTAAAATAAAAACAGTGAAAGAAACAATATTTAAAGCCCAAGTTTGTAACGGTAGTGAAAAGACTGGAGTACAACAGCATAAAATACTTCGGGTTACAGACCTGCCAACTTCCAAAACATGCAAATCTGGAGACTTTGAAACAAAGCCTAGAAAAACCTGGAGATTAGGACCTCAAACCTGGAGATTTCCAAAATATGTGTTAAATGAAAATAAAAATGGTAGAATTCTTGTTTCAATGTATTCTTTACCTTATTTGTGCTACCTATTGCATTCTTTTGCCGCATTTTTTTAAGAGTCAGTTTCGGTTTCGCTGTCGACGCGAGGCGCCAGTTTGAGTTAACAGTTCACAGCTCTGGCTTTCCCAGAGACCTATGCACACCTGAATGATGTTGGAATTGTACCAAGGTTTCCCTTAAACATTAGATGAGACAAAACTGGCCATTTTCAAGACGGGTTTTTCAATATTGCTTCATACTACCTGAATTGTTTGGCAATTTTAAGATTTCTGATTCACTGTGAGATTTGGAGGCCAAATCGTGAGACCGTGAGTTGATACCCCAAACCGTGAGTCTCACGGTGAAACCGTGAGAGTTGGCAGGTCTGACCGGGTTATCTCTAGGTAAGAGCGAATTTAGAATTTGTTGTGTCATTTTTGCGTGCGTAAACATGAAATTTATAGCTCAAAGCGTGTTGAACAAATTTGCATAGTTGACAGCTCAGCTTCGGAAGGCAACGCAACGCTCAAAACATCTCGAACCCAACGCAAGATTAACAGCAAAGCATTCTAATAGAGACCTATTCAATTTTGAAAGCTTGATGAATTTTATTCAGGTTCAAGGTTTTGCTTTTGTTTAGGGAGCAGTCATTATTAAGAGCAGGGGAGAGGGTGGATGATTTTTTAACCCCAAACAGCATAGGTCTATAACCCCTCCTTCAGCAGATAGTAACTTTCTGTGACCCCTCCTTGAAGTGGTTCTAAAAATTCATAACCCCTCCTTTAAACAAAAGCACAAGTTTTTAATAGGCCATTAGTGCTTGAATTGGTGCAAATTAAACACAGCAACTGTCATGAACAAGCCATTTAAGTAAGGGCCTCTCTCAAACTTAGTAACCACCCTGAAGGTCAGGACAAAGTACAAATTAATTATATACTTTTCAGATGTGTAAGAAATCCCTCACTTCAAAAGCGAATGTTGTGGCAATGCTCTCAAACACAAACAGGAACATTTCAAATGTCAACTGATGCAAGCCAAAACTGACTGAATGTCGAGTTAGGGTCCATAGATCGCGTGGAGATTCGGGGACAGAATAAGGCAGACAGAACTAATTCTGGATGTGGGGATGCACTTGTTGAGAGAGGGACCCTAGAAAGGGAGAAGTACAGAGGGTTTCAGGGAATGTCAAATGACGACATAAAGAAGATGGACATGAAGGAGTTTGAAGTGTACGAAAGCAATCGAATGGAAAAGAATGCTTGGGCTGTGGCCGAAGAGCTTCAAAGACGACTTGGCGATGCGCCAATACTTAGGGAGTACATTAAGGCGTTCCTGACCGAGAAAACTAATGATGCCTTTTTTGTTAATCGGGACTATCTGACAAAATGAATAGACCTTTCTGGGAATGCTTATTTCAAGAAGATATGGGATTTCTACAATGTTCATTATAATATAGGTAAGCTGTTTATGGAATACCTTAAGAAAGACTGCATTAATAAGGATGGAAAACTAAGCGATTTCTGAAGGCACATGACTGCATGGGCCCAAGCCAGGAAAGAATACCTCAGCCAGTTCCAGATCCCAATAAGCCTTTTGAAACCCCAACGACTAGAAGATTTCCGAATGACTGGTAGTCCAGAGCTAACATTAAAAAAGAGTTTAAAGGAATGGAAATCTACAGGCAGAGACTGACATTGACCGCTTTGTCATCCAATTTGCAGTTGATCCGAAATTAGTAAAGGAGTATGTGCAGCATCTAAATGATCTTAAAAAAAGATCACAGATGAGAGCTGCTCAGAGAGGAAGGAAACGTCAGCAACTTGGGCAGAAGACATTCGAGGAATATGACTGGCGACAATTAGTTCTGGGAGGAGAAATCAGCAAATTGAGAGTATTCGAACTGGACAAACTGGACAAACACAATCTAATTCTTACGGGAAAGAAAGCATTAAAGGACGATAAAGTAAAATGCATAGTAATTCATGTTCTTAGAAACGATTCTTCAGCAACCCACACAAACGCTGTCGCTTGTGCCAGTTCAAAGACAAACAAAGAGAATGCGTGGATGAATCAGACAAGGCTGACGACAACGACGATGATTATGAAAATGATGATGAGAGGTCGGATTCAGAAGAGGACCTGATCCTGAATGATTTGGATAAATCGGCAGAGTCGGGGGACAGTGAGATCGAAGAGAATGAAGATCAACCAGAACCATTTGATCAGGTTATTCTTAGGTCTGGAAGACTAGCCACCACAGAGCCGTTTCCTAATGCGAACTAAAACAGTAAAGCCATATTCCTTGGAATGAATAAAGTGTTCATTGATTTCGAGTAACCCCTCCTTTTTTCTATGTGGATATTCCATAACCTCTCCCCCAGTACTTCCCAAAAATCCATAACCCCTCCCTAATATCATCCACCCCCTCCCCTGCTCTAAATAATGACCGCTCTCTTAAAAGAAAACAGGCGTATCAACTTGAAAATGTAGGCGGAAATTAAACGTTGAAATTTGTTATGAAAAACTAATTATGCTGATTCATCGCTCTGGCAAAAGACGTGCTACATTAAGACGGGAAGGCGTGGTTGAGGGAGTTGGGGTACGGGTGGGACCACACTGCAGTGGTGTAAGACCCAAAGGCTGTCCTCATAAATTTCACCATGTTGCAGAACAAAACGCCATTGGCTCTGCACGCATTGTCTGCCTTATATTTCGATATACTAGCCTGTAAAACTCTGTCAAAATCGCGGGAAAATTTAGGACAAACGTATGGAAAATTGACAACTTAATTACTTACTTTTGGTATATATTTCAAAGTTTACTATTCAAAGTGTTCTCAGATTTCAAATTTCAAGGAAATTAATGAAATCGTATTTTCTTTCTCTTTTTTTTTTTCATACAAGCCCTGTTTTTCTTGCCATGTTCGCCCCATGTCCAAAGTGATGGATTTCATCTCAAAATAGCAAGCTCCAGGCTCCAAGATATAGTCCGTCCCTGCCGCTTTTCTCGTGAGTTATATTCTTGCGTTTGCTATTCCACTACATAAATGCTACACTACACTTAGAGATACTATATAATTTTGTTACACATTGTATCTGAACTTTTATAATGTACACATCAAACACAAGGGCACCAAAAACTTAAACAAAGAGTGACCAACCTATAAAGGGCAAGAACACTTCTATGAGGACTTGGCTTTAATCCGCTGAATATATAAACAGTAGTTTAGAATTAACAGTCCTTTTCATTATTCAAATAACTGTTTCGTTTTCTTGCAGTTACAAACCAAACATTTGAATTTATTAGAGCTGCAATCGTGCCTTGCTTCAGTTACTGAGTAGTATATAAGTATTGAACACGACAAAACTTGGCGTCTCACAGACTAAAACACTCAATTTCCATTGAATTAACTCCCTGTGTGTTTAAAAACTAATTCATTGGCTCTTAAAAACCTATTCAATTATTACAAGCTTTCGTTTACGGACTTTAATATTGGAGATTAGGTCGCTTTCTACAAATGTACAGAGAAAACTGGAGATCGAAATACCTGAGAAGGCTGAAAAACTCACCAAGGGATAACACGGAGGCCGTGTGCTTCCTTGATTTCCTTAACGACAGACGGATTGATGTCTTTGTCGGTCAAAAATAAACTACGCAGAGTTGTGTTTGTACTTAGCGCGTCAATAAGCTTAGCAGCAGTCCCAGCAGCACTAAGGTCATTGCTAGACAAATACAACCTCGTTAGAGTTGTGTTTACTTTAATCGCGGCAGCAAGAGCAGCAGCCCCACTGGCACCAAAGTTGCAGCGAGACAAATGTAACTCTGTCAGAGTTCTGTTTATTTTAAGCGTGTCAGCAAGCGCAACAGCTCCAGAAACCCCAATATTACTGCCAGTTAAGTCCAACTTTGTTAGAGTTTTATTTATTGTTAGCGCATTTGCTAACGCAGCAGCCCCGGGAGCACCAAGGTTATTGTTAGTCAAATCCAACTCTTTCAAACTTGTGTTTCTTTCGACCAAATCAGCAAGCACAGCAGCCCCAGTATCGCCAATTTTGTCATAAACACGAAGCTTTTGAAGCTTCAAACATGAGCCAAAGGTACGTGCCACTCTTACGTGTAAATCGCTTTGCTCCTGTTTACATTCTTTAATACACTCCAATGCAAGAACAAAATCCTGGCTATATTCCCCCTTGTTGACTTCAATCTTCAAACTCTTGATAAGAGCCACCGCTGTTTCTTCGCATTTCGTTGCTAGCATGCCGCACGTGAACAAAAGCACCTGTTTCAACTCAAGGAAATATCTGGTGTCAGCAACTAAGGTCTCAGGGCTAATTTCTCTACTGACAAGCTGGCAACAGAGAAAAAAGCCAGCAAAGAACTCTTGAAAGCTCTTGTGTAAGAAACCATAACACCGACATGGTCTTCGTTTGCTGCTTCCGGGTTGAACTGAAAGAAATCCGAATTCAGGTAAGTCGCCTGTGTGATCTCCGAGTTGCTTGTCTTCAAAGTACATATCGTCTATAAGAAGACCCTCCAGAGCTATCGAACCAAGATGTTTTAACTGAACTTTGTATACTTCAATGACATCCAGCTTGCTGTCTACTGGTAATTCTTTCTTTTTTCGGTACCTTATTAGGACACACTTCACCATTTCCAGGTAAAGTTGAGTTCTACTCTCTGGAAACTTGCCCTGAAAGTCTTCACAAAGAAGGCAGAGAAGTGCTGTGTTAAGTGGGTTTGACACCATTTCTTTAAGATTACTATCACCCTCCACCTTGCTCAAAAGCTTTTGGGCCAAATCTTCCACGGTTTTAAAGTACTTGCGGATAAACTTTTTAGCATCTTTCTTAGTAAATCCTTCGATCTCCAGCAGAGTGTCACAGAATTTCCTCATCGTTATTCCAGCCTCGTGCCGTGCTGTAACCACAAAGTGACATTTAGGAAGCATTCTACCCTGAATGATTTCTGAAAATTCTGTCATTTTACTGGTAGGCAACTCGTCTAATCCGTCAAGTATGAGTAAAACACTTGACTGGTTGCGGCGAATGAACTCAAAGAATTTATTTCTCTCTTCTTGTGGAAAATCTCGAGGCAGAAGCTGATCATCAATGGCCTCCCAAAGGTCAGCATCGACGTCGCGACATTTTAGCAACAGCACAACTTCGAAGTTTGGAAAATAATCTCCTGCGTCGCCTTGTTTTGTGGCCCAGTCGTAAGCAAGCTTATTGCAGTAGGTTGTCTTCCCCATACCAGGCTTTCCTTCAATTAACACTGTTCTCGGCTTTGAACATTCTTTGTGTGGTTGGAATATAGCTGACATTCCAACAATGTCACTTGTCGCTTTTCCTCTCGTTTTTTCCCTGCTGACCATTTTGAGCCTTGTGAAGATATCGTTAAGATGAAAGTGAAACTCTTCGCACCAAGGAAAGGGAGCCAGCCATCCTTCACGGATTGTGTACAGCTGACGAATGTGGCCAAGGTGGTCATGGTCAACTGGATTCCAGCCACCTGAAAGGAGAAGGCCAAAAAACTGTCACCACTACAGTTAACAATAGGCACGCAATGCGTACAGAAAGGGATGATGGAATATTATGACCTTAAGAACCCTTCCGAGAAAAATTGGCACCCAATGCGTACAGAAAAAAAAAATGATGTTTTCCAACTAATGGAATATCATGACCTTGAGAACTCTTCCTACAAAAATAAACTATTTAGTTCTCGGCCCACCCTTGAATGGACCCATAAATCGCGACGGACGGACAAGACTTACTGACTGCACAAACATGATGATTACATAATCATCGCTTCAAAAACCCGCATATCAGAACCAGCATTTTACCAAGTTATCCTAGAAAGGTTCTAACATATTTGGTTTCTACTGAGAAATTAGGCTATTTAGGTTCTTGAATAGGTTCTCATCTTTTCAGGGGCAAAAGCGTTTCTTCCTGGGCAGAAAACTTATTCAAAATGGTTGTGGCCCTTTATATCAGTTTCATAAACGTATAACTGCCTCGTACCCAGGCGCTTCTGTTTCTACGCGGGATTTTGGCGAGGTGCAAGGGGTCATGGGAAAGCCGCCCCTTTGTGCCTTGCGATCTCGTGTCCAAAACCTCAGAAGCGCCTGGGTTCAAGGAAGATATTTTCAGTAAATTAATGATTAGTCGGTGGAAATATTAACCTGTTTCAATTTTTAGGCAACATTAACAGTTTCTTATATGCTGGGGGTACACGTAACAAAATCTAGCGTACAGATTCTTAATCCACTAGGTTCTTATATGCGAGTTTTTACTGTAGTTGTATGTAGCAGATTATTATTGTGAACTCTCCTTTCATTTAATTAGTAGCGTGAAACTTCCTCTCTTTGCACTTGCTCCAAAATTCTTACAATATAACAAAATATACATATGTAACCAAAATAGACCACGGAAGCCGGAATCGTGAAGCCGTTTAAGGCCGGCAAGCCGTGTCCTGGGTATTGTTGGAAGAAACAGCAATCAGGACTCACATTAACTTGTGAGAGCTTCAAGATTCCGGTTCACGGACGCCGCAAAAAATGGTTTACATAAAGCTCAGGGATGGTCAGGGCTCTTTTTTAGCGGCCCGGTCTCCTTTTAATTTATGGTAGGTATCCCTGACATAAAGTAGAACACCTTACTTATCTGTTTTGCTCTTACTTAGATAATTTATGCTATAGAGCCTGCGCAGTAAGCATTTCCGCAGGCTTTTCCGCACGTTTTAAGTATTTTCGCTTTTTGGCCGCGCGAAATTGGGGCGAGGGAAATATATCTACTTTCGCGCGGTTAAAAAGCAAAACTGCCTCAAACGTGCGGAAAATTCTGTGGAAACGCCAAACTTGCTCCAAGTATCTCGAATTACGTATCTCGAGTCACGCTTGTGGACCACACGCACGCCTTTCATAATCAGAACGAGCGACTAATGGAGCAAGTCTACGGAAACGCTTGCTGGGTAGGCTATGTGATATAGAGGGTATTCACGGCGGCCATGTTTGGGAAATAAGCTCTGTTATTGTGCAAATAGTTTGAATTGTTGTTAGCCTCCAACACACCCGGGAACATAACACTTCATGGAAAAGTGCCACTGAGAAGAAAATTCATAGGTTTATTTCCGCCAAATTCTGTTGCAGAATATCGCGTTTTGTTCATATTTCCCCAGAAAACTGAACAACAAACCTTCCATCCTAATATTTTTTAGCTCCTAAGTCGCGTAAAATGTGTCCGCCATTACTGAAAACGTGTTCCTGGGTGATTGCGCAATTTCATAGCTTGTGACGTCAGAGGCTCACCTCAGTCGCGTTTCCTTGTGTTTTGACTGAAGATGTCTACCGTCGACTGCGAAACCTCCGAAGAGTATTTCTACGATTCGGAACAGTCATTAACTTCCGAAGCCTCTGAGGATTCGTTTCATTCGGCAAATGAAGAATTTTTCTCACCGTACGATGTAAGAACTGATGTGAGGTTTCAACTAATAATCTGGTAAACCGGTTTGTTGACAATATTATTTGAGTTATTTGGCGGGAGTTCAAAACATAAGCGAAATATGCTTATACAATGATTGTAGTTCAGGCCCCAGTTGCTCAAAAAGTGGATAACTCTTTTTCAACGGATAAGTCGCTGTCCGGTGGATAAAATTTATCGCTTCATCTCGGTTGTTCAAAGCTTGGATAGCGCTCTCCAGCCAGCTGTTAAGCCGCTATACAGCGATCATAAAGTTGTCCATTCCAAGGTAGGTTGTGTAACTTTTATCCACTTTAAACCTGTGGCAAAATAGACATGGCTATTCGAAGAATTGATCTTTTATGCTGTGGAAATTTAGACAAAACACCTATGAAAACTTTAGACTTTGATGCTCGCGAATTCTCAACCTTCAAGTTGGGTCGATCGATGTTACTGTTGGTGTGGGAGAAAATCAGAGAAGCGATACCTTGTCTGCCGTTGTTTATGTTCATTATATATTATAAAAAAAGCATTGAGATTTTTGGCCATTCTTGGCATAGTCTGGGAATCTTTCTTGAAAAACCGTTATTGTTGTAGTCAGCTGCCAGGCAGCTTATCTTGTCTATCATAGTACAGTGGTCACTCAACACATTGAAACACAAGTGCTTGGCGCTGCTAAATATTTTAAACAGTTTTTAGAGAATTCTTTTTCTGAGCCGAAAGAAGTGAAATAAATCAAAACCTTTTTTTTCAAGAACTGGAGGCCTTGTGTGACCGGAATCTAAATGTTTGTAGTCAAAATTAAAAGCGCACAAGGAAAATTTTCCGCTGCTCAACAACAACATGCGGACCGCCGAGGAAACGAAGCTTTCGCTTGCCTTATTCGCTGCGAAAAATAATAACTTGATATTTAGTCATTTTTCTTAGTAGTTCATTTACTAAGATTGCTATGACAGGTAAAAGAAATAACATTGTTAAACCCTTCGGCAAATAGTGGCGTGTGATATTTGACCCATATTTTTTCCCAACTTCAATTTCCACGCACCGACGATCCGATCTATTAAAGCCTTTATCTCGAACAACAACAACAACATTTTATTTGCATTCCCAATTACAAATGCCATTGCACATAGAAAAGAGAAAGAAAAAATGTTGCAAAATCGATTAATTTACAATTTCTGTGTCTATTGATCCATTTCTTAATGCAAAAGCTTCGTAAATGAAGTAACCTAATTTTTAACAAGTGAAAGCGTCAATGCTATTTAAGAGAAATACAATTTTAAGAATCGAAATCGGAATATTTACTAATAATATCGTCCATTAAAGATTTTTTAATTGGATCATATCTATTGCAAGATAAGAGGAAGTGTACTTCGTTTTCAACTTCATTTGAGCTCCAGCATTGACAAATTCTCAGATGCTCAGGGATTCTAGGGGTGGAATGTCTTCCATTTTCAATTCTTATAGGTTGTAATAATACCTAACCTAAGTTTTGCTACTGCCCGAACAATAATGTCAATCGACTGTTCACCGACAGGGAATAAAGAGAGAAAAGTTTCTCCACATTCAGGATGGTATGTTATAAAATAAATGTCCATGCTTCTACGCGATTACTGCTCTGAAATTAACACACGCGGAATTAAAAAAAGGAAAAGATATGCAGTACAAACTATATCAGCTTAATCACGGCGGTCAGGATTGCATTCGCCGAGGATCTTCGCGCTAGCAGACGGCAGAACTGAAAGGGTTTTCCTCGACGATAATAAATTTCAAAATACGTTAAAAGAAAATCAGTTTTGCACAATGGCGGATGCGTTGAAAAAGAAACAAACTATCACTTATAAGATTAGGTAAATTACCTTTCGTCTTGTTCGCGCAGATAATGTTTTTTTTTTCCGGTTCTTTTTTCCATATAGTTGGAATGGGCAATGGAATGATCGACCTCTGGGATCTTGCGACATGAACAGCCCTCTGGAAAAACTCGTCCGTGAAATGATCAAAATGCCTCTCGGGTTGAAATTCGCACTGTGTGTGAGTGCGAACATTGTCCTTTTTTCCATTGCGGGTCCGTTCGCAGGGCTTCAATGAAGCAAAATACCAGCTCGGTGGTTGGATTTATTGTTGTAGCATTGTACAACACAAGTGCTACCTGTCATTACTGCTGCAGCAAGGAAGATTTCAAAGTCGAGCAACAAACACTTGGCAAGAAATCTTTCCTCGAGGACAATTTACTTTCCCGTGGCAAGTAACCATGTGAAGGCACCAGGTTTGAGGTGAGCCTCTGACGTCACTTCCGCTCATTCGCAAGCCAGCTTCCGGAACAAGGGCCAGTAATGGCGACCGCAAAATCTCAACAAAAACCGTCCGAAAAAAGCGACTTCTAGTCGTCGTAATAAGTTGAAATTTGGCATGGTAACTAAGAACCACAAACTATGTTCAAAAATGTAAAAATATGGAATACCAAAATTCTGGTCCCAGTGGCACTTTAAGCTTACTGTTAGTTAATTAACTTACCTAAAACTGGTTGTTGACCTTCATCCTTGTCTTCTTCTGCCACTGCTCTCAAAGTATCCAACTTTTCTCTCATGCTTTCCATTTCAGTTTTCATCTGCTCAAATTTTTCTCTGATGTTGTCTGCGGATGACATGTGTAGTGGATGTGTAAGTACAATACAATGGAGCCAGGTTTGTCTCAGATAAACCGTACGTTTAACCCCAATTCACTTTTTGTACGGCTAAATTCAAGCATTAAATTAACTAAGTGATGTGACTGAGGTATAACTTGAATTGATTCTGGTGGGTAATATACCCTGACCGAGCAAGTTGTGATGGATGGCTTCTCCAGGGGACTGTTTTCTTGGAGATTAGATGCAATCATACAAAGGTGTGATCCAATAATTTCAAATATAAAGCTATGAATTAGCACCTTTTCTTTACTGCAACAAAACTTGGAGATTGTGTCCCATTTTGACCTTGTGGAAGTAAAAAACTTAATTGACACAATAAGTTTGGATGTTGGCTAGACTGTAAATTGATGGTTTAACCCTCGGACATACAAGCGAAGAGACACCCGCGCCACAGTACAAGGGGCGCGGGAGGGGGGGTGACTGGATCCCCCTTGGGTTATTGCTTTGTTACAATATTTCGAAAATATTTTTCCTTTAGTAGAAAGCATGTGATGTGCTCTACAAGGTGAGGTATATATTATGGGTTGCGAGGTTGCTGGGGGGATGTGATGTCATCCAAGATGGCCACCATCTTGGATTTTACCCAAATTTAGAGATTATAGAAAAAATCCCGGCGAAAATTGAAAATTTTTGATGCTAGGCATCTAAAATGTGACGTCATTTAACACTTTGCTGCTTTTTGTCAACATTGCATGCTTTTTACCGAAAAAAGCATGCATATTTATTCAAAAATGGCTTGAGCACCTGAAACACCTGAGACACATTTTGACACAAACTTGTGACAAAATGTGTCTCAGGGATATGGCTACAGCTACTGAAAATGGCAGGTGCTTATAAAAACTCATCTTAGAAGATTCAAGAAAAACCTCAAGAGAAGGAGGCAGCGTCCACCCACCTTGTATGTCCAAGGGTTTAGAAAGTACAAGTTATAGCACTGGTTATTCCAACTAAAGGTGACTTTCATATTAATTCACCTAACATTCCTGTGGTCAAACTCTCCATTTTCTTGCTGATGTTTCCCAGTATTTCACTTTTCATCTCTTCAATTTTATCTCTGTCTTTCTCTGCATGACGGAAAAAATTGTTTTGTCACTATTTTCACATTTAACGTCAACATAATCCATCCTAAATAACACACTCTTAAAAAGGTGTTGGCTGTATTTGTGTTCTGAACACTTGCTAACAGAATCTATCAATCATATGGTTATTTACATATAGTTTTGATGTTGTTGTAAAGTGGGTGGTTACAACCATCCTAACACTTTAACAACTACTACCGGTTAAGTTATTTTGTTTTGATATTACGAATTGGCATTATTTGTAAAAATACGAATTAGTCAATTAATTGAGGTATTAAATTCACTCCAAAAGGAAACAGATCCAGTGTACTTCCCACTGTTTCCACCAAAAACCTTGCTAGACAACACGTATACAGCCTAGCTGAATTTTCTTAGCAATAAAGGACCCTGCTCTGTCGAGTTTGGAATCATGAGGTTACGTTGTGAACAATGTGAGAAGCCGTGCAATGCAGCCCACGTAGTTTGTTTTGGCATCGACTCCGTTCCTGGTATGACGTCACAACGTGACTATGCCCAGGTCTCCCTTTGCGCGGTTTTTGACATGACCGGAAGTAAAATTTTACATTTAACAAAAAAATGCGGGAAAGGAAAATTGAAATCAAAAAACAATTTTTGATATTCATATCAGGATGCCATTTAGATTCCTTCAGGCAAATAAAAAAAATCCGTCATATACACTTAAACATAACACTAAGGGTGCGTTTCTTTGGGAAAATCCAAATCCGGATTCTTGTATCCAATAACGGATTTTGCGTTTCTTTACCTAAATCCGAAAATGGATTAATCAGGGATTAGTGATCTGAAGAATCCACACTCCGAGTGGATACATCTGATTAAATCTAAATCCGGATTTTTAGGATTCATGATCCGTGCGTTTCTTTGGGGGACGGATCCGAAAATAGTACACCTGTCAAGCGGTCTTCCATGCAAAATTACTGGTCTCGACATATTTTCTCTCGATCTTGCATGACAAAACATTCGATCATAAAAAGAAAAATTCAGGTGATTCTTCCGTTCCGTATATTTGAAAAGTTTTCTCCAAAAGTACAGACAGAAGCATTGACACGTCAGGATAACTTCATTTGTGTACCATTTCTGTAATTCGGGGACCAGATTTTGCTAATTGTGAACGTAAATAGCGAGTTCACCTGAACTACTGCAGATACTGTCCTTGTTTATAAATTCTTTGTATTCCATTCTAGTTGAATTCTAGGGCAGTACAAGAGAAATATCGTTCTGATATATATTGCGTGCCTCCAGCCTGTCTTGTCATGACAAAATAATCCTTTTTCGGATTTTGCGTTTCTTTGGTGTCGAAGAATCCATATGATCTGGGATCACAAATCCGTTTTCGGATTCTCCCAAAGAAACGCACCCTAAATCAATGCAATTATGTGATAATGTTAATAAAAATTAATGAGAGCTAGAAAGTGAGGAAATGCCCAAATGAATTTCCTCCAAGTCACTGACTATGAAAATTAGGAAGTCTGAGAATAAACACTGAGGAACAATCATACAGTTACCTTGTAGCTAGCATGTAAAAGTAAAACTGACCTTCTTCCATGTTCTTCTCTGTTGTGGCCATCAAAATATCTTTAATCTCTTTCATCTGCTCCTGCGTGTCTCTGACTTTGCCTTCCAATCCACTTCTCATCTGCTCAAGTTTGTCTGTCATTAGTAAAACAAACGATGTTGAAACTATATCCAGTCTAACTGGATTAAACGAGCCAAGTGCCTATTAGTTTTGGTACTTGGCATCTGAGTTTTTGTAGCAAGAATTAAGTAGGGTGTCTGGAATTAAAACCCAAACAGATTGTAGTGATCCAGCAAATAGTCACTAATAGTGGCAAACAAGGATGACACCTAAGTTATAATTATTTACTTAACAGACTTACTTACATGAAATTTGACTTAGAGAGTAGGTAGACCTCTAGTAAATCATTTTGAATATTTCCCACTATTACAACCACTGAGGCCATATCAAGTTATGTGGGCTGAAATTACAAAATCGGGGTATTTTTCCACGTGCTTTATCTCCGAAAGAATGTCGGTGACCCCACTTCCCCCCACTATTTTTTTTTTTTTGTTTTCAAGGTGGGCTATTAAACTCAATGTCTGACTGTACAAACCTGAGTTGTTAGTAGAAGATTTCACACCGTCTTTTCTAAAACATACCTTCCAGCTCTCTAAGTTTGTCCTTGGTGCTGACTTCATCTTCCCTCCACTCTTTAAGCGTTTCTTGGTGAAACAATTGGAATTAGTCATTTCCAGGTAAATTCCTGTTATTAAGTTTTTATTATTCCATTCTAATTTGATAAAATTGCTGTGTAGTAAGGCTGACCGAAATAGAATATAGCTACTCAATGATACTATTGAATCAGGCAGATACTTGATTTCTGAAAGGCATTTTATATGTTATGCAATCGCTGTTTTTGTTCTAGTCATTCAAGTTAATAGGTCACGATCTGGTCAACTCACTGCAACGCTTTTTAAGCAAAGAGGCTTAAAATAGGAATGTGGTACATGAAAAAACCTGTAAGGGACATTTTAATTACATTTAGTCTGTTCTCAATTTCAGTTATCAAATTTCTACCACACAGCAGAAGTTATCAGTAAATTAAATAGCTCTGCTTTTTTGCCTTGTAAGGAGATTACAGCGGTTTTCTCTAACATGCGACCTTCAAGGAATTTTTCCCAACAGCTAAATATGTTTCTGGTGGAGGTCAAACATCTAGCTGTTTCTATGACAATTTTTTTGGAATTCTCGTGCATTGATTAGCTCTTGTTGATTGTCATATGTAACGCAATACTGTCTGGGGCCGTGGATAAACTGATTTTGTGCATCTGTTGTGCCCTCCGGTTCTTAAAAATTTTCTGACAGAACTATAGCAATTCTGGAGATATTCATTGAGGACACAATCGGTAATCTGTAAATTTTGACTTTTAATTGATTGAACTTCTCAGAAACCAACTGCAAAGCAAAAAGGAGAGATTATTTGTGATGGTCTGACAGCGAAAATTTTTGAACAGCGAGAATCAGACTTTTGCTGATCGACCGGGAACTCAGAGAAGTAATTCAGTGGATTTAAGCACTTTTTCGAATAAAATAAGGGTCAGTATTAATTATACTAATTTGCTTCCGAAGTTTACTTTCGTTAAAGCTAGTTTGCACTGCGCATTTTCAGGTGTTTTGAATGCATTTGTAAAGCCATGCTCGATTCAATTAATAAAACCTTTGCCAAACGATTACTTTTCAAGTAATAATTCAGAGTCTGCCATATTTTGCTGTAGGTTAGAAATATAGAGAATCGTCAAAGTGTGGTAAAAACTTCCCCCAAGATTTTTTCAATTTTTCACTCAGTGTTAAATTTACTGCCAAATTGTTTTTCATTCAGCACGTGTTCTCATAGTCCGTGCTGGTTTTTGGACATGAAATTCAAGGAGTATTCAAGCACCAAAAACTAAGTATTCAAGGAGTATTTCACCCAGCATGCAACAGCGCAGCTTTTGCAAAATCTGTCCCCAATTTTGAAATCTGCGCTCAATCCCTAAATTACTTTGATACAATCCTACATTATTTCCCATCCGAATAAAAATTCAAGGAGTTTTCATTATTTTCAAGCACTTTCAGCACAATTCTTCTTTTCAAGGGCTTTTCAAGGGCCCTTGAAATCTAAAATTAAATTCCAGGGCTTTTCAAGGACATCAAGGAGTAGCACGAATCCTGGTTCTTGAATTGCCATAGAAACAGATGATTGACATCCACCAAAAACACAATTGGCCATTGGGAAAGATCCTTGAAGGGCATGTATTAGAGAAAACCGCTGTAAAAGCCAAGCCAAGTACTGTAGCAATAAGATTTTTTGCCTTAATTATAATGTTTTGTCAAAAAATTCACCTGTCCAATGAATATGGAACTTAAGAATTTTTAAACTGAAATAAAATTGTTCCACTTGTGCTTGTTGGATATTAGGTAAGCATTGCCAGAGAACACTGCAGCAAATGTCTGGCAACAAAGGACAGTTGGTGAAAATTTATCCTAGGAAACATTGACAATTACTATTGGGAAGCAATAATTATATATTAGTAAGAATTAAAATAATAGACAAAAGTGTAAATTGACAAGGGTGTTGACAGCTTGACTGTGTTTTGTAATATAGATTAAAGTGCACCCAACCCCAAAATATTTTTTACGCTAATATAAAACTTTGCACCTACTTTAAAAACGTTTCGCCGTTATTTGCAGTTTTTGACTTTTTTACGGGCTTCAAAACTTATGAAAAACTAAGCATCATTTGTCGCATGACCAAGTCAGAAGGGGCATGGGTCTATTCCTGATTTGACGTCACGAATTGCTTTGCATACATGTTTACAAAGACTTAAGGAGATGCAAATCAGTTTGTGATGTCAAATCAGGAATAGACCCATGCCCCTCACTAGCTCAGTTGTGTAACAGATGATGGCTAGATTTCATAACTTTTACAGCCTTTAAAAAGTCAAGACTGAGGGGGATTTCATAAAAAAAGAAGCAATGCTTTTTGAACAGGTGCAAAGAGTTATTTTAGCAAAAAAAAAAATTAATGTTTTGGGGTTAAGTGCACTTTAATCTATATTACAAAACACAGTCAAGCTGTTAAGACCCTTGTCAATTTTCACTTTTGTCTACTATTTTAATTCTTACTAATATATATTGTTTCCCAATAGTAATTGTCAATGTTTCTCAGGATAATTTTTCACCAACTGTCCTTTGTTTAATTCTTACCGGGCTTCTTTCGTTCCTTTTTCCGTGGCTGGAATGGCTTCTTTCCACTTTCTTTAATGTCCTCCCACAACGTCTTTCCTTGTTGTTTTGCCATCTTCCATTATCACAGGTCACCCAAGATATGAACAATCAAGAAAAGTGTATTATTAAAAAGAAAATAAATGATCATGATTTGTTAATTTTCCAGCTCTCTCTATTTGTGTGTGTTCACAAATTTATTAATTTAATATGTAGTTGTGGCTCAATAGTCAAAAACCAACTTAAACATGTCTTGTCCTAATAGTCAAAGTGGTAGCGTTAAAATCAAGTTATAAGGCAAACCTTGAAGCAGCCTCCTTTAAAGGGAAAAAGCATTGTGGCCACTTAACGAGTTTGACCACGAAATTAGCATCAGGTGTGGTCAAATTTTCAATAATTTAATAATGGTTTTTAATGATGTGCTCTGATCATTCAAACAAGTTTCAATGAGGTGACATCACCACCCACCAGTGCTTAAATGTTGCAATTACAAAATGTATTCTCTTTCCTTTCATCAGTTTCAGCTCACAGGATAATGAAAAGCCAAACATAACTTCTTACTGGCCATGGCCATTTAATGGAGCTGTAAAACAATGTTAGATTAGTCACTCATCAGGATAGCATGATGGTGGCCATGGCCACTTAATAGATTGAGGTGGTCGTTTAATAGTCAAGAGGTTTTTGTTTTCATGATTAGCATAATACTGACAATAATGCCTGGACTTTGACAATAACTAGATGCTGAAAACAGGGTGGCTGCTTAATAGGAGGCCACTTAAATGAAGTAAGGGTAATTGGACTGTAGTTGTCAGAATGAAGTCAGTTAAAGGCAATCTTGTAACAAGTGTTTTAAGCTTGATTATCATCCTGAATAAAAACTGGAAAATCACCTGCTTGAGCAAGTGTAATTTTTTTTTCAATCTCACTTGTTACACCATCAGGCTAAATTTTTACTTTTAATCTAGTCACAGGGGGGAGGGGGGAGGGGGGAGGGAGGTTGCATGCTTATATACAGTATTTTCTCAATTAAATGCCCACAGTGTTTATTTCAAACTTGGCATGGTGGACTTGGCATTTCTCTGAATCAGCAGTTTATTGGGGCCCGCCATTTTTTAAGAAAGGGTTATTATTCATTTTTCTTGGTCACTGTGTATCTTGTCGTTAAAGTTTAAGTTTATTATACAACAAATAAATGTCTGAGGGCTTATTTACAATTCCCTCTTTTATACCCGGTGTTTATTCGGGGCCCAGCGTTTAATTGAGAAAATACAGCGTGTGTCAAAAGATCAGATTAAGCTGCATTTGCCTTGCTTCCCAGGCTCCTGTTGGAGAAAAACACACGCAACTTTAGACAAGCCATTAGATGTGGACATTTAGAGGTCTGTGATGCTCACCACACAGAAAAATTACCAAAAGTGGCAGATCAGTCATGCACCGTACACTCCATCCACACATACGGATTTAAAAGAGGCTCAGTTTGAGACTCCATGGATCAGCCAGCTCTCAAAAAGTTGATTGACCTTCAAATCTGCAAATTAAAAAAGACCAGAATTTGCATGTTAAGTGAGTGGGTAGAGTTCTTGTTCTACAGGTGTGCACTCAGGCACCAAACGTCCAGTATGACATGTTACTTGCCCATGGTGGCATTTTAGATAGTAAGAGCTTTCTTTGGCCTACATGTAGTTCAGCCACTGTTAGAATATGAAGCAACAGTCTGGGTCACCCCTACATGAAAGCAAATGTCAGTACAAATAGAAATGCTCCAGCATCATGCTGCTCGCTTTGTGCTCAGGCACTATTATCAAACATCTAGTGTTCTAGTGTTGGTGATATGCTCCATCAGCTGGGGTGGAAATCACTCCAAAGCAGAAGAAAGTAAATGGGACTCTGCATGCTGTATGAAGTTACACTACAGTCTCGTGGCAACAGATGGTATGCCGCTATTAACTTCAGTGCAGTGAAATAGCAGGCATCAAAATGCACATGCACATCAGAAGTACCCCATTCAAGAACCAATCCTCATATGTACTCTTTCTTCCCAAGCATTAAAAGGAAGTGGAACATTTTGCCAGCCTGAAAACACTGTTAAACTGCCAAGCTTGGACTCTTGCTTTTGAAAGAGAGGTTTCTTTAAAAAGAAGTTTCTTTTAAAGAGGTTTTTTTCAAAGCTTAAAGATTTAGCAAAATGATTGTTTGACAGTGTTAAAGTTTTAAACTTGAGAAAAAATGTGTAATATCTATAAATGGAAAGAGAAAGTTCAAAACAATACTCAGTTGTCTTTTTGGTGAAAGGTGAAAAGTTGAATTGGGTTCTGCTACGAACTCGGTTGGCACATTGCTTGTCGGAATGAGTTTGTAGCATTTGGCAGCGGTCCCAACACCAAATGTAGCAGTCAGCCAGTGCATTCCCAGATATAAGTGGTTTTTTCTGTTCACGACCATGGTTTTTGCAGCGGTACAAACATATTTTCCCAGGAAAAACACCCGCTTGTTTATCAATCAAGCTGCAATTGATAAACAGCACAACATTTGATCCGAGTGGTCATCATACTTTGCTCTGGAGCCACTGGGGTTCGATTCTCAGGGGGGGAGGAAAGATTGTCTTTTTTTTGCTTTTTTTTTTACTACTTCAATAAGGGTATTATTTTTCAGAAATTAACAAGTATACCAGCAATTAAAAATGTGGAGCTCTGCTTTTTGGCTTGGCTAAATCTATATATTACTTATTTTGTGATCCTGGGCGAACAAAGGCAAAGACAGGCAATGTGCTCACTGGCCATCGTGATTACCCCAGGATCACTAATTAGTCACGGAAATTTGTACATGAAATGAGTTTATGGAGGAAGTGCTGTCACTTCAAAAATATAATCAAACGTAAATTAGCAGAATCTCTGAAAGTTTGTTTTTACTAATGGCCAGAATCATTCTTAAACCCGTACTCAGTACACGGTAGTGAAATTGGCTGTAACCTGCAACATTGGTGTTTCACCTCTGTTTTAAGCTGTCGGTGGTCTGTTTAGGGTGTAAGAGAAGTGCCAAAAAATATAACACATGCTGAAAAGTTGTTCACTGAGGTAGCGAATGTTTGAAAATTTGGCAAATATTGTAATAAAAATTTATTTAAAAAAAATTAGAATTACACTAGAAGTGCAAATAATTCTTTGGGTAAGGAATTTTCACAAATTTAGCAAATTTTGGCAGAACTGGCTCTCTGGTAATAATAATAATAATAATAGTAATAATAATAATAATAATAATAATAATAATAATAATAATAATAACAAGGTACTACAAGGCTTGCATCACAATGAAGTGCAAGAAATTGTAACACATTGCAAGCATAGGTATGATCCCACATGACCTTGGAAGAAAATGTTTGATCGTTTAGCCGGGGCTTTACTGTATCCAGAGATGAAAGAACCACTCATTAGGTCAGTCTAGACAAGCTGTGCAGTCACATGAAGTGAATAAAATTTACACTGGCATATTTGGCGGTGAATATTTCAAGAAAAATTTGGGAAAGAGCAATACATTATTGGAAACGGCTGGCAATTTGAACAGTCAAAGTCGCTGGGATTATACTGGCAATAAAATTATAAATTATCGGGAAGGGTATCTCTTGTTTTAGTCGATAGAATGGCCTGGGGAATACTCCCTTATATGGCTTACATGGGGATGTGCCAGTGGGGAGAGTATGGTTTTTGGCCCCTTTTGTATTAAACAGGGTATATAATTTTAGTGTCTGTCCTAAACAGGGAACTATAATGGAGGGTGTTGTTCCAACCTTGTTCCCAGGACTTTTTCTCTTTCTTAAATTAATTTAAACAAGAAAGCCCAATGGACATTTTAACTGGCCGTTCTGACCCTCCCCACCCCTAGGTTTCACAAACGTTAGTGCGATCCTGTATTTATACGAACTGGCGTAACGAAAAGTGTGATTGTGTGACACAATATTTTGACTATAGCATTACTGGATGACGTAATGTTTAAACTCTGATGACTCAGCTTATCTTTCTTATCGCTTTTATTTCTGCTGAAAAACGCAAATTCACTCAAACGTTGAATGTCGGTATAAATTTGCCTACAACTGAGGATGCTTACAAAGGGACAACAAAATATTTACTGTTGTGCCTAGACCGTGAATACAAACAGTGAACATACCAGTAGAATCAAAATACAACGCTTGATAAACACGACCTCAAGCAGATCGTCAGAGTCTGGGGCACGTTAAGGCATATCTCATGACGTAATGTTTAAATCCAGTTTGCTAACCTGAGAATCCCCGTGCAAAGTAAACAAGTTGACTCGGAACGTGCCAGACAACGTACCAGACTTACAAAATTACCTCAAACCCAACCAACACCACACGTAAACCACACACATCGCTTGATAATATTCAGTTATTTTCTAACTTAAAGACTCGCAAAAGCTACCTTATTAATTGATCTCCTTATTAATGACCAATTCCTTCGTCTTTATGCAATTAAAATCAACTTCTCGCGTCAAATAAACACTCATCTCTCTCCCTTCTCAAGAACTATGATGTATCAATGGTGCAATCCACTAATTGCATCATCATACTAATGCCAATCCCTTCTCTTCCTAAGCCACCATTCCTTACCGTGCTAACAAGCTGCAAACACAGCTGTCCTTTCTCTCCTCTGCGAAATTCAGGTTACACAATGAGAAAACTTACAATCCACTTCGGAAACCATCCCCCCATAAAACGCCAAGGGAAAGTGCCTCTCACGCAGCACAATATTACACCGCTGCTGTACCAAACGCAACTTTCAAAGCAAATCACATTCACAGAAGCGTGATATGCTCCTCACATTCACAAATCCTTCCACTCCCACATTTTTACATCCCTCAAAATGTCAATCCCCATAACAAAACTCCTGCACTGAAAAAATTTCCACCATAATCACTAACTAGATCAGACAACACATTCAATCCTATTAGCTGCTTTACTCAGTTGCGCACGCGTTATACAAGACAAATACCGAAACCCCATACTTAACAACCCTTCGCCATTCATATCTTAAATACTGTAAATTAAAAGACAAGAACACACGAAGGTAACATTGAGCAGACTAACATGCCCATGCGTCTTACATAAGACAGTACTGTTCTTGAGTACCCATACCACAAGCTTTACAGCACTTTGTTCGTATGTTGATCCAACTGACGCAAAAAAAAAACCGTGTCCATTTTATAAACCGGCGGTCGCCATATGGCGACGGCCGGTTAAAAAGGGAAAAAGTCCTGGGAACAAGGTTGCCCCCCCCCACAACTGGGATGTACGGTTCATAATTCATACCTTTGTAGACTGACGTCAAGTGCAAAATGTTTCCTTTGAGTACTTCAACAGGTTGCAAACGGATTCAGTCAGTCACCACAAAGGTACAAAGACTGCCGCCCTGAAAAGTTAACGCATTTCAATAGTCTATTGAAACAAACATGGCGGCATCATGCCAAGTTTCGAATTTAGCTTTTGCTGCTTGTACTGTGGAAAGAATTGTTTGTCACTCACACGATTTTACACAAAATGATTTGTAAAACCTTTTTCGGGCCCGCTGGTTTTCTTAAAGGCTCTACCATTAAGAGGAAAGCTGTCGAATCCACTGAACAGATGCAGTTTTCCTGGCATAGTCAATCGAACCCAATCGAACTGTATTTCAATCGAACTCAATCAAACTCAATCGAACTCAATCGATGGATTGAGCTCGATTGAATTCGGCAATCGAATGAAATTAAACTCACACAAAAAAAAACTGGACAATTGAACTCAATCAAACGTTCGATTTCCAAACTCTTGATTTTTGTAAAACTCGTGTTGAAAATCAATAACAAGGATTTGGAGGCTCGAGTTACTTCAGTGTAACACGTGTTTTTCGTAACCGCACAATTCTCGGAGAGAGTAATACTTCAAGTTGTCATTTTGCAACTGCAAGTTAACTTACAATGAAAACGGTCCAGTAGTTCCAGAATACAGTAAACGCGGGAAGAATGATAGCTTTGTTCTAATCTGTTCTTTTTACTGCCGTGGACAGTTTATTTTTGTTATTAAATTATCATTAAAAAAGGGACGAGAAAAACGTGTTTTCGATGGGCTTGCCTTGTATGTAAGTTCACCAGAGCTTTTGTACAGTAGCCAAGAGGGCAGTCAGACCACATAACATGACCTTTGTCCAAGCGAATTTATTCACCAAACACAATCGAACGCAATCCATTGGACTGTGTTCGATTGAGTTCGGTGGAAACAATCCAATGAATTGAGTTCGATTGGGTTCGATTTGTTCAATTAAATTCGATTGGTTCGGAAATCGAACCCAAACAAAGTTCGGTGTTCGATTTCGTTCGATTGCCGGAATCAATCCAACTCAATCCACGGATTGAGTTCGATTGAATTCAATTGAGTTCGATGTCCGAAAGTTCGACTGATTATGCCGGGAGTTTTCGCGGAAGCTCGCAGAAGCCTACTTATTATTCAGAATCGCTCATCCAGGAGGCAACTGAATGCAAAAATTTTGCTCGAACGAACTGTAAATTATCAATCAGAAGAATTCACCTCCAAGCAAATCAAACTTTCTAAAAAGCAGGGAACAGGTAAACTTTGCCGCTAAACGCGGTTCGAGCGTACCATTACAAAAATATGCTTCGGTGGCATAATTAAGCTTATATCAGCTTGCTTACCTCGGCAGGAATTTTATTTTAGCTTTCTCTTTCTTCACATTATTCCATTTTCCTTTTCCAAATTTATTCTCAGTCACCAAGAAGGTGGAACTATGGTAGCTTACGGTGGTTAATAGGCGATGTATTCCTGAAATAAACGATTAGCAATGAACGCTTTAGAGATAAACAGTTATCCGACTTACTTGAGAACCCCTCATCTGAGTGTGTGGTCACGCGAAGTGAATTAGCTTACGTTACCTGTAGCGACAATGTGAATGTTTCTGACCAAATAAAGCGGAAATACAAAGTGGAAGATTCTTGAAAAGCGATTTCAAAGACTCAGACCTAGCTCACGACCACCATTTTCGCACGCCGCACCTTGAAGTGAAAGGGGCGTATCCAACCTCGTCCCCAGGGCCTTCTCCTCGTTCAAAATGGCGGTCGGAGAAACCCTGGAGTATTTTGTCACGTGACACATGAAGAAATGGCTTTTTCGGAGGTTGTTTCCAGCGTCTGGCGGCCCTGCTTGTTTTCTGCAATTGGAAACCGTTGCCCAAACGAAACGAAGACATTTCATCGTGTTTACCTAACGAAATTCTAACAAATTTTTGGAGCCACTTTGGCAACCTTGGCCAAGGTTTCTCCGACCGCCATTTTGAACGAGGAGAAGACCCTGGGGACGAGGTTGGGGCGTATCGGGATACATCACGAGATCAGATCAGAGATTCGGATTGCGCGCACATTGTTTGTTCCTTTCCAAAGGGTCACGGACAACTTTTGAATTGTCCAGGACAACCTGTCTAAAATTCCCCCCTCTACTAGCTATGAGACACGAGACACGAGCGTGGGAGAAAGAGAAAAATATTATACTTTTTTTCTTTCTCCCCGTCTTGTGCTCCACGCTCGTGTGCTCCACGCTAGTGTCTCTCTCTTCGCCCTCGCGTCTCTCTCTTCGCGGTCGCGTCTCTCTCTTCGCGCGGCTCAGAAATATTAAGAGGCAATGTCCACTAAGACCGAGCGAAATCGAAAATATGTGGCACATGATGAAAAATCAAAATTCTCCGTTTTTCGCCCAGAGATACCTTATGGTAGCTCTAGAAACGTGGTGGTATTTTTTGTTGAGAAACTATTTTTAAACCTCCAAAAAATTAAAAAACCGTTACCGCACTACGTGTCTCTACGAACACCCCGAATAAAACTAATCATACCTTCTCGTAAACTTCGCTCTGTTTAATTCGCGTCATGGAACAATCCTGTTTTGAGCTTAGACATTTGCTGTTGAAGAGTTTACAAGTAATTTGAGTCAAGTTATTCTTTTGTGGATTAATTTTCAAGGTCATGGCAGGCTGCTGAAAACCACTAAAATTCGCTTGCTTTGAATTCTCAATTTGGCACAGTTTTTCAAGAGAAAGTTTCCCTCCCCGGTAAAACACCAAATCACTTGAAATTCAGAATTATTGAAAGAGGAAATGCCGTTCTTAAACCAGGTCTAAAAATTAGTTTCGGGCTTTTTATCAGCGCCGAGTACAAACGCTCTCAAAATCCCGATAATTACAACATTGAAATTGTGAATATATGAAACTCATATATTTGTTCATTTGCAGTTCAAATATATGAGTTTCATATATTCACAATTTCATCTTCATCTTTCCCGGGTGTATTACGAACCAATTTAATGACCAGCTCCCAGTTGGGTTGTTAGCTCAATTGGTTAGAGCGCTGCACCGGTATCGCAGAGGTCAGGGTTCGAATCCCGGCAAGCCTGATTTTTTTCAGGCTTTCTTTTCGCAACTGCATAAGTTGCGTTAATAACTGCGAGGATCTTCTTTACACTTATTTCTTTATTCCGCAGTTCAAATATACGAGTTTCATATATTCACAATTTCATCTTCATCTTTCCCGGGTGTATTACGAACCAATTTAATGACCAGCTCCCAGTTGGGTTGTTAGCTCAATTGGTTAGAGCGCTGCACCGGTATCGCAGAGGTCAGGGTTCGAATCCCGGCAAGCCTGATTTTTTTCAGGCTTTCTTTTCGCAACTGCATAAGTTGCGTTAATAACTGCGAGGATCTTCTTTACACTTATTTCTTTATTCCGCAGTTCAAATATATGAGTTTCATATATTCACAATTTCATCTTCATCTTTCCCGGGTGTATTACGAACCAATTTAATGACCAGCTCCCAGTTGGGTTGTTAGCTCAATTGGTTAGAGCGCTGCACCGGTATCGCAGAGGTCAGGGTTCGAATCCCGGCAAGCCTGATTTTTTTCAGGCTTTCTTTTCGCAACTGCATAAGTTGCGTTAATAACTGCGAGGATCTTCTTTACACTTATTTCTTTATTCCGCAGTTCAAATATATGAGTTTCATATATTCACAATTTCATCTTCATCTTTCCCGGGTGTATTACGAACCAATTTAATGACCAGCTCCCAGTTGGGTTGTTAGCTCAATTGGTTAGAGCGCTGCACCGGTATCGCAGAGGTCAGGGTTCGAATCCCGGCAAGCCTGATTTTTTTCAGGCTTTCTTTTCGCAACTGCATAAGTTGCGTTAATAACTGCGAGGATCTTCTTTACACTTAATTACAACATTAACACGTCAACAATTGGCACATACCTCCGACCAAATAACCGAAAATGTGAACATTTCTTCCATTTTGGTTGGTATTCGGTTGTAATCCACAGCAAAAAGGTAATGTTAAGCTCACCTGAATATGGTATTGTCTAAATATCAGGTTCTGTGCGTACTCTTTCATAATAAGGGGTGGACCATTAGACTTTTGATGGGGGGGTTGTGCAAATCCCAAAAAAAATATCGAGCATGTGCTTCTGGTAAAAAAAAAAAAAACATGCAGAATTGTTAAGGAGGAAAAAATATCGAGCAGCCGCAATCAGGGCGTGGCAAAGGATTTTTGCGTGACATGTGACGGCCCCAAAAGTAGCTGTGAGTTTATAATACATGATACGAGACTGGGCATCACATATTTTGATGCGTGATTTGGTATTTTGCAAGCGCGTGACGTGTGATTTACCAATTAGATTTCCTATTAAAGTAAACCCTCTGATCTAGAAGGATATTATGATTCACAGATATTCATGCATTCAGATTCCCACCCTAACAGTTGTCGTGTGCAGGTATTTTTTGTAAGATTTACTTATAAAGGAAATGGAACAAACAAGAGTATTAAAAGGCAGGCCACATTGTATTGGTGCAGGTTTCAAAATATACAAACGCGTGAAACTGATGCTCTGGATATGTGCACGAGTACAAAAGACGATTAAATATATCAAAAAGCTTTTAATTTTTGTCCTCTGGGTAATCCATGTTTTTGCAGAGTTCTATAAAACATACTTTGGTGTTCATTGCCTATGTTTAAGCCAAGAAAATAATAGTAACAGTCTGTAGCACATAAATAAAAACGTGATTGTTTTATTATTTAGGAATTGAAGTATTGTAATTCTATAGATCATGTACCTATATAAAAGACAATTCAAAGGGGTCAACTACCAATTTTATTATTTCACCTATTGACAACTGTTATTGAAAGCAATAAACAGGGTGCAAGTAAGATGGATTTTCCAGCTCGCCCTTTGGACAAGTTGGAACCATTACACACAAGTCTGAAGGCTTTTCTCAGTAGCGTGATGTTATGCATCACTTGCCCAGTGGGCAAGTGATGCATAACATCCACTAGGCTAGTGGAGATGCATTTCTTTGTATATTGAATAAAGATGAAACTCTTTATTGCTTTTAAAGAAAGATCTAAACTTTAAAAGGCATTGCGTGTAAAGGTGGTTTTTAATAGAGTGACTTTTGAGTGGCTGGTGAAGGTCAAGTTAACTTCAAAATTTGTGTTTTAAATTTCCATTAAAAAAATATCGTGCAAGGACATGGAGATTAAAAAAAAAAATCCTGCAGGGCTGGAAGAGTAAAAAAAAATATCTAGCAGCCTAAAAATCCTGCAACCCCCCCCATCAAAAATCAAATGGTCCACCCCTAACCATCTTGGCGCCGGGGTCAACAACATCACTGAAGCATCGCGTATTGGCAATCAACCCAAATGACTTATTTCCATCGCGCCTCCTTTTGTTAAAATCAAGAACCTTCAGGAATAAAATGATTTTGCCTTATTTGAACTTCAAAACAGTTTTCTCCTATAAGACATCTTTTCTTGATCTGTATTCATTGCAAAATTTCGAAACGATAATTTGTTGCCGAAAGCTTACAAGCCCGTTTAGTTTGAGTCACGCAACAAAATGTCACGCACTTGATTTTACCTGACGTCGGGTTTGACCTTGGAGGGGGAAATGCACAGGAAACAAAAAATAATAATAATAATAATAATAATAATAATAATAATAATAATAATAATAATAAAAAATAAAAAATAAAAGCAAGCAAAAAACAAACAAAAACAAAGAAATGCGAACTTTCAAAACCTGTGGACCCAAGGACCGATTACCGTCAACTGCCGCTTATAAGCCCTTGGCTTATACAACTTTGTAAGGGGTTTTGGGTGGGCTTATATCCGGGGGGGCTTATAAGTTTCGAAATGAGCCACAGCAGTGTTGATCGAAATACGTTTTTAATTTACCAGTTTTTAATTAACCTTTGAAACGTCATAATAAATCGAATTCATTTCAATTTTAACAACAAAATCGAAACTGTAACAACACGAACGTAACCAGAACGTAACAAAACAGAAGCTCAGAGTTTATCTTCGCAGTGTTCTGTGAGAGTGCTTAATATTAAGGAAACAAGGAAAACTATAGGGCGACTTATATCCGGGGGGAGCTTATAACTGGATGTATTTTTTTTTGTTTACACGTAGATGGGCCTATAACCGGGGGGGGGAGCTTGTAAGCGGTTGGGCTTATAAGTGGCAGTTTACGGTATTTATGTATTTATCGGTATCGTTAGAGGCAGTGAAGCCTTGCCAAAACCTTGCCTGTTACTAGGGCTTTGAAAAAGAAATTATTATTAGGCCTCTATGT
Source organism: Siderastrea siderea (assembly GCA_964030785.1). Classification (NCBI taxonomy): domain Eukaryota; kingdom Metazoa; phylum Cnidaria; class Anthozoa; order Scleractinia; family Rhizangiidae; genus Siderastrea; species Siderastrea siderea. The sequence goes on along the minus strand of OZ034966.1, from coordinate 45,562,519 downwards.
ATTGGTCTTTAAAAAATTGGTCAAGACAGGAGTAAGAATGTAAAAATGTATGTTGAGTTTACTCAAGCCAAAACCAGGGGTGTGGCCAGGGGTGCTGGAACCGTCCTTTTAGTTCTTTATAAGCTTGTGAAACCATTTTATGGCAAACCTAGCGGATTACACTTTTATGCATGAAACTCAAAATTAGGTTGAGTTTGAAACTCAACTCATGTTGAAACTCATCATGACAAGGAGTCCTAATGTTCAGGGTTCTTTGTCGCTTTCCGCCTGATCTTCTGAGCAGTGCAGGTGACGAAGGTGGAGAACCATCCTTGTGACGAATGGCTAACGCTCAAAACGTCCGCTTTCAATCTCTTCACGGTGGCTCAATTTACCTTATTAACCCAGTTGATAAATACAAAGTTTTGTGTTTCGCTTCCCCACCGATGCAGCACCACAGTTTCTCTAGAAACTAACCCCCTTGTTTGTCAGGTGACAGTTGCTTGTGCGATATTTCTCCGCCTTCTCACGGTTGAGGAGAACGGGCTTGGTTTCGATCAGAGCACTGCTATGGACGGTACACAATCAGATAACAGGGCCTTAGATTTCAGCGCAGATATTGGTCTTATAGGTCCCACGCCATATGCTCTTCATACAAGGACGGATTCCTTCTTTAGAAAACTGTATATTCGAGAGCATGCTCACACCATCGATCTTCCAAGTGGCAACTAAAGGGCTTGCAATGGACGCGCACCGGATCACACTTAAGGATGGTTCTCCACCGGGATCTTGATATCGTGTCCGGAGTTTAGGAGGATAAATATATCCGACTTAGTCTCAGGCGGCCTTGCAGTCGCAGGCTCCCTTCCTTCCATGGGGATGGGGATCTTGATACTGTGCCCGGAGTTTAGGAGGATAAATGTATCCGACTTAGTCTCCGCCGGCGTTGCCGTCGCAGGCTCCCTTCCCTCCATGGGGAGGGAAGGGAGCCAGGAGTTTGAACACAACGCCCAGCTCTACTCCTAGTACTCCTGCGCAAACTATGGTGGCCCTGCAGGCCCTGCAGTGGTAGCAGCCAGCGCTGTCTTGCCGGAAGCTGACTGTCTTCAGGGCTGGTATGGTAGTGTTAATCTGCTTAATGACGTCTGCCATCACAGCGAGGAATGCGCGAAAGTGGGTATGAGAAAAAAGTATACTTACCAGAGCCCACTGGAAGGAAGACAACGATGTGTTGCAAAATAGCTTTGGACTCCGACTTGCCAATTCCACGGTCTGCTTTTCTCACTTTCCCGTTCGAAGCATACTTAGACAGCCCTGATAGAACTCAAAGTGACCATCGTCGATTAGTTCCCTCTGCGCTATTCCCAGACAAGAGTGATGGGCTGGGCAAATGGTCGATGTTAAGAATGCTAATTAAAAATACTATTGCGCGTGCTGAAAGAAAACCAACGAAGCTCAACTTCTGAGTGGATATCGCGGATTCCAACACTGCAAGTGTGACCCGAAAAGTCCTTTTTTTGTAACTGGTGAACAGCAACTGCTTGTTCATATCGCTTGTAAGAGGCGCAAACGCCTGCAACTGGTTTCTGAAAAGAATAAGTGACCTCTATTCGCAGCCAAGGGAGATAATGGTTTGATTGCCTATTGTACTCGGTGACAGGGTTCCTGACTGCGAGAACTCCAAAGAACCTATCCTTTTACAATGGCGCGATATAGAGGAAGCGCTCTACAACTACTGCGTGTTAAATCTGGCGTTTTCTTTTTTTTCTTTTTTTTTGAACGAAAATTATCAGTTTTTGAACATTTACTCAAAGCCGATCCGCACTTAAGACATTTTGTCTAGTTTCCAATAATGTCGCACCTGAAATTCTCACACGCCTGATTTCCAACAAGAAAATTATTTCTGCAAATGGCAGCTTCTCGAGGCGCCTTCCTCGACGCAACACTGGTGGCTTGCAAATAATATTAAAATCCTTCACCGTGAAATTAATTAGACTGTGGGAAAAATATCCTAAAATGCATTCACGCTAGGGAATATTCGCGTCTTGAAAAGTCGAACTCTGCAGTAAGATATTAAAAAAAATTATCGTTGTTTGCTATTTTAGACTATCGGAAGCTAATACTTTCTGCTTCTAGTGAACACGTGACAATTTTTTCCTCTCGCCAGAGCGTAACAAAATGTACATCTATACAATCTGCAACTTGTTTTGCACAGGTCAGAATTGTGTGGTGAATAGTCCCGTCATATGTAGTATCACTCTATTTTACTAGTCGAAAGATATTTCAGGCATAACTTCGGCGGTGTAACATGACACCAAACAGGAGGACGGAATGTGAGTAAACAAACGCAGTTGTAGCCGAGTGCTACGCATTGAAAACTCACGATTATAGAGAAAAGTGAACTTAAAATTTTCAGGGAACTTGTAAGAAACAAATGGATGCCGTCTTTGTTAACCTTTGATATGCTTTAGTTTAAATCATGGAAAAAAATTCAGCTACCTCTGTGGTTTGTTTTTACGTTGAGGTAGTCCGGCATCTGGAATGAAAACGGGAAACGGTCATTCCCGTCGAGTTGCTGAAACAAACGCCATCACTATTTACATCGCCTTCTATCTTGTACAATTTCTTTCATAGCTTAAGTTATTTCAGACGTCCTAATGTTTCGGTTTTTTCCCCATTTTTGCAATCCCTTCACCAAAACCTATCCTGTAACTTGACCAGAACCCGTTGCGTGACAGACAAATTTAGTTAAATCAGACGATAATAACAGTGCGGTTTCTGAGATGAATGTGGAGATCACTGCAAAGTTATTTAGTTTCTTCAGGGAATTAACACTAAGAGGTTTTAAAAATTCATTTGCCATTCGTTAAGGGATCTGAATGTGGTGGCGGAGTCGTTATTCATTAGTTGAAAGTCAATCTGGAGATATCAGGAGATAACGGTCGATTCCACGCGTCAAGATGGCCCTTCGACAGTACACCTAAAACTTGACAAAACCTGGCATTTAGACAAAATCTTATTCAAGGTGAGCTAGATATGACTTTTACCCTGTACTTTTCATCCAAATACCAAAGTAAACAAGGAAAAAATGCCACGTTTTCGGCTATTTGGTCGGAGGCACGAGCCTATTGTTTGTACTGGTTGACAGGTTAATGTTGTGATCATCGGGATTTTGAGAGCGCTTTTACTCGGCGCTGATAAAAAGCCCGAAACTAATTTTTAAACTTGATTTTAGAATGGTATTTCGTCTTTCAAGAATTCTGAATTTCAAGTGATTTGGTGTTTTACCGGGGAGGAAAACTTTCTCTTGAAAAACTGTGCCAAATTGAGAATTCAAAGCAAGCGAATTTTAGTGATTTTCAGCAGCTCGCCATGACCCTGAAAATTAATTCACAGATCTAAAACAGGACTCAATTACTTCATACACACTTCAAAAGCAAACTTCCACGCTAAAAATGGGGGCTTTCTGGGGTTCGAATAAAACAGAGCGAAGTTTACGAGAAGGTATGATACACGTTTATTTCGCGTGTTTACAGGACACGTGTGGCGTAAACGTGTTAACTTTTTTTTCGGGCTTAAAAAAAAATTTCAAGAAAAAAATTCCACCACGTTTCTTAGATTACCATAGGGTATCCGTGGAAAATTTATGAGGGAATTTTAATTTTCATCATGTGCCACCACTCGCTCGATGTTAGTGGACATTCCCTCTTAAGTGTCTCGCTTGGCTCAATAACGCCTGTTCAGTGCAGGCTAATTGTTCCATTGTTACGATGCGGTGAACCGAAAAAAATGCTTGAAAGCACTTCGCAATAGTACCCCTGTCTTCTGCGAATTAAAGGGGCAAGATTTCCGCACAGCCCCATACTATGCATGCAGAATAAATTAATTATGCACGCGCTCTATTGTTTTTTAAGACAATGGCCCTTTGAATATATACATTGATAATTACTACTTAGTTTTCCAATAAAAGTGGATTTAGTTGCGTCTGCCTTTTTTTCTCTCTCCGCGCTCCGTTTTTCCCTCTTCTTTTCCGTTCCTCCTCTTTTCCTCTACGTTTCTTATACCCAGACCCTTCCCGGTTTTTCTTCTTCTGTTTTTTTTCTTTTGATTTACCCTCAGTCAGACTCGAACTCTCACTCTTCGTCTTACCTGTGGTTTAGCTGTCCATCTGCTACACCACTACACCACGGTGATTTGTTGACATTTCCCCACCAAAAATTATTTTTTATCTTTACCTAGCAATGAACATTATTAAAATTCAAAGAAATTTACATTTGAATCATTCTATTACAAAGACACCTCACGTTTCACATTTGCTGCACGAAAAAATGTTGTTTTGGGGCCATCCATTGGTTCTCTGACGAATAAAGAAAGAGGCACCGCTTTTTTTGTTTCTTTCCGGCTCTGTTCAGTTTCGTAGCAATTCACATTCGATTCGTGGTTCTTTAAAGTTTTTACACAGTTTTTATAGTTTCACAGTTCATCAATTTTTCCTTGTTTCGTTTCGTTTTATTGGTGTCCTAAGTCTTCAAGTGTCTTCGTGTTCGTCTACTCAAGTCTTCTACTTTTCAACTGTATTGTGTGTTGCTGTTTCGTCTTCTTCGACTTTTGTGATGTCTCGCCTGAACTTCTTTAAACTTTGTCAAATCCTGGCGGATCACGACCGGTGCATAGAGTGGTGCAAAGAACACAACCTGCTTGCGTCGTCAGTAAAATGTCCACGAGCTGACTGTTCGAAACCACTCAGCTGGACACGACGAACCTCATCGCGAGACGGGTATGAGTGGCGGTGCTCGAAGAAAAGCTGCAATGGAATGGCATCACTGCGCCAGAACTCATGGTTTTCTGGTAGCAAGCTTTCCATTGCAAAAATACTTGCCCTAACTTACGCTTGCATTGGGCGCACAAATTTACTACTACTCAAGCAGTGCACGAAACCTCACTAGACGATGAAACCACGTCTACAGAAACGGTAGTGGATTGGTATAACTACTGCCGAGAGGTTTGTGCCGACAGAATCATGGAACACCATGCGGGGCTAATAGGGGGTGCAGGTAAAACTGTCGAGATTGATGAGTCCAAGTTTGGCAAAATGAAGTATCACCGCGGTCGCTACATCGAAGGACAGTGGGTCTTTGGCGGTATTTGCCGCGAAACGAAGGCCTGCTTCCTTGTTCCGGTAGAGCGCAGGGATAAAGATACACTTTTACCCATCATACGCACTTGCCTCTGGAGATGCGGCAATTGACATCCCCTAGTATATTTAAGGGAAAATTAAGAGACATAAATTTCGATAGACAAATAATTTAACTAGCGATATTCTGTTTTTACGCACAGCCTCCTTGAAAAGCAGGTGTTTTCTTTTTATCTTTATTATTTTAGTTTCTTTTATCTTAGTTTTCAGATTAGTTAGGAAGTTAGTTTTTTCTATACTTTAATGTAAATGTATACCTGAAGGAAATACCGTGTTTAAATAAAGTTACCTTACCTTACCTTACCTTACCACTCACATAGTGCCAGGGACACGCGTGATGAGCGACATGTGGAAAGCTTATGATTGCTTGCAAGACGAGGGCTAAGTTCATCTCACAGTAAACCACAGCCTAAACTTCGTAGACCCAGACACCGGTGCCCACACACAGGGCATTGAAAATAGATGGTGGTGTGTAAAACGAGGTTTGCCCCGTACAGGGCAAGATTTCCGCACAGCCCCATACTTCATTATGCATGCAGTTCTTTGTTTAAAGAAAACAATAGCGCGCATTTGTAATGCGCATTTCTAATGACTCCTTTTATTCAACAAAGTTTATGTTTTTGTCTAAGTCCATATGGGCTTAGAAAAAGTTAGCGGATTTCGGGTCAGAAATACTGAAAATCAAGCAATTTTTTTTTAATTTTTGCACTTTTCCCGTGTTTTCTAATCTGTTTCGAGCTTAAACTTTTAGAAAAAATGCGTATTTAAGTCGTCAGGTTAGCGATAAATGAGGTTATAGAAAGCGCGTATTTTGTAAACGAAAATAACAATTTTTAAAAATAAAAGGATTTCTTACCTTTCTTGTGTCTTGAGTCGTTTATTTTTGCTTTCCTTCTTCACATGGAGCCAATGCTTGTAGACCACGAATTCATCGTATTTTATTCTTGCTTTCTCTCTTGAAATGTAGCGTGTAGGATCACGAACAGTGCATAGAGTGCTACGCTGAACATTTGGTCGGCAATGTGCTTGATAATGTTGCCAAAAGGATCCTCTCCATAGTGCTGACGCCACATATACTCCTGTATTGTAGGTAGCTTTCGAAGAGTTCTTTGGACGTTCCTGTACGGGGCAAACCTCGTTTTACACACCACCATCTATTTTCAATGCCCTGTGTGTGGGCACCGGTGTCTGGGTCTACGAAGTTTAGGCTGTGGTTTACTGTGAGATGAACTTAGCCCTCGTCTTGCAAGCAATCATAAGCTTTCCACATGTCGCTCATCACGCGTGTCCCTGGCAATATGTGAGTGCGTATGATGGGTAAAAGTGTATCTTTATCCCTGCGCTCTACCGGAACAAGGAAGCAGGCCTTCGTTTCGCGGCAAATACCGCCAAAGACCCACTGTCCTTCGATGTAGCGACCGCGGTGATACTTCATTTTGCCAAACTTGGACTCATCAATCTCGACAGTTTTACCTGCACCCCCTATTAGCCCCGCATGGTGTTCCATGATTCTGTCGGCACAAACCTCTCGGCAGTAGTTATACCAATCCACTACCGTTTCTGTAGACGTGGTTTCATCGTCTAGTGAGGTTTCGTGCACTGCTTGAGTAGTAGTAAATTTGTGCGCCCAATGCAAGCGTAAGTTAGGGCAAGTATTTTTGCAATGGAAAGCTTGCTACCAGAAAACCATGAGTTCTGGCGCAGTGATGCCATTCCATTGCAGCTTTTCTTCGAGCACCGCCACTCGTACCCGTCTCGCGATGAGGTTCGTCGTGTCCAGCTGAGTGGTTTCGAACAGTCAGCTCGTGGACATTTTACTGACGACGCAAGCAGGTTGTGTTCTTTGCACCACTCTATGCACCGGTCGTGATCCGCCAGGATTTGACAAAGTTTAAAGAAGTTCAGGCGAGACATCACAAAAGTCGAAGAAGACGAAACAGCAACACACAATACAGTTGAAAAGTAGAAGACTTGAGTAGACGAACACGAAGACACTTGAAGACTTAGGACACCAATAAAACGAAACGAAACAAGGAAAAATTGATGAACTGTGAAACTATAAAACTGTGTAAAAACTTTAAAGAACCACGAATCGAATGTGAATTGCTACGAAACTGAACAGAGCCGGAAAGAAACAAAAAAAGCGTTGCCTCTTTCTTTATTCGTCAGAGAACCAATGGATGGCTCCAAAACAACATTTTTTCGTGCAGCAAATGTGAAACGTGAGGTGTCTTTGTAATAGAATGATTCAAATGTAAATTTCTTTGAATTTTAATAATGTTCATTGCTAGGTAAAGATAAAAAATAATTTTTGGTGGGGAAATGTCAACAAATCACCGTGGTGTAGTGGTGTAGCAGATGGACAGCTAAACCACAGGTAAGACGAAGAGTGAGAGTTCGAGTCTGACTGAGGGTAAATCAAAAGAAAAAAAAGAAGAAGAAAAACCGGGAAGGGTCTGGGTATAAGAAACGTAGAGGAAAAGAGGAGGAACGGAAAAGAAGAGGGAAAAACGGAGCGCGGAGAGAGAAAAAAAGGCGGACGCAACTAAATCCATTTTTATTGGAAAAGTAAGTAGTAATTATCAATGTATATATTTAAAGGGCCATTGTCTTAAAAAACAATAGAGCGCGTGCATAATTAATTTATTCTGCATGCATAATGAAGTATGGGGCTGTGCGGAAATCTTTCCATTAAAGGAAGTTAGCATTTCAGTCGTTGGCTTGTAGAGTGCAAACAACACTTTTCTGATCACTCCAGATTAACCCAGAGAAAAAAAAACAGACGTGGCTATCACAAATTTGGCGAATTCACTCCTCAATTAAATATTGAAATAGGGGCTACTACATTTTTTTGAACTCGCTCCGAAACTCGCGTAACTCTCATTAGTATGCATTTTTCCGAGCACAGAGCTTTCTTGATCGAATATTTATTTGCATCATGTGTGGTTTTGAATGTCAGATGGTAAATGTCAGATGGTAAATTATGGTGAAAATGAATAAAATAGCACGAGCGTAAATGCCAATCAGCAGAGTGTTTTTGCAGAAAAGCGCAATGGCTAATCAGAAGAGCATTGTTATCTGGAATCAATCGTGCGCTATAATGCAGTGAACAAGCGTGTTGTCTTGCTCAAGGGCAAGACTACGGCTCCTTGGAAGATTTGCCCGTTTTGACAAAAAAAAATCCTTATGACGAAAGTAGGTCTCACATGTCTTTGCAATAATTCAGTCGAAACTTGTGGCACGTGCAATTTGAGAACCAAACATACTCAGTTGATTCGTTAAGCTGCTCGTCCAAGAAACATGGGTCGCAGTTGCCTTTGCCAACTTTGTCATTCAACTGGGTTAAAATCTGACAGAAATGTACAAAATTGTCCCAAGTGCGATCCGGGCCTAAACGACACTTTTTGATGAGCTCGGCTAATTAATAATGGCCCTTGACGGATCCGCTGACATTTCTTTTTGAGACGAGTCTATGGAGGCACTGTTTTCTAGCGATGTGAAAAGAAAATGTAATTCGTTGTAGAAGGTTATTCATGGTCACTGGACGATTGATTGGTATGTTCATGATATATGGGGGTACGGGTGGGGAAGGAAGATGGCTAATATTTTGACCGTTGTTTACTTGGAGATACGGCTAGGTAGGTTAATGCAATGTCTCTGACCTTTATTTGGAAGAATTTGAAATTTAAAATGGTGGCAATGGCAATTTTCAAGAGGGTTTTGGACATTATACGGCTCAAAATAGGTCATTTAAAAGGTGAAAACAAATGGAAAGGTGTGGAAGTCTCGATTCAAATCAACTGGACGTTGAAGGGCTCAAAGGAACGAATAAGTTGATCCAGGACAGAATATAATAGCGATCGTCAGATCGGACAAGGAATACGAAAATGAGTACGAGTACGACTTTTCAATGGTAGTTCGCAGGTTTAGATTGGCATCTGTCTCACCAAAATCGTAAACAGAGCTTCTTTCTCTACTGGTCAGCAACAGGGAGAAGAACTGGGTCTGGGGACGTAACTAGCGGAGCTCCTCTACAGCCGAAGGCCGCAGAGCGGAGCACCATTGGTAAGGAAATTTGATAACCTATCGATGCGAGAAAATTTTGGTTGTGACGTCAGCGTACGTCCGCCCGCCCGTACAGACTGTGGGGGGGGGGGGGGGGGGGGGAGGGGAGTCCCAAGGAAACCCGACGGAGGGTGGAGAATGCCATCTTTTCTCGGCGTGAAATCGCGGGGTGCTTTTGGGCAACCGGCGTTTTTCTTGGTGGGAAATCGCATATCCATCGTGGCTTTTGAAAAACAGCTTTCTTTAAAAGCTTAAAGGAGAAGGTCACTCCAGAAACAGTGCATTTTTTGAAATCACCAATAAAAAGATAACACTAAGTTGAGTTACTGACCGTGGTTTTAGCTTCTAAAACGCATCCGATCCCACTGAAATTCCTCCCCAAAGAAGGGCAAAATCAACACTACGTGCCGCCATTTTGAATCGTACTTAGCAGCCTGGCCGCTTGTCCGTGACGTCATATTGTTCAACGAGACCAGCGGTTGAGTAACGTGGGCTCTGGAAAACGAGCCCACGTTACCCGACCGTGTGCAATTTACTCTTCCCAGAGCAGGCTTAAAAAGCCTCAGGAAGTCCAAGGCCCGAAATGTATGCCTTATTTCTCAAACCTACAAGGTACCTCCGCTCTAATGTCGCCCCGAGGCTTATACTTCCGCTTATGTCGAGAACTTTTCAAGACTCTGCCTCTGTAATTTTCAATTTCTTACCAGTGAACATTAGCCGTTGTACAGATTTTTGTTTTAAGGAATATTGTAAACTTTGCAAGGACCATTTGAAATCAAGATGCCTCATGTCATGACCTAAAACCTTTTTCTTAAGATTTCTTAAATTTGATGTGAGCCATTTCTATTTTAAATGGATATGCTGTGAATAAACTGTTATTATTATTATTATTATTATTATTATTATTATTATTATTATTATTATTATTATTATTATTATTATTATTATTACTGTGTATTCTGGATTGAGGATACTGTGAATATCAAGAAATATAGCTCATTGATGAACAGAGGTATGCTTGGTGCGGGTAAATGGTGTATAGCCTTTCATAATTATAATACTCATTGGAAGGATAAATTAGAAAGACGTCACTTATTCTCGCTCGGAGAGCAAACCTTTACCCCAGATGGCAAAGAAGAAAGTTATACTAAACAAAGAGGCGCAGTTAATTTCACAGAATTTTGTTGATTTTCAGTCATAACTAAAGCTTTGGCTGCCTAGGGGCGGATCCAGGGGTGGGGGGGATTGGATGGCTAGCCACAACCCTATTTGGAGTCGTTTAAGCTTGAAAATAAGAAAGGGAACAAAACTATCACTGAGGCAATTTTGTCTCCGATTTTTCCAATATCGTTCTCTCAGGCCAGCACCTCCCCCCCCCCCTGAAAAATCCTGAATCCGCCACTGTTACCTGTGGAGTTGGTTTTCTAGAAACTGTCGTCGAATTCGGATTTGATAGTCACCCTCGCGGAAGCATTCAAGCTGATTGGGGGTGGTCATACTTTTGCTCGTTGTTAGGACTATTTTAAAATTTATGGCAATATATCCAAAATTTTGCGATTTCTGGTCATTATACCAGAAACTTTCAATAACGGACTTGAAAAGAAGTTTGAAAAAAGAAAGCTACAGAATGATGTGACGCCAACATTTATTATCCAGGTCACTTCTAAACAATATTATCGCAAATAAAATGAGTAAAAATATAAATTATTTAGATATACTAGTTACGCAACTCTTTCGAGCGGCGTTCCGTGAAATATCCTGTGGGAGACTTGATTTTTTATTATACAGTCTACATACACTCGCCTGAAGGCTCATGTGAATGCAAGGAAAATCAAGTCCCGGGTAGGGAATATCTACGGAATACAACAAGAAAGCATTTCATATCATTGTACCTGCCAAGGAAACATTGATACTTGGTAAAAGATAATATTTTTTTAATAACTTCAGAAATTTTCCAGAGATGCTCCCGAAATCATTGGAATGTTTCAAAAAATAGTCGGAAATTTCCCTAAAACAAGCGAAGACTTCCAAAGATTTACGAGGAATCTTCGAAGACGTTTCGAATGGTCTTTTGTGTAAAGCTATATCTTGCTGTGCAACACGTGATTAACGCTGGCCAAGAAACAACTAGCCTTCATAACAGATCTAGAGGCTATGGCAATGGCTTTCAAGATTTCTGATTGGCTTGCCTTACAATTGTGCAGATTGACCCAGATTGCCTGCCCTTCTGGTGTATTGATAGTGAATTTTGTAATTACTTGTAAAATTTGAGCCAAAGTTAGACGGTAACCTATCATTGTAACAATTGTCGAAACATAAAAGGCTAATCCTGTTCAATAATTTTTGGGACACCTTGCAAAATCGCGGGTAAAAATGTACATTTTTAACACGGTCATAACGTAGCACTCAGAATAAGTTCGTTTGTCCAATTATTCCACACTCTTTGAACCCCCTCCTCCTCCCCTGTTCAATGTTTACATCAAAACATTTTTTTTTTACCGTTCCCATCCCCCCGCTCCCGCGATCAATGGACAGCAACGAATATATTTCAGGTTGTAAACGAAGCTTGAAATCAACGTTTACATAGAAGAAGGTGGGGAGGAAGAAGGAAGTCCTTGCCTACAGCGTAACGAGGAGCCCATGACGATAGGCCGTGATAAACAAAAAAAGATAGATACTTCCTCATCGCAATTAAAGCCGTGTTATTTTCCTTAATTATTTGCGTATCTTACTGAATCTATCTTGGTCATCTCTTTCTTTATTTCCAGGCATTTCTTCAGCAGAATGTCGCTCGTCTTGGACTTGGGTTTTCCAAACAGTTCAGATGCACTCATTTCTCCTTGAGTAATACTTTCGAAAGCGTTCATTAGGTCGTAACAGATTATTTCACTGACTACCGAGTCTTTCTTGTAGTCGGGGTGCACCTCCACGAATCTGCGAATCCACTGCGCTGTGGTCAACAGTTCACCTATGGCGAAATCAAAAAAGGTTATCAAACGTGCATTGAGAAGATAATTGCTCTGACGAATTCCAATTAATTAACGCCAAAGACTTTTAAAATCAGTGCCCGGCCCCACACACAACCCTGAGATGTTCTTGTCTGTGTTTTCTCTTTGTTTGTTATTTTTCTTCAATAATTCACTGACCCTCAATAGTCTAGTCTATAAAGGCTAGTCTATAAAGTTCTTAAGCGCCATCGCATTTCCTCCCATGTTCAGCATTATGAATAGTGAGATCAGTATTTACTGTGTAACTGTATGTTTAGTTTTTCGCTTTTTAAATTTTTGTGGGAGCAGCATTATTGAACCACTCTTCGTGATCTTAATGTCATTCCTTCATTACTGAATTCATCTATAAAATATTTGTTTATTTATTCGCTACTCACCAGACGCTCTTCTTTGTATAAGGTTCAAATATTGTGAGATGGTGCAGCGCGTGTCAATATCCACGTCCACGTTACCAAGGTAACATTCAATAAGAGGTATAAGACCAGGAAATTCACCAACCTCGAAAAACAAAATCAAGATAGGATTTGGATTTACAGTGCGAATACACGAACCCAGGCCACCCAAACAAAATATTGCAATTGAGACAAATTTTGGTGGATATCGAAGGTTCTGAACACATCACTCATTTCGGAATATGAACTGATCAGAAAAAGAATTCGTAGCCATTTCATGGTTTTTTCCTCCACTTCTGATTGGGTAATTTAAACACTCGCACTGTAAATAGGGGTAAATAAAAAATATCAGTAGCAGGATGAACCAGTAAAGGGGATGCATTCGCGTTTGAAATTGACGGAAAGGGCTAGAATGTTTTGCAGGGGTGGGGTTGATATTTTTTTGGTCAGGGGGTAGGGGTTAAAATTTCGGTCACGTTGTAAAGGGATGCGAAATACTGAAAGATATCTTTAGAGATTTAAGATACAGTATAACTGGATATTTCTTGAAATGAATAAAAGCACGGTATTTTGTTAAATTTTGGCCTATAGGCATTTTTTGTATTTAAGTATCACTTTGTTTGCACCCCTTAGGCCCGTTTCAAATGTCGTGCTACTGCTGTGCCGAACTCAATTGACTGTAGCACAGCTGTAGCACGACTTGGTTTCAGGCGTCAAATTTAATTCAGTGGAATAAAACAGCTGTTGCCGAAAACAAAATATAGAAACGAAAACCGGTTTAGCTAACTTTTAAAATGAATTGAGTTCGACAAGGCAGAAGCACGACGTTTGAAACGGGCCTTACCGCCATTTTTACATTGGGCTGCCACCTCTTCTTCCCACCTTAAGACGACAAATGTTGCAACTCACTTTGCCATTTATGATTGTGTCAATGCTCATCAGTTCATATTCATTTTCATAATCTGTGTCGCCATTTTGCTTGCATCCATTGGTCATTGCAGGAACTGGGAAAAGAAAATTAAAAAGGCAAGAACAAATGCGCCAGACTTAAGGACTAAACTTTCTTTGGCTGAAACAAGATAAGCCGGAACTAAGCAAACTCCAAGGAACTCTTTATTCACCTCTCTTTGATTTCGAATTTGTAACGGGACACGCTGTCGATCCAACTGAGAACTGTAATACAAGTACTTGCGGTCTTTATTGCAATGACCGAACTTAGGTCACTACAACGCGCGAGTCTCTCTTTTATATGGCAGTACCTATTGGGAACAATATGTCGACATTTTTGGAAACAACATAGTACCATAGCGATTTAGAATAGCCGTCTTACACTGTTCTGACCCGTCTATATTAACAATACATGTCACAGTTAAGATTCTACTATACTTAGTATTTTTTTTATAAATTAAGCCAAATGCCACGCAATGATTTTCAAGTGTAATAAATTTTTTCTTACATTTCTTCAAAGTCTTTCTGAAGAAAAACTTTCCCTGACGAGCAGCATCTCTTTGCTGGGCTGTAATCATATTCTCGTCCACCTGACAAAAAGTATTGAAAAAAGTCGGCAGCAAAGAAATGAATATCCCTTTCTAACCCAGAATAATCATAGATTTTTAATTTTGCCTTGTAGCCAAACAATGAGGATTCCTGTAAATTCTTATGTTTTGACTTCTTTCAAATGGCTACCTAAAGTTTGCTGGTAAAAACTCTTTTCAACAAAAGAAACGGAAACCTTAGTTACCTTTGGAGACTTGGAGAAATTGAGAAATTCAAGATGTCGGATCTAAGACGCTCTTAGTCCAGGAAATGAAAGAAGGGAGGCACAGTCCTTGCCCTCTCCCCCACCCCCAGTCCCCACATCCTCCACAACTTTGCCAGAAGACCCAAACAAGCCCGGATTGAATAGTGGTAAGTAAAAAGAGCAAAAAGTCAACTGTGCAACCACAACAGCAAAATGAGCTGTTAGGAAAAAGTGTCCTGAAGGTAATAGTTAAGTGTTTTAAGCTCTCGGCAAACACAGACAAATGTACACACAAACGAAAACAACACCCCTACGTATAGTTAACAAACGGCATAAAGCAACCCTTTCCTTTTATCTTTGCTATCGTTGAGAAATACGAAAGTTCTCTATTCTTACCTTGGATAAGGGAATAAGAAGGTTGAGTTCAAACGACAAAATGACTCTCGTGAGAAGCACAATGAACGTTACATAAGCGGCATTCTCGAAGTCTGTCAGTTGCACCTTGCACAAACAAAGCAGATAGAAATTCAATTAAAATTTGGTAATTCAACCCAGTAAAACATCCTCACTGCACACGTATTGCCCTGACACGGGAAGCTAATGCAGGTATCAATGTTTAGACGGAGAGGGGGGGGGGGGGTACGGGCAAAGGTGCGGCATTTGAATTTTTTGGCAATTTTTTGGTCAAATTCCCGACCCTTGGGACTGAAAGAAAGCTCACATTTTGAAAACATCCACACCTGGGGATAACAAAACCGTGTAATGACAAGTATTAAAAGCAATGAAGTAATTTGAAATGAACGTTTCTTACTCCTGTTATCGAAGGTAGATTGAAGAAGATTGAAGTTGAAAATAAGTCAAGAAAAAAAAAATCCCCTAGAGCTGTAGATTGTTTACCAGTAGTGGAAAAGGTGTTGAGAGGATATTGCGTTCATTATTAATTGGGCTTCGATTATCTGTGCTGGTATTAAGTGACCTGAGCTGGAACCACCCCGAATTAATTAAATAGGAACGTTTTTAATATACCTTTCCAGAAAGTTTACATTGCTTTTTCTTTACCAGTTAGTCAACAAAGTGAAATACTGCGAAATCGTAACGTGTAGTTGAATGAGCAAAGGTTACACGGACATAATAGTTACATGCCATTGTTACACACTTTCCGATCTTTGACTTCAATTTTCCAAGATGGCGTCTTCTGGAACACGAGTTTAGGAGACCCAGTACTCTGCACGGTTAAATTCAAATGGACCCAGTCCTCTGCACGGTCACATTCAAATGTCCACAGCATGGGGCAAAATTTGTGGTCAAATTCCCCAGAAAGGGGACAGCAGAAGTGATCAAATGCCGCACTTTGCCCGTGCCCCCCCCCCCCCCCCCTTACCCCTCTCCGTCCAAACATTGATACCTGTATAAGTTATGGAAGAGTACCCGCGGCTGCCAAGGCAACCGGCGCGCCGAATGTAGGATGCGGCGTCAACCGGCCCCAGGGGAGGTGGGAGGGACGAAACTTAAACTTCACTTCCACCGAACTCCGTTGAACTGGCCACGAGGTTAATGAAACTGTGATATTTAAAGCGAGGGTCGCAATGCATCATGCCAATAGAGCGCAGACACAACACGATGGAATTTAAAGAACTTTAACCTTTCCCGCGCGACGGGCTAATTATGTATGTAATTAGAATAGTTCTTTGAGAGATGACAATTTTCATCCTGTAAGTCGCATTTATGATAAAGGGCAATAGGAGTCTTGGAGTGATCAAGTTCTGTAGTGACGATTACCACCCTTTTTGCTGTGATACCAATTTAACACCTCTTACCTCGGTGGGCCTGAATTCCACTCTCCAACCGATGGAAGAGTTGGGTGGAGGCGGCTTGAACCGCATGGTCTGCCAGTTGGTGGTCTGGATATTCTGAAGACAGAAATGAAACAAATGTTAGTAAACACAGTGACAAGTACGAGCGTGGCGGTGTATTGGCTAGACAGTCTTATTTCCGATCGGACTCTGATCGAAGGTTCGGAGGGTCGGTGGTAAAGGCTGTTCTATGCATCATGTTGTTTCCTTGAACAAGAAACTTTAATCCTCATTCTATCTCTCTCTCCACTGGTGCATCAGTAGGTACCAGTGAAAGTGAACCTAATAAAAAGGGGTTAACTTTGTCATGGATTAGCATTGCATCCAGGGGGGAGAAGTAACGCTCCTTGTCCCTTGTCCCAGAAATTGGACAAGAATTTATTCTTTTATTTTTTTTTTACAAAGAATCAGCTAATGAGTTCGACTGTAAGGCTTAGAAGGTGTCCATTTAACGAAAGGTTCATGGCCATGGAAAACCGATGATATTCCGTATTTGTGGTGCCACATTAGGAAAAACGTCGCTATCTCGTACGTAAAAACGTCGCTATCTCCACAGGGCATAATAAATAAATTTAAAATAATTAAATGCGCGTCAGCCAGAGGAACTACCTAAACTTGCACGGGTGCCGATGACATCAGCAGAATGGAATATCTGCATTATCGTACGTGGTCTACAGGAGGGAGACAATGGCGTCCCAGAATGCACTGGGCATTATATTACCCAGAACGCACTGTACCTCAAAGTGATCCGTGTGCTGCCTGTCATCTTCATAAATGTGTTCTTGAAACAGAGTCAAAGGATCCCGGATGAAGAGGAAAGCATAATGGCGCGCCAGCTGTTCATCGATGCCTGGCGGCGGAAAACGAAGTTAAACACTAATGCCTTTGTTATGTTTTCGCAGAATTCTAGAAATCGTTACAAAAAGGCGGCTAAAAATTTTATTGGATGAAATTTTACGGATATTCGATAAGCAGCGTAAGAAAATTTAGATAAGCATATAGTTGTAAGTCTAGATATTTGAGTTTTGACAATTGCAATAAAGCATTGTATGATACATAACCTACATCTGAACTTTAAAAGCAAGTGATAAAATGGACGTTCTTCTTTGTTTTCGCAGTTTGAGTTATCGAAAACCTTTAATGAAATCTTTAATGATGTGCAGAAACTGACGAAACAGATCAAAACTCTCCTTCCAAAAAAACAAACAAAAGACAATAACACTAAGAAAAATGATTGAGACGATAATTGGCCGGTTTTTTCTGTCGATTATCTCCGAGAAGTATTCTACACGTTTAGTTTTACATGAACTAACCGGCATCTACAAGTTGCTGAAAAATCTCCTTGTCGTACACCAAGTCAATGTCACTGTACTTAATTCCCTCCGAAGATAAATATGTACTAATTGAGTCATATCGTGACTTGGGGATGACAAATCTGTTTTCCTTTAGAGGCTGCAATAAAGTAAAAATTAACGTCAATTAAGAAAACTGAAACTTAACTTTTATGGACTGAGCCGCATTGGCTTTGCATAGAAGGGAAGAAAAAGGGACTAAACGTTGTTCTCATTTAGAACGCTTTAGTACTGAGATTAAATCTATTTCAGAAACTAAAGCTGGTACTAATTCTGGGCTATTTATCTCCTTGAAGAGCTCAGGAAATGACCATTTTAAAAGGTTTCAAGTTACCAAAACGGGATTTTAAAAATGAGAAAACGATGAAATAACTGACAGGGAAAGCGAGGTATAATTGGACATACTGGTGACAAGAGAGCTTTTTTAAATTCAGTGCGAAAAACGCCTAGTTATGGCTCATGTATTCCTGTCTTTTATTATCCAACTGTATTAGTTATTGTACACAAAACCGCACGAAACGAGTACAAATATCCCACGATATTGTACAGTTGGTTATTGTACAGTACCGTGCGCGCGCTCATCCTATTACACCTGAAAGGTTTCTTTCAAGTCACTAAAAAAGGTTTTAAAAGGTTAAGTTGGATAATAAATCTCTTATTAGACGTTTCGATGTATTTTGACTCGCCCTGCAGACCCGTCAAAATACGGCACACCTCGTAAAAATATACGGCGATACTTCACACAGAGACCTCTAATAGGATATATGTATTGGCTAACTTGATCTGAATACTTACCACGAGAGACACGTGACTCACCTCTAAGCCTCTCTCCTCTGGGGTACGATCATCTACTCCGCCTGCGATCACACTCCAGCGGCAATCCAGATCAGACAAGTACCCACGAAGTATAGGAGTGCCAGCAGATAGTGCCATCTGAAAGAAAAGAATTGAGGCATCGTACTTACATTGGAATGATGGGGCATAAGGAGTACAATCAACATAAGCCAAGTGCAAAACATAAGGAAACCACACATTCAGTGTGTAGGGTAATAAAGGTTCGCCAGCTTACACGCTATATTCTGGACGGGTATTGAAGGGGGAGGCCGCTTGGATGCCATTTTTTTCCCTTTTTCTTAATTATCTCCTTGAGGTTTTATTTAATCTTAAAATACCATCATAGGTTTGTAGTGCGAAGGTCCCATAAATCTGTGGGAATTTTTTCGCCATTTTTTAAATGTAATTAAAGCCGTGAGAAAAAGAAAGGGGCTTAATGAATTTCAAGAAAATTGAAAATTATTAAGAATTAAAGGTGACTTAAAATAGACCCTAGCAAGTGGAGTGGTACTTGAACTGTTCTACATGAAGCGTACCTACCACAATAGGTGCGAGTACTGCCAGTTGATCGTAGAGATATCTTGCTTCACTGATGCTGCAGGCTTGGATAGTTGTCTGCCGGATTTCATAAGAATATGACCTTTTACTTAGTAGAATACAGCAGCTATATAACTCTAACATATATGCACCGTGTTGGTTTTACACAGAATAAAACCGAAACTAATGCGGTAAAACCTCTTCTATATGTGAACACCATTGGAACAACATCTAGGTTGTGAGGGGAGGGGGGGAGTAATCCGCTCATAGGAAGTAAAAAATGCAGTGTTTGCATGTGTCTGGATCCATGCCTAATTTTCTGATTAAGAGTGGTGTCCGCTTCTGGGAAGTTTTAGCTACAATGTAGTTTTTGCATGTGGTTGGGACCTTGACTGTGTATCTTCTTAGGAGAGGTGTCACCTCACGGAAGTTCCGTGACAAAATTTCCTAAATTGTAATAGCTAGATTTCCACAATCAGTCCATACGTAAGGCATCCATTGGAGTTCACTTTGTTTATTGCTGCTGCTCATTCAATTTTCAGTACAATATTCACTTGCGTTATCATTCTTTTAGAGGGCTATTAAACATGCTCTATGTACTCTAATTTCTGAAACATTATATTACTTGAAGACAACACATCCCAAAGCCGGATCCAGTTGCGTCCAAATAGATGTGGTCAGGTTGGGCTGCCTGTGCACCTTCTCCCTCGACGTCAGGAAACTTTTCAATGAACGGGGATGGAGTGTTCACATCTTTAAAGACTGTCAATGACAATAGGCTACTTGATTAATAAAAAAATTCCCAAAGGATAAATATTTACTTTGCTTCGAGGAACAAGGCTGGTACAGAGAGAGCACTTCTCTCCCATTTGGGTGAAAGGAGTTTGACTCCCATAATCGACATTACAATCTGAATTAAGGTTGTTGTTAGTTCAGTCCCTGCGCCTTCCACGAGGATTTTTCCTCATTCTCTGGTTTTCCTCTATGAACCAAAGCCAACATTTCTCAGTTTCATACCGATCTTGATAAATATCAGAAATGACATGAAAACCACCATGGGTAATAAAGTGGTCCTCTCTTGTTATCATAACTTTTTAGATGTGTCTAGTATTGGTTAGTGGAAGTGGTTAATGGAAATGTTCACCAACTTGAAGTTACATTGACAACATGTATGTAATTCAAAATGAGAACTTATTCAATTGAAATAAAAGGGAATTTTGTGAGTGTGGCCGCGATAAAAAACGTCATAATGATTTTATCGATGTGCGGGTGGATATCTGCTATTTTAAAAGTGAAAATTTTATGGAAAAACTATACTTGGCCAGACACTGAGTAAATTAACTTACTTGGAACATTCATAGCAACTTTTGAGCCTCTCCTTTCCCTGATACTCTTGGTAAAAGTTCTAAGACAACAATTCACAAAGAAGGAGTAAACGGACAAGAATACAAAAAAGCATGTTACAATAATTTTATAACCACGTTTCTATGTTGACAATGCTCAAAGACTAACATTGTTACATCATCAGTTACCAAGGACAAGAATTTTATATCGATTGGTAAACGATGCTCACCACCATACAGAACAAAGAAAGGTTATCCTTGGTCACTTAGGGACTGATACAAATTTGAAATGAATAAATCTCTTTACAAGACTACCAGTCGTGACAACCAGAGGTATTCACACTGTGATCTAAAGGACTTTAATTATGAAATTTCATGGTAAGCTTGGGCAAGAACGTCATGCTAGCCCACATATAAGGCACTAATGTCAAGGTAAGTGAGTACAAGTAAAGGGAAGTGAGTACAAATGAAGGAAAGTGAGTACAAGTGAAGGAAAGTGTGAGTTAGTGGAGTTAGGTGCGTTAATCAGTTGGTGTATATATTCATATAGGATTGTAATGTTATTAGTGTCTTATATGTGGGCTAGCATGACGTTCTTGCCCTATATGTGGGCTAGCATGACGTTCTGGCCTAAACTTGGATACAAAAGTTTGTTTCCCTATGTAAAGTAAAGTTCTTAGAGCAATGTGTCTCGCCCAGAGTTTATCAAGCAAAAGACGAGAGCTCATTTCCTTCTGGTTCCACAGAAACGTTGATAATTTTCAACACTCAGTTCATTGTTGGTGAGAGGACACTATGTTGCACGATTTGAAGCGTCATCCCTTTAAATAGCCAATAACGTGTATTGCAGCTATCCAGTCAGACGGCTTAAATGCCGGAGAAATATCAGACTTGCAGAGTGATATGCATCGTACCGGAATCGTGGATGTCCTTGGCAAATCGCCTCATCGGGGAAAAACAGCGACCCAGAAATGCCTCTACCTGGAGTGGCCTCAAAGCTTGGGTATGTAAAGTTGGGGCATCCCATCCTAAAAGGAAAACAACAAATCCTCCAATGTTATACGATGTGCCATGTGCTCCTTGCATCAAGTATTGCCATGGCGACGTCTCTGAACTCACTGTCTATTGCAGCCACTGAAGAATGACCCTAGCACTCTTTTAGCTGCATTTGCCGAATTTTTTCACATTCATCAAGCACAAGGCTTAGGGACAGAAAACTCTTGTTTAAGTGGCTTTGGTAAATAAGGTAAATCTGCTTTCTCGAAACTGCTAATATTGTCTGAGTTTAAGAATCCCAAATAGATTACCCTTCATGTCAAAATGCCTGGTGGTTAGATTTTATGACTCGAGCATAAAATTTACTTTGTCCCAAAAGAGTACAGACTAACTGGTTCTAAAATTCAGACGACCCACATGAATAGTCCCCCTTTACTTACGTGTAAGGGGCTCGTACCTGGGAAATGCAACAATTGTTTGAACTGTTTCTCCAGGTTCTGTCAGGTATTTCTGGATTTCTTCACGTCTGTTGGTCAAGTAACAATACATTCCGCCCCGTCAGCATTTGATTAACAATTACACTGTCAGCAGTCACTCTCTGGATAGTCGACAGGGCGTACGAAATAGCCGAGCGAAAAAGACGAAACTTGGAGCGAACGAGCGGAAGGGGTCTCTTCTCGTTTTGTTCTCCTTGCTCCAGTCTCGACACGCGGTTGATAGCTCGCGCTATCGGCTTTCGAGCGCCATCTCGACTACCCAGAAAGGGAATGCTAGCAGTCTAATTAACAATTCTCCGCACGTATCCGTTTTCGTTGGTTTTCGTTTGAAAGCGTACATTTTTTTAATACAATTAGGCCTCTCATTCATTTTTAAATAAATGAACAAAACCCTCTCCAGTCAAATGGTTTCTAACCCTCAGTTCCAATTTTTTTACTTTATGTTGGTTCTTTAAATCCTACTCAGGCCGGGCTTTTTTTGGTCTCCTGCCCCCCTCCGCTGCTTAACTCGGAATTCAAAATTCGGAAAAAAACTGCAGGTCAAAAAGTGGTTGCCATTGTAACGTCAAACTTGATGGACAGGTACTGCTGTATCAAATTGTTCTGAAATGACTTGCTCCTTACTTCCCTATTTAAAACGTTATAAACGCCCAAAGTCAGCGGAGCAGAATCTTCCCCCATCCCCCCCCCCCCCCCCCCCACACACACACTCCAGGTCTGAATAGGGTTAAACTTTTCAGTTCTTAAAGAAACAGAAGTTCCACGCGAACACTGATCATCTTATCAGGCTAGATGTGCAGTGCTCCAGATGTACTTGATTTGTGGTGGCCAGGTAATGGAGAAATCTTGATCGCAAAGGTGTGAGGTTATTATAAAACTTAATGAAGTTCAAACTACCTTATGTGTACCTGAGTTTCATGTTTGCTTCTATCATGTTAAAATGCCTCATGCAGCCACCAAGTGGCTGACCGGGTATTCCTGTAAAGTACGTAAAGTCTTATAATCAACAGACCCTTTTTTTTCCTTTAACAATATTACGAACAACAAAAAGAGGTCATCTCTTCAAGGCAATTAATAAATATAGTCTTAACATTAAAAAAATCGGTACGCAAGAGTTCATGACTCGTGTGGTTTCCAATTACAGACAAATATTGTGAGCAAAAAAAAAGAACTAACCCAATATTTTCACATCTTTCCCATTGTACTAACTTACTACTAAGCTTAAAATTTAAAGTAAATGCATGCCGCGTAAAAACTGAAAAGGAGTAAACAAGATAAGCAAATAACTGAATAAATAGACAAAATAAGAGTCAACGCAATTAATAACAATGTATAAAAACACGTTAAACCTTCTATAGATGTTGTAAATTTCTAATGACTCGCAATAAATTGGTTAAACGGAATAACCACTTTCCCCCTTTAAAAAATGTTTACCCTCAACCATGTAGCTGGCATATTCAGGTCTCCATGCTGTCTTGATAGTGCTAGAAGAAAGAATACAATCATACTAGCTAAATCTACTTTATATTAAACTGACAACTTGTTTAATGTATGGATACTATTAAAGAAATGGCCAATTCAGGTAATCAAATAAATAGTCAAACAGGTACAAATGGCGAAAAAAGACTAGATAAATTTTAACAGTTCCTAAACTGTGGTTGATAAAAACTGAAAATTTTCCGAAATCCACCTTTTGCTATCACCTTACCAGTAGCAAGGGTTCAAGGCGACATTGTTCTTCGTAACTGAGGTGACAATGTATTTCTTAGATGCCCCATTAAAAATCAAGTCGAGAAAGATTTCATATCGTATGGGACTGTCGACAAACACCGAGATAACCAAGTAAATGTTTTATCGAAAGTTCTGTTGCGTATTTCTACCCATAAACTAGCCAAATCTTCACTCTTCTCACTTAGTACGATCACTGTAACTTTGCAAAGATATTACTAAATGTTCTGAATGGCATTTTTTCCGTTCTAATCCTTTTTTCATAACAGACATTTACTTACACATTTCCTTGCCAATTTTTTAACAGAGCAATGTACGAAAACATTCTTAAATCAACGCAATGAGGCAATCTGAATTAACTGTAAAACTGAACGCTTCGTGTTTGTTCCATTTTTCAGGCAAAAATTTAAGGCTGCTGTCACCTATTTTCAGTCACCTATTGGAATCAAATGGGGAATTAATTTTGTATGGAAGGCTAACGTGAAAATTAATTGCAACTTGCATAAGAAAGTTAGGCCCCCTTTTTTCAAGTCCTTCTCTTGTGCGTTGGAAAAATCGCTTAAAACTTTTACGATCTTAAGAGCTGCGGTACAACTACTTCAAACTTACTTGGGATTTTCCAATTCCTCTTGCTGCAAGTTATGTAGCAACTCCTTTGCCCTTAAGTTAGTGTAGACCTTTTTGTTTTCATGGTCAAATTTTAACAATGTGTATTCCACCTACAAAAAAATTCAATTGTTACAGGATCAGTATGAGAGATTACAGACTATCTTCAGGAAATTAGCTGAAATTCTCAAATGACTTGTTATCAGTCAACATTTTTTAGTTCTTACTGAGTTTATTTGCCGCCGAGTTCAATCTTACAACACACACCACAATCTAATCTTAATCTAAATCATAAAGGTTACTACAGACGAAACATTCGCTGCGGAGACCCTTGTTGGGCAGCCTTACTTTGCTTCCGAAAAACAAAACATTTTCTGATTTTTTTAGGAACATTTTGTTTCCGCACAGCAGATTTTTTACGGTTTGCGCTCTGAGTAGACAATGTTGAACCGTGTTTCAGGGTCGGGTGAGCCGCACTTGATATTTCGCACAATTGCGTGGCCGAGAACGCTCTCAGCTTTCAAACTTTCAATGAAGTACAGAAGATAAGGTTAAAAAGAAAAACAAATGCTCAGATAGAAACTAGAACGATGAAGAAAGTGAAGCCTTGATAGGAATGTATGAAGAAGAGTTTGTCTTTGGGACGTTGAGTATAAGAAATTCTAACCCTACAGTAGATAGACGAGAGGGGGCACAAGTGACATCGACAGGGAAGTGTTGGTTTCCGCGGCAAAGGATATTTTCCTCCGCTCGTTTGCAGCTCAAAAAAATCTAATGTTCCCACACAAAGCTTCTTCGTCTGCGAGGCCCGTAAGTTGCCAATCGAAGAGCAAGTTATAGACTTGCACTCTTACACGTAAGATTTATGCGCCCTGAAAATAGATTTTGGGTGAGACAACGAAAAGGTTTATGTGGTAAAAACTGGTAAAAGCAAAGATAGCTACGAGCATAATAAAAGTCAAAGAATGAAACAGATTTTTACAATCTTGACAATTACTGAGAAGGGTCATGGATAAGAAAAAAAAATACCCGAGAAAAAAAAAAGATAACAAAACTGAAATAATTGCGCAAGAATATTATTTATAAGAAATGATAAGGACCCTCCAGTTAAAGATATCAACTTAAGGCCGCGGGTGATAAGCTGCTCATGAATAAATTTATATGGCAAAATTTTGGTGAAGGTCTTACGTTAAAGAACTTTATATCTTGAACGTTTGGGAGCTGATTCCTTTGAAACTTTACAGAGAGCTTGGGGAATGGTGGAAGTGCAACAAGGTTGTTTTTGGTTTGATAGATTGCGCTTCTTTGCGATGCTATAAGCTCCCAAAGTTAAGATTTGTAAAACGCGTCTCCGTGTCCAAGTTTTCTCCTAGTGGAGAAGACAAAACTTCTTGATTTTACCACTCATTGATCAGTTAAAACCTCTATTGTGTCACAACAGAAGCCGATTATAGGATTTCGAGTTCCATTGAAAGTTGTAAGCTTTTAAATGAGTAAAATCGTCCTTGTTTATATTTGAAGCTTTCAATATTTTGTTTAAAAGCCTGTTGGAAAAAATTGCTTCTGTTGTGACAATCTACAATATATCTAGTTTATGTGCTTGTTATGTCAGTTCAGAAACTTCTATATCCGCACTGTATTCTTGGACACAAAATTGGTGGTTTTAGGGCTTTCGAACGTTTACCGAATAAACCACAGGCAGCCCAAGCTAAGGTTGAGAGCTGCGCATAAATTAGACTGTTTTTTCCACGTTATGCATAATAATGACATCAGCACACTATGCATAATAATGACATCGGCAACATTTTAGAGTTTGTGTGGAAATGATACAAAACGTCTCAAATTGCCACAAATCAGAAAGAAGTCGAAATAAAAAAGATTTGCCTTATTTCATTGTTGTATTGGTCATTATTTGAGGGCTTGCTGGGCTGGTTTGAAGCTTTTTGGGCGAGAAATTGAGGTTTATATTTTTCATGTTTACTGAACGTTTAGAATTAATTAAAGGCAGGAAACAAGTTCACACTGCACTTCACTTGAGGTTCGATAAATTCCATCACAATAAACGAATCGCCCTACAACTTCAAAGGTGTATTCTTGGGTCTTGCGCATACCTCTGTTCTTTCTCATGGGTTCCAGATCCTATTTTAAGCCGTCGAAAATCCCTCTAAAATACGAAACTCGCCTTTCCTGGTATGCGTTTTTATTTGAAGTGCACACATGAATCATTGCGAGCCGCGTTTCGATGACAAAATGTCCCTCAGCCGGGGACAGGCTGAGTGAGATTGTCGACATTAGCAAACACGACACTGCGGAGTCCAGAGAGGACGGTTTACAGAAATAGAGAAATATTAGAAAGGCCGTGAAATTCACTCGCCTCACTTGACTTGGAAAACCATAATTTCGTTTTAGGGACGAACGGAGAACTATCTTTTGCTGCACTCTAATCAATCCATTCGATGATTTTATGCCGAGTATTTGGCGCAAGTGATCCTGCTCACTGCCCGCAAATCAACGTCATTATTTAATTCCCATATATAGGGTTGTCTGCCCTAAAAAAAAAATATTGCTGTGACCGTGGAAAATACCCACCACAATTTCCATTCCTTTGAAAACCGGTGCAATTTTTTTTCTAGATGGAAACTGCTCCTCGTCTCTGCTTCTAAATTTCGACAACATTTTTTTGCGGTAAACAGGTAAATGTGACGGAACAAATCACTATGCTAATATATTGTCGCATGAAGACATTAAAGCGTGCTCGTGGCGTCAAGTGAGGCGACTAAATTTCACGGGCGTGCCAATAGTTTTCTATTTCCCTCAAACCGACCTCTCTGGGCTCCGCAGTGTCGCCTTCTGCTTGTGGACAATCTCACTCAGCCTCTCCCCGGCTGAGGGCCATTTTGTCGTCGAAACGCGGCTCGCAATGATTCATGTGTGCACTTCAAATGAAAACGCATACCAGGAAAGGCGAGTTTCGTATTTTAGAGGGATTTTCGACGGCTTAAAATAGGATCTGGAACCCATGAGAAAGAACAGAGGTATGCGCAAGACCCAAGAATACACCTTTGAAGTTGTAGGGCGATTCGTTTATTGTGATGGAATTTATCGAACCTCAAGTGAGGTGCAGTGTGAAACTGCTTCCTGCCTTTAATTAATTCTAAACGTTCAATAACTGATGAAAAATATAAACCTCAATTTCTCGCCCAAAAAGCTTCAAACCAGCCCAGGAAGCCCTCCAATAATGACCAATAAAACAATGAAATAAGACAAATCTTTTTTATTTCGACTTCTTTCTGATTTGTGGCAATTTGAGACGTTTTGTATCATTTCCATACAAACTCTTAAATGTTGCCGATGTCATTATTATGCATAGCGTGGAAAAAAGTCTAATTTATGCGCAGCTCTCAACCTTAGCTTGGGCTGCCTGTGAATAAACACGAATGTTTAAGGCAAGGTTATGCTAATGACTATGCTAATAATGGAAATTAAATTCTAGCAGCTATTGTTCACTGTCCAGAAAAGAACAATACGTTGCAATTTAGAGATCGCAAATATTTGGATTGAAGAATATAAGCCTTTCCGAAGTTCTATGTTAGCTATAAGGAATATCATTTAACGTTTTGCTTTGTTTTGCTGGAAAACTTCTAAAAAGTTTCTATTAACGTTTGAACGTAAAAAAAGCCGGACTTCGACAGCATTTTATTTAAAAATGCTTAAACGTCACAAGATAACCGTGGTGCGCGATTTAACGCACGTGCAATTATTGATTCAGAAACTGAAAGTTTTACTGAAGAGCCTATTCATGAATATTTCGCGCAATGTCGCTTCCATTCGTCGCACTTCGTGCATACGCTTTAAATAAATGAATGCTGATCATTTAGTTTCTCAACCGCGGCCTTAAAACGTGCTCGTGGCGTCAAGTGAGGTGACTAAATTTCACGGGCGTGCTGATAGTTCTCTATTTTCGTCAAACCGACCTCTCTGGACTCCGCAGTGTCGCCTTTTGCTTGTGGACGATCTCACTCAGGCTCTCCCCGGCTGAGGGCAATTTTGTCGTCGAAACGCGGCTCACAAAGATTCATGTGTGCACTTCAAATGAAAACGCATACCAGGAAAGGCGAGTTTCGTATTTAAGATGGATTTTTGACGGCTTAAATTAGGATCCGGAACCTATAAGAAAGAAGAGAGGTATGTGCATGACCCAAGAATACACCTTTGAAGTTTAAGGGCGATTCGTTTATTGTGATGGAATTTATCGAGCCTCAAGTGAGGTGCAGTGTGAAACTGTTTCCTGCCTTTAATTAATTCTAAAGATTCAGCAAATATGAAAAATAAAAACCTCAATTTCTTGCCTAAAAAGCTTCAAACCAGCCCAGGAAGCCCTCAAATAATGACCAATGCAACAACGACATAAGGCAAATTATTTTTATTTCGACTTCTTTCTGATTTGTGGCAATTTGAGACGTTTTGTAGCGTTTCCATACAAACTCTTAAATGTTGCCGATGTCATTATTATGCTTAGCATGGAAAAAACAGTGTAATTTATGCGCAGTTCTCAATGTAAGCTTGGGCTGTCTGTGATGCATCAGTTCAGAGGTACACAAAGACCAAAATTACGTCGCGGAGTACAAAAAATAAAATCCTGAATAGTTCAAGCGTATTCTCTAGGTGAGAATTTTATTTACGTTGAATTATCTAATTCTAGCATTGAACTTTGAAACGTTTGTCGCAAACCTCTTCTCCAAGTATAAACAAGCGAAACGTGACTGCCGTATACAGCTCGCAGCTGATCCACTCGCCACTGCAACAAACAAGACAGTGCCAAAACAGAAGTGTCTTCATCGACGTCGCTGTCATCGAATATTCTCTTGTACGAAACTGACAGTAAGTTCCATAAGAGATTAGCCGCTCACCGCTTACTTTCCCTCGACAAAATACACAAATTTTGAGAACTATTCCACAGAAGTTGATCTCTTATGTCGATCGGAAATACGTATTGTTACGAACACCGCTGTCCACGTTTTGACTGGACCGTTTTGCAAGTCGTGAGAACATCGTTTCTCCGTCCCAGGCCTCGCTTCTATCGCCCCCCCCCCCCCCCCCAACCTGTACCTAAATATAACACATGCTCTTTTTCTTTTCTTATCTGAGGCTGTAATCCTTCTCTTGTTTCCCTTATTTTTCTGTTCCACCATTTTTCTGGCTTTTGTTGGTTTAGATTTCGAACCAATCTCATATGTAGCCCGGTCCTTTCAGTTTCAGTTTATTTAGTGCTTCATTTAGCATAGCTAATCTTAGCACTGGCGGTCTAGCGGTATATTAATGAATACGTCATAATTTTACGAGTAGAATGTTGACAAAAAATACAAGATACTAAAGGTGTATAGACAGAGTATGTGTTCGTTACATGCATGTAATAAGAGGTGTAGCGTGCTCTTTAAAACTCGATACATGTTGTGCATTCACAACGCAGGCTGGCAATACCCTGTCCAGCTCTTCAGTAAAGTGATCAACATCCTTCTCAATGCCAGACTTAATTTTATGGCTTTTGTCACAGTTAAAATTGTGGTGGCAGCTTAGTCCAGTTCCAAGTTTACCAGTCTTTTCAGAAAAGAGGCTGTCGTCATGTTCCGCTATCTTATCTTTAATGGCTTGAAGTTTTAGCTTGATCTCAGTAGCTTCGGTTTTGCACCTCATGATATTACCATTATCATGTGGGTTTCGCTTGGAGTAGTCAGAGAGCAATCGAGCCACTGGGGGGGGGGGGGGGGGCGTCGTACGTTAGTTCAGGATGGGGGCAACAACTAACCTCAATCCTTTAGGAGGGGGTATTACCTAATTTTTTTACTACTTTAAGCCCATTTTTCAGCCCCCATCCTGACAATTATTGCGCAGTCCCTAACAACATTAGAGGAAGGCAACGAGTCAGAAACCTTAGATATTGACTGAATTTTAAAAGTAGTATTTGAAAACTGAAATACAAAACAGAAAAGGAACAGTATGTATATTATTTGATTTAAAAGGTTACATTATTCTAGGAGGAAATTCAGCATGAACTAAGAAATAAGCCAAGGTGCGAAATAATTCAGCAGAAACGCTGGCGTCCAAACCAACAACAACAAATTTTTTAGCTATCTCCATATTACATGGCATTGCCAATAAAAGGGCAAGTTCTAATAAAACAGAAAAGAAATGAAAAACTAACAAATAAAACACAGGTGAAATCATTGTATCTTGGCGTTTATAACAAGTGAATTATCGTATTAAGTTATTGGGTTAGATGTTCCTGGGTTCAACGCATGATATTTTGTGTAAAAACAGTCCCAAATGCATTTGGAGGTTTTCACTGAGATAATTGCGGGATTTGGGTTAGCAAACAGTGGGTTGAGTTCTTCATCGGTTATGTGTTGGATGTCACTATTCGACTGAAGAAGACCAGCAGTATATTTTTGGTGTTTGTTTTGGTATACAGGGCATTAGAATAAAAGATGATATTCACTCCACAGGATTTTGGGTACATATGGAACAAAGGCCAGTGATAAAAAAAAAGAGACCCTAGCTTAAGTGCAAACTTAACTTCAATAACACCGAATATGAATCGGCATTACAAACCTTTTGTGCTGTGAATTAGATTTTGGCTCTTTAACAATAAATCCAGACTACTATAAATACGGATCTTACCTCGTCACCCCACTTCAAGAAGTCGTTTTCCCGATCTTTCAGTTTGTTGTAAATGTGGATAAACTGCAGTATACCGTGCTTGCGCACATGATCTGCGTACCGCTTTGTTTCCGACCAAGATAACGGAGTCCCAAATGAAAGAAAACCCATCTTTGGTACTCGAGTTAACAAATCTGAAAAAAAAGAAAAAAAAACAACATTCACGTCCAGCTGTTTTTTTGCGCTCCCAAAAAACAACAGCAACAACAATGCTACCCCGTAATTCTAATTCAGAAGTTGCACACGGCGAAATTTAAACACATCCACACATTCGAGTTCCTTAGCTATTTACTAACTGTTAAGACTCATCCTTACTTTAGTTTTTCCGAAAAAGCTTAATTTTAATGCTGGGAAACCCAAAATTAATGAAATTTACTCGGGAGCTGAAGATTGAGTTTACTGGTGATCAGAATTATCTAGTGTTAGGCTTCTGTATTTGAGCTGAAAACAAACGCTTTAGTATAAAACCGCAGGATAAATTATCTTTTGCCAGATTTCACTAATGTCTTCCAAGAACCACAGAGGGTACGGGGATTCCAAAAACAGCAAATGAGGTGGCGCAGTCTCTCAAATACATATGGTGAAATGCCAGCAAATTTGTTTAAATTGATTGTTTCAATCCGTGATTTTTATAATTTTAAAGTTATGTAGAAAGACTGCTTTTAAATACACTGAACAGGAATATGTTTCCTTCGCCGCTTCGCCGCGATTTGGTGCAAAAAAGACCAAGCATGGGTGAGTTTAACGGCCCGATGACATTAAACATTAAACATTTGTACTTCATTTACTGTTCTAGGCTTAGAGGTATTAAATATTTTGGGGCAAAATTGAAGAGGTGCCGCAGTATTAAACAGTTTGAGGTAATCTACCTCTTGCTTTCCATGGAAAATTAGAACCTTAGATTAGTAATTCAAGTTGCTGATGCATTCCAATTGTTGTGTTGAAATGGTCTGTTCAGGGGGATTAGCGCACAGACCAACAACAAAACTGAAGACTAATTTTCTTCTCCCAAGATTGTCTTTTCAATGTAAACTGATAACTTTACAGTACAGAGGCTAGCTTGGAATCACACAAGAACTATCGCTCCCATCCTTTTATTTTGACCAGGCGAGAACTGTCTACCTCATGTCAGTTACCCGTCAAACTCAAATATATTCTTACGTGATGACTTGCGTACAAGATCTATTGCGAAAATACGCATGCTCATGAAGATGATTAGCATAAAAAGCTTTGCTAAATTGCGTAGCTACAAAATCTACTTTGCGCTAAATTTTCAACATCGTTCTCGACTGATCTGGTCAAAATAAAGTAACAAGAGCGATATAAAAATTACAAAGAACAATTCTATCGATTTAAATTTAACAGACTCTACTTAAATACAAGTGAAATCGCAAGTTGAATATTATTACATAACAGTAAACTACACGTAAACTAATTTTAGAACAAAGGCTTCTTCTTTGGATTTAAGGTCCGCCTTTTTCAATAAATTACAAATGTACGTGATCACAACCTTGGAGAACAAAAATTAACATGCACAACAGAACTTGACAGAGCACCACTAACAATAGACTATTTGGCTTGTTTAACACTTGTGAATTAAAGTTTCCCTTTAAAAACAAACCGAGTAAAAAGCAATTACTACAAGGAATATTAAATGGTACGAATTCAGCAGGAAACACGAAGAGATTGCGCTTAAAAATGCTAATAGTAAGTTAGAAAAGTTATTTTCAGGAAAACAATCACGAATGTGTAACCTTAAGGTCAAAACCAAAACAAGCAAATTGATGTACTGTACAAAAACAATTGAACATTTCATCAAATAAGGATTAATTTCCTAGCAACGTGTAAGCAAACATCGCAAAACATTCGTTTCGCACCAAAATCGTACCAAGGAATAAATATCAAAAACACAATCAGTGGCTCTGTGACCAGCGACCCTTTTTGCATTCTCTCCGAACAAAAACTATTTTATAACAATCTATACAAAACCAGAGCAAACGTTGACAATGAAGCCATAAAAAATTCTTAAATGAACTCAATATTCCAAAATTATCAGAAGAATTGAAGGAATCCTGTGAAGGTGGAATAACTATGGAAGAATGTAAAATCAGTTTGGAATCATTTCAGAATAATAAATCACCTGGTAATGACGGAATCCCAGTAGAGTTTTATAAAAAATGCTGGAATTTAATTTGTAATCCCTTCTTTGACTGTGTAAATGCGTCGTTCAAAAAAGAGGAATTGTTTATCTCCCAAAATCAGGCTGTTATTACTTTGATAGAAAAGAAAAGAAAGGATCGCACACTTTTAGAAAATTGGAGACTCGTTTCCTCTGTCAATGTAGATGCCAATATTACTTCAAAAGCAATCGCCAATAGAATTAAAAAAGTATTGCCTAACATAGTTCATCACAATCAAACTGGCTACATAAAGGATCGTTTCATCGGTGAAACAGTTCGATCAATTTTAGATGTTATGGACTTCACCAAGAAAAAGAACTTACCTGGTCTTTTGATTTTCATCGATTTTAAAAAAGCTTTTGATGCTCTAGAATGGAATTTCCTTTCTCAGTGTTTAAGTTCCTTCAATTTTGGTCCTGACTTTATGCGATGGATAAGAACTTTTTACAAACACATTCGGAGTTGCGTGATCAATAATGGATTGTCTTCAGACTATTTCTATCTTATACACGTGGTGTGAGACAAGGTGGTCCTCTGTCTCCCTACCTTTTTCTTTTAGCTGTGGAAACATTAGCAATTGCTGTTAGGGAAAACTTCAATATAAAAGGTATCACAATAGAAGGCGAAGAAACAAAAATTCTTCAATATGCAGACGATATGATCGCTGTTCTCTCAGACACAAATTCAGCTCATGTATTCTTTAAGCTTTTGGATGGATTGGGAATCTGTCCGGTTTAAAAATTAATAGTTCAAAGACAGAAGGAATGTGGATAGGGTCTTTAAAAATAATGAAGAGAAGCCATTTGGAATCAAATGGCCCTGTGGTGCAATTAAAGCCCTCTCAGCTCGGGGTCTTCTTTTCATATGATGATAATCAGTAATGTACAAAGAACTTAATGAGAGACTTGACAGCATCAAAAAGCAAATCAGCATTTGGTCTTCTAGGGGACTATCCCTCTACGGGAAAGTGACTGTAGTTAAATCGTTTTTAATACCTAAGTTCGTCTTTATTTCGTCTTTGTTACCTACTCCAAACAAATTCATCAAGGATTTGAATCAGTTAATATTTAATTTTCTCTGGAACGGGAAAGATAAAATAAGGAGAATATCTGCCATCAATAATTACGAAGAAGGAGGGGTTAAAATGATAGATGTAGAAAGTATGATCAAATCACTTAGACTTGCTTGGCTTAAAAGGATCTTTAGTACTAATGCAAGCACATGGAAAAATTACCTTACGTATCTTTTGAAAGAGTCAGGAGGCCTTTTGCTCTTTAGCTGTAATTATGATGTTAAAGATCTCAGCATCAATAGTCAGTTCTACATGGAATTGCTACTTTGGTGGTCTGAGTTCTGCGGTGATTTTGCCACCAAAAAGGATTGGCATGTCATTATTTGGAACAATCAGGCAATCAGAATAAATAATAACCAGTCTTTTACAGGAAATACTATAACACCAGAATTCAAACTGTAGATGATCGTAGATTCGACCTTAGTAACACCGAATCTTATGAATTAATTGCTAAGAGTACAGAAAAGACAAATTTTCTTGAATGGGCAGGTACTTCGACACTCTATACCGTCAAGGTTAAAAATACATGGAAATGAAAGTTGTACTTTAAATAATGTGCACTTGAATTTGTCTTTCAAAACCGTGAACGGTGTTTTTGATACAACAAAGAAAAAATCCAAAGATTATTATGCTCTTCTAATTAGTATAAAAGCACTCTGTCCGTGCAATGGGCAAAAGTTGAAATGTGAATTTGATTTGTCTGATGACAAATTGAAACAAGCCTTTTCTCTGCCCCACTCCATCGCTTTTGAACCCTACGTAAAGGCCTTTCAGTATAAAGTTTTAAATTCTATACTTTATACAAATTTTAAATTACACAAGATAGGTTACGTTGAAGACAATACTTGCTCCTTTTGTAAACTTGAACCTGAAACACTGCACCATTTTCTTTTCTACTGCTCTTATGTTCGATTATTTTGGGATGAATTTGAGTCTTATTACTTAAGCAGAACGAATCAGCCAGTACGCCTAACTTTGAAAGACATCTGTATCGGAATAATAAGTTCAGAGTGTCCTTTACTGAACTATCTATTACTGATAGGAAAATTGTACTTATGGGATTGCCGAAGGAGCAACAAACTTCCAGATATAGCAGGATTTAAAGTCAAAGTTGACATCAAATACCAGATAGAAAAATATGTATGCACAAAAAACAATAAATTGGCTAAATTCGAGTGGAAATGGAAAAGATAACTTTGAAGTATAGATACATTTATTGTAATTAGGTGTTGTAAGTTGCTGATGTAATTAGGTACTGCATTACTTAATTTAACAATTTGTCACTTTAAAGCCTACGGACTTGCAGGTGTGTGTGTGTGTGTTTACGATGTTTATCTGCTGCACAAACTATTATGTACCTTCGCTGTGATAGAAACTAAGTGCTTTACTTATTTTTTCTTTTCTTTTCATTTACTTATTTATTCAATTAATTTTTTTTCTGCTTTCGTAGATTGTTTTTTTTTTGATTTTTTTTATTACACTTTATTTACTTGCATTACGTCTAACATACTAACTTACACACATATCTTACATAATATTTACATACTAACTTACACGACATCATATTTACATAATACATGCCATACATATTACACTTCACTTGAAGAACATTAGTTACATACTAACTTAATAGATAACATAACACTTACATAATACTGACATACCATACCTACATACTATATTTTACTTACATTTTTAAAATAAATTTATTGATAGTAAGCAGCGGAAAATGCTATATAGCAGTACAACAGAGTAGAAAATACAGCATATAGTTATTACATAACATTCGTTACTTTCAACAATACTAGCTTACATTAACCCCCCCCAAAAAACTGAACTTATTATGCTATCTTTTCGAACTACATGTACCCTGACTAGCTACCGTTCCACATACGTGGTCCTCAATCCGCAAAAGGCAGGAAAAAATATCTTTCAAAGATTGTAATGTGAGAGGAAAAGGGGGAAATTGTCTATCGTAGGACGAGTACATCGTGTTCTACAGGTCCAAATGTAAAGTCTTGCGACTAAGAATAAAAAGTAGAATACTTGCGAAGAAATGGGTGGGGTTTTAAACCTATAACCAAGGAAGGCGTTAACTCAAGCGAACGTAGAGAAGTTTCATTATTGAGCAGCCATTGCTTAAAATTATCCCAAAAGGAGGAAGTTACCGTACATGAGTTCCAGAAAAGATGGATAAGAGTTTCCTCTTCGAGTTGGCAGAAGCTGCAAAGGTCGTTGTCTTTTAGATTTATTTTTTTAAAGAAATTATTAGTGGCCAGTCTCCTGTGTAAGAGTTTAAATTGAAAAACAAGAAGTTTTGATATTTTCGTACATTGAAAAGGTAACTTGTAAGCAGTCTTCCAGTCAATAGTTTCATTTTCTTCTATCATGCAGTCCACCGACCATTTCGTTTGGCTGTTAACGGGCTGCTTTTGTTTCTTTTCTACAAGTTTTTTGTATGCAGCTCTATTTGGATTTTTTGCCTTTAAAAACTTATCAAGAAAACTTTCATAGTTGGTGTTTTCGTGAGAGGCGTTTTTCTTAAAGATTATGACCAACTGTTTTATGGCTGATATTACTCCACAGAAAGATAGAAAGTTTGTCTTGATATTATAACGCTCTTTGAATTCAGAGAAGGATAGAAATCTAGTCTCATTTTCCATCAAATGACCAATATTCTGTATTCCTTGAGAAGACCATGCTGCATAGTGTATTGGTTTAGTACTGACTCGAATGAGAGAGTTTAGCCAGAGATACTGTGAAAGTAACTGTTCCTTTGAAGAAGTATTATCTTCGTAGTTAATATTTGACCAGGTTTGCAAAATTTCTTGCAAGAAAACATCTGATACCTTGAAGTAGGCTAGTAAATCCTTTTTGTGCAGATTACCTTTGAAGATAGTACCGCCTCCTAAGTCTCTTAATTGTAAATTGAAAAACAGCTTCCATTTTGCATGATTTCCTGTGTCAAGGTACTTTTTCACCCAGTTTAGTTTTAAGGCTTGGGTGAAAAGTCTTATATCAATCATCTTTAGTCCTCCAATTTATTTAATTATTTCTTTATATCTGTGTATACGTAGCATAATTTGAATTGTAAATGTTTTGTAAAAGCAAATAAACATCATTAAAAAAAACACACAACCAAAAACGAACTGTTGAAAACGTTGCGATCACTAAAAACCTACAATATATTGCTTAAAACTCACACAGTCATTATTCTAAAGACTCAAGCATCACACAACATAAATATTCTTGAAACCGCACTGCATACAATAACATCAGCTGGTGAAATACCTTGTTAGCAGTCAAAAACATGAATAAAATAAGAATCTTCTGGCCGATTCACTACGCAAAGTTTAGTCTTAAAAATTGCGTACAGTCAAAGCTCTCCTTGCGACCACTCTCGTAAGCGACCAGCTCTAATTACGACCAGCATTGTGAAACCCCGTTTGACTTGTCACTTAAACTCTGTAATGAAAAGCTCTCGTAAGCGACCGCTCCCGTAAGCGACCGCGACCACTTTTGTGGATTACCAACGGGCTTTTTCCTTTGTTTTTAAGTTCTCGTAAGGGACCAATCGGTCAACATTTTAATAAAAGCACTCAGTTCTTGTTCAAATTTAGAGTAATTACATAACACAAGTGCTAATGGTTCTTTGACTTGTACCTACGCGGACCTCTTCTGTGATAGGGTTTGACAAAAACTATTCTACATTATTACTACAAAACTATTGGCAACCATTAACATAGACCAAGCTTAACGCTAAAAGCTCTTTTAAGCGATCACTTTCTATTGTTTCATCATGTGGTCGCTTACGAGAGCCCATTCTCGTAACAAGGTCTGGAAGGGTATTCTCGGGATCCGGGATTTGACCAAAATACGGTGCAGGATTCGGGAAAACGAAAAATATCTTGACGGGATTCGGGATTTGACTGCTACCAAGGAAGCGGGATTCACCAAAATTTGGGTACGGGATGCGGGATTTTGTTGCCTGTCTGTCGGGAATTCGGGAAATCGTCACGACCCCAAAAAACCGTTATAGCGGCAAAAGCGAATCAACCAGCCAGGCGCAAAATATCAATCGAAAGGGCCAATCTACATCTTAATTTTGTTAGCTTTTGCAGAAATGAGTCTTTTTAATGTATTATTGGGAAAGAAGAAACGAAATTCGGGATAGCGATAGGAAAAGTGCGGGATGCAGGATTCTCGTGAAAAAGGAGCGGGAATGCGGGATCAGGATCCCCCTTCCAGACCCTGTCGTAAGCGACCAGCTCTAGTTGCGACCACTTTTCTGAATTCCCGAGGTGGTCGCTTACGAGAGCTTCGACTGTATTTTTATTGTTTAACAGTTGACGTCGCATTTCCGACGTTTTGTTGACACTATTGCACCGTCAGCAAGCGATGGTCTCTGCGAGTTTAAGTCACAAATTAGTTCCTTTATAGATGATTTTGCCCTCGGCAATATTCAATATTTTGCCGCAAAATCAAAGAATGGAGCAAAAAGTTTGGATTTATCATTTGAGTCGATAAGGTCAGAGTTAGCCGTTCGTCATAGTGAATCGATTCGCTTTGACGAAGGGCTAACACTCGAAAGGTCGGCTTTTGAACTCTTACGGTGGCAAATTTACCTTACCAACGCAGCACCACAGTTTCTTTAGACACTAACCATTTTATCCATTCAAAGACAAATAACGTTTGATCATACGTTTTTGTGCCCTGCGATGTGGGGTTTAACAAGGCCGCGTGTTAGAGATAGTAAGTTACCAGTGGTGAGGTAGCGCCCGCGAGTTGCAAGATCTTGGATTTTCAAGACCCCGCCAGTACAATTCAACACCTCGATGGCAAGCTGCTGAAAATGCATGATCTAAATTCTTAAGATCTTGCCGTCAAGAAGTTGAAAATTCAAGATTTTAAGAAATTTTCCCTAAAATTCCCCAAGCTGTTTCTACATTCCTCTGAAACAAAGTTGCTCACTCCAGTGAGCAACGTTTTTCCAGAGGAATGATTACGTCGTTCTACTAGAACAATGTCCGTTTTAACTACAAAAATGGATCAAGAGAGTTATGAGAGGAACGCATTTCTTGGACAGTTGGTTTAAAGTGCACCTATTCCCAAACTTTTTTTTCCCCGTCAAATAAATTCTGTTATCATTTGGAGCATTTCGTCACAAAAAGTTTTTGATTTGGTTTAATCCCTGATTTTCTGTGCGCTGTTGAAGTACGGAAAATCGGGCGAAAACAGACACCATTTTGGTTCAGGGTCGAGCAGTGAGGGCATGGGACTAGTCACCTTGTGACGTCAAATCAAGAACTCGCACTTTCGCGCTATCTCTATCGGAGATACAATGTATATTTCCCTTGAACTCTCGAAGATGTACTGAAAACTGTCGACCGTTCGTATTGCTCCGAGACGTAGTACCCAAAGAAACGAATCACAAGACATATCACTACATAATACGGCATTTTTTGACGACGAGTGACCAGAGGCGAAGAGACGAAATGAGTGGATTTTGCAAAGCAATAGCGAGCAAAGCAGCAGCCTTCCAAACACTCGATACTACGCTCGATGATTTCAAGCAAAGATTTGTTGTCGCAGAAGAAGGTATCCGATCAAACGATAGCTTTTTGTGTATTTCCAATGTTTCAACGGCCGATTAATCACAGAATACCCTGCCACATTAACTATTTTTTGTGGAGCCCTCTACGCGATACGCGGTGCGCAGAAAATTATTACCTTTGCGAATTATTCAAGTTGGCTACACGGTAAGCGCTAAATAATTACATGTAAGCGGTGCCCAAAACAGCCTAGGGTTTAAAATTAAACACCGTATTTAAAGAAAGTCCTCCTTTTGCAGAACCGAACGCGCTTTCTCCACAATAACAAACCATTGCCATTATTCCTTACTCTAGTGTATGAACGTGCCTCGATATAAGAATTCTATCTTGAGTCATTTTAAATCACTCAGCGAGCATAACAAAACATTACTGTGCAGAGATCCCTTGTTCATATCCTCCATCGAAGTAGATTGTAAACAGTCTTTTTCTTCTTTTATTACCATTTTTGGTGCGAAAAAAGGCCGCAAAAAGATCGAAGTGCGAGCGATGAGGGGCGAAGCCTCTAGTCGCGATTTAGTAGCAAGGGCCGGTTGATTTACATAATTTGTACATTTCCGCTCGCGCTTAGGAACTAAGGAAACGGTTCGCAGGTTGAAGCGAGAAAACGATTGGTAAAGATAATCTCAGTTGAACCGTTACTAACAAACTGTCGTGCTTATAATTCTCGTCAATGTCCTTTAGAAAATAGTTACCTTCCTGATTCACTAGTGTTATAAATAGTCGTTATTGTTAATGCTGGTTACAGAAATGGACAAGACGTAAGTAATATCGCAGTTTCCACATTTACTTCTATGTAAAATAAAAAAATGAAGAAAGGAATGCC
Organism: Siderastrea siderea; assembly: GCA_964030785.1. NCBI lineage: Eukaryota > Metazoa > Cnidaria > Anthozoa > Scleractinia > Rhizangiidae > Siderastrea > Siderastrea siderea. Next base: position 45,521,990 of record OZ034966.1, on the reverse strand, counting down.
TTATTAAAATCTCCATTTCTTTAAGAAATTCCCTCAGCTTGAATATAAATCTCAAATGCGAGAAGCGGAGAGCAGGAAAACCAAGACCAAACGTGAACTGAAAACCGAACGTGTGAAATAAAATATGTAAACACTCACGGGCGAAGCTCGTCATTCCGGCTTCTTCGCGGCCCTCCAAGGCCAATCGTTGCTTTATTTGCTGTTCCAGTTCTTAGTTTGCCTTTATTTCCTTTTTGCATTGAGCGATTCATTCTTCGTTGGTTAGCGGTTTATTAGCAGATATGGCCAGGACGGCACTTTCTTCATCATTTGTCGGTGTACTGTCGACTTCATGTTTCGCATCTATCTCTTATTCAGGAACTAAAATTCATCTACAAATCAGCAGAATCCGCGTAGCTCGTCTCAGTATCTGCTTTGGATTACAACATTGGAATTTAGGTCATACTATGACTTTGTTCGAATTAGCTAGAAGGTCAGAAGGCTTCGATCAACAGATAAAGTCAGAGAAATACAGCTAAGCGGCGTGGAATTCTTGGTTCTTGATCTGACGTCACAAGTACGGCTCGCCCCACGTTCCTCTTACTTGGACTTGAACCAAATTTTTGTTGAGTTTAGCAGGGCACAGAAAATCGAGAATTTAAGCAAATCAAAAAATTTTTGCGAAGAAATGTTCCAGATGATAACAGAATTTATTGAGCCAAAAAAAAAATTTTAGGGGTTAGTCTCATGCATGGTGGGGAGTTTGCCAGTCGCAGGCATTGCGACGAAGACATCACATATGACAAAAGTAAGTTGCGTAAGAGTCGCAAATGTTAAGTTCTTTAATTTTCAGCATTTTGCCGGCAAGATCTTGAATTTTTTATATCTTGAAGTTTTCAAGATCTTACCGCAAGATGCTGAATTTTCAAAATTTTACGTAGCATCCCTACATGAGACTTTAGGACTCTTGGGTTGAAAATATGCCGCTGTACATTAATATATTTATGATGTTAACCAACACAACACAGCAAAGAAATATTATAAATGCTGCCCTGTGTGGTATAGCGTTGCACTATGTCGCAAACGAACATTTCAACGTGTTTTATCTTGTTGTGACAGTTTTGTTCAATATCTTTGCAAAATATGGCTATGTAAAATTTACAATCTGAAACGCCGATTCGAAATGAGGATCAGTATTTGAAAAAATTTTAAATAAATAAAGTTTATTGAACTCTCTTGCAGTTGAGACTGAATTGAAAAGTCAGATTACATAAAATACACTAACTGAGTTTCCTATTTACATATTATCTTAATGATAGATCGCAAACAATTTGAGTTCATTTTACGCGATTTTTCTGCCAAAGTTGCGAAATTTAAGTCTCCCGAAATTTGCCTCTCCAATTTTCGCTAAATTATGTTCCGGCTAAAATTAGAAACAACATTTAGCAAAAGTGCGACGACAAACCGTATCACCAGCCCTCCCCCCCCCCCCCCCACCCACAAGAAGAATGATACATAATGGTGATAATATCGAACAGGAAGAGAGTGATTTTAAGTTAGGTAATGGCTTCTTTTTCGATTGGTTTATTGCTAATACACTGTCAGGGTTGCATGCTTTTATTAAAAGACAAAAAATAGTGTAGAATGAATTGGCTCGACATCTCCATCTCCACGTATATTTACAGAGAATTTGTCCATTCATTAGCAGGTTCTACTGAGTCATTAGTATTCTCTATAAAGGGTCTCAATGGGGTTAACTGTTAGCCGTAAAAGGGTCAAAAAATTTAGTCCTTAGGCGTAAAAATGGAAAACTTTTAACCTTTAGTCGTAAAAAAAGTTAACCGTAAAAATTTTTTTAGCTACGATTTGTCATTTTAAAAGTGTCCAGATCTCTTGTTAAAGACTGTTATGTGTCTTGTCTCGTGTTCAGTACGGCTACGACGGCTACATTCTGCCCTGGTACCGAAAACAAAAGCAATTGGACCAGGCCCCTTTGGACTCGCGACCCAAGAGTCTTCTGCATTACTCTTTTTTTCGTCTCGCAGGGTTCGTACCCTTTTAACAATTTAAAATTCCAGGACTTTCCATGACCTTTTCCAGGACCTTTTAACGTTTTCCATGACCTAAATTTAGCCTTTTGTTTACAAAAAAAGGTGAAGTGGATCCAGTTTATGACTCATTTATTTTCTCTTTTTGCGATTTTCATTCACAGAAAAAGCAACTGCTAAATGCCTTGTAAAACTTCATTTTCCATGACTTTTCATGACCAATGCTTAATTTCCATGACTTTCCAGGCCTGGAAAATCAAATTCTAAAATTCCATGACTTTCCAGGTTTTCCATGACCCGTACGAACCCTGTCTCGGAATGGTACTTTGACGTAAATGCGATTATAACAATAAAAATTAATATTTAACTTTCTAAAACAATGGAAATTGATTTTTAAGATTTCTGTTAACTGTAATGGAAAGAAATTAACCGTTAGCCGTAAGAAAGCCAAAAATTTAACCGTAAACCGTAAAAGCCAGGACCCCATTGAGACCCTCTCTATATAGAGCATACTAATGAGGCTTTCAAACAAAGGAAAACAAAGCCTCATTAGTATACTCTATGAGATAGAGCACACTGATAACTATATAAAACCACTAATGAATGCAGAGTTTCTCTGTGAATACTAATTTTACCCCACAATTTCCCTGTGCTTCAAAGCCCCCGCCTTTTTACGTAATTTGAGACAGTTTATGGAATATAGAGCATCGGAATTCTGGACACTGATTGGCTGAGTGGGTGTGACCATGTTCTAAAGAGATATTGTTAATGAGTTTTTTGCGTATTTCGATCGCTACACGAGAATCACAGTACCTCAATAGCAAAGTACAAAAGCGATATAAAAGCAGACGATTTAAAGACAAGAAAACTTGATCACAGCGTTGTGCGCTGAGACAAAGGAAGTATCATTACAAAACAATGGACTTGGATACACAATGTCTGGAACTCCGAGACTAAAATAAACAATGTGTAATTAATTAACTTATTGTTATTTTAATAGCGATTCCTTTTTCCTAAACGTAAATTGTTAAATTGACCCTGGTATTCACCAAGCTAGATGCCCTACCACAGGCCGCCCAAACAAAACGTTTGTGCTTCTAGACGTCGAATATTACGCACAGTCGACCACATCGCAAAACGCTGGAAATCACTATTCTCCTAAGCGACCAGCTCCAGTTACGACCAGCCTTGTGAAACGCCGTTTAAACTGTCACCTTAAACTCTGCAATTAAAAGTTCTCGTAATCGACCGCTCCCGTATTGAAGGACCGACCGACGGGCCTTTACCTTTGTTTTCACGTTCTCGTCAGCGACCACTCAATGAACGCTTTTAAAAACAAGCGCATACACTTCTCGAGTCTTTTTTGAGTCATACATGAAATAAGTACTAATAGATCGCCGTCCTGTACATTTGCGAGTCTCTTTTGTGGTAGGTAATAAACACTATTTAATATTGTTACTACAATACCATTATAGTAACTGTTGGAAATATTAGTATTTAGTACATAAGAGTGAATAATTATATGAAATACTCATATATGTGAACTGCGGATGAAATATGAAATGATGAGCATCGCAAATAACTAATATCAACTTAACTAGCTAAAAGAACAGCCTGAAAAAACATGTTCAGGCTTGAACGAGATTCGAGCCCATGACCTCTGCGATACGGTGTAGCGCTCTAAATAACTGAGCTGTCTTTTACCAGCTGCTTAATTTGATATCATTAACGACAGTGGTCGTCATCATTTCATATTGCATCCGCAGTTCACATATATGAGTATTTCATATATTCACTCCGATTCATTTACCACCTACAGGATACGAATTCAGAAATGACCTGCTCCCCGTTGGTTTGATAGCTCAGTTGGTTAGAGCGCTGCACTGGTAAGCCTGAATTTTTTTTTTTTCATGTTGTTCTTTTATCAGCTGCTTAACTGCTATGGTCGTCATCGTCTCATATTAGTATTGCAATATTAATACAATACTAACTAATACAAATACTAATACATACCAGTAATATTATTACTACATAACTAAATGATCTCTTAAGCGACCACCCTCCATTGTTTTATCACGTGATCACTTACGAGAGCCCATTCTCGAAAGCGACCAGCTCTAGTTGCGACCACGTTATCATGTGATCACTTACGAGAGCCCATTCTCGTAAGCGACCAGCTCTAGTTGCGACCACTTTTCTGAATTCCGACGTGGTTGTTTACGAGAGCTTCGACTGTAGAAGTGACTAGACTTGGGGGCGGGGGGACGCGGGAAAATGTCATTTGCTAGCCAGGTTCCCAGTGCTATTTTGTCCGGGAAGATATAAAGACTATGAAAGGGATGATGGTGACTTTTCACACGTTCATCAGCTTTGTAAAAGCAACGGAGTAGATATCGAATTAAAGCTCAAGCCGAGGAACTTGAAAAGTACACACACGATGAATGTTTTCCAATCTAGACCCGTCGGAAGAGCGTGGACAGGAGAGAGACGGGCTCCCTCGGGGACAGCGCTAAGTGATTTCTCTTCGAACTACCGGATATCAAATAATTCAACCTTAATACGACCGTTTGTGAATCTATTTGAGAGCAAACTTACCACAGGGGACGACTATTCTACAGTTCCTAAAACTCAGTGGAATTTTGCTTTGCGAGCCAGTTGCTGGCAAGTAGACTACTCGGAACATGTAACATGTATTTCGTCAGCTTTGCGTTTTAATTAAGTTGCAAGAGAAATGTCCCACGTCACAGTTTGTTAATCAGGCAGAAATATTAACTCAAGTTAGTGTCTCCCTTCACTGCATCCAAAACTTAAAACGGCGAGGAAATGGCCAGCTTACCCGAAGATAGAGTCACCCTTGCTTAAGAACTTCCTTTTGGCTGGGGCGACTATTAACGTGGACAAACAACCTAAGGTCCAAAGCGTTCTCAACTTTCACAGACTAAGGCCAAGGCCAAACGTCGAATTTTACATTCCCGAACCAAATGCAAATAAGCAACAGCTGTTGTTTTTGCTTATTTGCATTAGGTTCGGTAAATGTCAACTTCGACGTTTGGTCTTGGCTTCAGTGTCAAAAAAGAGGGTTGACAGGCCTGCGCGACTCCCACGCGCGTGTTTGGAGCTCTCATGCGTATATCAACTGTTATTGTATGTTTTGTTTAACGCTTTTCATCTCGGTCTTTTAACCAATTTTGTTTCTTGTATATTTATATAACGGGTTTAGTTCGGGGTATTAAGCCGGCTGATAATACATCAGAATATATTAGCCGAGCTGGCTCGGTTTTCGGCCGAGATGACTGTTCGCTGTCGTGTGAAAAGAATAAAGATGGCTACATCAAAGAGAATGAATCGAGTGATTTTACTTTTGGTACTGATCCATCATGGTCCGGTAAACCTTACTGTGTTGTATTGAAAGCCGGAGAAATATTGACTTTTGTTTGAGAAATATTGACTCACTGGTGACCTATATTGCTCTGAAGCGTAATTTAATCACGAGAAAGTGTTGGCCTTGAAATGCAATTACGTGGAAAATTTTCAGCTCAGCCAGCCGGGCACCGTCATCAGCTTCGCAAAAGTGGGATCTCGGCTAGCTGAGATTTCTTCATGTAATCGCAGAGTTGACTTTGGGTGTGTTTAACAGACGTGCCGGGATCCTCAGCAAACCGAGCTAGCCCAAAGTAAGATGTTCCAGATTTATCTGAAGATTTTGATCTCAAGTTAATATCATCAGTCTGATATTTCCTTGAGTTCGTGTGGTTTTCGCCTGTTTCGCTGTTGAATTTGACCTCTAATTGTATCTGTAAGCGACTGTAGCTTTTACGCCATTTAGGTTGGCTCCTTAAGGTCTCAGGGGGGGGGACTACTCCTGTCAATTTAGGATAGGTGTGTGCCTCCAAGGTTCTCAAACCCCGACCCTATTTAAGGGTAGAAAAAAGGAGAATTGATACCCTTTTAAGGCCCAAAACCAAGATATGGCACCCTATTTTACAGCAACACAAGCTGTAAAACGTCCTTTTAAAATCGCTTTGTTGAACTTTATAACGTGTATTAGGGCGTGTAGTACAGTTTTAACAAACCATATCTTTTTCGTTTTGCGCGTTGAGGTGGATACTGCAATTTAGTGACCCTATCTAAGGAACATCTAAGGATCACAATATCAAAAAACACCGAAAAGGATACCCTATTTAAGGACTGAGCACCTCAAAAACCCTACCCTATCGGGCGGCACATACCTATACAGCGTATATAAGAGAGCACCCCTCCCCCCCCCGGGCTTAAGGTACTTGCTTGGCATTGTAGCCTCTGTCCTTTGAATTTCTAACACTAAAGGATCTAAATTGTTACAGCATGTAACATTTTCTCCAACTTGTCCCACATGCTCTCGCCACTGTTGCGTTGCATGTTGCAAGAAAAAAGCCCCATGTAACGCGTTTATAAAATCAGGCAGAAATACTTACTTAAGTAACAGTCTCCCTGTACCGTGTCCAAACCTTATACTTTAAAAGCAGCAGAAGACTGTCGTCCGTTAGACAGCAGAAAATGGCCAGCTTTCCCGAAGATAGAGTCACCAAACGTCCAGAACGTCCCGTTTTGGCTTAGGAGGTTTTCACTGTTAGAGGCTTCACAAACAATCAAAAGCTTAACGTGTTCTCAATTTAACCGCAGTTCACAGACTTGCTACCAAGTGGAAAAAACCACCACCGCCAGCAACAACAATATCAAAATACGCGTCACGATTGAGCACAACTCCAAGTGTCATTGACAAGACATGAACAATATATACGAGTCAATCTTGACAACATTTATGAAGGCACTTACAGACGCTACAAGCGTTAATTGGTCCCCAAGAACAGTTGTAATACAAAGCAGCAAGACAAGCGATTAACAGAACTTTTTATGATGAAATATTACGGCTAGTCTATTAAGAAATCATAGAAAAGGAAAAAAGAAGAAATTATACAAGAACGTAATGGCGAATCTGAAAACGTAACCCCTGCCTTGTTAAGAGCACAAGTTTATTTAATCATATATGATAAGACTTCAGCTGATAAAGTGTGATACGTAGCAGGACTAATATCCAAAGAATGCTAATTTAGATGCTTGCTTTGATCCGCTCCCGATAATTTAAAAATAGGGTGCGTTTTGGGAGGAAAATCCGAAAACGGATTCTTGAATCCAAAAACGGATTTTGCGGGGTTTTTTCCACTAAAATCCAAAAACGGATCACGAATCCAAAGAATCCACACTCCGAGTGGATTCTTCAGATCAAATCTAAATCCGGAGTTTTGAGATTCATGATCCGATACATCTGTCAAGCGGTCTTCCTTGCAAATTTACTTGTCTCGCCATATCTTCTCTCGCTCTTGCGTGACAAAACATTCGATCGCGGAAAAGAAAATTCGGGTGATTATTCCGTTCCGTTTATTTGTAAAGTTTTCTGCAAAAGTACAGACAGAAGCATTAACACGTCAGGATAACTTCGACTGTGTGCCATTTTTGTAATTCAGGGACCTATTTTGACGATTTTGAACGCAAATAGCGAGTACACTTGAACTACTGCGGATAATGTGCTTATTTATAAATTATTTGTATTCCATTATAGTCGAATTCTAGGGCAGTACTTGAGAAATATCGTTCTGATATAAATATTGCGTGCCTCCAGCCTGTCTTGTCATAGCAAAATAATCCTTTTTCGGATTTTGCGTTTTCTTGGTGTCAAAGAATCCATATGATCTGGGATCACAAATCCGTTTTCGTATTCTCCCCCCCCCCCAAAAAAAAGCAAAGTGTATAAATATGATTGAGCAGATGAAGTAAAGTGGTTGTTGAACCGATGACAGCACCACAAAACATAAGTAGCTGGCGGTTACTTATTTCCCCACGCGTTAATCATCAATTGTTAGCGTGGCAGAAATTTTTTAGGATCCAGTGGAAGGAAAAAAGTTGACCTTAAGGGTGCGTTTCTCTGGGAAAAAAACCAAATCCGGATTCTTGTATCCAAAAACGGACTTTGCCTAAATCAGAAAATGGATTAATCAGGGATTAGTGATCTGAAGAATCCACACTCCGAGTGGATACATCAGATCAAATCTAAATCCGGATTTTTAGGATTCATGACCGGTTTGTTTCTTTGGGGGAAGGATCCGAAAAAACTACATTTGGCAAGCGGTCTTCCTGTGAAAGTCCGCCCTATTCCCTCCAATTTGTTTTGTCACGTGGATGACATGGCGAGCGATCAAGGCGAGTTTTCAGTGCTATTTTATCGTACAATGTACCCACAATTTTGTAGGAAGTCGTGAATTTTTCGGAGAACTTCTCTGCTATACAAATTACAATAACCCTGGCCGACTGAAAGTGGTTTCAAACGCAAGTAGCTGCAATTAGTCGCTCTGTTCGAAGTCCGGTCCATGACGTTTACAAAAGTTTAATGGGCCTTTTCGACCTTGTCACGCAAAAACAAATCCATTTTCGGATTTTTCGTTTCTTTGGTAGTAACGAATCCGTGTGATCTCGGACCAAAAATCCAATCTTGGATTCTACCAAAGAAACGCACCTTATTAGTGTCTCAAGCACCAGGTAAAAATATGTTCTTTCGCTGTAACGCACGAACAGTTTGTTTTTCCTGTCCGCTATTCTCGAAACGTATTATGAAGATTTTAGATCAATAATAATAACAATAATAATAATAATATTTAATATTTATGTTACGCATTTTCTATAAGAATAATCAAATGCGCATTACAGACATTACAGTAAAAACAAAAATAAAAACCTATTTACAATGACTATAGAATCAAAAACGAACACTACGCTAAAACTAATTACAATTGGCAATAATAAGAGTAATTTGCAGAAAAACTATATAAAAACCTAAATATAAACTTATTATACTAACAAAATGCCTTGCTGAATAAAAATGTCTTAATGTCTCAAGAGAAGTAAGAAATAAACTTGAAAACCCACTAGCAATATGGCTTTGTAGAAGGAGAAAAACCCTTTGGACCAAAATGATCGTCATTATCTGCTTTAGCTAACAAAACCAAACCTGAAGGAACTTGATATGCGAGGACAACAAAGTATTTCTGTATTTCTTGCTGTAATCCAGAGGGGGGGGGGGGGGGGGGGACGGCTGATATCTTCGCCATCGAGAATTTTAAATCGTTTCCGTATTATTTAATTTTCACTAGAGGATAACCGACTTTCAAATGGAAGCACCAGAATTTCGAGCTTTATTTCTTGTATTTCGTGATTTATGCTTGATCGTGAAAAGTCAGAAAATGATCCAATGATTAGTTTGAACAACGGTTCAATTGATTTGTGACTCGTTGCTTTGGAAAGAAGCCGATCACAGGCGTAGTTTCCGAAAAAGTTTTAAAAAGCCACTTTCGTTAATGAGTTTTTAACGGAAATTTCCGGAAATTTTGTGTTCAAACTTCATGTAAGCCCTCGAACTACGTTCTCGGGCTAATATTTTTTGTGAACATCAAATTTCCTCAGGCAACCTATCACACGATAGTGCCTTCGACAGAGGAACTCTATTGTTTAATTAGTACATACCAACCTAGTGGATAGTGTTTTTCGCGCGCTCTGATTGGTTACACAAAGTTAACAATTAGTTAACAATTATTCACCAAGGTGGAAGTGAAGAGTTAACAATTATCCTGCGAAATCGCGCGGAAAATCACCTGATACCTAGCCGACGAGGCCGTACGCCGAGTTGGCCAAATCAGGGGATATTCCGCAAGATTATTATTAGATTGGGCAGGATAATTGTTTTATTATTCAACAAATTCTCATCGTCTACCATTTCCACAACAAGAAAAACTTTAGTTGTATGATAAAAACGCTTAAAGCTGGCAACAAATAATAAAAAAAGCAAAATTTCAAGAAATCTTAGTTTACTACCGTTCACTTAAAGCAGACTAATTTCCAAACTCATGTTTGGTAATGACAAGTTTAAAGTAGAAAAAATATTGCTACCTTACCGAGAATAAGTCCTCTCCTTGTGAATTAAAATCTTTTTAAATTTACAACTTTCCGTGAGCAAGTGAGTTTGAAGTTTCTTCTTCGCTAGCAATAGCATTTTTTTGGTTGAGTTCTCACTTTATAAATTTTCAAATCAACCGCTGGATATCCTCGTAAGGTGAAGCAAATACTCGTTGACTTTCTCTGAGCATTAAAACTTGTCAAAAACTGTTTGCTATCCCAGCATTACATTAGTGTTCTTGCAACAGCTAAGGCAATTACACAAACTCGCTAATAAATAGCCGCGAGCCACCTTAAACAAATTCAAAACGACATCCACCCATCGATACAATCGGAAGTAGATTATGCGTCTGAGCACCAAGACGGATAGCTGCGTATCCTCGACTTAAAAGGTGTGGGTAGAAACAAGGGAGACGAAAACGGAGAGACAAGTCAGGAAGGTGTCAGTGATCATGTGTGAGTTCCACTCCAGGTGCGTGGCCTTCAAAGCAGTCATAAATGCTAAATGTGCCTTAAACTGGAGTACCAAGAGGGAAGTGCTAACCCAAGAAGTCCTAAGAGTTTTACTAAACTGTAGCATGTAATGGGAGAGAGAAGTGGAAAATGTTAACGAGATGGTCCTAAGGATGCAGTACTTGGACTACAGCAAGAAATTTAGATGTGAGGGTTGCCGACTCGGCCCTCAAGGTGCATACAACGAGAGAGGAAGCTGATCAAGAAGGAAAACGCCCATTACATCGGCCCAGAGAGTAGAGGAAGGACACTGGTACAAGTGGGACGGAAACGAGGCGGTCATCTTTGTAACAACGTCTACGTGGGAGAAACACAAGGAAAACACACGTGAAGGCACTCAGCAATAAGGAAGAGCGATCGGCCTTGTGGAAACATTGTAAGGAGAAACATAACAACGAAATCAAGAAATTACAAATGAATGTTACGGTTTTTACTCCAACGATGCTACGCTAAGACAGATAACTGAGGGTGTTAGGAATAAACAAAGTAGCAGAAGCCTCACTAATGACCTTTAAGGGGCTATTTACATGAGAAAGGGTGCTCCTAGTTAGTAGCGTTTCCCTTCTCCTTTGTATTACGCAGTTCGTTTTACATGCCAGGGAGGGTGCCCCTAGGAGGTAGGGAAACCCTACATGGTAGGGACAAGTTTTGTTGACACAAGCCCATGTAAAACCAAAACGTAGGGCTATGTTTCGACTGCGAGCAGTTTCTCTTTTGCTCTAAAATCCGTGCTGAACGAAGCGAAAATAGCGAGCGTGAGCGAGCGAGATTTTCGAGCGGCGAGCGGCGAAGCCGCGAGTAGCGCGGGCGCGAAGAGCGCTCTTCGCGCCCGCGCCCGCGCTACTCGCGGCTTCGCCGCTCGCCGCTTGAAAATCTCGCTCGCTCACGCTCGCTATTTTCGCTTCGTTCAGCACGGATTTTAGAGCAAAAGAGAGACTGCTCGCAGTCTAGGCTATGTTTCGTTGCTCTTAGATTACCGCTGGCTACGCGTAAAAGGCGAGCACCAAATCCGAGCATGGCTTCGAAGTCTTCAAGCTAAAGCTACATGAGCCGCCCGTCAGCTCAGCGAATACAAAGGAAAAGGGGCCTCTGCTGGCAGAAAAGTGGAGATCATGTAAAAGCGTTACGACTAGCATGGATCACAAACGTAACCTCGATCTGGCGTGGAAGACCGGTTAGAGCAAAAGTCGTCTAGTCTTGGATAGTGGGCCATGCATGTACCTGAATTACGTCACAAAGAACACAACAGAACTACAACATGAAATTGTGAATATATGAAATTCATATATTTGAACTGTGGAATGAAGAAATAAATGGAAAGAAGATAATAACTGCGAGGATCTTCTTTCCATTTAGAACTACAACAATATAGACTTGGTACAGGATAACATCATAGTAGACTTAACAAGATAATAGACTTGGTATATGGAGCACTGCCCCTAAGTTTTCACTGCTTGATTGAAATTCAAGGGCTTTTATTAGAAAGCTCTCATAAGTGAGATCACTCCCAAGTAGTTAACACAAGCATGCAAATGGCAATGCGTGTTAAAACAGTGTTATAATCGATGACACCTTTCAACTTCGTCACTTTTTTTTTGGCACACTGTTGTGTAACGCAACATTTTTCTTTTTAACACGCCTATGGGCTTTGCAACCCCCGTTCGGCCCCACGGAATCCCCATCGGGTAAAAAAGTAGCACGGCATAATAATTGAACGCCTTGACGAAAAGTTTGACTGCATGATGCTACATGCTGCATGATGCTTGACACGACGTCATGTTTAAAGTAATTGCTTAAACGGGGCCCTAGCCAGACTTTCAGAACGAGCGAGGCAAGTATTGCGAGCGCCAAAGGCGTGACCATTTTCGGGGGTCTGGGGATGCCGTACCCAGAAAGTGTTTTTTAATGTACTGACTTGCTCTGAAATGGTATTTTCAGCATTTTTCTGAGATTTTTCTTCAAAATCCAATCTCGTGCAAGTGTAAAAGAGCAGGTTTTTTTTTACTGCTTCCAACAATTTTTGTTCCCATTACTAGGCTGTGTAATACTGGCACAAAGTATAGCCGCGGCGAACTGTAGAATTCTACCGTGATCTGAGAGACAACATCAGCTCACTGGTAAACAGCCCGGATGTTCTGGAGGAAGACATGGAAGAAAACTCAGTAAGAAACTTTGAAATGGCTCTCGAGCCAGCCAAACGGCTCTTTTAGGAGCCACCACAAAGATGAAAGTTTAGACCAGCACCGGCTTTCGAATCCTTTCTTTTAAATTTTAAATTGATGATTAATGTAGACCCTGTCTTATCGGTTAGTTGTTCTTCCAAGGCACTACACGGAGGCGAAATTACAATCCATTTTTAAAATATTCATTTTTAGGCAAAGCATGAAAGCAAACAGCTGATATAAAACAAGGTTATTATTAACTTAAAAGTCGTGACCTACTATCTTTTATTGTTCCATATGACAATTTATATAAAAATAATGTTAACGCTAATATTATGAAATGAGTGGAATGATCTTCGCAGTGAGTAGCAATTTAAGCAATTGCTATTTAGCCCCCCAAAAGTTTCAAAGCTACAAGGAGATTCGAACCCATGACCACCGCGATACCGGTGCGTTGCTCTACCAACTGAGCTATGAGGCCTTGAGATGTTAGGAGCAGGTCAATTTGGGGTTCTTATAGCCCGCATGTGGAATGGATGACGTAATGTCTTTCATATGTCTTTCATATATTCATTACGTAATGTTAATATTGTTGTTGTTATTATTTAAGTCACTTTTCCGGTTGTGTGACAAACACAAAGATATGCAGAGTAGCTAACATTTAAATAAATACGTTATAACAAATAATACTGAGATTCCCTTTTCCGTTACTCTCTCTGGTCACTGGAGAAACTGCAAAGGAGAACCTGCAGACCTGCTGCAGGTGCAAGAAAACCAAGCCTCTTAGATTGCGTGACAGCATGACTCATGTCAGATTTGCATCTTGGGCCATTTTTGTAAATACACCATTGCCTTTCAGCAAGTTCGCCGGCGAATCAAACTCGATGACGGAGCCGTTGTCGAGGACCAAGACCCTAGCAAAACCAATTAATTAGAAATCATTTGTTTAGCTACAAAGAATACTTAACCATATTTCCTGGCAATCAGTCGGCTATTTATCTTTCCCTTTTCCCTTAATCAACTGTCAAAGAAGCCTGCCTCTTTGTCTCTTGTCTTCTGAAGGAATAGGGAGCAAAAAAAGCATCAGAGAGCTTGGGAACGAGCACAAACCGCCCTTTTAACGAGTAGACAACGCGTTATCGACATGTGACTATCAGTTTTAATGGGGATAACCATAAAACTCTACTTAAGGATACCTAAATGGATTGTGTATTATTACAACAATAATTTTTTTCTCAAATACAAATTAATCTGCGAAAAAAGCCTTTCAACAATGAAAACAAAAACATGGTTTGCCCCTCTTAAACCAGATACTACTACTCAATTGTACGAACATATAAACTTCAAGGCCGTTCAGCCTCCATTTTACAGAGGCGAGAAACTGGCTTGCAGTAAAGTGTTACCGTCTCAGGTTCCTCCACTTACCTATCATAATCCATGATAGTATTGAGCCTGTGAGCAATGGTGAACACTGTGCGGTCAGCGAACTCCCGCCGAATCGTCTGTTGAATGAGTTCATCAGTTTCCAGGTCCACTGCGGCCGTGGCTTCATCCAGAACAAGGATTTTACTTTTACGGAGCAGCGCACGCGCTAGACACACTAACTGCCGCTGACCAACACTGTGACAAGAGAGAAGACACAGAATGCTTACAAAATTTCGGAGTTACTGAGAATAGACAAAGATTTGCTCTTTTCTATGACTGGACTGTAGAATCTTCATATTCAAGCTGACGAAGGTCAACATTTGCGAGTATACTTGAAAACACCTTGATGTTTGCTAACGTAAAAGTTCAGTCGAACCTCCCGTAAGCGCACACCCTTGGGACTGAGCATTGGTGTCCGCATTCGGGAGGTGTCCACTTACAGGGGGTTGAAAGACTTATGCATCATAGGGGTAGGGTGTGTCAGTCATGCCTTGTAAATCACGTGGGCACGTTCCAACTGAAACCTTAAGATGATGTGGCTGCCGAAGTCCGTAAAGCGGCCAAAAAACGCAGCAAACGTAATAATCCCTAAAAAACTGTTGAACTCCACGAGTGCATTTTTCAAGGAGACTCGTTTTCATGTAACTGGCTGAAACAGAAATTAACAAAGATTTTATTGTGTATAGCTTTTGTAGATGAGATATTCGTACAGCAAAAATGCACTCCCTCTTTTTTCCACTTATATGCACAGCATAGCTTATGCATATTAAAAGCTGTTTATGTTGGATTCTATAGCATTTTTTTAGGCGGCAAGCAGAAATTCGACAGAGGTGTGGTATAAATGGAGTGGACCTGTCGTTCGAGCTCGAATTTCAGGAGGTCTGTCCGCTTAAGGGAGGTATTTTTAGCTCCTGGAACTTCAAAAATGTGTCCACTTACGCCAGGTGTCCGCTTACAGAAGTTTACAAATGTAGAGCTCTAGGGGAGAAATCCCGGGACCGCAGTTTCGTGTCCGCTTACGGGAGGTGTCTGCTTATGGGGGGTGTTCGCAAGCGGAGGTTCGACTGTAATTCCTGAGGATGAGAAGTGTATAGTGACATCCAGCGTGTCACAAACGTTTAAATGAAGTTAAGGTCTGTTTAAAACATTTGCTTCTACATTTGCTTAACACTTGTTGAATTAAATGAACAAATGTTGAAAACGTCTTTCAGCATTGTTCAAATTGCTGAAAGGCTGCTGAAACAAATGTAAGTTGGTTTACGTTCTGATTCAACATTGCTTCAACGTTTGTAAGACCTGTTTACACTCAAACGGACTCAGCATTTCCTTCGACAACTTTGATTCATAGAGTGAACGTTGGAGCAAATGTTAAAACAGTTCAATCAGGCTTCTAGACACCTTACAATATTTCACCTTAAATTCTCTCCTCCCTCTGCCACAGCGTGCTGCAGACCGTCATCGAGCCCCGAAACAAAGTTCTTCAAATGACTCACTTCCAGTGCTTTCCAAAGCTCTTCATCAGTGTGTCTATCAAACGGGTCCAGGTTCAAACGGAGAGTTCCGGAGAACAACACTGGGTCCTGTTAAGATAATGACATGCTGTCTTTAAATTGTGATAAGTGACATGCAAACAGCTCAATAAAACACTCAAGGTGTTGTACGGATACAACATTAAGGAATAGGATAACAGGGGTATAGCAAGTGACTAACATCTCGTAAAGAAGTGAAACAACTCCTAAAAGAAGAAGCAAGTAAGATGTGCTTAAAGGAAGCAATTCATTGTCAAGTTAAAATTTTTTTGAGGTGTTGTGCCCTTTGACTTCCAACCCCTGGGATTTGCCCCGACTTACAACTACCCCCCCCTTTTTTTTCAAACATCCTGGATCTGCCCAAGAAAGCCTAAAAGTAACGTAGAGGGAGGAAATACAAAAGTTTGCTCGTTTGTTCCTTTGTATTTTTAACAAATGCACTTTTGGTGCTTGCAAGATTGAATTAACTCTGGCATACAGATACCACACAGCTCTTAAAAACCTCTAATTCCATTGGACATTGGTATCACGCAGCTCTGTTGTTTTCAGGGCTAGGGTCCATTGTTTTGCTGCTTGTTCTATTGATTTCTCAGCAAATCAGAGAAGACCTTGTAAGAGCTGCGTACCGCCCCCTGGCATACTGTTACCTGTGGAATTATAGTGAGTCGGGATCGCAGATCTTGGAGTCCAATATTAGCGATGTCAACACCATCAATCACAATTCTCCCTCCAGCTCTCTCCAGAATACGGAACAAAGCTAAGGTCAGAGACGATTTTCCAGCTCCTGTGCGGCCAACAATACCAACCTGTCAAATAACACAAACACTCAAGAACTAGTCAACACTGAAACGGGCAAAGCCATGGTTTTTGGGTCTTGCATAGAGATGAACTGGAAAGTGTCTTACTCACTACCTTTTGACAACCAAGAGGGCGATATCACTATTCAAGTGGAGTTTCAAAGGAAGAAAGAGCCACAGTCAGTTTTAACCAATTTAACCCTTTAAGCCCTAACAATTTCTCCTCAGTCACATCAGCGTGTTATAACATATACAGGTCATGAGAATTTAGCACATAATCACCAAAGATGAATTGTCTCGATGTTTAAACAAGTCCTCCCAACTAGTAATCAATAAAATCTATGGAGACCGATAAGGAGAATTTGCATAATGATGTCGGGGTTTCAAAGGTTAACAGAAGACACAAGGAAAGTACTGAAAAACGTCGACCTGACTCTTTTTTTCAGTTTGAACCTGTTGCCATCCCGGTGATCGTTGTTAAAACATTGCTGTGCGCTAGCATATCCATTCCTACTAACACTGGACCATTGTTGTCAGGTTCCATGATGCAAATGTGTTGTTCGGCTTTTTAAAGTGTTGTTAAAACGAGATTTCCCTGCTAGCAGAGGCCCCTTTTCCTTTGTATTCGCTGAGCTGACGGACGGGACGAAAAGGGACCTCTGCCATGGGTCGAAACTCCCTTTGATCCAACCGCCGTCCATGGTTGTGGACGGCGGTTTCCGAAACGCATGCTCCCTGTATTGTTTGCTGACCGTGACTTGAGCCCACTGTATCTCGCACATTCCTTTACAGTTATTCCGCTGTCATTTAGTGAGCCCGCATAGTAACATGCCGTCCTGGAAAGAAAACTAAACTCGTGAAGAGTTACAACGTTTACTTTCTCTCGTTTTTGTTAACATGGACGACGGAAAGATAAACAATCGAAAGAAGAAGCTCTAAGAAACACTCGACAAGTTAAGCAATGGAATTTAGAGCGAAGAAAACATCTGTCAAGGCGAAGGACAACCTTCCACCTCCAAAGATTTTTCGAGCTGCGGACTTTTTGTGAAATGCTCCAGCACTTCTACGAGTCTACGGTAGAGTAAATTACACATTTGATTGTAAATTTGTATCGAAATCGCTTTTTAATTGAGGGATTCTTCATATTCCTTACAGTTTTCGTAAAAGTTTTGAAAAGCGTGCACAGTTCGCATCACCAAATGCTCTTCAAAATAACTTGCACATCGAGCGAAATCGCTTGCGCGTAGCTTCCCTCGAAGAAAGAATTGAACGCGTTTGGTCTTCAGAAACAAGTAAAGGCGTGTTTTAATAAATGTATTATTTATAAAAGCTTACTGTCTCTTCTCCTGTGTACCTTCATTCATACAATTTCGAAAAGTAGTAATCTGACCTAAACAGACACAAATGCTCTGTTGTGGTTTGATTTCACGCGCGAGACAGCATGAGAAATCTCTTGCGGAAATTTTCAAAATTTTGACTTTGAGATTGTATTTTTGGCTAATTCTTATTTGACAACTGGTGTATTTTATTTAAAACAAGAAATTTTAACTATTCTAGATCAAGTGAGTGTTGTTTTTTCGAACCTATAAATTGTCCTTTCGTGCTGCACAGGGGTTGTTTATTACCAACTGCCAATTTAGTGAAGCGATCATAAAACACGCAGCCTTCGATGGGTTAAATTCTCTTTGATTCCTGGAGTTGTGGTCCTGTTAAAAAAGCTTCCTTGTCCAGATAACTTGAAATTAATACCGTAGATTAGACAACAACTATCTATAGACGAACTGTCTACTTTTTTTAGAGTTTTGGTGAACTCGCCATTCACGACAACAAAACTGTGCAGGTGTTTTTTGGCGCGCTGGTTGAGAAAGGCGGGAGTCGTCAGCTGATCACGTGCTAAAAGCATCACGTGACGTTTCGGTCGCTAAGTAACCGTGGCGCATGCTCAACACAGTTCATTTCGACCCATGGCAGAGGTTCCTTTTCGTGCCGCCCGTCAGCTCAGCGAATACAAAGGAAAAGGGGCCTCTGCTAGCAGGGAAAAACGAGATGAAAGTGTCCCTATGATTGTATTCAACAAAACTTCTCTAGAATAACAGGAGAAAACCCACTTCAGAGTGCAATCAGAGTGAAGAAAGGCCTAGAGAGGTCCCCATGACTGCTGTTACAACAGACATTTACCTTTTCTCCTGCACCGATAACACAATTGATCTGTTTTAGTACAAGTGGCAATCCCTCTCTGTATTTCAAATCAAAATCTTCTATGGTGATACTTCCCATATCAGGCCAGCTATCGGGAGGTCGACTGTCCGGTTTTATCCACTCAGCCTGTGGATTTGGGTCGCAAGAAGGTATAACTGTTTATGTTCTAAAAGCACGCTACTCATAAATTAGATAAATGCAGCAAATACAGAAGACAATGTATTATAGACTGAGACAACAAGTAAGGCTACTTTACAACCTCAGTGGTCCATCAGGCCAAAGCTTAACCACATCAAGTTGTATTGCTACTCCCCCTTAGATGTCCAGTCTAAGGAATGTTTTGTTTTACAACATTAGCTTTAGAAGACACTTAGTCAACCATACTGATAGTCAACGCAAAAACGTTTTAACTAAGCAGCTGTGCAACACAGTATATAGGCACGCAGGGCGTGCATGAGCTATTGTTTTTACACAATTGCCACAAAAATGCCCAGAATGAACGCTTTTTCGGCCAAACTAAGAGATTCCCAAAAATAAAACAATGATTCAACTCAATATTGAATACGCAGCATGATTCATTGGCTATAAGCTCTCGCTGCACAAAAGCATTTTCGATGAACCTAAAGCACGCAAATATTGATTATTACTTCCTCAAATGACGAAAATGGAATTCATATGATTTCTTACCTCAGAAGGTGTTTCTGAATATTCTTTAACTCTTTCAACAGCAACAAGATCAGTCTCCAAGTCGCTTGTCATTCGCACGAACCAGTTGAGTGTATCCGTAACCTGAAGAAGTAACGCCAAGTTGCAAAACAATAAAGCACATTAAGTTAGTTCCACAGGTAATTCACTCTTAAAGCTGGTTTTACTTGATAACCTTGTCTTAACGGCTCAAAAAGGCAAATCTTTTGAACCCAAATCAACTGATTCCACTAGAGAGATGGGTTACGTCTTCTCACTCTTTCATGTAGCTTTTTCAATAACTCCATATATCGAGACGTTTGTATGTTGTGTGGCAAGAGTTGCCAGGTAGCCATACAAACGTCTAAAAATGCTAAACGTTTAAAGCCGGCTTCATCATTTTTCTTTAAAAAGACGCGTGGTACAGTCAAACCAGGAAAAGCGTTTCCTCGAAGAGCAAAAGGTTACGTTGATGAAATGACACAATTATTCCTTTCAATAATCCACTGTCCATGTGAAAAGTTCAAAATTCTAAACGAAACTCGAACCGAGACTAGATTTTTTATTGGACTGAGTTGTGGGACGGACACGTTGAAATTCGACATGTTTGCCGATTACAAAACTTGTCTCCCCACAAATACTCTACATTGTTTTATTTTTCTCCTGTTTTCTCGACGCAATCACCTTTTTGAGTGATATCAGAATTACAAAAAGTTTGTTTCTGTTATTTGTTTGGTTAACCTGCAAATGAGGAGAAAGGAAGGAAAAAACATAAGCAGATGACCTTTGGAATGTGGGTCTGGAATCCTGTCAAATGCCCGCATGTCTATCCATGAGATCATGCATAAAGTCAATAGAAATTCGACGCAAACGGATTGAGTTTGCGTTTTGAATATTGATCTTTCATTTGAAAACTGCTTTTTTGAAATGAATAATGGCAGATACGCTTCTCCTGTTCTGAGTTTCAATTTTATGTATTCTCTCTAGTTATGATATCTGTCAGTTTATTGGCTGATTTTAAACTCCTTCCTTCCTTCCTTCCTCCCTCCCTCCCTCCCTCCCTCCCTTCCTTCCTTCTTTCCTCCCTTCCTTCTTCTTTTCCTTCTGTAGATCTGAAAGCGTCGTTATAGTTACTATAGAGCAGAGGGTCAAGACAACGGCAAACCTATCCTTGCGGCAGAAAAAAAGACAGCCGCTAGATTGCAAAAACAAAAAACATACACCGGTATTATAGATATTATAGATGTTATAGATATCACTTACCTCTAGTGAATAAGTCAGTGACATACCAACTAATCCACTCCTAATTTTATTTCTGCTTTTATTTCTGCTAAATTGTGTTATAGATATCACTTACCTCTAGTGAATAAGTCAGTGACATGCCAACTAATCCACTCATAATTTTATCTCTGCTTAGAACAGCAAACAAACCAGCACACAGTATCAGACAGTTTCCAATAAACTCTAGGCGAATTGCAAGCCACCTGACAAAGAAAAGAGTTCCACATTGCAAAGGTTTTTTACTTTTATAGTGTTTTGAAACAAGGGAAGATACCAAAATAAAAGTATTTCTGACTACGTTAAGAAACTATGAATATCTTTACCTCGCTGTTGTTGGGCAATACTTTAACGAAAACTATTCCGACATTGGCTTGCGAAACCAATGCCAAGGAGTATTCCACTCGCACCCACTCTCAAATGCATTTGACAATGAATAAAGAACAAACAACTGGCACTAGCAGCTGTGAAAAGAAACTCTTACCTGTTAGAGGAGATTGACAAATAGTAAGCCACTTGATTCTCATCCGTCCTGGAATAATTATCTCGGATGAAGCGCTGCTGCTGTGAAAATGCCCGGATGGTGGTGGCACCGGTTATTGTCTCCAAGAAATGGCTGTAGATTGGTGAACGACTAACTGACTCAATTCTTTTCAACTGCCGAGATGTGGCCACATAAACTCTCTGTGAAAATAACGGGAATACTTTACACAGGTTTATTATCTTGTAGTGACTATAGCAACTACGAGAATTTGAGGTGGAGTTGAGCACATTCCAGTGGCTATTTTTCTTGAGCTCTCGTGTAAATTTTCTCGTGTAAATGTCCGAGAGATCTTCGGTATCCCAAGAGAGGAACTTCGTAGTATCATCGGGCTATGTCGTAGATATTTCGTCCTTTAGGTTCTGGTGTATCAGATAACTAAGTGGTCTCCGTGGATTCCTGTTGGTTGGAGTAATAACTTGCGTTGTTTATCAGTGATTTCGCGCTCAGTAATATCAATTACGACGCGTCAACATTTAAGAGAAATGGCGCTAGATTACGAGGACATTTGAGCACTGCGACGTGCTGTTAGAATGACTTGTTTCTACTGTGGTGTTGTAAGGTGGGCTATTTCGTAAGTTGATTTGTTGACAGTTTAATATAAACCAGTTTTTAGACTTGTGCAAGTTTAAATTTAAGCCTTTGAGCAATTTAAGTTCTTGGTTGTGTGTATGCTCTAGGAGAAATGATTTCTCGTATTCGTGTTTGTTGACAGCCAGGCATGCTCAGAAGAGCGGTTTTATGATTTGGTGAGTTATGGACGACATGGAGGTGCCCGGTTTTGATTGCATAATATTCTATTATAGTACAACGCTAAATTTTGGCGTGCTCGCATTAGTCGAAATCGATCGCGTGACGCTCGGTTAACCTATCACACGATAGCGCCTTCGACAGAACAACTCCATTGTTTAATTAGAATCTATATTAGAGTGTAGACTGTAGCTCATGTAATGGAGTATCTTGTTCCTGTTCTTTGTTGGTAAATAAAAATGTAATCTTCACTGGGGGATACACACGTGCTAATTAGGTAGGCTGTCAAAGTTAAAGATGGGGAGTGAAATACTTAAAGAAAGGAAGGGGGGCTTTCCTAGATCAAACACTGTACTTCTTCTATAATAATCTCACCTGAATGTAAAAGTACAAAGCTCCCAGAAGCGGTAACACTGCCAGAAACAACGGAGTGGCATAACTTATTGCTGTGATCAGGCCGATTATGTCAAACAAGCACCACAAAAAATCACACATGGCACGCTCTAAGGTCTCATCAACAACATACATATCCTTTGAAAACCGGTTCACAATTCTCCCAAGCGGTGTTGTATCGAAGAAACTCATTGGTGAACGCATGATGTTATTTAAGAGTCCATGATGCAACCTGCAAGGAGAAAGGAAAGGCAATCGATCCGCTACATACATTGCATCAGTCCGTTCACTTGACTACGGTTCGAACAAAATGCGACCCGCAAGAGGCATGAGTGAGCAGACCGCCCGAGTGTGTGAGTGAATCTATTTTAAGTCAATAACAAAACCCGTGTAAAGTAAAAGAACAATGTGTGTGAAACGATGCTATATAAACTGTAAGAAGCAAGGAGAAATAGTTTATGGGTGAATGCATAATATTAGCTCAGAACCTTATCTCGTGAATCAAAGAAAGAAAGCTCGTGCATGAACGATTTTTGATGGAACCTGGAAGAAGCAAAGAGAAGAGGCTGATAAGTGAACGCATGTTACCCAAGTTGCTTTTTTACATGTATGTTCAGTTCTGCATGAACACAAAGGGGAGAAAAAAATTAAACAAAGAAAATCACCTGCGTGAGGCCAGCATGGATCCAAAGGTGAGACTAATTGACATCAAGAACGTGAATAGACCCTGGCCCACTGCGATTCCACCATAGATACCAATGTAAAAGTCTCTTTGCTTGTTTGTAGTGATATTTGCTGAGCTCCAGTAGGCTAGCCAAACTCCCGTACCGACTGTGCAGGCTTCCATCAAGAACAAGAAGATAATTGTTGTGACAGTGAAACAAGCACCGACAGACTTCAGGTACGAAAGGAATACGGAGAATTTGACCTGAAATAGCGACATAATAAAAAAGCTAAGAGATACATTGAAATCCAAGGGAACCCAAAAATTAATGGTTCAGTTCAGTTTAAAATAACTCTACTCAGTTCTCTGAAACTATAAATATGGGTATTTGGGTGCACGCGACTAGGATGGAAATGGATTGCAACTTGAAAAAATGAGCCAATATTTTAAGTTCTTACTTTGTGTCTGAAAAAATGGGTAAAGACTGATTATGGATTGTTCTCACTTTGAGGAAATCACATGACATCATTCTTCTGCTTGACGTTCTAGGAATATTTGGTGCATGTGAAAAGGTACTGGTTTTGATTTCAGCCAAGTTTTGACCCAAAGACGTAAATATCCTCACGATATAGCCCCTTTAACACTACACCAGAGGTACCCGTAAAAAGGGACCTGGCGTAACTTCGCTCGCTTTACTTGCTCAACGTTCCAGAGCCCTAACAGGTCTTACAGTTATAATTACCACATCTTAGGAAATTTGTTACAGTTCATTAAGGCATCAAAAATTGTTATTTCGATATTTGGTTTTTACAAGATTTCAAAGAATATTAGTTGACAGGATGCTGCCAGTATCAAGTTGAAAGGATTCTTTATGACCGTTTCGCATCCCAGTGGCATGAAATGACGGAGACGACAAGTGACCTTACCCTTCCAGTCTCCGATCTCTCTTCATCAATCATCTTTCCCGTTTCGTCCTCAGACAGCTTCTCAACATCCTCGACTTCCTTTTCATCAGAAGTACTTGACCTAGTGGTGTGACTGTTAGAAGGCCTTGCAAGCTCTCCTGTAAGATAACAATTGGGTTCTAAGGCAGTTTTCAATTCAGTGTCGAAAGAAATTTACGTTTGCCTCTGCTTTGCTTTACTACGCCCTGTGATTGGTAAAAAAATGCGACACTCTTTCGATCAATCAGAAGTAATACCAAAATCAATCGTCACTTGGGTCGCACGCGTTTTTTTCCCGCACTTGAAGCTACAGTTACGTGCATTTGTTTTGCGTTCTATTTGGTTCAATGTGTTGCTTGTGTCTGTCTGTTGTGATTGGTCAGTAGTTACTTTAACTTACGTTTTACGACACGCAATTGAAAACCGCTCGACAATAACGCAATACGTTTGTACCTTAGGGCAGCTTTCAATTCAGTGTCCAAGGTAATTCGCGTTTTGCTTTGCTTTTGCTTTACTTCGCTTTGTGATTGGTTAAAAAGTCTCGCACCACTTTCTCGACCAATCAGAAGTAAAACTCAAACCAATCGCCACTTGCTCCCGCGCGTTTTCCCGCGCTTGGCGCTGGTAACATGTATTTGCTTCGAGTTCTGATTGGTTCATTGGGTAATTTGTGTTTGTTGTGATTGGCTGGGTAATTACTTTGGTTTTGGTTTTACGACACTCATTTGAAAACCACTCTATTACATCATACAAAGATTGCTAGTTATTTTTCTTCGCTACTAGCAACAGTCGAACCATCTAATGAAAGCTTACAAACAATCTAAAAGGGTATCCTACAGAATGTATAAGCCAAAAAACAGAGGTCAATAGCCCACGTTCGATATGTTTGGCCGCACAGTCTGGGAACTGGATCGAGTACACCACCACGTCGAGGCTTTCGGGTAGACGTTTGGAGAGGCGTAAAAAAACAGAAACAAAAAAAAAGTTTTCCCGCTTTTCGGCCGACGTCTACCTGCCTCGACCTGGTGTACTCAATCCAGTTGCTAAACTGTGTGGCCAAACATATCGAACGTGGGCTATTATAAACAAAACCTCTCATAGAGGTGCGCACTCTTTGGTGCGTTCTCGATTTTTTTTTGGCCAAAAAACTTGATTCCTTCGAACTTAATGGAACAAACATGTTGACAACTTAACTTGCCGGTAGTTGTAAACATACTATTGGAGAGTGGTTGTAAAGCAAACCTGACTATTGTTCTGACTTCACATGTTACCTGATGAGTTTGCTGAATGATTTTCCGATGCATAGGTTTGCAGGAATTCAGCAAAGGCTCCAGAGTTGGCCAGCAGCTCAGAGTAAGTTCCACACTGAAAGAGAATACAGGCCGACAGTTAAAGGGTCAGTGTCACGGCGACTTTCCTTTTTCATTCTTCTGTTTGTTTGGTTTTTGTTTTGTTTTTCGTTTTTTTCATTCTAGCAATCCGTAGCCAAACGCACTTATTGACAGTTTCCGTGATTTAACAAAACTGAGTCATTGATTCCAAAGATAGATAAAAAGGGTCCTTTACAATGGGTACCTTAGAAAAAAATCTTTATTCCAAAGGTGTGTACGAAATACCTTTCAAGGCTATAACTGAAAATAAACTAAGATTCTTTTTTTTAATTCAAAGTAATCCACCACATCCTCCTTGCTAACAGAACGTCTGACAGCGATCGATGCAACTTCTCCAGTCACGTACTATATGAATGCCTAACAGTACAAACGTTCTGGCGAAAGGTCATTGCTTGGTGGAATAGAAAACGATCAGAAAACGTCACTTTATCTGCTACAGACGTCAACTGCAGCTATAACCTAGGACAGTTTTTTATCGGATTCAACAACTTTCTCGTTACTGCCAATAATTTGTCCTCGTTGTGAAGCGTTCGGCCTCTAGTTTAACCGCATGATTCACTGTGAATTACGAACGATCGCTTTTCAAAATAATACTTTGACGAAACCGAAAATCAAAATGGACAACACTGCATGCGTGAACTCCAAATAATATCTTTATGGATTGAGGGCCACTCTATTTCTTTCCGTTTTTGATTTAGAATCTGTTTCCCCTTTCTAATAATTTATAGCACAGCCGCTACTTCCAGTATGTTCTGAAATGTTTATGTTAGTGGGCATGTGTAATTATGTCAGTTATCAATAATTCAATAGATTTGAGTGCAATAATTATAATAACAATAATAATTAAACAACGGTTTAAATGACTAACTCGCACCTGCAGTAATAGCGTTTAATTGTATACTAGAGACAGTCACCCATTTTTTGCGCTGACTGGAAGCTATAGATTAACGTTTGCTAAAACATTACGAAAGGCGTAGGACAAGTGCAAGATGCTGAACAAACCTCTGAAATTCTTCCTTCTTTGATCACGATAATTTGATCCACTTGAGGTAAAAAGTGAATGCCATGCGTTACAAGCAAACGAGTCTAAAAAAACAATGGGCACAATGATCACTGGGTAATCAAGTATGTACAATGTACGTATTGCCCTTAAAAAGATTTTTTGATCGTGATTTTAGAACCCCATAATCAAGTGATTTTTTAAGAGAAATATGCCACAATTTGAGTGGCGATTGTTCGCACGATTTCAAATCGACCGCGTGAACTAGTGTAAACTATAAATTTGCCACTCATCAGCATTTTGTTGTTTGGAAAGCAATCGCATTTGCACTTCCTCGAAATTGCCAACAGTTTACGAAGACGATTTTAAAACACTTTTCAAAATCCGCAAAGTTCCATAAAAATCATCAGCTCACTCGTCAAAAATTTTGTCGTTCAAAATACGCGTAACGAACTTGAAGCAAAAACCTCCAAGAAACTTTAAAAATCGAGAAATTACTATGTAACAAACCACTACTTCGAAAACACTATAAAACAACTACGAGGAGTCGATTGCAACTAACTGCACATGCCCAGAGGCTACTGTTTAGTTTCCAGACTCTCTGCGCATTTTTGACCTTCAATCAACTTCCCAAATCAACCAACGAAATGGTACCTTTTTGGACGCGCGAATGACTGCGGGCGGAAGACTTAAACGAGCTAATTTGCATAAATGAATATTTAAAAGGACTTATCACAGTGCGTAAGCTGCGTATACAAGCCAAAACGTTTCAAATGTACTGTCCCGAAATAAAAGTAGCAAGTTAATGGGTATTTAATCAAACCTTATTTCGTAACATTCCTCTGGGACCCACAACGTTGTCGAAGATGTGTTTTCCCACATGTGCATCTACAGCACTAAGGGGATCATCTAACAAGTAGATATCAGCATTGAAATACACAGCACGAGCTAAGCTCACGCGTTGTTTCTGCCCACCACTCAGGTTTATACCCTAGAAAAAATATCAGAATAAATATAAGAAGCCAAAACTGACTCTGATTTTTTAAGAACATCAAGGTGAGACAAAAATGAGATTGAGCAAATGTTATTGATAGGACAAATTTGTGGAGATTGAAATGGATTTTCAAGTCGAAATAGGCTGGCCATTTTAAATCTTCTCTTTGACGACGACTCATAATACACTTTTGTCATCCCATTTCCTGCCGCTAATTTTTGTCCCACCCCACAAACTGGCATCAAGCAAATCTTTGTCTTAAAACTGTTTTGGCAATTAATTCAAATGACTAATACATGTAATACACTAAACTTTAAAATAAATAACACCAAGAAATGTTAATGTTTCTTACTCTTTCTCCAATTTCTGTCGCGTCGCCGGCAGGAAGAATTTCAAGATCTTGTCTCAGAGCACATGTATCAATCACACGTTCATAGCGAGCGGAATCAAATGCTCTGCTGAATAGAATGTTTTCTCGTACAGTCGCGTTTTGAATCCAGGCCTGTTGAGATACATATGCTACAGAACCCTGCAAAATGAAGAGGACACAATCACTGCTAGAAAAAATAAACAAAATTATGGGGCTTATGAGATCACCAGGATTGTCAAGGTTGGGATAAGCGTTATTAGCTGAAGGGAAAGGATGATCATACACCGACATGGATTATTCTAGGTCTAACAAAAATCAAATCTAAATCTAACTGTTTTATTACTATTTTTACTATACATTTAAAAACGAACCATCTTGCCTTGACACATAATATGATAATAACCTCGTACCAAATCCATGATGGACCTCGGCCTTTACATTTTTTTTCCCCTGCCCTGAGACTTCGTTCCAGAAAATGGCCCTTAAAGTCAGTTTCAGTAAAATAAACGGCCGTTTTGCAGGGTATGCTCAATGTCACGTTGGGGGTCCTGTGGTGCATGCATTGTCTGAAACTTCACAAGAATTCAAGGACGTGCTCTAAACGGTTTGTTCATTAAAGGGAAAGTTCCATTTCAGCTGTGTGAAGACCCTTATTGTTTTACCAAGTGCACCATTGGTTTCTAATGCAAATCTCATGCCAAGTGAATTTTATGCCGTTATTTGAACAGTAGCCTGTTTTAGGTGTTTAGGTTGTGGGACGAAATGCATTTAGCAATATGTGTCAGTAATGCCCTATTTTTGTTTATTTTCGTTAAATCGATCTTTTGTTTAGCTTAGCTCTATTGTTAACTTTCTGTCCCTGAAGGTTAATTGTTGTGGACAGGATAGGCAAGGTTGTTCCCCTTACTGTTTTCCCCGTACAAACTTTTCCTCATGCGTCATATTTTTGCGTTACTCCCCAACATCTAAGAAACAGTGACTACACTGTGTTACGAAATTGCTCAGCGTTTACCTAGAACGCTCCAGAAAGTTCTAAAGAACATTCCGGTACATCTCGGAATGCTGGGTCCCACAAAAGTTAAGCAATTTCTTTGGAGCAGCTTGCAATACAGTTTTGTTAAGTTCCTGGAACATTTTACAGTAAGTATATAAGTTAGAAACTTTTAGGCAATCCAAGCAGTTTTCAGAAAAAGTGTACGCAGTAAGCAACGAGTTTGTTGAAGTGGCTGTGTGCCAAACTGTTTGCTGAGGACGAAGTGGAGTCTGTAAGACATAATTTAAGGTATGCTGCAAGCTGTGAAGACTTCTGCAGTTTTAGAAAAAAAACGTCTGATTTTTGCTGTTCCCGACGATCCTGCATTGCCTACTACTTGCTCCTGAAAGACTGATTTCGTAACACAGTGGTTCTCTCTTAACGTTCAAAACTACGTCTTTGCGGTGAATCTTTAACGCATTTATCTCTACATAATTTAAGGGTTCTACTGCAGTTCACAAAAAAGTGATTAACTTTGGGCACCAGAAATTCTGACCTCCACAAAAACACTTCCATGAAGTTTCTCCGTTTCTCCAAGAATGGCAGAAAGAAGCGTGGACTTTCCACAACCAACTTGGCCAACTATTGCAACCAATGACCCAGTAGGAATACTGAGTGAAATCCTAAAATAAAAAGCATCCTTTAAATATTGTCTCCTTACATTACATGGATGACTATCGACTGGAGCTGCAAACAAGATCACATGTCATAAAATAAATAAATTACTGTATTTAGGTGTCGACGGTATATAGCACAGAATGCTAAGTGGGGAAAACACCAAGATCGAATTGGAATTTGGAAATGTTGGTTTTTGAGGAAAGGGGAAAACCGGAATACCCGGAGAAAAAGCTCTCTGAGCAAAGAAGAGAACCAACAACAAACACAACCCACATATGACGCTGAATCCGGGAATCGAACACGGGCCACATTGGTGGGAGGTGAGTGCTCTCACCACTGCGCCATCCCTGCTCCCCCAAAGAACGAAATTATTCGTGAAACACCAACAATTAAATAGAAAGATTGTCAGAGCTTTCAGAACTCATCCAAGTTCGGGGGATGAAGAGGAATAACGGAAATTTCTTGAAGTGTAATAATGGAATAATGGCCTTTTTACAGTGGAATAATGGAATAACGGCCTTGATTTTTCAGGAATAATGGAATAACGATTTCTCTTAGAATAATCATCGCCGGTTACACTTCCATAGTAACAGTGTAATTTTCCCTTTAGAGCAGGAATAACGGAATAATGAACACTCCATTATTCCTCTTCATCCCCCGATGGCAGTCCAAGCGTGTCAATGGTCCGATTAATTTGATGGTCAATGACTTACTCGTGTAACACAGGCGCATCTTTGCTACTCCAAGTGAATGAACCATCCTTTATTGTGACCGCAGACGAGGACACTGTGTGAAAGAGAACATAAGCCTTTACACCCCGATAATTCAGATGATTGAACAACGTCTGCCCAGCAGATAAGGGGC
Source organism: Siderastrea siderea (assembly GCA_964030785.1). NCBI lineage: Eukaryota > Metazoa > Cnidaria > Anthozoa > Scleractinia > Rhizangiidae > Siderastrea > Siderastrea siderea. The sequence continues at coordinate 45,491,831 of OZ034966.1, read as the reverse complement.
AAAAACAAGAAAAGCGTTTTGCTACAATTTAACTGATAATCCTCTTCATTAGTTTCAATTTTCTTTGCAATAGGGTGCAACTGTGTTGGTCTAGCGGTGAACATGTAAGAACGTTGATTGGATCAAAGACAGAAGGATCAAGCCTTATCTCTGGCACTCCATTCTTAGACAAGATTCTCAACTTTGACCAAAACCAGGTATCAAAATGGGTCCCAGTACCACCCAACTGTTCAGACGACCTGACAAAATGCTGTCTTGGGTAACCCTGCAATGGCCTAGAATCCCATCCAGGGACAGTAACCGGAGCAACATGTAAGTACTGATAGCGGCAACGAGCCATTTGGACCATTCAGGCTATTGACTTTGAACTAGGACTTTACCTTAGCTTACATGTCACTTTACGTGGAGATACTTTCCTTGATGAACCATCGCTAAATTATCAGCACTCCAGAGAAGGACAGAGCACAATGAAATTGGCTTTCTTTCGAATGGTCACGCGCAACGCCCAGGAAGAAAAACACACCGATTGTAAAGAAGCAGGAGGATGTCCAGAATGGTATAATGCCATGTCTCTACAATGTGTCAGAAATACTAAACGATACGCATTTTCATTCCAAATTGTCCTAAACAAAATTAATTGTTTCGTACCCTTAGGTTTATTAATGAACTTACACTTCGTCTGCTGAACTACATTGGGGTCCAGCTCCTCTCTGTCCAAAAACTCCTGGAGTCTTTTGAGAGATACTCTAGCCTTTGAAAAGACAATTGAAAGTAAAACACACTCACAAAGGTTTTGTCAAAGGCAGTCAGAGGTGTGGTGAAACAAACAGAAAAAGTCTGCTGCAAACAAATTAAATGTTTCATTTGAAATGTTCCCACTTAGACGTTTTCATTCTTCGGGAATTTGTTAAGTTTAGAGAATACAACATTAAATTTTCATAAGAAAAAAATACAAATTTTGTACAGTAACAAAGCGGTTCTAACATTTGAGTCCACAATCGATTAAATCTTAAAGTGCGACCATTCAAATGAAAGCTGGTGAATAGTAATGTGCTACTTTTCTGCGGAATATTAATTGTATCCTGTACAAAGTGGTTCTAAGTTTAAGGCTGTGGATGAGATTCGAATTCTCAAGATTGATTAGAAGGCTGAAAGCTGTTGAGAAGTATTTTCCTATGGTGATGCCTGTTTATCAAAAGTTTACAATGTCAGGTTTGGAATCTTTCTCCAATTCTGAGCGGTAAAAGCAATATGTGCCTACCTGAATACAGGCCACAATAACATCTGGAAATATCACAAGGGGGAACCGCATGACATTGAAGAGTGATAAAGCAACAAACGCTTTGCTGGATGTAAGTTCGTTTCCAGTGAAAATAAAGATGGCAAATGTAGTGATAGCAACCTGAAAAACAACTTTGTGAACAAAGTGCATAGGACACAACGTTGGCTGAAAAGATTGAAAAGTGCCAAAAAATTGCCAAGAAGAAGAAGAAGAAGGAGGAGGAGGAGGAGGAGGAGGAGGAGGAGGAGGAGGAAGAAAATGAGAAGGAGGACAAGCAGGAGAAGAAGAAGGCGAAGGAGGAGGAGGAGAACAACAACGATAATAATTAAAAGGGATCAACTTCTTATTAGCAAAATCCACAGTGAACATAAAAGGTGGGCAAGTGTGAAGTGTTGCAGCCTTCATGTAATCACTTACTAGTGTTGGTGCACAGCCAAACGTAAACATAAACCCCGAGGCCCAAAGGCCAGAATTTCTTAAGGACTTGAGCTCCTTATTTCGAATTCTTCTGATTTCTTTCATAAAGGATTCCTCCCAGGCATACAACTTGAGAACCTGCAATCCAAATATACAGTCTAACAAACAGATTCCATGTTGTTCAGGGCTAAGAATTAACTTCAGTGCTTGGTCGCCCCTCGGGCCAGTATCCCTGAATTCTTAGTCGCCCAGGCCAAAATAAAGTAGCACTCCAATTTCCTCTACTAACACAAAAAAAAATTACATCATTTTTGCTCGAATAAACGCCTCATGGCTGTTTGAGCCCGTGTTTTTAGTAGGGTGTTCGACTGAAACACCAAACGAAATTTGCTTGATCTTAACTTTGTCTTGCATGCTCACATTTGCCAATGTACTGTCGAGAAATTGGTAAAATTGTTATAACAATAAAAACTCTGTTCAGTCCGTGTTGGGGATCATTCGGTCCTTAAACTTCTAAAGAAAAACTGGACCATTATTTTCCAAATACGGACAAAACGATCTTGTCAACATCTATAAACTTCAGTATCACGATTCTCAGTTTCTTTCTATTGCTTTTGAATTCAGGTGAAAAGTAAGTCTATTATATCGAGCGGTATTGAGCAATTTTGCCGATATTCATGTTTAAAGAACGTACAGCATTGAACTCTGGGTATGTCTGGATTCTCGTGTCAGTAAAATCAAAATGGCGTCTACGTATCGGACGTATCGGAGCGATCTAAAAACTCGATCACGAACGACTTTGAATTTTGTGCTTTAAAACTAAACGTTTACTACAATTGATGAACTTAGAGTCGAGGAAAGAAAAGAAAGGTACTTCAATGAAAGAACATTTTATTCTATTGTTATTGCTACTCTTTTCGTACTTCTTAAATCGTAGTCGCCCTTCGGGCGATCAAACCTCAACTTTTAGTCACCCTGGACAGTTTTTAATCGTCACGGGCGACCGTGCGTCCGTCAAGTTTTAACCCTGGTTGTTGTGTGTCTGTTCAGTAATAGAACACAGATGACATCAAAATGTGGTAAGAACAAAAAAGTGGCACACAAGGCGAAAGCTAAGTGTGTCACTTATGTTCTTACCACATGTTGACGTCTTCTGTGATCTATCACTGAACAAACGCATGGCAACATGGAATCTATTTGTTTTATACAATCAAGAAACAAAATATACAAAAATGCTTGCTAATTTCAAACTGATGCTTGTGCAATAAGATTAACTGATCCCTAACAGATCATCTGTTTTAACCTTTTTTAAAAAAGGTCTACTTCTTCCTGAATTTTCTGATTGAGTGAGTGAAAGAGTTCAGGGATGAATGAATTAGTGAACAAACAAACAAATGGAAGAATGACTGACAGAATGAAAGCACAATATTAAAACAAACAGAGACATCCATGGCTGCATAACTATACCTTTATTCCACTCAAAACTTCATTCATTACTTTGATTCTTTCATCTTTTTCAGCCATCTGCTTAATCTGATAAAGAAAAAATATAGCATGGCCAGACCAAACTGGATTTGCTTCACACATCCACCAAATAACACACTGAACATGTGGAATCAAGTATGGATTGAATGATAATTTTTATCCTCTAACAATATCTTCAAAGGGGATCTTAAACCAACCATAAAGCAAACCCCAAATCCAAACACCTTGTGAAACAGACTATGACCAAAACACTTTTCACTTGTTATATTTCATTGAGGTAGAACCAAACGGAGCATGGAGTTGATGTCTTAAATGTGGTGACGTCTCTCGTAGAAATCTTACACAATGATAAGATTCTGTAAAATAATTAAAATCATCCACTACGTTCCCACGTAGGAAACAGTGCAAATAACAACTTGCAAGACAGGAAAAGGATCACAAAATACACCTGATACATCTTAAATGATACTGTAAACACTATGATAATTCAAAATCCACAACACCTTATAGGATCTTAAATGGGATTTTACATAAAGCCACCCAATAATTTAGCTTCCTATTATCAATTCTTATCAAGGTCCTGTTGAAACTTTGACCTATGCCACAGAACTTAAGCTACAAAATTGTAGGATACTTCATCTAAAGTAAGGCCAAGCTTCTTAGGACCTGAATTAAGGCGGGAGTTGTGACATAGAAAATTGCTGTAAAGTGCCGCTTGTAAGCTGCCCAGCTTATAAGCGCCCCCCGCTGGTTATAGGCCCATCTACCAGTAAACAAATATAAGCCCCCCTCTAGTTTTCTGAGCTTCCGTTTTGTTGCATTCCGGCTACATTCATGTTGTTACAGTTTTGATTTTGTTCTTAAAATTGAAATGAATGCGATTTATTATGACGTTTCAAAGCTTAATTAAAAAGTAGTAGATTAAAAACTTATTTCAATCAGCACTACTGTGGCTCATTTTGAAACGTTTTCTTTTTTTAAAACTCTGCAGATATAAGCTCCTCCATTTATAAGCCCACCCAAACCCCTTAAAAAGTTATATAAGTCCAGGGTTTATAAGAAGCAGTTTACGGTGTATAAGTTAATCTCTCTTTATGCCCTTCATGTACTTTATGTCTGTGACAAAATAAAATGTTGGTTGTTGCTGTTGTTGTTTAATTAATATTCAACTACTAGGTTACCTGTAAAGCAGCCATTCTACCTCCTAAAAACATGTTAAGTGGTATGATGAGCAGCATGATCCCAAGCCCTGCTAAGGTAGACAATCCAAGGGTGTTATAGAGGAAGTACAATGCAGCACCAATTTGAAGTGGGCCCGACCACAAGGAGTTGATGTATGTCATAAGTTCCATTAGCTGAGTTGCATCCACAGACATCAGGTTTACCAGTTCTCCAGCTGTTGACTTTCCTTTCGACTTACTGTTCAGCATCAAGGCCTGTCAAAGAAATCGCAGCAAAAAGAAAACTATTATTATTATTATTATTATTATTATTATTATTATTATTATTATTATTATTATTATTATTACTATTATTATTATCATTATTGTCTGCAAGTTGAAGGAAAATTGTCCTGGGCGTGTAACAGTACCTTTAATTAGACTTTATATAGCTGCAGGTTTCTGATTGTTACCTTTTCATAGACTAAACCAATAACAGCTGTACGTATTCTCATGCCAATTGTCATCATGATATGAAAATACTGATGAAGAGCAAGAGACTGAATTACTGCTGTCACGAACATTGACCCAGAATAGGCATAACCTTTCCATTCCTTCCATTCACCAAACCAGTCACTCCTGTCTTCAGTGTATAAAACTAACAACCTAAGGTAACAAGAAAATCAAGTTAACTTCAAATATTGGAAACTACAAATCTGAACAGTCAACATAATTATCATCCCTCAGGAAAATTTCAATTTGTGGAGGGTTATTACCATGTCTTTATATTAATATTGCATCATTCCATATTATATTTCAAATCGTAATGTAATACCAAAGAGAGTATGTGTGCCAAATTTCGCGCTTTCTTCCAGCCTGTATTAAAATGTTTTGCTTTAAATAAGACAACTGACTTTATGCCAACTGACTCACTATTTAAGTGAAGTCTATCCATGTTGGTGGAGTGTAAGAAATAGTTCTGGTATGTGTGAAATACAATGTACAAAGTAGCTGATGCCTCTAAGGCCACAGATGTGAAACTCATGCATTACCATAATACTTTCATTCATTTGATTACCTTAGAAGCTGAGGTTGAACAAATACAAGTGCATCATGTAATAGCTTGCAAACCACAGCCATTACAAAGTTCATTCCAAACAATCCACTCCAAAGTGTTTTCAGTAAAGAAGGTTTCTTTTGCTTCTTTGTCTTTGCCTCCTTCTTCCTCTTCCGTATGGAAATGTTTTCAGTAACCTCATCTTCAGATCCACCTTCATCACCAAGTAACCTGTCAGTTTCCTTATAGTCATCATCTTCATCTTCTCCTTCAGCTTCTCGAGTTTCTTGAGGCGCATTCCTTGAAACAAAAAAGCCTTTCCTAAGAAAAGCATCAATAAAAACTCTCCCGCAAAATGAATTCAACTAGGATACCCTCACTTTCAGAGTAAGGTACACTAGTGTACATGAACATGATCATTATTTTCAGCCCTACTTGAACTCTGGAAATTTCATTTTAAATCCTACAATCTAGAACAATCCCTCCAAAGAATACTGAGTGAGGTGAGAGGGGATCAGGAAAGTATCAGTTCCATGATTTTGTAGGTGTTTCCATGCAGTGAAATTAAAAAGTCTACTTTACAACTTACAATTCTCTGCATTTTCTTTGTTGTTCAATCCATTTTTTTCTCAGTCTTGGCACAATATAAGAGGCTTGGTTGCTTCTCCGTAATGCCCATAAATCTTTGTCTTCCAGTGGTCTTTTATAACCAGTGTAAATTATCCTAGAGAATAATAATTATTATAATAATTTATTGCTAAATTTCAGTTGGAAATTGAGCAATGGCACAAAGCTACAATATGTACAACACCCTCAGGAACAGAATTTATTTCAACTTGTATTGAGAATCCTGTGGTTGCCTGGCACCAGTTCAATGCTGTGTTGATCCAAAATAATAGGCTGAGAGAAAAGCTATTCTAACTAACACTCCAGATAAATGTTTCGGGTTGTAAACATGGCCACACGAGACTTAAATTTCTCAGTTTAAGGGGGCAACCACAGGACACTACCATACCTTCAATATATTTCTCAGTAAAAGTTAAAAGCTTACAATGTAAAATTCATGTAATTTATAAAAAAAAATTCCATTTACCATGACCAGTTGCTAAGCAACTACTTTGGCAATTGTTCTGGTACTTAGATAATTAGACAAACTGTCGTATTTTAAGATATTTTTCTTTTTCCAGTGTACATACCGGGGTACATCTGAGACACTTTATGCTACATGTGTGCACAAATTCCAATAGCTTGTATTTTGGGGCCATTTAGGGAATCAACCATAATGCTGATGTAAGGGCTGGGTTCTACGTATAAGAAAATAAGCCCAAGTTAAAACTTACCAATTGAACCACCAGAACGTTAGTGCAGAGAGGCAGTTAGCTTTATCCTGAGGATTTGGCTTCTGCAAGAAAACACCAAGAAAATGGATTAAAAACAGGAGCCCATCATATGGACTGTCCAACTCCCACCAGGGGGTGCTCCCATATATGAACTATATGGGTATGTGCCCCTGTAAATGGTTTCAATGAGTTTAGCCAGGGATAAGGTAAAGAAATCAGAGAGTTTTGGTCTAGAATGGGGTGTCATTTGTTGGGACCTGTAGACTGACACCCGGGTAGCCTGAGACAGGGTAGGGATTATTGGTGTCTTGTCTAGAAAAGGGGTTGCGTAATGCAGCTGAACGTGGTCTGGTACAGAATAAGAGTCTCAGAGTCTCAGCAGCACACCCCCACCCCTAAAACTTTACAGAGTACTCTTGCTGGAAACTCCCATTATTCGTGCAATAGCACTTTCACAGGACTTTCCCCCTCCCCCTGACTTTATAGTCAGAATCTCATCAGTTATCCTTGGAAAACCTTAGGCAATCATTGGTTATCCTTGGAAGCCAAGGGTGATCTTTGGTCATCTTCAGAAGCCTTTGGGGCATGTTTGGAAATCTTATTAACCCTATTCTGCCTTGGGGGGGGGGGGGGGGACACATTCTGCCCGGGCTGACTTTAATGAATTATAACTTTTAAACGGCTAGACGAATAATCACCAAATCTCGTGACTTTTCCTAAAATTTATCGGAGAAAGTTTTCCTGTGTCAATGACGTGTCTATGATGATTGACATTTCCATAGCAACCGTCTTCTCAGAAGTGTGTTTTGACTATTTCCTGACTTTTTTCAGTCCTTTTTCAGGTTTTCCCCCTTCGTTTGTAAGAAGAAGGTATTTTTTTACTTTTGTGTGCTCGTTTTGACTAAGTATGTTTCTTAGAACAAAATCGTATATTTTTTGGTGACGTCATTGTCAGCTGTATGACTGCAGGTTTAGGATTCAAGATAGCGGCCTCAAATTCAAAATGACGGCTTTGTGACATTATTGTGACAACAGGACACGTCATAAGTCCAATCTGTTAAGCTAATGACATGCTACAAACGTGCCAAGTTTCATCGCAATAGCATAAAGTGCCCCCCCCCCCCCCCCGGCTCAGAAACTCAAAAAAAGCCCAGGCAGAATAGGGTTAAGAAGAATTTACTATCCATGCATCAGGTGATCTAAAAATAATCCAACTCATCAAAGCACCAATTCACAGCACAGACACATCTGGTAGTTTATACATTGAAACACATTGCCTTAGTGGAACGACATCCAGTACAATTCCACACTCAGCAGAGCACTAAAACAGTGACATGCACATTCTTTAAGAAATCTCCACAAAATCTCTTTCAATTTAGGCTTTCATTAAATTAAAGAATGTTTTATTGTAAACTTACCCTTTGAACTTGTTTCTTCTCATAGTTCTCAGAAAATGAAGCCCAATTTTCATCATAAAAGTTCTCTGATTCTGCGGTATCATAAGAAGAGTATCCAGAACTGGTTGGATTTTCTGGACTATCACCTTCCATGAACGTACTAGTTAATAATGTGTAGTTTCAGCTACTGGCAATTCAAGTTAAATCAGCCTGTTAACAAGAGGATAAGATGATTAAGATGGGAGTCATCAAGAGCTGTGCCCCTACAGGAGAAAACAAAGTTAATTTTAATTAGTGTACCTCATTATCACCAATTTTCATGGAAGTCTACACGTAAATTTGCAACACTGCTAGACCCTACAAGTCACCTAACAAGCAGTACCCATAGGTGTACGGGCTGGGGGGACAGAGGGTGGCAGCCCCTCAAGTTTGGAAATTGTAGGAATTTTTCCGGCAAGACGCTCATGATTTGGGCAACAGCACATGGGAGAAAACCAAAAAAAAAATACACCAATAAAGAGAAACGAAGCAACGACTGTCATTCCCAAACGTCAGGCTAAATGCACACATGCCAACTTTGAATGAAGGTGTGTGGTGTCTGCAATCAAGTGTCATCAACTTGTGATCTTATTGGTTAATGAAAGATGTGGAAAAACTTGTTGATTACATTCATTCATTCATTCATTCTTTCTTTCTTTCCAAGGTTTATCCCGAGTTGGAATCTATCAGATCTCTTGATACGTGTGTCATTATGTGATGACGAGAATACTGAAAATAACGCGATTTTTTATTGCCATTAGAAAACAGGAGTTCTTGTTGCCCAACTGCCCGAAATTGATAATCGGTTCAGCGCAAATGACCACGATGTTCTTTGTGCATTGGGTGACATCACCCTAGGTGATTTGCCCACCAGTGATAGCCTTGACCTGGTTGACAGGTACTATAACCTCATCAAGGAGCTACTCCGGGCAGACCAATGTCTGTTCAGTTAATTCAAGAAAGCATATGTGGAGAAATCAATAAAAACAGCTGCAGAAGTCATTGAAGCATTGTGCGAAAACAACCCCTATGAAATGATCCCAGAGTTCTTGAAGTTTGCGTCCATTCTGGCCGTCATCCCCGCAACATCATGCTCGGCGGAGCGCTCGTACAGCGGACTCCAGCGCTTAAAGACTTATCTTCGGAGCACGATGGGACAGTATAGACTGAGTAGCCTCGCTATATATCATCTGTATTGAGCGCTCCTATGGCAATAAAGTCATTGTGAACAGTATAGACAAGATAATTAACATTTTCAGACAACTCCAAGGAAGGAATAACTTTCTCTTTCAATAAGTTTCTGATTTTACTATACCGAGTAGACTGTAGATAGAGTTCATCATAGAGTACACAAGGTTTTAAAATGACTATTTTTGTAATTATAACTGTTTCATTAGACGTGAGAATTGTAAATGCTTTTGTTTCTCATGCAATTTGAGTGCATTTGTATCCCGATTTTAACACTGATGCATCCAGGAATTGTGCAATTTTTTCGAGCAAGAAGGTCACTGCCCCCTAAGGCCGAAGGTCCCCGTACACCTATGGCAGTACCTCTCAATCTGCGCAAGGATAGCCGAGCAAAGAGAACATGTGAAGGATCACAAACATTGCCTGCCATGTGAAAACATGGCAAGCCCGTGTAATGAGCCAGAAAAAAGCCAATGGGAATTTTGCACCACAAGAGAAACACATAATTCAACTGCAGCTGTGGTCTGTAGTCTCAAGCCCTCTTTCTGGCCCAGTACACTAGCAGCAAATCACATGCCTGCTCCTTTCCACCCTGCAGGTAATTTTTCTCTGTTATTCGACTATCCCTAAGCGGAAAAAGAGACTGCTCGCAGCCTATTTCAAGCATATTTGAGGCCGGAGGGGGGCCTGAAGGAGAAATTTGTCTAATTAAGCAGAAAGCTAGTAGATTAGCAGTGTATCGCTCATTTTAAAATTACGGTAATGCAAAAATAGGTTTTCGATTTAAGTGAACAAACATTCAGAATAACTTGTAAATACCACATGCCGACTGTCACCTTAACCTCTATGTCAAATATTTCAGTTGCCCTCAAAAACAAGCACCAAAGTCTATGAGAATTAATCACCCTGGCAGAATGCATGTAGGTTACATTGTGAAGGTTGTGAACTTGCCATCTGATAGGGTGCAGAAAAAAATCTAAAATTATGTGGGAATTTTCAGGCATATTATGCGGAAAAATATGTTGATTACACAGAAAATACGCTGGATTATGCGGAAATTTAAACAATTTATAACATTGATAATTGTGTCTTTCCACTGTTTTTTCTGTTATCTAAACTGCTTAGTGAGGTTCCTTCTTCTTCTTCATCTCTTTAAATTTATTCTTACTATAAGCTTAAACTGCAAGATGATTCTTTGAGATGACGAACAAGCAAACGAAGACAACGTGTTCGAGTTTCCTCATGCAAGGAGTAGTCAAACGCAGTTTCTTACTAGTTTCTTATCAATTACTGTTATTCGCTGAAATGTCAGTGCTTTTCGTCCAATAGAAATCAGTGTAACAACAAAAATAGTACCCAGGCTCATCGCCAAAAGACGCATGGAACGCCTGGAGGTTAAAAATTGCTCGTGAACAAAGCAGCCTGTTTTCGTCAATGTTTAGGAGGAAAACTGTTTGTGAGCATGAAAAGCAGCTGCTTTATCACCAATATTAGGCAAATTTTTTCCTTTTTATGCGGAAAATGCGGACGTTAAAGAATTATGCGGATCCGCACCACCGCATCCTGTCAGATGGCCTGTTGTGAAGGACAAGGGGCCTTAATAAATTATCATGCTTCAAAGAGTGGAGGTTTATTAGAGGGAGAGAGCCCTTCCGTATTCAAGAGGGAGATTTGATAGATTTTCAGTATTATAGCAATCACTAAACTCTGTTAATCATGGACAATGAAGAATCAAAAATCCCCATATTAGGAAAGGCATGTGTTGTCAAAATCTTCACTGTAGCAGTGTTCTACTTATCAGATGGTAACCGGTAGAATTTACCGCTTGTAGCACCATTTGTTACTGGCTGAAATTACATACTTAGGCCTGGTTTAGAAATGCTAACAGATTTGGTAATAGCAATAGTCTTATCTTCTTGACATTACTCCATGCGTTTCTACGTTCCTAAGATGTTAGGTCAGATCTTTTTCACGTTTCTCAGTATGTTAGTACGTTCCTAAGGTATAAGTCGTCTCGACACTTTCTGTATGTTAATACATTTAACAGTGTTAGTCTTGTAGATAATTCCACTCCAGTGTAGAAAAGGCTTTTCAACAGAGCTGCTTTAGCAGTCTGGAAAACTAACCTGTTTCCCTGAAAACTGGGGAGAAGACTGCTATTGAGGGAGTCATGTATGTCTATCCCTCACCCTCACAGCCCCACCAGTAGACTTAACATTGATAGATGACATGCAGTTTCTATCATTTACACCATCCAGGTAAAATGCTTTGTTTGCCGTCCCCTTCTATCTCATGAAAGTGGCTTGGATGGTTGGGCAAAGAAATAATTAAATAACAAAGTAAAATATCCTATATAAGTGTGCAAGTCTTGATTACATCTTTTGCAGCATGACTGAAATGTTGCAAGCCTCCTTCGTGTACTTTTAAATTTGGGTTTGAAGCATGTCAGAAGTATACACATTCTATTTGACTTGAAAATAACCAAGTAGAAAGGTGCAGGCATTGAATAACATATCTTAATTTTGGAGGGGAGGGGTTGGTAGGGTGACTAGGAAGCTAATCTTCTTGGATGAGTGTCCACAGCACAGCTCATGATCACCCTATGTTGGCAAGTGCACACTGTCTCTAGCTTTATTTTTTATTTCTTTTCTTCGATTTTTTTAAATTTTTTATTTGCTTCTCTATTTTTTTGGTCTCTTTATTTTATTGACACTTTCTCCATGATGTAATCGTAGACATGCAATGACGTTTTCTGGAAAAGCGTGCACACATGCACATTTTTCTTGCATGTCTAACTAGTCGTCAACGTAAGAAGAAAAGAAATGTGTGTTGTCCTAATCACACAAAAAGCGACTTGTCAAGATTGGCCCGTGAATCTTTCTTTCTCGACTGATACAATTTTTACCATAACATAATTATTTTTGTAACAAGTCACTCTTTTTACTAGATTTCAAACAATTTCAGAAGTTCCACATAAATTATATATGTACTACTAGTAGAATCCTGATAACTTTTGATTTGAGTTAGCAAGAAGTTTGAGATTCTAGGGTTGGAGTTGTCGACATTCTACTTTATTAGTTTGAGTAAGCACGACCACATGTCAACCAGCATGTCCCATCACGCTCATGACATGTCAAAAGGTTTTGGCATTCCTGAACTGTGAAAACCCGTACTTGCTGAATTTGTTAAGTAATCAGTGATTTTGTTACAATTTGCCATTAGTAAGTCCCTGGGAATCACCCCATGAAAAATAACGATTCCCTGGCCCAAAACCAATGAGTCCCATCTATCAAGCTTTGTGAGCTTTGTATGAGGTGCACTTTATTCCATATTTGGTATGAACTCATTCCCAGGGTCTTCTCAACATCAAAATACGTAACCACTCGATCACAAACAAACATGGCAGCATTTGGAATAGATCAAATATATTAATAATGCAAGTAAAGGCTTGTAGTTTTCCCTCAGAAATTACTTCAAGATATATTTTAGAGCCAACTAATATTCTCTTTTCAAGTACGTTGTTAGAGATTCTAAATTACACAAATGGGACATTTGATCTACCATGGCACGTTCATTTGTCCGTCCCTGAAGGACACACCATACGTTATTAAGATTTTTATGCATCAGAGACGCAGGAGGAAGGTGTAACAAAATCACTGAGCAATCACAGGATTTTGTATCTATATTATTATCAGAACCTATTTCACCCATTCACTCCCAACCTTTTCCAGAAAAACCACCATTCTTAGGCAATGATATTGTAATTTGGCTCCTGCCTGCTCAAATCCCAGTCCAAACATCTATAATAATAATCATAATAATAATAATAAAAACAATCTTTAAAGAGGAAGCGCCCGTCACGTAATCTATAATTTGCTCTACAACATGGAAACTAAACTTCTCTCCCATTTTCAAGGTTGTTTGGCAAATTTGATTTCGGGCATGCGCACAATTCAAAATTTTCACACTGCACCAGGTCGTCTTTCCAGGTTTTAGTGCTCAGTCCCGTTGCTTTTAGTTTTTGGTTCTCCAATTCGATTTTCTGTGTAACTCTATTTCAAGTCATGTCAAGTGAGGGCTTCTGTTTACATACCGGTAGTTTTGGCACTTTTTGTTAGAAGTGTGCTGAATACATGATGTCAAAACTGTGATGATGTCACAAACTGAACATGGTCCCTTACCGGCGGTTTTGGGCAGCATGGGGGTCAATCATTGACTCCCATGCTGCCCAAAACCGCCCGTAAGGGACCATGTTCAGTTTGTGACATCATCACAGTTTTGACATCATCACAGTTTTGACAGTTTTGACATCAAACCCATTGAATGGGTTTAAGCCACAAAAGTTTACACTCATCCCAAGTCCGCATGCGGACGGATTTTTATCTGTTTTGTGTGGGCACTTAAATCATACAGTGCTTACGATATAATCAGAAACTCATAAGGACTCCTTATGAGTTTCTGATATAATTCAATGAACCTTCAGTCTTCAAGCGTTCTAACACAGCAAGCTTGGCACTACCCTGCGAGCAGAGGCCCTTCGATCTTCCTAGATAAGAAGATCGAAGGGCCTCTGCTCGTAGGGTACTTCCACACCTGAAGCCGAGAGCTGGAGTCTTGAGTGACGACCTCACATGGGATAGCAAGCAGCCTCCCGCCCCCGGCGATTGTTCCGGTTTGTGCGATAACGGGTAACGATGCGCTTCGGTGGCATACAGCACAAGTTCGAAACGCATACAAGAAAACCTGGCGCAGGCTTAAAGGCGTATAAATCTTGCAAGACACGGACTCAAAATCTAGAACCAGTACACTACACGAGCAAAGGGCACAACTGCTTAAAGCACAGTAACTTGAATCTTATGTAATCGTACAAAAAATAATAAAAAATAACAGTACGTACCTTGCTTCAGACGAATAGCAAATTATAAAAGTTCAATGCCGGGTCCATGCGTAAATATTTTCCTGTTGCACCACTAACTGCAAGAGTCGGCAAAGGACCGGCTCAATCCGGAATCTCTCCGAAAATATCCGAGTTTTAACGAACAGCAGCCCCACGTGCACGAGGGTTGTAATTTTCCGGAAAAGCAGCGGAAAAACGCAATAAGCATGCGCAAACTTTCAGCGGACGCGCCAAGTTTGAAAAATGGCGGCAATTCGATTTTTTTTTTTCAAAAAGGTGATCATCCTCGGAGACCCAGGGGCAGCTAGTCGGGACGACGGGATTTTCATGGGCGAAAGTTTACAACAAGAGCGGGAGAGCCCCTGGGCACTTACTCTTACCGAACGAGTTCCAGAAGCGTTTGAAATCCTGCCTTCTGATTGGCCAGAAAAATATTTTTCTGGCCAATCAGCGAAGAGGAGCAGCCGGGCGACTCTCATGTCTTCTTACATGAGGTTGTTTTCCTCATCGAACGCCGTAGTAGCGTGAACATTTTTGAGGAGAGCTTCAGAAAAAATAAATAAATAATAAATAAACGAAGTCGAGGAAATCGCAAGCTAGAACGTGGCCGCAAGAAAACAAACACTCACCGGGATTTTTCACGGCAGACTTATCGAAGGTATCGTAAATTGTTAGAGCTAGCGACTTCCCCTTTCTCCAGTGTTGCATGAGGCTAATAGCTACTCGAGTAAACGATGTTACTAATTATTTCTCCTTGTTCGTTGAACTACGTCTGAAACTTTCCACGGGAATCTCCGATGCACGGGCCACGCAACTATGTCGCTCGAGCGTGGGAACCACAGTTAACCAAAGCGTAATATGAGTGTTTGTA
This sequence comes from Siderastrea siderea, assembly GCA_964030785.1. NCBI lineage: Eukaryota > Metazoa > Cnidaria > Anthozoa > Scleractinia > Rhizangiidae > Siderastrea > Siderastrea siderea. The sequence continues at coordinate 45,476,698 of OZ034966.1, read as the reverse complement.
TGGAGCTGAAATTCGATCGAAAATAATCGGGCGGTTTTTCGCTGAAAATGCATTAAAATGGAAATATAGTTTGAAAAACATTACCTGCTATGTATTTGCTGCGTTTTTATTGCTTTTTAGAGCTTCTGGAGGCCGATCTGGACGATTTTCTGCTTAACGGTCGATGCGACGTCATGTCACGTACTAGAGAGAACTAGTTCTCTCTAGTACGTGACATGACACGCGCGATCAACATAGTTGCGTGGCCCGTGCATCAGAGATGGAAAGTTTCAGACGAAGATCAACGAAGAAGGAGAAATAATTAGTTACATTGGAGAAAGGGGAAGTCGCTAGCTCTAAAAATTTGCGATACCTTCGATAAGTCCGCCGTGAAAAATTTCTTGTGAGTGTTTTTCTTGCGGCCACGTTATAGTTTGCGATTTCCTCGACTTCGTTTATTTATTATTTATTTATTTTTTCTGAAGCTCTCCTCAAAAATGTTCCCGTTGAACGGGCCACGCTACTACGGCGTTCGATGAGGAAAACAACCTCGTGTAAGAAGACATGAGAGTCGCCGGGCTGTTCCTCTTCGCTGATTGGCTAGAAAAATATTTTTCTAGCCAATCAGAGGGCGGGATTTCAAACGCTTCTGGAATTCGTTCGGTAAGAGTAAGTGCCCAGGGGCTCTCCCGCTCTTGTTGTAAACTTTCACCCGTGAAAATCCCGTCGTCCCGACTAGCTGCCCCTGGGTCTCCGAAGATGAAAGTTGATATGCTACCGCGGTTACTTGTGGATCTCAAATTCCAATACTCTTGTTTCTCTGTTCATTTTTGTAGCTCTTTGACTTCCTATTTATCTCCTTCTCTGTAATAAGTCAAGAAAAGAAAACACATACCTTTGTCACAGAGACTTTTGTTCCTGGGCCATCGTAGCTTGATCAAAAATAAAACACAAACAGCGGTAATAAACATTATAAACTTACGCATTTTTATTTAACAAATAAAAAAGCCAAAACCGTGCTTTGTTCTGTGATAAATCACCAAGGAAGTGACGAGAGCACGAAAGAAGTTTAGGGTGAACACGAGCCGCAGGCGAGTGCTTCTCCCCACTTCTTGAGTGTTCTCGTCACTTCCTTGAGTGCTTTATCACAGAACAAAGCACGGGTTTGGCTTTTTTATTTGTTTTATAATAAAGCTTTGCTCACATTTGTAAAGAAACTGGCTTTTAATTGCAAGAAATCAAGTTTTTTTCACAGCTTGCAGGCGCGCGCAAGAAAGGATTTCAGCTTGCCAGCGCGCGCAGAATGGCGTCACGGGCTACTCCGTGCATCTGTACTCTGATAAGGCACGCTGTTTCAACCAATCAGAGCGCGCGTTATATTGAAACTTTATTATAAATAAACTTGACGTCTCGGTTTCGTATGCTAGTCAACATACATTTTCAAAAGTGACCGTTACAACTTTGACAAACCTTTTTGCCCCCGCAGGGTTTTGGCCCAGAGGCCAAAACCCGAGGAGGCATCATAGAACCCCCCGCGTGTATATATATAAGGGATTAAAAAATAGAAAATATATGAAGAAATATACAAGAAATGTATGGTAGTATGCGAGGCGATCCCGATTTGAAGAAACTAGGCGCGCACGGTGGTCTCGGTTAATTTTGCGGCAAATCGCAGTTTCTTGATCAGCAAAAATTTTTCGAGGCTGACAAGTTTTCAAACTGTGACATAAATTCGAACAGAATTATTCTCAGCCTTACGGTTTAATTAAAGCTTTCCTCAAATCTCTCGTGTTACGACCGAAGTCAGAATAGTTTGTTGTAGACGCGGCTGTCATTCAGTAAACATGTTAATTGAAGCGAGGCCGACAAGGCTCGGTTACATTTGAATTTAGCGCATGCTCAACAGGGAAAGTCGAGGCGGCTGGCAGAGGTCCCTTCCTCTTCCCGACTTATCTAGGAAGATCGAAGGTCCTCTGTTCGCAGGGTACCCACCATGCTATTAAAATACAAATATATTGTTGTTATACAGAACATTGAAATAGAATATTGCATGGTTTCAATAGATTTACATTGTCTGATTTATAGATAAATAGATTGTCCATCTTCATAGATTGTCCAAGCTTATTAATTGTTAATTTTTTAAATATTGCAAGCTTGTTGGTTGTTGTTGATGTTTTTTTTTTGCAATTTATCAACTGAATTTTTAAAAATAGATTTCTCCTAAAGCAAACCAACATGCCATTATAATACAATGTGTTGTTATTATACAGAAGGTTGAATAGAATATTGTATAATTGTCAAAGATTTGAAAACGTTGTCTGATTTCAAGATCAATAGATTGTCTAATTTACATAGTTGCTAACTTCACTGAAATAAACAACAAATCAAATTTGAAGCAGTCATGTGTTCAGTATTTATTTAAAACAGAAATATTCACAAAGATTGATTAAAAACGGGGGCAGCTATAGTACAAACTATTCCTAGTATACAATAGTGATAAGGGATCTGGAACCAAGATTAAGAAGACATTCTACCGGAAGAAGACATTCACTGGCCTTTACACCAAATGGGATTCGTTTACTCCGCGCAAGTACAAAATAAATCTCATACGCACTCTCATTTATCGTTGCTACCGAATTTGCTCCTCTGCTTCCTTGCTGCAATCTGCTCTTGGCGATCTTATCCCCAAGGGATAATCACCTACAACATTAACGATGTTCTAAACAGGAACAGAAACAAGCCAAGGAGCCCTGTCTCCACGGTTCCTAAGAAAGATATCATTATTCTGTTACCTTACTTAGGTCTGCAGAGCAACAAAATCTCTCAACGCCTCAAATCATGTGTATACAATTTCTATTCTTTTGTCAACCTCAAGATAATTTTTCAAAATAATTGCCGCATCAAATCTTTCTTTCCATACAAGGACCGCTTGAATCGTTCTCAAAAATCTAAAGTAATTTACAAAGCCAGTTGCTGGGACTGCAATGATTTCTACATCGGTAAAACAAAACGACGACTTCATGATAGAAAAACTGAACACTTCAAGGCCTTCGTTAAAAACTATGACGACCACACGTCTGCCATTGCAGACCATGTCAAAACCACTGGACACAACATCAAGTGGGATCATCTTGACATTTTAGCATCGGGCAAAACTGATTACCACTGCAAAATCAAAGAAAGATCCAAGAACTGAAGCCAGCTTTTAATGTCAACGTCAGCAGTGAGAAGCTGATACTTTATTAATTAGCTGTAGCTTTTTATAGATTCACTGTTAAGATTGTTTTCTTAATCTTGGTTCCAGACCCCTTATCACATACCTTTGTTCTTTACAGAAGACAGTAGAGCATAGCCGTGGTAGAACTACTATAAGGATCCCGTAGGATCTTACCCAGGGGCAGGATTCACAAAGTTGTCTTAAGTCAAGTTGTTTCCTAAGTATTGTTACTTAGCAACAGGCTTTTTTGTTTTTCGACAATACATAGCACACATCTCTTCTTAGGAGGGTTCGCCGGTGAATCCAGCCCCAAGATCCTAAATAACAGTAATCCTAATCAATTTTGATAGGATCCTACAGAGGATCCTTTCAAATCTTTTACGATCCTGCACAAGGATACTTGATAATCTTTGCAAGGACCTTAAGAATCCTTGAGGACTGAAGGAGAAACTTTAGGCAAAATAAGCATAAGTAAAAGTCGTTTCCGCAGTCATTTCTCGGTGTTTTCTAAAAAGGGATATTTGTGTACGCTAACCAGGCGCGTTCCTGGTCATTTTTTACTTGTAAGCCAGGATGCACAAGTTAAAAAAAATGTATTTAATATAGCATAATACAGGGACATCAATTGATACAAGCTTTATGACCGGCAATTCTGGTACTTCCAGTAGGGGAAGCAATCTAGTCTACCGACTTCAACTTGGACCGAGACAACATAAGGAATCTCTAATGTTATTATTAAGTTGTTTTTTTTTTTAACCCTACAGGCGAAATATGACTCCTATAGGCACTTAATAGGAGCTTACCCCCCCTCTGGCTTTAAAACTAATAGGATTATTTCAGTATGACTAACAAATAGTGCGGAGCATTAGTCAAAACAGAACCAACAGTTTCATCTAGAATCTAAATCAAGAATATCACGATGATGTAACATCATCGCGCTTTAGTAAATATACACCCGTTTGAAAAAAAAACGTCAGGTGAAAAGTACAAACCATGGACAATACGGCACGATGAAACTCTGGGAAGATGGCAGGGGCAAGTTTGTCACTGGGTTTCGTTTCTTGATATTCAAAATATTTTCTTTCTAAGATAATTAAAAGAGTAAATTTGTACGTGTCTAAGAATAGAGGCAAGTTTCCACGCTTCCCAGAACTCCTTTGGGTGTATACGGAAAGACATCGCGTTATTGTCATTATTGAGGCTGACTACGAATGCCACATTTAACAATACTTTCAGTCCGCACGCCAGCTTTACACACTTGAACGAATTGCTATGGTTTAGTGCTGTAGCATGAAATAGTTACGAGATGGAAATTTCAAAGTGAAACGTGTATAAACGAGATAATAGTACACTAACTCGATAAAATGCAAGGTCAATGCCAACCTTACGTTTTAGTTATAAATGTCCAAAGTTCGAAACGCCAATCGACGCGGCTTCTTGGCACAAAACTCCTGGAGCCCCCAAATTAAACATTGCACATATTGTTACGCCGGATTTTAGTCATATTCTGCACGTAAGTTTCTGTGGGTGTTTTTGCTGTTAACACCCTTACTGGAACGCGATTTGTACTGTAAACCATAGATATAAAACTAGTTCCCTTTCGTTATCTTCTTAAACTCCCTGATGAAGTCTGTGTGATCAGACGAAACCGGTCGGAGAAAGATTGCCAAGATACGTTGCTGTGTGATGCTCACTTGTTGTCATTTGAAAAAAATTTTAAAAAATCGCAGAATTCTGAGCTTAACAATAAGTGTGAGGAATTACGACAGCTACCACGAATTTTCAATCCCTAGCTTTTTGTTGACTTTGGGACGGACTTCACTTGACATTCTTGACAAAACCTGTTAGAAGTTTTCATAGTGCGATGACCCGCGGGCCTATATAGATTTTTGCGAAATTTCAATAAAAAAGTTGTAAGCCAGCGCTTATCCGGCTTATAGCAGGTAAGCACCTGCTAACAGAGGTCGAGCTGTTCTGATTTTGGTAGCCTGCGTAGCAGGCGTAAACGGGGAGGGAGAAGGGGAGCAAGAACGAGGGAGAAGGGGGACTGGGGGCTAGGGACGAGGGAACGCCTGCTACAAAGACCCCCATTTTTTCATTTCTGCGGCCGCCAGCGGCCGCAAAATTCTGATTGGTTAATTTTTGACAGTACGTCCCACGGGAATGATGTAATTTGACGAGGACGTGCAGTTAGAAGATTTGAACTTGGTTGTAGCAGGCCGGGCCAGGTAGTGAAATTGTCTTGAAACCAGAGCAAGAAACGGCAGTTAGAGCTCTTCTAAAGGGAAGAGATGTTTTAGCGGTTTTGCCAACGGGATACAGTCCTAGAGAGAAGAGATTTTGTCATTTTCCGAGAAGATTTCAAAAAAGCATTGCACCGTTTCACGCGTGAATTTCAAGACGTGTAAATATCCCGTTATCGGAGCGAAGACTCGCCCTTTGAGAACTATAAATCAGAAGAAGAAGCCCTAAGACTAAGAAACGCTCGACATCTTAAACAGTGGAACTCAGAGAACTAAAAGCGAAGAAATTATTCTTTGAGAACAGACGGTTGTTTTAAAGAGAAATCTGCGGTTGCACGAGACATCACTCAAGCTGTTGACTTTGTAGGGAATCCATGGTAAAGTAACTTACATTTTTTATTGTAAATTTGTATTGAAATGTTTTTTTTATTGTCCGATTCTTCATATTATGGCTTTCGCGTAGCTTTTGAAATTTTAAAACGGGCACTTCGGTCAATATAAATGCCGTTCAAAATGTATTGCGGTTCTTCGCTTGCGTGTTTTAAAGTAAGCTTACCTTTCCTAGAAGCGAAAATTGAACATTTGATTTTCAGAAGCAAAGAGGGGTTTATCTTAATAAATCTTTTTATTTAGAAAAGCTTCGTGTCTCTTATTTCGAAAATAAGCGCAATTATAAGTTGTTCTTTGATTGGGAAAAAATGCTCATCCTAACTTTATTTTTTGACGCTTGGTTAAATTCCTGCGTGCAGTCAGTCATGCAGAAAAGCGCGCGCCTGTTTCTGATTGGTGGTTGCATTGACAGTTGACTTAATTGGATTACCTAAAAATCGGTGGGTGGAGATGAAAAAATGGGGGTCTTTGTAGCAGGCGTTCCCTCGTCCCTAGCTCCCAGAACCCCATTTTTCTCCCGCGTTCTCGCTCCCCTTCCCCTTTCCCGTTTACGCCTGCTACGCAGGCTATGATTTTGGCAGAAAACATTACTCGTATTGCGTATCGTGAATTTCTGAGCTCCCAGTGTCGGCTTTTCGAAACCCCATTTCGCACTCCAAACGACAAACACAAACCCTGAAGGTTTTGTTGACAATTTGATGACTTCTTTTGCTTTGATGTAATATAAAAAGATTGTAAAGTTAGATTCAGCTAAAATATTTAAAAAAAAACGGCATTCCTCTAACCATGATCGGAAATGGTTTATCACACATCGCCGACTCGAAAACAGTGTCTGTGATTTCATAAACGTAGCTACACCCTTCCAGTCTGATGTTTCAAATGTATCATCTTAGCTAACGTCGCATTAATTTCAAATACCATGCCAAAGTCGGGTCCATACTGAATGAAAAGAACATCACACGTTAGCTCAAAGAGATTAATTTTATGTTTTCTTGGGAACATCAATATCTTACTCGTTCTCTGCATCAGTGTCTTATTGTTCTTTCCACTCAAACATAAAATTCATATGTTCTCGCCACCGTGTAATGTCCTCTCATGTAATACCATGTAATCTCACGTAATCTCTTTGTTTGGTCTATTGGTAGGTTTTAAAATGCGTTTCTAAACACGGCAAGACAATAAATGCGAAGACTTACATAACTAAAACACTTTTAGCTGTATACATCACGAGACAGAGAGAACCGGAAGTTTAAAAATTCGCCAGGTCTGGTTGCTATGGAGTGACGTCATGGTATTCGGCTTGCGGGGGCTCTTTTGACAATTCTAAAGAGGTTAGATTTCATAATAATTTTGACCAGGGCGGGAAAATTCGATTACTCAATCCTTTACTCTTTTCCTTCTGCAAATGGCTGCTTTCGATAATTGGCGGGTTGGAATTTCCACAAGCGCTTCATCCAGCTGCTAAATTAGATCTGTGAAATGTGGCGTTTCAGTGTAGCCCGTTCACTGACAAGTTTTTTTGAACGAAGTGGCCACAAGTATCAGCTCCCAGACGTGGTGGGCTTTCTGGTCTTTCTGATCGGAGAGTTAACAAAGAAGAGTTGTTTCTTATTCGGTTTCGTTTCAGCCATTCTGCGTTGCAAATCTAAAGCAAGCAAACGTGATGACGGCGAAGATTACCTACAAACAACGCGGCACGGACTAAAGATCAATACAGCAAAACGTCTTTAGGTATGCAGCGAATCGACCGTAACATGTAGCTGGTAGTCTAGCGAAATAACTGCACACCGAGGTAAGTTATTCCTTCGATCGTTTTCTTTAGATAAGATAAAAGCTCCGTCCGTTCGCTAGAAGTCTCTCCTTTCAGGGATAATAGAGCGAAAACAACACACCGGCAGCGAGCGCGAAAATCGCCTGCCACGTGAAAACGTGGCTCACGTGTGATGAACAGCTGGTGTACGCGAGCGGCACGTTTTTGGTTATTTTTTAAGGAAAGGAAACTCTTTCACAAATGTGGTGGTCAAAGGGGTCCTTAACAGAATAAATAAACTAAACATTTATGAACACTTAGGTAAGAAAATAAAGTGAGTAAACAAGAAGCCCTATTATATTGTACACCAAAAATATAAATATAATTGAGTTTCCACGCGTATTTGATTATCTTTTCTGGTGCACCCAGGTTGGAGTCCTGGCTTCACCGTATCCCTGAGCGCTTTTGGGATATGCAACATAATAAACATTTTGCGACACAAAATTTTAGGCAAACGTTGTAATATTTTATCTGGTTCAGCCAGGTTGGAGTCCTGGCATCAGGAGTCCATACGCAATACGAGTAATGTTTTCTGATTTTGGCAGAAAACATTACTCGTTTTGCGTATCCCGAATTTGTGAGCTCCCAGTGTCGGCTTTTCGAGACCCCATTTCGCACTCCAAACGACAAGCACAAACCCTGAAGGTTTTGTTGACAATTTGATGACTTCTTTTGCTTTGATGTAATATAAAAAGATTGTAAAGTTAGATTCGGCTAAAATATTTAAAAAAACGGCATTCCTCTAACCATGATCGGAAATGTTTTATCACACATCGCCGACTCGAAAACAGTGTCTGTGATTTTATAAACGTAGCTACACCCTTCCAGTCTGATGTTTCAAATGTACCATCTTAGCTAACGCCGCATTAATTTCAAATACCATGCCAAAGTCGGGTCCATACTGAATGAAAAGAACATCACACGTTAGCTCAAAGAGATTAATTTTATGTATTCTTGGGAACATCAATATCTTACTCGTTCTCTGGAAAGAACAATATCTCTTGCATCAGTGACATATTGTTCTTTCCACTCAAACATAAAATTCATATGTTTTCGCCACCGTGTAATATCCTCTCATGTAATACCATGTAATCTCACGTAATCTCTTTGTTTGGTCTATTGGTAGGTTTTAAAATGCGTTTCTAAACACGGCAAGACAATAAATGCGAAGACTTACATAACTAAAACACTTTTAGCTGTATACATCACGAGACAGAGAGAACCGGAAGTTTAAAAATTCGCCAGGTCTGGTTGCTATGGAGTGACGTCATGGTATTCGGCTTTCGGGGGCTCTTTTGACAATTCTAAAGAGGTTAGATTTCATAATAATTTTGACCAGGGCGGGAAAATTCGATTACTCAATCCTTTACTCTTTTCCTTCTGCAAATGGCTGCTTTCATTAATTGCCGGATTGGAATTTCCACAAGCGCTTCATCCAGCTGCTAAATTAGATCTGTGAAATGTGGCGTTTCAGTGTAGCCCGTTCACTGACAAGTTTTTTTGAACGAAGTGGCCACAAGTATCAGCTCCCAGACGTGGTGGGCTTTCTGGTCTTTCTGATCGGAGAGTTAACAAAGAAGAGTTGTTTCTTATTCGGTGTCGTTTCAGCCATTCTGCGTTGCAAATCTAAAGCAAGCAAACGTGATGACGGCGAAGATTACCTACAAACAACGCGGCACGGACTAAAGATCAATACAGCAAAACGTCTTCACGTATGCAGCGAATCGACCGTAACATGTAGCTGGTAGTCTAGCGAAATAACTGCACACCGAGGTAAGTTATTCCTTCGATCGTTTTCTTTAGATAAGATAAAAGCTCCGTCCGTTCGCTAGAAGTCTCTCCTGTCAGGGATAATAGAGCGAAAACAACACACCGGCAGCGAGCGCGAAAATCGCCTGCCACGTGAAAACGTGGCTCACGTGTGATGAACAGCTGGTGTACGCGAGCGGCACGTTTTTGGTTATTTTTTAAGGAAAGGAAACTCTTTCACAAATGTGGTGGTCAAAGGGGTCCTTAACAGAATAAATAAACTAAACATTTATGAACACTTAGGTAAGAAAATAAAGTGAGTAAACAAGAAGCCCTATTATATTGTACACCAAAAATATAAATATAATTGAGTTTCCACGCGTATTTGATTATCTTTTCTGGTGCACCCAGGTTGGAGTCCTGGCTTCACCGTATCCCTGAGCGCTTCTGGGCTATGCAACATAATAAACATTTTGCGACACAAAATTTCAGGCAAACGTTTTAATATCTTATCTGGTTCAGCCAGGTTGGAGTCCTGGCATCACTGTATGCCTGAGAGTTTCTGGGATATGCAACATAATAAACATTTTGCGACACAAAATTTCAGGCAAACGTTGTAATATCTTATCTGGTTCACCCAGGTTGGAGTCCTGGCATCACTGTGTGCTTAGGCACTTCTAGGATTTGCAGCATTCAGTCAAAATTTTAGGCAAATGTTGTATATCTTTCTGTTCCAGCCAGGTTGGACTCCTGGCATCATTATATGCCTGAGCGCTTCTGGGATATGCAACATAATAAAGATTTGGCGACACAAAATTTTAGGCAAACGTTTTAATATCTTATCTGGTTCAGCCAGGTTGGAGTCCTGGCATCATTGTATGCCTGAGCGCTTCTGAGATCTGCAACATAGTAAACAGTTTGCGACACAAAATCTTAGGCAAACGTTGTAATATCGAGTGTAGTATCCGGATTCTACACCAGTGTAGTTCTGGACTCCATGATCCACTGGATTCCGGATTCCGGATTCTGTAACATGGGGCGATTCAACGATTTGCAGGACCATGCTCTCGTGGACTATTTACAGGCTAGTGTAATGCTTGAATATAATAAGCGATGATAAGATCATTAGGCTCATCCTTAGTTTGACTTTTTGACGAATCTTAATTGATGTTATAGGTAAAAAAAAGATGAGCATTTAGCTGATTCTGAAGAATAACTGTAGATGATTTGCAAGACATGTAACGACACATTGTTGGAACATTTTTTTAAAAAACTAACCTGCAGTCACTAGATAAGGGTTTGTTTCTTGTTTTGTCTTTATTCGCCCTGTTCTGTCTTTATTTTGCTGAAAAACCAAGTGCCCGGAGTGCATAATTTTGATGGTAGGAAACATAATTTAGAGAACCTAGCATAATTTCGGCAAAAATTCTGAGCACTGCTAGAAGCATAATATGCCACTAAAACGAGCACAATCGACAAACCCTAGCGCTTACCGCGGTAAGTAGCGATAATTTATCCACAGAAAAGGCAAGCTGTAGTTCTATCCTCCATGTAGTCCGATTTTGTTGGCATATCTTAAAGTAAAAAGCTGTTTTAAATCACTAATTTCCCCGCTGCAAGCCCAACAAATTTGCAAGCGACAGAGCGATGTTAAACTCTAGGCAAGTTATTAAGCTGGAAAGCAACGAAACCACTAGTACGAGCAAGTTGTCCGCCATATTGGATCTCTCTCTTCAAAGGGGACTGTATTTCAGTTCACGTGATGTGAATGTCATCAGCGTTTTCAAAAGCCTCCGTTTTCACCTTCCACGCTGAAAGCGATGCGTATTGGAAACAATGCGTTTTCAAATGTCTCCACTTTGGAGAGTGCTTCCAAATGTTTGCGATTTCGATGAAAATGATAGCGTTTTCGGATCGTTTTAGCGTGGACACAAGGACAAACGTATCGAAATGTATGCGTTTTCAAACGAAAACGCATCAGTGTGGACGGAGCCTCAGTTGAAAAATAACAATAATTATGAAGGCGCCGGATACACCGTGCAACATTGCGCGCAACATTACAAAGTTGCACCGTGTATCCACCCCTGAAATTGTTGCGCGCAACGTTGCGTGCAACTGTTGCAGGAGTAGAATCCGCTCTTACTTCTGCAACACCACGCGCAACGGTTTCACCTTGTGTCCATCTGCAACATTGTGTGCAACTTCATGACGCAATGTTGCGCGCAACGATGCATCGTTTGTCCGCTCCTTAATAAAGTTTCGATATAACGCGCGCTCTGATTGGTTGAAACTTAACAAATTTCCTCCAGTTTTCCGTGGTCTGGACTGGCCTGTTATTTCTCACGATTTTCGTCATCTAGCCGTCAAAGTGTTGTGGACTCCCGAGGGAGTCCGCAACTTATTTTCACGGCTAGATGACGAAAATCGTGGGAAATAAGAGGCCAGGCCATACCACGGAAAACTGGAGGAAATTTGTTTTTTACCATAGGAAAAATAGAAATTAAGCAATTAGCGTTCTTACAATTATTTATAATTTCTTTCATCGTCGCGTCGATCACTAAAATTTTACTGAATGATAGGTTTCCGATCCTTCCACTCCGAAATATCAAGACAATACAAAAAATAAAACTCAGTAAAACGGGACAGAAGCGTTTAATAAGAACTGTCACACATTCATTGCCAGCCGGTCAGTACGAAAATCAAGAAGCAATATAAATCTAAACAAGTACTGAACAAACTCCCAAGAAGGAAGGAACGGCGACATTTTTTTCGGCTAAACCACGCAAAACTGACACTGGTCTACCTGCACTCGTTGTAGCTCTGTGTTCCAAAAGCTCCAAACGTTCAGATACAATCGGATGTCGTGTAAAAGGCTAGAATAGAATTGCTTTTCCAGTTGGTTGAGTGTTGTTTTTACCATTCTGTCCGCAACCTCTAAACTAAGAACAACTGCGTTTTGTGCTTTACGTTTAACAAGCTATGATGGTGAATTCTGACGTTCCTCACAACAGTAATCTTGTTTCTGAGCTGCCTAGAAATTACCTGTTCAAGTTCAAATTCTGTCTTCAGTTCGATCAAACAGGCACATGATGGCACCGTTGTGCAAACTTGTTCGGTTCAACTCCAGCAGCTGGTATGGTGAAAATTGTACAGCCTCAATCTGCTTTGAACGATAATTACAGCAATGTTTCAAGAAAGATCAAACACGTACAACCTTTCAGAGCCAATAATTAGAGGAAGTTTTCCGAAAAACTTGTGCCACTTCGTTCACTTCGGAGCAGTTTCATTGATTCACTCAGCTTTGGAAATAAACGCTGCAACACTTCACAAGGTTTTGGCGCCTTTTTCGCTCAGCCATATGACCGATTCTTGTTCCCCTGTCATCTCTTTTCTCATTTTTTCTTTCTTTCATTTATTTTTTCTTTCATAATTTTATAGCAATTACGTAATAGTGGTTGAGTTTTCATTAAAATTCACAATTTTACTACAGAAAAACGTTTTCTTTACGTTGTGAGAGGCTACAATAAATCGATCACAATCATTCGCGACAAGCATTCATGACGCGAGCCGTGGTGTGGACTCTCGTCTCCCAGGCGGCTCTCGACCAATCAGTAAACGAGAAACTGATAAGATGAGGTAAAAAGCGTGCTTTATCAGAGTACAGATGCACGGAGTAACCCGTGACGCCATTCTACGCGCGCTGGGAAGCTGAAAACCTTTCTTGCGCGAGCTTGCAAGCTATGAATAAAACTTGTTTTCTTGCAAATTAAAGCCAATTTCTTTACAAATGTGAGTAAAGCTATATTATAAAACAAATAAAAAAGCCAAAACAGTGCTTTGTTCTGTGATAAAGCATGCAAGGAAGTGACGAGAGCACTCAAGAAGTAGGGAGAAGCACTCGCTTGCGCCTCGTGTTCCGTGACCCCACACTTCTTTCGTGCTCTCGTCACTTCCTTGCGTGCTTTATCCCAGAACAAAGCACGGTTTTGGCTTTATTATTTGTCAAACAAAAGCTACGGTTTCAACAACAGTTATATTGGAACGCACTTCACTAATCTTTGATTACTACTAGTTGATTATTTTTGGATAAACACGAATGGTATATGCAAAGTCGTCTCACATTTGACTTCACATTTGGTGCGCGTCAAAGGTAAAGTAAAAGTTCTTGTTCATTTGATCTCACATTTGGGAACCATCAAAGGTGTGTGTAAAGCCGTTTCACATTTGGTTTAAGAACCTGTGAAATGCACGGATGACTTACAGCAAGGAGCCCTAAAGTGTGACCACTTTTAATTAATTCGCATTTTTTGGTGCAGATTATCCAATCAGAAGCCGAGGATAGCTTCAAGAAAATTAACTCAAACCGCAAAGCGATCTTGCGGGGAAGACGAATTTGGTTTTTCATGGATACCCGTTTTTGAGGCTTTTACTTGTCAACTTTGGAGTTTTTCGCCTTGAAATCCTACGCTAGACAAATTTCGTAACTCCGAAATGCGAGATATTGACCGCGAAGCAGGGAAATTGATACATCCACCCAACAGCTGTGTTTTTTGTTTGGGTATTCTCAGTCGATCGACCTGGCCAGGCAACCCTAGCTAGTATAAAGTCCTTGATGCAAGTCCTAAATTTCTATTTCTAATGCATTTTTGCTTACTTTCGCTCGTAAATATCACGAAGTTACTGTGTATGTTTTTTACTGTCGGCATTTTGGGTTGACGTCTTTCCGTTAGTTAAATAGCGCGTCGAAATATAAACAATGATTCAAACTTTATCGGAAAGGCTGGTATTACCGCTGAGCGACTAGTTTTATGGCTTGATTTCCGACAAAATAACTGTCAACTGAATAAACTATAACCTTCGCTCTTATGAAAACCCAGGATTGTCATAATTCAATCATCTGATGCAGTTTGGCTGCTGAGCTTCACGATGTCGTGATGTAAATCACGGCCATGCAAGGTCACGACGATGTAAACAGCGGAGAAGTCAGTCAAACGGCGAATTTGTTATGCAGGCAAAACTATTCATCTCAGGACGAGCTAAAAAGAATGCCACTGGAGGACCCGAGAATATGAGGTTATAAGTTTGTAATTTCTGGAGGGCTAATAAAGTTTCCGATACTTGCATTGTAACTCACAGCATTATTTTGATCTTGACATACGAACATTTTGCACACTATATAAATAAAGTTGTTGCGTGATCTGTTATTGCTAGCACGATTTATTTGCATCGCATGCAGTTACCAGCGTTGAACTATGTGCTGAGCTGTTTCGACGTAGTCTATCATAGGAGAATTTTTATGGTAAAGTTGCAGGCATACTGCAGAAAGATCCTAACATGCAGCAACAGCTAAGTGAATTGACGACTTTTATCAACGCGCAAAACTCCGTCGCCATCGCGAGATAGGCTAACCTCAGGAAAGTTACTAGGCTGCTGTGCAAGTATAATATTTGTCAAGAATATAAATATTTTCTAGTCAGTTTTGGCGTTGAAATTAGACGCTAAAATAACTTCTCCGAAATGCGAAATTCTACGGTATCTAATCGAAATAAATGCACTTGCCAGTCGAGCGGCAGTTCCTTGAGTGACTTTTCGCGCTTCTTTGTTTACATCGTGAAACTCGACAAGGTAAGGTAAGGTAACTTTATTTAAACACGATATTTCCTTCAGGTATACATTTACATTAAAGTATAGAAAAAACTAACTTCCTAACTAATCTGAAAACTAAGATAAAAGAAACTAAAATAATAAAGATGAAAAGAAAACACCTGCTTTTCAAGGAGGCCGTGTGTAAAAACAGAATATCAGGCCCGGCCAGGGGTTTTGGGTATACGGTATCTAGGGCGTTTTTTACCAAGGTATTCGGTATTTTGTGCCAAAATTTTCAGGTATAGGGTATTCTGTATTGCAATAATTTTAGGTATTTGTTATCAACGTTTTTGCACTTTTAAGGTATATTGGTGTCCCAGGGGGAAGAAATGAGGTATATTGGTATCTCACTACCCCCCTGGCCGGGCCTGGAATATCGCTAGTTAAATTATTTGTCAATCGAAATTTATGTCTCTTAATTTTCCAGATGCCTCGCATCAGATGCCTCGTTAAATTATGACCACCTGACTGGGTTTTCACAGGGACAATTATTTCTCAGAAATCAAGCGATAAAAACTGTTCGCTGAGATGTACAGCAGCCTTTCCGAAAAAGTTTGAACCACTGTTTATATTTCGACGCGCTATAACAAGTCAATCGCTACATCTTCGCTAACTGAAAGACGTGAAGCCAGAACGCTGACAGTAACCTCGTGGTATTTACAAGTAAAAGTAAGCAAAAATGCATTTATGCTGGCGGTAGAAATTACTTACACTTCGAGCTTTTAGCCTTTATACAGTGAGCTACACTTGCTCGGCGGCCCGTTCGACTGAGAACAGTTACAATTTTACCGCCAAAAAAACACGTTATCGATTTCTCCAATTTTCGCATTTCAATTTGCAAAACTTGTCTGCTGAAAGTTTTCAAAGCCAAAAACTCCAACGTTGACGAGTAAAAGCCTCAAAAAACAGGCATCCATCCACCAAAGAGCAACTTCACCTTCGCCGCAAGATCTCTTTGCGGTTTGAGTTAATTTTCTTGAAGCTATTCTCGGCTTCTGATTGGAAAAATCTGCACGAAAGAATGCAATAAATTAAAAGTGGTCACACTTTTGGGCTCCTTGCTGTAAAACAAAAGAAACCGTTTCCTTTGTTTTACGTCGTCCATGCATTCGGCAAACTATTTGAAACAACAGTGTACAGCAACGCTACATAATAGTTTACATAGCCTGCGTAGCAAGCGTTTCCGTAAGGTTTTCCGCACGTTCGAGGCATTTTTTGTTTTTTAGCCGCGCGAAAATTGGGCGAGCGCAAAAAAGTGCGTGACGGGGGAAGGGAAGGGAGAGAAGGAAACGGTTTCCTTCTCTCCTTTCCCCTCCCCCTCCACGCACTTTTTTGCGCCCGCCCCAACTTTCCCGCGGCCAAAAAAGGGAAAAGTGCATCGAACGTGCGGAAAGCCTTACCGAAACGCTTGCTACGCAGGCTATAGTTTACAAACAAATAAAAGTTCGCTAAAAGCTAGACGCTCCCCCTTCTTCAGTGGTTTGAAAGCAACTCAACTGTTTCAGAGCATATTTTAACAAAACTTTTATGTTCATACGATTTATAGCGCTCCATTTGATAAGGTACTGCCGCTTTTATCACACGACCCCCCATGGCGCGGCTTGGACCTTGTGGCATTATTATTCACTTTAATTGTTCTGAGGCTGTTATGACTTTGTAGGATGATAATTTTTGCGTGACGCTGGCCTCGAAGACAAGTTAACAAAAAATTTCAGTTTGAAGCGCGTCAAATGTGTATGTAGTTTTCCGCTTTTATCACGCGACTCCACAGGCCGTTGGTTGGACCTTATGGTATTATTAATCAGTGTTATTGCTTTAATTGAGTCTTTTGTGACTTTGCAGGTTTACGATTTTTGCGTGCCGCCACCCTCTACGACAAAGTAAGAACAAATTCCAATTTCCAAAATACAAAGTCTGCGTCTTGAAGGTTTATGAACTAAACGAACATAAAGTATCCAACATTCGACAGCCACCTTGCCTGAATCATCGATGGGCTTCAACTTATTTACATAAATTTCTGATACTACCGCCATCTTCAATTCAAGAAATGGAACAAGGTATACGAAGCATACCTACAAACGACGGCTTCTCACATCCTGAGCCATATCTTGGCCAATTTCTTATTTCACCATCACTGTTACAACTTCTGCGTTGATTGTCAACAGCAAGGGCTGAAAGACAAGTACTTTTGCAGACGCTCAACAATTTGACTGACAAATGTTCAAGTCACGGGGAACATGATCAAGGTATAGTAACCATGCTGTGTTTTTTTGAAGCTATACTAAAATCATGTCTCTTTCACGCCTTTAAAAAAATCGTATCTCCCCAACTGTTCTGGAACTATAGACATACAGATCGCAATTGTCTGACTCGATTAATTCGAGCTTCTTGTTTTAACAGTCGATCACTGCACATGAAAAGCTAGAGGCGAAATTAACACGGCTGTTCAACCTCGGCTAAGACACTTGGAGCAAACTTCGTTGCGTTGCAGCGAAGCTTGAACATTTTGGAACTACAGTAGATAAGAATAAACTGAGTATACATCTGTTTATACACAAACTGTAAAAATAAATCGTAAAATTAAGAAAAAAATGCTCAAATTGTTAACAGAGAAATTGAGTGGAATTTTGACCTTTCCTTCATCGTTTCCGAACTCGTTCATAGCTTGTTTACCAGAATTTCTTTCAGCTTACAGAGAGTGCTCATTAATAAATAATGTTGTTTATGCAAGACCATTTCCTTTAAAGAAATGATCTTGCCAGAAGCCTACGGCATTGATACCATTTTGAACCAGTTTATATAATACGTATTTATATCACTAAGAACGCATCTTCTAACTTCCTCGTTCCTACTCATGAATTAAAGCTTTATATCTTGGACGTTTGGAAGCCGATTCAGTCGAAACTTAGCAGTAGCTTGGAGAATGGTGGAAATGCAACAACATTAATTTTTATTTGATAAATCGTGCTTTTCTTCTCGAGAAGAACACAGCGCTTCTTGATTTTTTTAAAACGCTCTTTGATCTTTTGTGTCCACTACAGAAGCCGATTTTGTAATTTCAAGTTTCACTGAAAGTTATACGCTTTTAAATGAGTAAAGTTGTCGTTGTTAAAAATTTGCATCCTTTCGATGGAAATTAAAACCTAGCATTCATAGTGCGTGTAATTTTGATTACAAACTACTGTTTTGAAGCCAGCTGATGGACTTCCATCACAAATGGCAACGAGAATTAAGTTCAACTGTGGGCGAAATTTTTAAAATGGATTTTTTTTCTTTAAAACGCAGTCTGGCTAAATTCACGTGGGAGGATTTTGAAAACAAACCACTGGATAATTTTCAAACAAGTTCAGGGAAAACGCTTATTTGGGGATTGAGCAGGTTTTTGAGCATTTTAGAGTGTCTGTAGAGCTAGTAAACGTTCTTTAACGGTTTTGCAAGCATCGATCAATACTTCTCCCAGAAATTCGGGTTCGTGGCTCGTTTTGTCAAAGAGCACCAGGAATGGGAAATTGCAAGAAAATTTCAGGACTGAATTTTGGTGGCCTTAGTACTTCTGCATTTCTGCTCCATCCATCTTATTTATTTATTATTATTATTTTTTAATCTGGTTGGTGAATGAATTACGTCAGTATGACCTGAATCGAAAAAAATTCATAAAAATATAACAGTAAAAGCTTCTGCTGGGCGCGTTTTTGTTAACAAAGTGGGGCCACTTTAGTTCTAATATCACTAAAATATTTTTCTTCAGTGAAATCGAATTCCATCGTTTTTTGTTTAAGGTATCAGAAAGCGGAAAAATTGCCATTTTTCATAATTTGACTTTTTTAAATAGTTAGATAAATTTCCATACGATCTTTCATTTAAAAAAAACTGCATTAAAAAATGTTATATCTGCCGATAGTAATTGCGCGCAAAAGATTTTTTGCATGTTAATTACTTAATTGAGCGTTGACAGGTTCTGTCATATGGAAGATTAGCGGGGCAAGAAGTCACGTGACATCAAAGCACACATGCGAAGTTGACACGCGATCGATGGCTTTGGTGATGCCTGGCAAAAGAAAGAGATCTTGCCCGTTTTCTTCGTCAAAACGGAGGCGAAAGAAAACTAAGAAAAGTTTCAACCAAGAATGTGCAGCCATTTTAGCTGCAAGCGACAGAGGGTCGTATTACAACCAGCAGGAATGGCTCGAAGAAGTGGAAGAACATGTAAACAATAGAGAAGTGAGCGAGCAGACGGTCGACCAGAGGAGCGCGAGCCGCGCAAAAATACAGCTAATGAATCCGTGGAGGTTTTCCGCGTTTTATCTCGTCTCCCACGCTCATTTCCAGTGAAGAAGCAAAATGACTCCCATCGTAACTAAAAGAAAGTAAATCATTATTAGGGACTGAATAAATTAGTAGCCGCCAGCACGTGGCACGCTTTGCAATCCGGCGGACCATGATTGTTTATATTAACTAGTCTTTCGTAGAATAAAAGAATCACCGGTGAAAAATCTTTTCTTCCTTACCCAGCTAATGTCATTTCTTCTAGCATCTTTTCCTTTGCATCGACATCGGAAGTCAAACTCTCGATAACGGCGCCCGCTCGCTCATCTGCCGCGTTTGTTCTTGTTCGCTTGGACGTTCTCGGCGGCTTTCTGCGGGCCTTGGGCATCGTTAATTGACCTGGTCAGAATTTCGAAGATTAGTCACGATTGTACGTGAACTCCTACGTCGAAATTTGAACGCCGTTATGGTAAATCAAACGATAATTTTGCGTTTACTAACCTGATAGTTGTGGCTTCACACGTGCAGAAAGCGGTGTATTCAGGAGAATTAGTATGTATTACTTGCCGCCTTCGCGGCAGTTTGTGCCTGTTCCATGTTAATTGTCATTGTCCCATTGTTAGAGAAAATTGATTCCTCTGCGGTGTCTCGGGAGGTGTTATAATCCCGAGTATAATCTCATTACTCTTGGACGCAGCCGAAATTATATTTTCCCTGTTTTTCGAAAGTAAAAAATAGGCGAGTTGATTGTGCATTTTGAATTCCAAGTCAGCAGCCCCTGGACCAAATTGGCTGAAATTTGGAGAGACTGTTGTCAGATAATTTTCCCACAATACCGTGTCGGCGAATTCTTTTTATTCCTCTCATTAAAAAGTTATGACTGTTTTTCCGCAGGCAGCTCTATTTTTTCTCTTTTCTAACTTTATCTTGTAGTAAAAAAATAACAAACGCACGTGCCAAAAATCTGAGACACGGTTTTGGAGGTCAATGTGTGAAGAAACGAATGCCATGTTAATCGTTTTCTCCCAGCTAATTTTAGCGGGCGTATAACTTGATTTATGCAGACATGCAGTTTTGTAGACATATTCACATTTTTGAAACAAGGTGAATTTTAACCGTTTAAAATAGAATTTGTTATAATCTGTAATTATTAAGCTTTCAAAAAATGTATGGTTTCTAGGGGTTTTTGTTAAAATAACGAGCGCTAAAGCGGACCCCGCGAGGACAGTAAAATGGGTTCTACTGATACCTTAAGGATAGCTGCAAGTTTTTGCAAAGTTTTAGACCCATCACTTTAAAGGCAAAAAAGTTGTGACCCAACGTTTGTCATTGTCGAGAGTCACGGCCTTCAAATTACAGGGGAGCCACTTTAAGATAAGGCCACGAGAATTCACTGAGTCACCGCAATTTATATCCCAAAACAAAAGGATCCCGTCCCGAAAGATCAAGTCTATGATGCTTTTTAGTAAATTCTCAGTCAAGATTGTGACAAAAGCTACATTGGGAAAACGAAGCCCAAATTTGCTTCTATATTAAAAGAAAGCAGTGGATAAGAAGCAACCACAGAAGTCAGCGCTTAAAAAACGTTCGGACCATTCCGTTTCATGGGAATCATCTGACGATCTTACCCACTAGAGGAAATCGCCGTAACGGAAGCCTTTCTCTGCCAACAGAGATGAAAACCGGACTCACTAAACGGCTGGAAATCGAGCCTAACGCCTTTTAGAATCTCGGAAGAATAAAATTCACATGAACCCGCTCAGCCGGAATGATGGCTTTCATTTGCCACCTAATTAATTTTAAAGGAAAATATTAGTTTGAAGTTTGCTTTCTTCGGCTATGTTAACGTACTTTTTGTGAAATTTTTATCCCTTCCCCTGAAGAAGGCTTTTTGTTGTTCCATGCAGTGGCGTCCAATATATATTTTGACTCTGTAAGAATTGTACGAAATCAATTCTCTTTGAACATAGTGGGAGGAATTTGCATTTACTCAGTAGAAAAAATGTTTCGGTTCCTTTCATTTCAATAGCCTTTGCGTCACATTGGTGCACCGAAATTAGGGAAAGAAAGAGTCTCCTCAGCTTTCTGATCTTTCTCGACCCTTCCCCTGGGTTGTTGTCAGTTGATATATTTTCATAGGGAAATAGAAAATGATTTAAAGCAATCGAACATTGTCAGATGTGAAATAAATCTTAAAATAACAAAGTTGCGTGACATATGTTATTTTTCAGGCGGACATATTCAGTTACATGACCGCTTGTATGTACTCATCGAAAGTTTCACATGTAAATACAGAATTAAACTGAAATGTTGCAAGTACCGTTGAACTCTTTACCTTTGATAACCTCCAAAAATATTCGCGCAATGGTCCTCTCAACCTCTATTAGATCGCGGCTTCGTTGATAAACGTCGATTTCCGAAATAAGCAGACAACGCGATTTCTTAAATTTAAAAGTGGCAGCATGGACATTACACAAAACTTCGAGAGTGACTCGCCAAGGCACTTTTCGAGAGAGAAATGATTTAAGTATCAAGTAGATTTAAATAGCGTGTTTCTTTCACGGACATATAAATTTGAATGTTGTATGCCGAGTGGTTCTTCATCGAAGGCGAGAAGGTTAGAATGCCAACTGAACGGCGAACTGCAGGTTGACATATGTACCAAGGAGTCGTGCATACTTCTCTAAGACTTCGATCAAGGATTTACAATAACTCCTTGGACGAAAGGTTGCTTTTTCGAGCCTGGAACTTCCCTCGTTCGAAGCAAGCTTCTTCGCAACAAAGACGCCTTTGGATGTGAAAGCGAGGTCATTTGGTTCCATGAAAGCGAGTCAAAGTATACACCAGTTCCCGGCCGACGTTATGCCCCTGTAAACATCTTCGGGGGGGCTAAATTGGTGTCCGTCCATCCATCCATCCACTACAGAGAAAATCTTGATTTCACTCCGGCCGGGATTAGGGTTGCGTTCTCCTATCGTCGAAGGCAATAATATGAATATGAATATGAATATGAATATGAATATGAATATGAATATGAATAAAGGTGTTGACTTCTTAGGAAACTGTGGTGCTTCGTCGGTAGGGAAGTGAGGCACAAAAATTTGGATTTATCAACTGAGCTGATAAGGTCAATTGGCCATCGTAAAGAAATTCAAAAACCCTATCCAAGGGCTAACGCTCAAAACGCCCACACTCCCATGCCATGTGCAACCGCTTTTATAATATGGAAATTGCTAGGAAACCACAAAAGTCAAATGACGTCTATCAATGCGGAAAACAAAAGAATTGTGTGCTTTACGGTCTAAGTAAGCAGAATATACATGTATCAGATACCACAGAACTATGTTAACGGATGTTGTTTTCACAACGGTTGTATCTTTCATAGTTCAACGCTTAATAACGCCGATAAAAGACCATTTGAAAAAGGTTTTAACAAATACTGAACGACTGTTGCAGGAAACTCAGGTTGAAACAGTTTGCCGGACGGTAGGGGCGTTATTTCAGCCACAGCAAACCAGTGACGGGATTGAACACAGTGCATGCACACAGTCCGACTACCCGTGACTAAGTGGCAGCCATGGAGAGCTGTTTTGTTCGAAGAATGGTATGGATTCCACACTGACTTCCGTTACCTTGGAGACGAATACTGCAATGACAAGAGGTGACCAAGCTAAGGTTCCTGGACAATTTTTAAAAGTACCATAAGCTTGAGTTCATTCTTAAGTGACAGTGCCAGTTGTGCTTTTAGTCGCCGGTTTTCACTTGAGTGTCGTAAAACCAATGCAATCACTCTGACCAATCAAAACACACACAAACAACGCTGTGAACCTAATCAGAACTCTGAGCAAATATATGTAAAAAGATTCAAGTGCTGGAAAACAATTGGTTTAAGTTTTGTATGTAATTGGTTGAGAACGTGGCGCAAGTTCTTTCAACCAATATCAGAGAGGAGTAAAACGAACAATATTCTTGACACTCATTTGAAAACCGCCCTAATATAAGGTGATTGTTGATTTTACATTCTAAAGTATTTAATTATGGGTGTGTTTTATTAACATATTTAACAATTATTTCACGAGTACGCGTTGGGTATGAAGTGACAACCAACAGTAACCAATGAGGCGTGTAGCAACTCTCACCGGTTATCTAACAAGCGCGAGTGAAATAATTGTTTTATTAGATTCTCAACTTCGGTAATCGCTGCTGAGTTTTTTTAAAAATTTTTGTACAAACATTTTGCATCGCGACGAAACCTTTTGAACACCGACATGGCGTCCAATTTCCTTATAAGGCAAACAACAGCCTTATTCGCTGATAACCTGTGTGCGATCAACCAATCAGAAAGCTGGAAATTCAATAACCAGGGTTGAGAATTAAATATCAATTCCTATAAACGGTTGAATCTAGCTCGTTACCTAGTATATGTGGCCTAGAGGTTAGAGGTCATTTGTGCATTTTCTTTGATATGCAAAGTTTCCCATCGTGCTCCTGAAGGTAAGGTCAACTGGATATCGCCGCCAATGAGGGTAGCATTAGCAACACAAGACACACCTATAAGAAACCGTGGTTTACGACTGTATATATTGATTTTTTCGTACAGCTGGAGATCAGTCCGAAAGCAAAAACCAATAGTTTACTTGAATTGTAGCCAGGTGAGAGCGCGGTATAGATTGGGTGAGCTAAATCAACAATGTGAGATTGGATCGAGTATTTATGTATATTTTTTGTACCCCGCCGTCAGGACGGGCTCTGGTAATACCCATTTTTTTTCATTATTCATTGTTACCCCGCCGTCAGGACGGGGTCTAGTAATACCCGTTTTTTTTTTTTTTTTACACCGCCGTCAGCACGGGGTCTAGTAATACCCATTTTTTTTCCGTGGTTTTTTTTTTTTGGTGGTCACTTGCCCCAGACCTCCGGTTTTCGCTCGGCCAAACAAATACTCGTCGTGTCTTTCGCTACGCAGGCAAGGGCTTTTTACGCCCCCCGGGGGGGGGGACAACGGCGGGGTCTTATGCCCCTGGGGCTTTTCTTTTTTTTTTATTGGTGGTCACTTGCCCCAGACCTCCGGTTTTCGCTCGGTCAAACAAATCTTCGTTGCAAACCTCCGCTTTACCTCTTAGGCCCGTATCTTGAGTGACCGTAACACATTTGGCACCCTGTGGGGAGGGAGAATAACAGCAGCATCTAATGCCCCTGGGGCTTTTCTTGTTCACAAATGAATTGCTGAAAAGACACAGAAAGATTTCCTCTGTGATTGGCAAGAGATTACCACAAATGGGGTTACTTCTGCCTAACGTGGGGTGAGCTAAACGAGTCATACCGAAAACAAAATTGTCTCCATCATGTTCTCAGTTATATTCTGCTCATTTCATAGTATCTCATACTAATCTTACATATTACCCTTCTTGCCTCATACTCTCTATTTTATTCTTCTTCATCTTTCTTTTACCTTTCTTACATATTCTGGTACGATCACTCTTATATTCTCACCAATATAGCTTATCTCACATTCTCTCTCCTTTTCCCCTCCCTCACAGCTTATCTGACATTGTGTCATCTACCTCCTTGATGATGAGATTGACTCTTCGTCCTTTTGAGGAACTGGTACTGCCTTTGGGTGTCAAGGTTCAGGTTACGCCGTACCTGTAGTATGATGCAAGGTTTTCAAAGACCAAAGAAGGCTGTTTGTCATATGGGGCGCACTTCTTCACCTCACTGCTCAGTTTGAAATCCCTAGTTTGCGGTTACTTTTTCATATTACAACCGTAGTTGTAAATGGCACCTGTTAGCTGTTTTCTTCTTTTTATTAGAGACTACTATCGGTTCGCCCTTGCTTAATCCTCATAAAAAACCCAACCCTTAAGTTAAGAGACATAACTTACACCTTTCCGCTTAAGAGGCTCCTGGATTTACAAATCCACCACTTAGCTCCCTACATAACCAATCCCTTAACTTAAGAAACCCAAAGTTTCTCAGACAATCCAACCCTTTGCTTTAGAGCCCAATTCTCTCTTACATAAGCCAACGCTTAAATTTAAGATACCCATGGTTACATAACCCACCCCTTCTTTCAAGAGTTCCTTGGTTTCTTAAACAATTCACCCCTTAAATTGGAAGACCCTTGATTCTTAAAGAAACCACCCCTTAGCTTGAAATACCAATGATCTCTTACATAATCCACCTCTATAAACTTGTACGATCCTTGGTCTTTGACACCTTCCCCCCTCCCCCCCCCCCCAACAGTTTAACATACCCTGGTTTCTCACATAACCCACCCGTTAGCTAAAGAGTCTCCTCAGCGGTCTCTTACACAACCAATCCTCTAGTTTATTACTTAGTCCACCCCTTCGCTTAGAGGCCTCAGGTTTCTTAAATGATCTACTCTTCACTCTGAAAGGCCCTCGGTCTCTGACATTACCCATGCCTTAGTTTAAAAAATCTTGATTTCTTACACAATCCATAGCTAAGTTTCGGAAATCCCTTATTTCTTACATAATCCACCGCTTAGTTTCAGAGATCCCTTCTCTCTTACTTAACCCACCCTCTAGCTTGAGAGACGCCAGGTTTCGTATTTAACGCGCTCTCGAGTGAAAGGTAGAATTTGTACTTTTTAACACCGTAGCCTGTCTTTCCCAGACAGCATCCTGACTGGCCGAATAGAGAGGAACAACCTCCAATGACATGAAATCTGATGTACGTTTTCGTCTCGCCGACGAGAGATATTCGCAGTTGAGGCCCACAGTTACTAACCATCCAAGCAGCAAGTCCCGATTTTCCTTGAGTATAATCTGTAACAGTCGCCATTTCAATCATCTTTAACTCTTCTTGACTGAGTTGTTCATATCTCCCATACGGTCCCAAGAGTCCGAATGAGATCCGTAAGTCCATGTTCTCATTCTTTCCCTTATTCGTAACGCAGATTACACTGTTCCTGTCAAATTCTTATCGCATTCTCTATCTCATATCTCTATCGAATATTGTCTCTCATTTTCTTTATCGAATATTGTTTTTATATTCTTATCAGATATTCTTTTTCATATTCTTATTGCATACTCTCTCATATTCTAATGAGATATTCTTTCTCATATTCTTGTCTTATTGCACCTTCTTTTTCGTATTATTAGCGCATATTTTCCCATTGACTAATCGTTATTCTTACTCATATTTTCTTGCATTTTTGTCATATTCTTAACGCATATTTCTTTTACATTCTTTTTGCATTTTCTCTCATTTTTTATCGAATATTTTCTCTCATATTCTTGTTGCAAATTTTTTTCTCATATTCTTGTCGCATATTCCGCATATTCTTAACTATCTGCTATTTTAATAGAGGATTGGTGTAAACAAAGATGATTGATGATGCAGATGAAATATCAGGTCAAGAGACTCCTGAAAATTCTCAGCCCCTGCTATTGTGTCATCTGCCCCCTGGGGGATGAGATTGCCCTTTTTATCCTTTTACAACTAGGAATGTACAAAAATAACCACTATGTTTAGGTGGTAAGGTTCAGGTTACGTCATAGAATGTCTCACAAAATCGTTTTCTTCAAAGCTCAGGTTACGCCATATTAGATCTCAAAGACTCGTTTTCTTCCAGCCTCCTGTGGTTATGATTCAAGGTTTTCAAAGACCAAAGACAGCTGCTTATCATTTCGGGCGCACTTCGTGCCCTCGCTGTTTCGTTTGTGATCCCTAGTTTGTAGCTGATTCTTCATATTACAACCGCAGTTGTAACATTTTTTCTTTTTATTAAAGACCGTAAGTTCGCCCTTGCTTAAGATTCCCCTTGCCTCAAAAAAAAAACCCCTTCCTTTAATGACATACCTTACTTTTCAGCTTAAGAGGCTCCTACCTTTTACCGAAAAAAGTCCTGGGAACGAGGTTGACATAACCCATCCCTTAACTTAAGAGACCGATAATTTCTCAGATAACCCATCCCTTTCCTTTAGAGCCCACTTGTCTCTTACATAAGCCAACGCTTAAATTTGAAAGACCCATCGTTTCATAATCCACCCCTAGTTTCAAGAGGACCCTGGTTTGTTACATAATCCACTTTTTAAGAGCGACTTACCTCAAATATCGACCAATATCGACTTTTGGAGGCACAAGTGGAAAAATCGATTTCGCTCATATTTTTCTCATAGATAGGCCCTAGTGAGAAACTAAACGGGCTGTAGGCAGTTTTTCCAAATATGGCTTCCTTTCGTGAAAATTCGAGAAAAACCGTTTTGCTCGAGTTGAGCTCAAAATCCACTTCCGGTGAGACGCAATTTTCCCAAAATTTGATCGATTCGCATATCAAACCAGAACTAGGTAAGAAGCTTCAAATAAGATGTGTGGTTTTCCTAAGTCTTCTTGTACTGATTAATAAAGAAATTTGTAAAATCTAAGTTACTTTTATGCCCGAAACAGATTTACAAAAACACGCTATAATTGAGAGTTTTTTGCAACCAAATTTTAGCTCTAAAATATGGCAAATTTTGGCTATGGGCGATAACTTAGAATTTCACAAAATGACTTTCTGTGGCTTATTTATATACTGCTTTATAAGAATATGAAAAGAAATCCTTGGGCAAATCGTTTTATGTGACCAGTAGGGCCTCGAGTTCAACCCCTATTTTGTCGAAAATATGGCTTTCGCATTGTAAACAATTGCGTGACACCTCAAGTCACCGAAACCTACGAGAACCTAAAGGAACGCCCGAAGAGTAATTTAGCAGAGACAGAAATGTGAAAATGTGTAGGTAGAATTTCACTAGAGAGGCATTTCTTATCTTTTGACTTTTTCCTTTTGCTTCTCCTTCTCAGTTTTCCGATGCTTGTAAATATATGTTTGTTTGGCGACGGCGAGTTTGAGAAATTATAATCGGGATCGTCGTTAACCTGTGCTAAAAAGGAACTGCATGTCTCTGTCAATCAAAAGCGAACTTTCGGAAATCAATACAATTTGCCAGTAGTAAATATCTTTGTTTTAAATTATTTGTTTGCTAGACGAACGCAGACACTACAGATAAGGGTTGCGTGACCTATAGTATTGTGAGCCAATCACCGGAAGTGTCAGTGGAGAATGTCTGAAACACCCGCAGTTTACTTTCTTGGTAGACAGGAAAATTGCAGCTAAACACAATATCGGGGGTAGAATAAACATGACTATAGTGCTTGATGAACTAGTTTCAATTTTAACTGATTTCAAAACGATGTAACTATAAGTAAACTATGCGACTAACTAAGATATAAACCTAAGGTTTGAAATGGTCACAAAAAAGAAATGTTTTAAGTTTCTTTTTAAAAATGGCTACAGTTTCAGTTTGTTTTATAGTTTGAGGTAGAGTGTTCCAAAGTGCTGGGGCGCAGAAAGAGAAAGTCCTTTGACCAAAGATGGCTGTTGATACGTTAGGAACTTCTAAAAGTAGACGATCCGAGGAGCAAAGCGAACGAACTGGTTTATAGCAGTTGATAAGCGAAGTTAGGTAGGTGGGCGATTGTCCATTCAAAATTTTATAGGTTAAAAGTAAAGTCTTAAAAACGATGCGAGATCTGACAGGAAGCCAATGTAAATTCTTAAGCAAGGGAGTAACGTGGTATTTCCGACTGGTTCCTGTAATTAGACGTGCTGCGATGTTCTGAACAAGTTGTAGTTTTTCATGCTCAAGTTTACGAAGTCCATAGAGAATACTATCGCAATAATCGAGGCGTGGTATTACAAAAGCGTTCACAATACGTTTAAGATTACTTTGGGACAGGTATTTTCTGATCCGACTTATTGACCTTATTGCCAAGATAGCCTTTTTGCAAATATCGTTAACGTGCTATCATAGACTAAGTTCCTTATCCAGTATGACACCCAAATCTCGTACTTTATCAGAAAGTTCAATTGTCATGTGACCGAATGAAAAATGATGAAGAACAGGATGTCGAACAAAACGGGAAGTGAATTGGATGACCTCTGTTTTTCCAGGATTACATAAAAGCATGTTCTGAGTGTTCCAATTTATAACTGCGTCAATACAATTCCTAACAGCATCTAGTGCAGGAGAATGATCATTAGGATTTATGGCAATATAAAGTTGCGAGTCATCAGCATAAAACATGGAGTCGAGGTTATTTGCAGCTACTATATCTTGGAGAGGCGCCACATATAAACTGAAAAGGAATGGTCTAAGGATTGACCCTTGGGAAACCCCAAAATCTACAGAGCGAGGATTAGATGTAGTCTCCCCTATGATAACAGATTACGTCCGACCTCTAAGGCAGGAGGAAAACCATGGGAGTACAATGTCGGAAAAACCAAAATGGCATCTGAGCCTGGATACGAGAATGTTGTGATCTAGAGTGTCGAAGGCGGCCGACAAATCGAGCATGACCAGGACAACATCTTGGCGATGATCTAGATTCGTTAGAATATCATTCAAAACGCGTAAAAGTGCGGTTTCCGTAGAGTGGTTTTTGCGATAAGCAGATTGCAAAGGTGGGAACAACTTGTTAGTTTCCAAATAAGAATACGTTTGAAGCGCTGCAACTTTTTCGATGATTTTAGATAGAAACGGAATTTTCGCTATAGGTCTGCAGCTCTTTAGGGTTTCTTGATCAAGATCTTGTTTTTTCAGGAGTGATCGTATAAGGGAGTGTTTGAGACAAGTTGGAAACACACCAGTCGACAACGATTCGTTGACGATAGCTGTAATAACAGGCACAATGAGGTCGAGAATGTCTTTGTGTAATCGGGTTGGCATAGGATCCAAAGGACAGCATTTCGTTGATAGGGATTTTATGACATCATGAACCAAAGTGCAGCTAGCTGGAGTAAACTCAGATGGCAAGTCATGAGGAACTTCTTTGTCAGCAATAGAGTGACAGGTGTTGGAAGCTCTTTTTGCAACTGTTCTCTAAAACCATGAAATCTATGGATAAAGAAGTCGTTAAAGTTTTCAACGAGCTGCGCCAATGAATCATGAGTCGGTAACAATGGTGATCTTGGGGTGAAAAAACCATTATAAACCATTTTAAACAATTGCCCAGTGTTAGCGTTTTCAATTTTCTGCCTATAATAGCTACACTTGGTAGATTCCAGCAGGCTGTTGTAAGTAGCACAAAAAGTTGTTTGTGAACCACAAGTCCTGATTTCCTAAATTTGCGTTCTGCTCGACGTTTCTCACGTTTAGCAGTCCTACGATCGTGAGTGTACCAAGCATTACGAGGTCTTTGAGTTACCCATCTTGTCTTAAGAGGGAAATGAGCGTTGTAGATATCGCAAAGGGTCTTGTTGTAACCGTCCACTGAGGTGTCTTGATCGTGTATCATTTGTGAGAGTGCTTCTGATATGTCACGTCTGAACTTATCCGGATCAAAGGTTTTGTTGGACCGGGAGGTAACAAGAATTTTAGAGTGAGGTGGCTTCGTGAAATTCAGTTTGCAGGTAACCACTCGGTGGTCAGAGTAGATGTCCTGCAGAATTTCTTCTTCCTTTATCAGTGATTCATCTTTCCTTGTTATGATCAAATCAAGGGTGTGACCACGGCGGTGGGTAGGGCCAGATACATGCTGAACCAAGTTGGCAGATTCTTAGAAATCGATGAACTGACAAGCTTCTGTGTTAGAGGTATTGTGAACATGAAAATTGAAGTCACCACAAATATCTAAAGGTCTTCCATCCAAAGTGATTTGTTCATAAAACCGTGAGAAGTCATCAAAGAACATAGCTGAAGTAAGATTGTTTTTCTTTGAATGCGGTGGTCTGTAAATTACCATTAACCGGGCACCAAATTCTTGTTTGTCACAAATAAATCAATGTATTCAAACGACTTGAATACAACGTTTGTTTCCCTTGTTATTGTGAATCTATTACGGACAAAGAGTGCTATACCGCCACCTCGTCCAGTGACCCGAGGGACCTGCCAGACAGTGAAATCGTTTAGTGAATTCAAAATGTCAGCAGTAGAGGTGTTAACACCAGAGCCGAGCCAGGTTTCTGTAACAGCCAACATGTCTAAGTGATTCGATACAATTATGTCACAAATAATTAAGGATTTGTTATTGATGGATTGGCCATTCGAAACAGCAAATCGTACTTTATGATCATAAGGGTTAGGCCATTGCATAGGTTTCAAATAAGACAAATTACAATAATTAACTGTTCTAGATTTTGTCTGTAATCGCGGCAGATGGTGCGAAATGACGATTTGAATATTCCAATTATTATTACTTAGCTCACCCCTTCGCTTGGAGGCCTCAAGTTTCTTGAATGATATACTCTTCACTCTGAAAGCCCTTGGACTCTCACATTACCGACGCTTTAGTTTAAAGGACCCTGATTTCTTACATAATCCACCGCTTAGTTTCAGAGATCCCTTCTTTCTTACTTAACCCACCCTTAGGCCCCAGGTTTCTTATTTAACGCGTTCTCAAGTGAAAGGTAGAATTTGTATTTGTTAACACAATACTGAGTCTCTCTTTCCCGGGCTGGATCCTGACTCGCCGAATATGGAGGAGCAACCTCCAATGACATGAAATCTGATGTACGTTTTCGTCTCGCCGACGAGAGATATTCGCGGTTGAGGCCCACAGTTACTAACCATCCAAGCAGCAAGTCCCGATTCTGCCGATTTTCCTTGAGTATAATCTGTCACAGTCGCCGTTTCATTCATCTTTACCCCTTCTTGACTGAGTTGTACATGTCTCCCATACGGTCCCCAAGAGTCCGAATGAGATCCGTGAGTCCATGTTCTCATTCTTTCCCGTATTCTTAAGCAAAATACCTGTCATATACGTATCGCATACTCTTATCTCATATTTCTATCGCACATTTTCTCTCATTTTCTTTATCGAATATTGTTTTCATATTCTTATCGGATATTCTTTTTCATATTCTTATTGCATATTCTCTCATATTCTAATGAGATATTCTTTCTCATATTCTTATTGCACCTTCTTTTTCGTATTATTATCACATATTCGCTGATAGTCTAATCGCTTATTCTTTCATATTTTTCTAGCATTTTTTGTCATATTCTCAGCACATATTTCTTTCGTATTCTTTTTCCATATTCTTTTTCTATTCTATTTTTATCGAACATTTTCTCACATTCTCGTTGCATATTTTTTTCATATTCTTGTCGCATATTCCCTCATTCTTAACTATCTCTTATTTTAATAGAAGATTGGTGTAGACAAAGATGATTGATGTTGCAGATGAAATATCAGGCAAGTGCCCTGGTGGTGAGAGGTTAAGAGACTCCTGAAAAAATTCTCAGCCCCTGGTATTGTCTCATCTGCCTCCTTGGGGATGAGATTGCCCTTTTTATCCTTTTACAGCTCGAAATAACCACTATGTTTAGGTGGTAAGTTTCAGGTTACGTCAAATAATGTCTCACGGAGGTAAGGTTCTCAAAGACAGACAGCCGCTTGTGTTGTTGGGCGTACTTCTTGACCTCACTGTTCAATTTGTAATCCCTAGTTTGTAGTTACTTTTTCATATTACAACCGCAGTTGCAAATGACACCTGTTAGCTGTTTTCGTCTTTTTACTTAAGACCATTATTTCACCCGTGCGAAGGATTCCCCTTGACTCACATAAAACCCACCCCTCAACTTAAGAGACTTAAGAGGCTCCTGGCTTTAACTGGCCATTAGCCACCCATTAGCTTGTGAGGTTCTTTGTTTCCTACATAACCCATCCCTTAACTCAAGAGATCTACAGTTTCTCACACAGCCCACACCTTTGTTTTCATCCTCTTTGCTTTAGAGCCCAGCTTAGCTCTCACATAATCCAGCGCTTATCTTTAAGAAACCCAAGTTACATTAAGCACCCCTTGCTTAAGGACGACCCACATTTCCTACATAATCTACCCCTTAAACTTGTAGATACTTGATTCTTAAATAAACCCCCCTTTAGCTTAAAAGACCCATTGTCTCTTACATAATCCACCCCTAACTTTGTGCGACCCTTGGTCATGGACACAACCCACCCCTCAGTTTAAGAACCCTGGTTTCTTACACTAATCCGGCCCTTAGCTAAAGGCCCCCCTGGTTTCTAACACAACCCTCCCGTTAGCTTAAGTGCCCCCTTGTCTCTTACACAACGCCCACCTAAGCATGAGATGCCCTAGTCTCTTACATAACCCACCCCTTCGCCTTAGAGGCCTCAGGTTTCTTGCATAGTCCCCCCCCCCCCCAGCTTGCTTCGCCACTTTATTCTTTAATAACCCACCCTTCAACTTGATAGGCCCAGTGGTTTCGTACACAATCTACCCCTCACCTTCAGGTGTACTTGGCCTCTAACGTTACCCAAGTCTTAGTCTAAAGACGACTGATTTCTTTCATAATCCAGCGCTTAGTTTGGAAGATCCCTTGTTTTTAAATTAACCCACCCTTCAACTTGAAAGACCCAACGGTTTCTTACGTAATATACCCCTCCCCTTCAGGGGCACTTGGCCTCTGACATTACCCACGTCTTGGTCTAAAAGACCCCTGATGTTTTACATAATTGAATGGCTTAGTTCGCTAGACCCCTTCTTTCTTACCGAGTCCACCGCCTTGCTCCAGAGATCCCGTGTTTATTACATAGCCCACCCTCTAGTTTGGGAGACGCCAGGTTTCACATTTAACGCGTTCTCGAGTGAAAGGTAGAATTTGTACTTTTTAACACAGCAGCCTCTCTTTCCTAGACGGGATCCTGACTCGTCGAATAGAGAGGAACAACCTCCAATGACGTGAAACCTGATGTACGGTTTCATCTCGCGGACGAGAGATATTCGCAGTTGAGGCCCACAGTTACTAACCATCCAAGCAGCAAGTCCTGATTTTCCTTGAGTATAATCTGTCACAGTCGCCATTTGATTCATTTTTACGGCCTCTTCTTGACTGAGTTGCTCATATTTTCCATACGGTCCCCAAGAGTCCCAGTGAGAACTGTAAGTCCATGTTCTTATGTTCTTTGTCGTATTCTTAAGGCCTGTTATCTCTCTTATTCCTATCGCTTACCTTCTGTTATATTCTTATTGCACATTCTCTCTCTTATTCTTATCGAATAATCACTCTCATATTAATTAACATCGCATATTCTTTCATGTTAGACTCGTATATTCTTCCTCATATTCTTATTGTGTATTCTCTCTCATATTCTTATCACGTATTCTCTCACATATTCTTAACTCGTATTCTCTCTAATAGTTCTCTCTCATGTTCTTATCGCATATAATCTCAGCTCATAATTTTTTTCACATATTTTCTCACATATTCCTATCGTATATCTCTAATATTCTTATCGCATGTTCTCTCTCAAATTATTATCCCACTTTCTTTTTTTTTCCTATCTCATAGTCTCCCTCATATTCTTATGGCAGATTCTCTAGTATTCTTATTACAACTCGAAAGCCTAAGCTCCTTTGGTCACTGCGCACATTTCGCCTTTCACGATTTATGTAATTTGTTGTTTTACTTTTTTCTTACTTTTGTAATGTATTGTAATTTCTGTAGCAACCTTTTGGAATAATGGAAAAAAAAACAATAAAAAATAAAAAATCTAATCTAACATATTCTCTCTCACATTCGTATTGCATATTCTCTCTCATATCGGATCTTATCGTATATTCTTCCTCTTATTCTTATCGCATATTCGTTCTCGTATTCCTGTCCCATATTCTCTCTTAAATTCTTGTTCTTAGCGCAATACTCTTGTCGTATTTTCTCTGATCAAATTATTATTGTAGAACATTAAAAAATAAATTGGTCATACGAAATCGATTCCGTTGATTTGAGAGTCATCTTAGAAAGTCCCGTTGCTCATCTTTATGTCAAATAGGAATTTAAGAAATGTTGAAAGAAACACTTTTAACCGAGCATTTCACTCATCTCAGACCTGTTGTTAGTTGGGAGACTCAACTTCGTTGTCTGGGCCTTTGCTTTGTTGCAACCCAACATGGCTGCCACTGGCGCCAAAACCGTCCGTCGCCATTTTCAACAAAGTTAGGGCCCTGGGCACAAGGACCGGATGCGTAGGTAGAGCTATTTTGTGGCCTTAAAATGGAATGAAACCTTCAAATCCCTGATACATATAAACAGAAAAAAATTACTCCGTTGTGAAATGAATTTCAGTTGATAATCAAACAATCCCAGCCATGGTCTACTCATCTGTTTTTTTTGTTTTTTTTTGTTTCGTTTTTTATTTTTTTACTGATGTACAGGTAGCTGTAATGAATCTGTAGTAACTAGTACTTACGATTGTTTCCATGGCTACATTTATAAGTTCTAGATCGCCACATTTAAGTGAACGAGGTGTATGTTTCATTGTTGGATGTCGTGTGTGCTCTCTCTCTTGGTGTTAAGTATCCAGCTAAATCTAAGGGCCTGTTCACATGGAGGTAGGGGACCCCGGGGAGGTGAGGTACCCCGCTTACCCGTGGTCAAAATAAGCTAGCCTTCACATGCAACCCCGGGGCACTGGGGTGAGGTTTAAAATGCGTTTCTTATGGTTTTAATATTCCTCACCGTTCTTTTCGTTCAAGGGCTTTTCAGGCTGAGTGGTACTTTTAGGCCCAAATTCAGCGAAGTAATCAATCGCTACAGCGTATCTCTGTGTACATCGCCGATAGGTCCTGCTCGAAATCCTTTTTATTAAAGTCGCGTGTAACTTTGTGTTTTTTAAAGATATTTCAGTAGTTCAGCTTTATTATCGGACTCCACGCTTTAATTTTCCGTGGCACCGTCAACTTCTTCAGTATTTTATTCGCTAAAACTTTTTGTCTCGACGTTTTGAAGATGAAATCGTCGGAAAAGCTCACCAGGCTTGTAGTGGTTGGCAGCCATGTTGATAAATGCCCGGATAGACATCACCCCAGTTAGGCGAGTTACCCCACCTTTGGCTTTCACATGGAGAAAACTCACCCCAGCTAAGCGGGTTACCCGGCCCGGCTGACCGGGTAACCCGCCTCGGTGGGGTACCCCACCTCTCATGTGAACAAGATTAAGAAAAAAAGAGATATTGTATGGAGAGAATGGTTACCCCATCGAGGCGGGGGACCTCACCTTCCCGGGGTCCCCCACCTCCTTGTGAACAGGTCCTAAGACTAAACTCATTCTGGAAGAAAAAGCCCTAATAATTGTTTTCCAGAAAAAAGGTCTTCTTAAGGGTTTTTATACATGCAACCATTGTCCCGCACAACACAATTAAAAATCACTCAATTTGTCAGCTTCCCAACGATCAGAAGGAGTCGGCACTTTAGGTCGTCATCCTCGCTAGGTCACTATTATTATAATCTCAGTCAGAGAGCTAAATGATAGAGTTTTTTCTATTAACTGACTTGAAACTAAACCCCAAAAATTATTTTGCACAGTCACAACATACTCAATCAGCACATTGAAAAGCCAAACCAAACTCGAAGCAAATTTGTATCTTGTAATTGATTAAGTTGTACTTAATAGTATTGGAGAATAAATTAGCACAGGTAGCAGACTTTTTCGTTTCGTTGAACAAACATCGTTTTGAGTGATCTTTGTAATATAATATTTATTAGCCACAGTTTTTATTGCAAAAAAATAAAAACAATAATTTTTAAACGTAGTTCTGCTTCTGTATTTATTCTTTGACCGACATAACGGCAGTACAGATGACTCTAGTTACTCTTTGCGCCTTGGGGTGGGCTGATCCACGTAATTACTTTGGTGTTGTGTGTTTGCGCATGCTCTCCGCTGACCAATCACTACCGATTTACTAATTGTACACATCATGATACTATTATGTAAACCTTAATAATTGAGCAATTTCGAATTTGCTTATGTCAAACACCGATTTATGGCTAGGAAAGTCCATATTTTGATAGTTTTTCTGCAAAACAAAGATTTGATTGCCCGGGTAAAGAAAGAAGTTTGTTCATTATCTTCAAGTGCCTGGGCAGCTTAAACAAGGGGCTTGTCAACTCATACGAGTCACACGACTAGTTCAAGTGGTGAAATTTAATCTCATTAAACAATGAGTTTGTCAAATCGTACGAGTCGTACGACTCGTTCAAGTGGTGAAATTTCATTTTGTTAAGCAAGGAGTTTGTCAAATTAATCGTACGAGTCGTACGACTCGTACGAGTGGTGTAACTGCATCTCATTAAAGGGGGGGCCTAATCAACTCGTACGAGTCGTACGACTCGTTTAAGTAGTGAAAATGCATATCATCAAAGAGGGGGCTTAGTCAACTAAAACATACGCGAGCTGAAGCAGGGAACACAAATGAACGTGCTAAAAGAAACAAAGAAATGAGAAATGCATGTGCCCTTCGCTCTTTAAACGTGAGGCGAGAATCAAAATCGCAACCGGTCGATTACAATTTCGCTCTTTTATAGCTGATAACGAAAAACACGCGAGCCGAAGTAGCAAAACAAAGTAGCGAAACAAAACAAGCAAATGCTGGCATGCATGTATACCTCGTTCATTAAAAGTGAGGCGGGAACGAATAATAATAATAATAATAATAATAATAATAATAATAATAATAATAATAATAATGACTTTATTGACGTGTCAAGCAAAAATCTAGCAGAGGGGATTCCCCACTGCTAATAGAGGACACCTAACTTTCTAAAATACAATCTAAAAATACAAAACGAACTAGCATAGAGTCAAAACTAGAAACTACTAAGAGTTAGAGTTAAAAACTACTAATGATTACTCACTCAACATACATACTACAAAAACTCCATTTATAATTATCAAAAATTCTAAAATCTTGTAATTTTAAAATCGTAATTAAAAAATTACGAATTGCAAAGGTAGCAGCCACTACATCCATCTAAAATGCTACTTAAATCAAGACTGCGTATCCGGGTCTTAAACTGCTTAAGACTGGCAGCCGATCTGTCCTTGCTTAGTATCTTGCTCCAAAGTCTTAGACCTAGGTATCGAATTGAGTGTTTTCCGTGCGTAACTGTGTTAAAACTAGGTTGATAAAAATCTTTGTGCGGTAAATTGTAAGCGTGGTTGGTCAGAAACATGTCACAAATAGTCCGTGGACACAAATTATGTTGAACGAAAATCACAAAACGAGGTATACATGCATGTAGTCATTTGCCTGCTTTGTTTCGCGCACACCGATTACAATTTCACTCTTAAAGGGAAAACACGCAAGTCAAAGTAGGGAACGCAAATGAACATGCGAAAGGAAACAAGGAAATAATAAATGGGTGTATACTTCTTTCTTTGAAAATCGCAACACGCTGATAATAACTTCACTCATTTATGCCAGATAACGAAAAACACGCTAGCCGAAGCAGCGAACGTAAGTAAACAAGCGAATCGCCCACCTTGTCTCGCACAAAGTCCGTGGCTTTTCACGCCAATCCACTTCTTCTCTGACTTGGGCATTCTGAAAGGCCAGGAGTCGCTTTGCTGAATAGTCAAACGCAAACGCAATGGTTTGTACGGTGCTCAATATTTTGCGTATAAAGGGCTCCTCACACGCATGACCAGTAGCAAGATTAAGGGTGTGCGCCTTACATTGGCGGGAACCAAACCCGAAAAAAGTCTCAGTTGATGAAGATTGGGGACAAAAGCACTTACATGGTTCCCTTTCTTGGGTGTTTTTTTTTTGGTAATTTACTATCTGTAGGATTTTAAACACCTTTAGGTCAATTAAGTTTTTTCTATTATTTTGTTTTTTGTCAGCTATTCAATCCAATTCAACATAGTTTAGCACATAGATTAGTACCTTTTGTATCCGCGTTGGAATGTATTGTAATTATTCATATTTACTTCGCACGCGGCAGAATACAAATTGTAGTTTTTAACGCCAGCGATCATTTTTTTTGAAGAGCATCGAGCGCAGGCTAAGTTGTTTCTTCATGTGCCTAGCCACAGGACATTTTGTAAATTTCCTTTCCCGCTTTATTCAGGGCCGCAACAAATGTAAGTGCTTTTGCCATTGCTTTGGGCTCTAGATCTTGTGTTGCTTCTACTCTCGTTTTGTGTTGTAACTTTATTTAGGTTTCTTTTCAGTTTTAACCGCTACAATAATTTGTCGACATTCTTCGTTTGCTGTGAACAATAAAGTTTTCTTTGGCGCGTTTTAAAATGTTACGGCGTTATCCCTGACTCCGCCGTTGGCAGTTACATCGTTAAAATTTGTTGAGAGATGTGCTGTTTCGTCATGGCAACAGAACCCACAGAGCGACGAAAGAGCACTCGTTTTAGGCGAACGAACGTGACATTGGACGCTGAAGGAGTTTTGCATGAACGTCTTCATTCCTTGAGATGCTCAAGACAAGGACATGCCTCTGTGGTCTCTGCCAGAGTGAATGAAATAATCGGTTTGTTATCGGACGATCGTAACCTTCAGGCCCCATTTGTTCAAAAGGTGGATAGTACTATCCACTGGATAAATTTCTATCCAGTGGATAACCCCATTGGCTTCCCTAATACTTATCCACTGGATAGAGATTTATCCAGTGGATAGCGCTATCCACCTTTTGAACAACTGGGGCCAGGATGTTAAAGAGAAGCTCGTCCACCTTAGCGACGCCTACGCGAAGTTTAAGGACGCTCATCGTGACTATTCATCTCTTGTACACGACGAAGCTGGCATCGCCGAATGTCAGGAGTACTTGCTTAGAGAAGAGGAGAAATTTAATGCCTTTCACCGAAAAATCGACGACTGGATTGCTAATACTGAGAGCAAATTTTTGGCTTCCTCACTTCAGGTTGACTCCGAAATAAGACCAGAAGACTCCGTTAGCCGCATTGGTGGGCGTACACCACTGTCTAGAGCATTGTCAAAACGGTCGAACCGAACCAGTTCATCGCTTGGCAGTCAACGAGCATCGTCTATTGCTGTGGCAAGAGCAAAGGAAGCCGGAAGAGTAGCAGAATTAAAAGCGGAAATAAGTTTGTTGGAAAAACGTCAAGCATTGGATGAGAAAATGTTTCGCTTGAAGCAAGAAGAGTTGCGTTTAAATCTGGAAGTCGAAATCGTCAAAACTTCAGCGAAAGAGGAAGCGCTTGCCGCAGCAATTCTCGATCCTTCACTATCTGCTTCACAAGTCAAACCAGTTAATCCGCCTATCCAGCTTCAATATCCGTTGAACCTGAAAGTAGATCAGTAGTACATTGGGCTCACATAGGGAATTTCCTAGCTTCTGATTGGTTGTTGGGTTGCCTTAGTAACAGCAGTCGGAAACCGCTGACCAGTAGGAAAAAGGGATCGCGGGCTCATGGGCACCGGAAGTCACGTGTTTTGGAATGGGAAACCGCTGACCAGTGTGAAAAAGGGATCGCGGGCTCATACAACCGGAAGTCACGTGTTTTGAAATGGGAAACCGCTGAGCAATGTGAAAAAAGGATCGTGGGCTCAAGGTGGGTTAAAACCGCTGAGAAAACGCGGGCTCAAAGTCCAAAGTCCAATTTTTGCAACGGGGGTAACCCTTGAAAACAACACAAAATGAATAAATCACGTTTTATTGTTATACGTTTTACAATAACTGAGAAAAATGGTTTTTTTTTTTTTTTTTTTTTTTCCTGAGTGTTCCTTAATGTTCAATAGAGGGTCCCCATCAAAGGTATGGCAAAGGAACTGTAGAATGGAGGTGGTGGTGCCAAGTGTTCTCGAGGACAGTGAACACAATCGACGATCTTGTTGGAGCTTTCACTGGTAGCCATAGGGGTAGGTCTTGAAGGTGCGGGGATCGATGACTCGTTTGTTGCAGACTAACTGATAGAACGTCATGCAAGTCTGGTATTTTGAACAAACCTGTGAGGGCCTCCGCATGACGTCGTAATTCAACTGGGTGTGTCCTTTGAGTGAAATAGTGGAAATCCCATAGTGCAATCGAGGGACAACCCGACTTGGTGAAAATAGGATCGCGGGCTCAAGGTGGGTTAAAACCGCTGAGATGAGTATTCCTTTTGATAATATGAGTGTTCCTTTTTGATGAGTTCCTTTTGATAATATGAGTGTTCCTTTTTGATGAGTTCCTTTTGATAATATGAGTGTTCCTTTTTGATGAGTTCCTTTTTGATAATGAGTGTTCCTTTTGATGAACGTCAGGGGTGACTTCATCTCCTCACAAGAGACGGCAGCGTGTCCGAGTGGCCTCGCTACACGCGAGATCATGGCGGGGCCCAGTGGCCTTAGCCACCACGAGTCCCTCCAATTGTTAGGCCTGGAGATGCGTCAGGGGTGACTTCATCTCCTCACAAGAGACGGCAGCGTGGCCCAGTGGCCTCGCTACACGCGAGATCATGTCCTTGCTTGGACTAAACACCTCGGACTCTGAGTCAGAAGAAGAGGCGATAAAAGGAGTTCTCTGGAAGTAGCAGAAGAAGAGTCGATAAAAGGAGTTCTCTGGAAGTAGATGATGGAGGCGCAGCGACGATGATGACCTGTTAAGGAGGACTCTCATACTTTGCTTGATTTGATAATATGAGTGTTTGTATTAGTTCCTTTTTGATAATATGAGTTCCTATTTAATAATATGAGTTCCTTTTGATAATACGAGTGTTCCTTTTGATGAGTTCCTATTTAATAATATAAGTTCCTTTTTGATAATATGAGTGTTCCTATTTAATGAGTTCCTTTTGATGAGTTCCATTTCGGGACCAACACCCGAAACAGAGAACCATTCACCGGTGACGGAAAATTCAAAAAGAAATGGCTCTCTTACTTCATCACGACGCCAAGGTACCCTTCGGTCCTTGCAACTATGACGGAATTGGAGGAGGAGATCCAAGCAAGCAAGCAAGAATGTCAAGTAAACATCAATGGCTTGGATTGAGCCATCAGACCAAAGGATCAACCACTTGTTGGGTTTCTGGACTGAGGACTGGATCATCGATGAGTGTGAAAACATGAAATGGGACGGTGGTTTTTATAGAGAAAGAAGGGGGTCACGTGGGAGGGGAAGGGGCCAATGAGAGAAAGGCCCCATCATGCTTTGGGAGGGGAAGAGGTGGGGGGGACCCCCCTCCCCCCTCCTTAGATAGACCATAAGGCATTGCGCGGATTGGGGTATATAAGTCAAGCGAGGCCACAGGACGTCACTCTTAGCTTTGAGTTCATGCTTGGTTGACTTATGTCAGTTGGGGCTGTCAAAAATGTCCGAAACGAGAAGGCACTTGGTTTCCCTAGGCAGTGAGGTGAACGTGGGAGGAGAAGAGTCGTTGAGAAGGAGAGTGGAGCAGACGCCCCTCCAGCGCCATATAAATCACATGTACCAAAGGCGAGAGGAAGCGTGGCGTGGACTGACCCGGGAACGCGTGGCCGCCTTTCTTCGTTTGTTTGTGCTCTGTTTCGTGGAGTTGGAAAATGGTCTCCCTCTCCAACAGTTAACCTACCGTATGTTAAAGAAAAAGTTGGTGAAAAGGGTCATCCCATGGATCCATTTTCGTTTG
This sequence comes from Siderastrea siderea, assembly GCA_964030785.1. Taxonomy (NCBI): domain Eukaryota; kingdom Metazoa; phylum Cnidaria; class Anthozoa; order Scleractinia; family Rhizangiidae; genus Siderastrea; species Siderastrea siderea. The sequence goes on along the minus strand of OZ034966.1, from coordinate 45,434,032 downwards.
GTGTACACCATGGACGAGAGGTGGTGGCCCATTACCTTGGGGCAGTTTAGAGAAGTGAATGGCTACTTGGCGGACCACCTTCCGCGGATCCACAAGGACGACGCATGGGATGCCATTCGTTATTTTTACGAGGAAGTGCTCAAACAGCGGGAGGAGTACAAACGGATGGAGCAGTTGCAGAGGGAGGCCATGGAGAGTGTACGGCGTTGTTTGAACAGTTGAACATTTTTTAATTCCTGTTGAGTTTCTTTATTGTGAGTCAAGGCTACTGTGAGTCAAGAGACATTTATTTATGACCATAGTGCAAAACCAGTGATGTCAGTTTTTTATTTTAATTAAAAAAGAGTTGATGTTACAAAGGGTGGTCTGTGTTCTTTGCCACGTGGGTGGGGTGCTCCTATGTACAATTGAAAAAAGCTATCTACAGTTTTGAAAAAATAAAAAGAAAAGCTATGTACAATGGGAAAAAATAAAAAACTAAGAAATTGAAAAACTAAAAATGACTATGTACAATTGGAAAAAAAAATAATAATAAAAAATAAAAATTAAAAAAAATGGCTATGTACAATTACAAATGAAAGTCTTCCAGTTCCATACGTAATTGATCAATGTTCTCGGGTAGACAGAAGGTGCGGTTGAACACGGCTTGAATTTCGGCTCGGGTTTTCGCGTCCACATCCCGGGATCCCACAATAGCACTGCTTTGATGAAGGGTGGGCTTTTTAGGTCCCCAAGGGACAAATTGACTGCCAGTGACCAGGGTAGCGGCATTCTCATTGACTTGGTAGTAATGGTCCGAGCGGTACCATGATTGACTGGGGATGTCAAACAGGTAGACGGGTTTGCCTTGATCCATAGCCAATTGCACAGTCCAACCAGTGCCTCCTTTCACGCGTTTATGATCCTGTTCCAAGATGCCAAAGGCATAGATGGTATGGGCTTTTTTGGCAATTTGATAATTGCGTTGCAATAATTGCAGGGTGTAAAAATGACTGGGCATTTGTTTGCCTAGTTTCTCAGCCGCCTGGTGAAGATGGGGGTTGGCCAACATCAGGACTTCCACCGTAGAAGGGGTGATGAAAGTGGCTCGAGGATGGTTCGGGGGGACCAGGACTTCTAGCTGCATCCCAAAGTGTTTGGCATGTTCTTCCACAAGGGCATCCGTACCTTTGGCTCCCCCGGTGTAGACCACATGGCCATGGCCAATTTGGAGTTCCAAGGCATCCACATCGTGTTCTCCAATCATGTCGATGTTGGGGGGCATTCAAATACGTAGCCGGTGTCTGGGCCTACAATAGCTAGAATCTCCGTGGGAGTCAACCCTAAGGCCAAACCGAAATCAATGACGTGGTGCTGTCGGCACTGTTGGAACGTGAATCCCGCTGCTAGACCTCGTTTGACCCGTTCAGCCAAATAGTCTTCGGTGGAAGCAAAGTCGTCTCGGTTGAGATCTTGGTAGTAGTCCATCTACTTGGAATGATAACTCAGGGACCCAGGGAGCTCCTTAAATAGGAACAGTTGACCAATGGGAAGACAAGAGGACCTTATTTGGAGAGGCAAAAGCTGACCAATGGGACGATAACAAGTCCTTATATGGGTAGGATAAGCTGACCAATGACAGGCAAGGGCCCAACGTATAAAAAGGCATGGGCAGTGGGGGTGAAATCAACCTTGAGTACGATGTCTGTCGATCGGAAGAGAAAGCCAAGCGTACACCCTGCGGGGAAGAAGAAGAAGAAGAGCATTCAACATATGACGCCCGTGGACTGTGATCCTGTGGTGTGCGACGTGGTGGAAGACACCCGAGCTGCTGTGGAAGACATGATGAAAGAATTGAATGACATGGTGGAGCAATCACCCCCATCACCTCAATTCACTCTGACGACCGTGTATGACAATGCGGAGGACTATGCTCAAGCGAAAGCCGACAGAGCCCTAGCTAATTCGGTGGACACTATGGTATGCCCTTGTCCTAATGTGCGTTTGGAGGCCCGAGAATCTCAAAAGGGATGGAAGTATGTGAAATGTCCCATGCAACCGTGTTTGCTGTTTTGTGGACAAGATCAAGTTCTGGAGTATATGAAAGCCGTGTATAGTCAACCTCATGTAGAAGTGTTGGACATGTGGGGTGGTTTACAATGCTTTTGCCGTGAACCCGCCACGCTTCAACAGAGTCATTCGACCCAGAACCCCGATCGGTTGTTTCTGACTTGTTCCAAGAAAACGTGTGGCTTCTTCCGATGGGCCGATCAACCGTTGGGTCCCAAGTACTGGACGTGGTTTCATGACAACCCTCCCAAAAAAGCCGACCAACAAGCTGAACCACCCACCCGTGATGCTCAAGGATATCCCAAGAGGGGCTATGACATCCCTGGCCCTCCAGTCCAAAGGAAAGAGGATCGGCCCTTGACAGAGTATGAGAAACAATTGTTACGAGAAATTCAAGAGCTCAAGAACCGTCAGGAAATGATGGTGGCCCCAGCTCCACCACCCCCTAAGTACAGTGACAGTGTTGAGAACTGGCAGAAAGGTCTAGAGACCATCAGCTGTGGCCGTCTAGGTCTCTTTTAAATGAGAGAACGAATAAAAATGTTTTTATTTAATCCATGGAGTCTGTGTGTGATGCGTGGGAGTCTGTCTTGTCCCTGGGGCAATGGCAATGTCATCAAACCCTTTGCCAAGTTTTATATGATCATCAACCCGGGTCCCAAATCCCCATTCCCCCTTGTCCCGAGGACACGCATCCTCTCCACCTCTTTGAAGAAACCCATGTCGACCGCAACCTGTATCGATGGGTCGTGTTTGTCTTATGGTTAAAAGCTCACCCAGAGGCATGGCGATGGTATCGAATCATTCAAAAGGCGCATCCCCACACGGTCCCCACCATATCGACCTTATGGGGTGAATGCCAGAACGTATGGCCCCTCGAAAGAAAAAGGTCTCCCAACCATGGTTGAGTCAGTACCACGATCCTCGAGCCCCCGGCAGTTTAGGAGGGGTGCAACGATTTGCTAAAGCCCATCGTCTCCCTTTGAAAAAAGCTCAACGGGTCTTGGAACGGGATTTGGCCTATACGTTACATAAACCACGACGTCGTCGTTTTCCCACCGTCCCCGTGATCGTAGGAGGATTAGATGATCAATGGGTCGCGGATTTAGTGGAAGTGCAACCGTTGGCCAAATATAATCGGGGTATACGATATTTGTTGACGGTATTGGATGTCTTGTCCAAGTATGCGTGGGTCCAACCGTTGAAAGACAAAACCGGGGTGGCCTTGGTCCATGCCTTTGAGAAGATTTTGAAAGAAGGACGACGTCACCCGAATCGATTGCAAACGGATCGAGGGAAAGAATTTTACAATCGGACCTTTCAACGATGGCTGGACGAGCAAGGCATTCAACATTTTTCCACCGAAGGGGATGCGAAAGCCAGTGTGGTGGAACGATTTAACCGGACCTTGAAAGAACGGTTGTACCGTTATTTCACCGCGGCCAACACCTTACAGTTTGACGATGTCTTACCCGAGTTGGTGCAAGGGTATAATGCCACCCGGCATCGAAGTATTGGTATGGCCCCTCAAGACGTGACGTGGGACAACGAAGAAGCGGTGTGGAAACGATTGTATGCCCAACGGTTGAAAGACAAGAAAAAACCTAAATTCAAAGTCGGAGATCGTGTACGTCTCAATAAGATTCATCGTACCTTTGAAAAAGGCTATTTACCCGGTTGGACCGAAGAAGTGTTTGTGGTGCATCGTGTGATCCCGGGATCTGTGCCCACGTATAAGATTCACGAATGGGATGAGACCCCCGTCCAAGGTACGTTTTATGAAGAGGATTTACAAAAAGTCCATGTATCCGAGGTGTTTCGCATTGAAAAGGTACTTAAGCGACAAAAAGATCGTTGGTTGGTCAAGTGGAAAGGGTGGCCCGACAAGTACAATAGTTGGATTCGTAGTCAAGACGTCACGTCTCTCCAACCACCCCAGAGGAAAAGCCCACCCAAACGACAACTGAAGACTAAAGAGACAAGCCCACCCAAAAGACGACGCGACTAAAAAATGACGTTGGTGCCCAACTCTTCGTTTTACGTGACGTTGATGAGTCATGCGAGTACCAAAGAGTTTCCTGGGAACAAGAGTCATCATTTCAGAAACCGATTGCCTAAACCCATCCGATTTGTGGGACGAGGATGGATGGTGGGTATGGTGAGTTTATCCTTACCCACCATTCCCGTGATAACGGAAGAAGGAGGCGTGGGTGATTCCCATCCTCTGTTGTACGTACGATGGCACGAACGGGTGCATGACACAAACGATCAAGGGGAAGATGTCTGGTGGCATCAACGTCGCGAACTCTTTGTCTACGGTCGAGATATGAGAAAGGAGATGGCCTCGTCGACGGGATCGCACTTTTTTCATCAATTGGTGTACCGTTACGTGCAAGCCCGTGCGAAACAAACCGAACCCCTTAACAAATGGGCAGAGAACAATGGCGTCAAATTGTATCCGACCTTTGAATGGACTTCCGAAGGGGATTTGGTGTTGAATACCACCAATGTGGATTACAAAGTGCAAGTGGCACGCGTGGAATGGGGCAGAACCTTGGCCTTGAGAATGGGATGGATTGAACAAGTGTCGACGGGCGTGTATCGATTGGGTCCGAATCTCTTGCAAGAATTTCATTCGGACTCCATTCCCATTCCGACCGATGTCCTGGATGGCAGCAACAAGCCCGCCTTTTGGAAAGTGGATGGGGATTATCTGAACTTGAGTATGACGTGTAATTGGCGGTTTGTGAATTTGAACAAGACCTTTCGTCCATCGTTGGAATTTCCCACCGCGCGTCCTTTGCACGTGTATTGTGATGTAGGCACCAGTAGTATGGTAGGGGGTCGCATCACGGATCTCTTACGAGAAATCAAGTACCAGCCTCAAAACACCACGCACTTTGAACCTCGACATATTCAATATGTCCCAGTACGCAACGAAGTGGTGGAAATCGTGGAAACCCAGTTGGCCGAAACCAATGGGGATCTGGTGAAATTTGGTGAAGGCCATGCCCTCCTAACCCTTCACTTTAAAAGGGAAGTGGTGGTGTGAAGAAGAAGACAAAATGTCGTTCTACGTGACGTTACCGAGTCATGCCAACCGACGTGAATTTCCCAACAACCAACCCAATTCCTTCAAGATTCGTTTACCTCAACCGTTACAGCTCACGGGAGGTGGTTGGCAAGTGGGGTTGAGTGCCATTTCCTTACCGGATGCTCGCGTCAATTTGTATGAGTTGGTGAAGAAAAATGGGTACGTCATGGGGGTGTCCTGGGGCCAAACTTATCCCAAACCGGGTGCAAAAGACGGGGAAATGACCTCGCGAGTAGACACCGCGCGAAGCATCATCAATGACGTGAAAGATTTGGATTGGGTGGTGGATGGCGTGAGTTTCATGAAAGCCATCATTGCTCACTTGGAACAACAACGTATGGAAACGGCCATTCAAGGTGGTCGGTTTACCAATGATCAAGGCAAACACACCTACGTCAAGTTCAAGTGGGAAGGCGAGGATCTGCTCATCGACAACACCAATATCTGCCATTGCGGCACCGACACGCCAGCCCTGACCATCTACACCAAGTTAGCGCTCAAGATGGGATGGTTACGTAAAATTGACAGTGGGTTGATTTTGGGACCCAACTTACAACAAGAATTCATGGGGGATCAAATCCCCAACATGACAAAACCCTCTGACAATGATTGGAACGATGTCACCGACGGTCAGGGGAACGCGGTCTTTTGGACGGTGCGTTCTATTTTACCGGATTATTTACAATTGAGTATGAGTTGTGGGTGGCGTTTCACCAACTTGAATGTGGCGTTTCGTTCAGTGGTGGGTGAACCCACACGATCGTTGCACGTGTACTCCGACGTGGCAGGCAGCACGGTGGTGGGCAATCGCGTGACTGATTTGTTACGTGAAATCCAGTACAAGCGAGAAGCACGCGGCAACCTGTATTTTGAACCGTTGCACATTCAATACATGTCTCTTCGTAACGAGGTGGTGGAAATGATTCACGTTCAAGTGGCTGAAACGATTGGTAGAGGAGGAGACTTGGTCAAGTTTGGTGAAGGTCATACCATTGTCACGTTACACTTCAAAAAGACATAAAAAGGGGGTGGCCAAGGGAGTGTCCCAATCACAAGATGCCCAAGACAAGAGTGCGTCGAATGAGACGAAGAAGAAGAAGGCAACGAGGGGGTTTATTCCCCCTGGCGGCCCTCATTCCAGCCTTGATCGCTGGAGGAAAAGCCGTGGCGTTGGGTGCCGCGGGTGGTGCCGCGAGTTACGGGGCTAAAAAAGGGTTGGAAGCCGCTTTTCGGAAAAGAAGACGATGATGACGGTATAAAAAGGGGGTCACGTGAAGCACAGACAAAACGTTTATCCCTGGTGAAGAAGACACCATGCGTGGGGGAAGTTTGACACGATTTCGAACCGACGAGTGGTATGATCAACAAGGCAAAGGAGTGATGACGGATCTCTTGCGTGGTGGTTTCCAAGGTCTTATAAGGACGCGAAATCCTTTAAAATTGCCTAGTAATATCAAGAGAGGCTTGGAAACGGGTTTGACACGCGGTGTTAAACGCAAAGCCGAACAAGTCCTTAAAAAGGAAATCACCAAACAAGCCAAGAAAGCGTTGAGTCATAAGAACGTGAAAGACGCCGTGCGTGTAGCCAGTGCCTTATTTCCCAAACAAACCAAACGTGCACGTGATATTTTGGGAGTGTGAACATGGAACCCGTGCATTCACGACCTCGACGGATTCGTAGTGATCGAGGGTTGTCTCAATGGGGTGGACTGTATCCGTTTTGGAAACTCATGCGACGACGACAACGTGGTGGCTGGTTAAGTCCCGAGGTGATGAGAGTCCCCGGGTTTGATTTGAGACAACGTTTAGCACGACGACGACGACGCTATAAAAACCCCTCACGACGACGACGGGGTACCACTCGACGACGTTAAACATGCCTGACGTGAGTACGCAAACCGCCCCGGCTCACGCGCGTTCCGAAGGGACCGTCAACCCTGCGTTACGGATTTTCAAGGTGCCACCGACCGACATTAGCATCAATGCCTATCGCATGGTCACCATTCAACCCACGACCACGGGTATCAATCCCATGGAATTCATCATTCCAGGGTTGGACGATTTTGTGGATTTGGGACGCAGTTACTTTACCATGGAATTGAGTTTGAAAAAGGATGATAACGGGAACTTGGTGGCCGCGGAGAAATTGTGGCCCGTCAATAATTTGGCCCATTCCATCATCAAACAAATTGACTTGCAGTTGAATGGCACGTTGATCAGTCCACAATCCGACACGTATCATTACAAAGCTTACCTAGAAACCTTGCTGAATTATGACCGAGAAGATGGCAAGACCGTGTTAGGACCCCAAGGATGGTACAATCAAGTGGATTCCCCACCCCAATGGACGGACAACAATACCAACAGTGCGGCACCACATAATGACTACCGGGATCTCCCCGCCAATCACAAAGGAGCCTTGGCCGCCATGGTAGCCGAAACCGCCAAGTATGCTGCAGGTGTCACCCACAGTCTGGTGTTTACCCCGCACTTGGAAGTCTTTCACACTGGCAAACTGTTGGTGCCAGGCATCGAAATCAAGATGAAATTTCATTTCAATGGCCCCAGCCTGTTTTTGAATGGAGTGGCTCTAGCTGGCCGATTGATGGAAGGGGATGTGAAACTACGGTTTCATCTCTGTCAACTGCGTTTGAATGACGCCATCTACCAGAGTATATCTAGCAAAAGACACAATGAAGGAGAAGTGGCGGCTTACCCGACCGTCCGCAGTGAAATCCGGACCTTCAGCATGCAAAACAACCTGGTCCGCTTTGATATCCCGAACCTGTTTCAAAACAGAATACCTGACCGATTGATTGTGGGGTTACTGGACAGCCGTGCCTTCAATGGAGATGTGACCCGAGATCCTTTCTGTTTCCAGAAATTTGGTCTGACCTCCATTCGACAGATTGTGAAAGGAGAAGAGTACCCTTATGAAACCCTCCAGTTAGTGCACAACAATGGCACCCGAGATAATCTAGGCTACTTCCGTTTTCTGCAAGCCAGTGGTGCCTGGTGTAAAAAGAAAGGCAATATGGTAGAACTACTGGATTGGGGCCACAGGAAAAATTGTACCTTGTACATGTTTGACAATGTGGCCAATGGATGTGCTGACAGTCAAAACCTCAACCCCAAGCAAACGGGAGATTTACAATTGGTGTTGGAATTTGGAGCCGCCCCCGGTGTCAATATAACCGTACTCGTGTATGGAGAATTTGAGAATTTGCTGGAGATTGACAGGAACGGAGCCGTGTTGTATAACATTTACCAGCACTGATGGAACATGTGGCCTTGAATAATGTGCAGTTGGATTATTTAGCCCGCGACGACCCCCAATTGAACCCTGTCTTTTACGGGACAGTGGCCTGTGATCGTTTACCCAAGAGTCCTGTCAAGACTACCCCTCAAGGGTACATTGTGAATACCGACCCACACGATCAACCGGGACAACATTGGTTAGCGGTGTGGACAGATGGAAAGGTGTGTGAAGTCCTGGACAGTTATGCTTTGCCCATGGACACGTACGTGCAAGCTACCCCGTTACGAGATTGGATTGTCCAACATTGGAAGTATGTGGTGACCAATGGCAAGTCCCTCCAAGCCATTTCAAGCAAGAGTTGTGGTGATTACGCCTTGTTGTACTTGAAAGCCAAAGCCCGTGGACGAACCTTGCAAGATTTTTTAAATGAGTTTTCGGATCATGATTATGTTAGTAATGACCATCAAGCGGGTCAACGCCTTCAACAATTGATTGTAGGTCAAGAAGCCAGATGGTATCAACTGTGTTGTCATCCGTATCATCAATGTAATCATTAAATAAAAAAGTTCGTTGGAAAAAAGTGGTGTCGGAGTCGTAGCTCAGTGGGTAGAGCCTTTGGACTTGATCCAGGATAGCGATTGGGTCGTGCGTGGGTTCGAGTCCCACCGATTCCAATAAAAAGGTGCCTTTTTTTTTCTAAGGGTAGTTCGTCATCATCATGCAAACGGGGAAACCGTTTCGTTTTCATACGCCTTCCTCTATCTTGGTGGTGGGTCCTTTGGGATGTGGCAAAACTGTGTTTACGGAAAAACTCTTGGTAGACAACCCAGAGTTGTTTGACACCCCACCGACCCAACGGCATTATTGTTATGGGGCCTGGCAAGATCGATTTCGAGGCATGCAAGATCAAGGGGTGGTGTTTCACGAAGGGATTCCCGATCATGAGGCGTTGGTCCAATGGTTTCCTGAAGGACATGGGGTCCTGGTCTTGGATGATTTAATGGATGAAGGGAGTCACGATAAACGCGTGTTGGATTTATTCACCAAACATTCGCATCATCAAGGGGTGACCGTCCTATACTTGTGCCAAGACATGTTTCCCGTGGGTCGCTATGCTAAAAGTATATCCCGCAATGCCCATTACATCGTGGCGTTCAAGAACCCCCGAGATCAATTAGGGGTACGCAATGTCATGCTTCAATCGTTTCCGACCACTTGGAAAGACACATTGGAGACGTTTCATCAAGCCACCACACGACCGTATGGGTATTTGGTATTGGATTTACATCCCGCCTCGTCCGATCAACAACGTGTGTTGAGTCACCTGTTAAAAGACGAAGGATGGACTCGCACCTATCAAAAACGACTATAAAGGGAGCCCATTTCAACAGGTAAAAAGAGAAAGCAACCATGGCCGATGATGATGACCGTCAACCTCCGCAATCGTACGATACCGTGTCCCCTGCGGGGGTGGGGGCATCCAGTGGTAATCAAATGTCCCCAGGGACCATGCAACAACTGTATTTCACGGGAGACGAAGGCCTTGTGGACGTGGCCATGGAGGAAATGCACCCCGAGGTGCTCCGTGAGTTTTTGAGAAGTCTCCCCTCCCCCAGGACAGTGGCCACCTGGCCCGATTTGGATGGTGCACCCCCTGTACAGGCCTCTTCCCCAGCCGGGGTAGGAAGTCGAGCATCCCATTCACCCCCATTCCAAAGCCCCCAGACCACCCCGGAGTCCCCGAGAAGTCCACCTGGTTGGCGCACAGCACCAAGTGGCCGGACAGCAGCGGGTGCTGGGGGTAATGGACGTGGTGGTGGTGGTGGTGGTGGTGGGCGTGGTGGACGTGGTGGTGGACGTGGTGGTGGTGGACGCGGTGGTGGAAGCGGTCGTGGTGGTGGTGGTGGTGGTGGCGCTGGTGCTGGCGGTGCTGGTGGTGCTGGTGGTGGTGGTGGTGGTGGTGGTGCTGGTGGTGCTGGAGGTGGTGGTGGAGGTGGTGGTGGTGGAGGTGGAGGTGGTGGTGGTGGTGGTCGTCGTCGTGGACGACGACCGAGACGAATACGAGGACGACGACGAAATACCCCCACTTCCCCTTTGACACCTGCCTCCAATCCAGCTACCCCTCGAGGATCTTGGACCTCTGGGAGTTCTGGCAGACAGCCTCGTACCTTGCGTCAAGCGGATTTACAACGACGTTTACGGATGCTGTTACAAGATCAAGAACAGTTGGCCCAAGGACGTGAAATTGCTAATGTCACCATGACCAATAGCATTGTGACCAGTTATAAACAAGGAGGAGCACCCAGCGTACAAACCTCGTCGTCCCGTGTTTCGCCGTGAGGATGAAAACCGTCGTGTCGTTATTGAATGGATCGAAACATCATGCTCTTCCCTTCCCCCCGGAATTATTACAACGCATGGATTCCTTGTATGCTTTTTATCATCAACAATGGTGGTGTTATCGAAAAATGTTGAATCATTACAGGTGTGTCAATGCCTTGTTCAATGGTATGGCCTTACTCCTGATGGCTGCCGGCATGATTGCGGGTCCGCTTTTGGAAAACAGTACGTTGGTAGCCTGTTTGGCAGCGGTGGGCACCGTGGTCAAAGGATGGAATGATTTTAAACAATACCGATTTAAAGTGACCATGAGTCGATTTGCGTTTACCACCTATGCCAAAGCCTTGACCGAATTGAAAACCCATGTGCGGGGTGTTCCCTTGGAGGATCTGGAACGGTTTTTAATCAAGATGCAAACCTTGGATGATACCATTGTGGATTTCACCCCTCCATTACCTAAACGATGTGTGCAAGATTACTACAGTCATTTTGTGTACCAACCCGTGGAAGCCCTATGCTATGTGGACGGATGTCCTCGTCCCTTGAGACCCAAAGATTATTGGATCAATAAAAAGCCGCTCCCTCCTAGTCCTACACTCTTAGAACCATGGCCGTCCAACGACGACGACGACGCAGAAAAAGGAAACAACGAGGAGGGGCTTTAATGCGCCGAAAACCCCGTTTGGTGGATAAAATTGCCCATGGCATGAGTATGTTTCTATCAGGCCCAGCGCCTGCGTTTGGACTGGCCTTAGGCAAATTAGGCGGTCAAGCCTTGAAAGGCATTACCGATAATGTACAACATTACCGACGACAACGAGGTGGGGGTTGGTGGCAAGATTTTAAACGCAATACCCGTCAAGGCTATAAAGAGACGCGGGATGCCATCAAACAAGACAAAGCCCTGCAACGTCTATTGACGGGTCGACCATGGTGAGGAGGAGAAGACGACGACGCCGTCGTCAACGAGGCGGTTTTTTAAATCTATTGGTCCCTGCTATGGCAGGATTGGGGAAAGCCGTGGCCTTGGAAACCGATAAACGTATAAAACGCACGATTCAAAAAGCCAATCAACGGTATCGTCGTCGTCACCGATAAAGGATGCAACGTCTTCGGCGGCAATTCCCGTTTTTACGGTCCATGTTACAAGAAGCCAATGGTTCCAAACGTCAAGAGTTGTTACAACATGCCAATGCCGATCAAATCAATGCTGTGAGTGAATTGGTCTTGAACTTCTTAAAAAACAAGATTCCTGTGACCCCACCCATGCTGGCTAAACTTCAACCCTATAAAAAGGTACTACGTGATTTGGGACGTCGTCGACATTCCGTCAAAAAACGTCGTCAGTGGTTAGTCCGACAAAAAGGACAAGGGTTGTTTCAAGGACTTCACGAGGTGTTATGTCAATGTGTTCGTTAACGTATCATGGAAGCATAAATATCACCTGTTGTGACAGCTGTCGTGCATTGGAAGACCATGGACGAGGTGTACATGATTCCCCAAAAGGACTTGGAACAACTCATTCAATATTACAAAGGAGAACTCACCGAAAATGCATTGTTGAACAAAGCCGCAACGCTCGCCGCCAAAAAACATGTCTTGTTAGCCAACCCCCAATTACCTCCAGCCCTGGTCAATGCTCAAACTAAACCGTTGAGTCAAGAATTAATCAAGTTAACCAAACGCATTCGTCAATTTCCTGGCGGGGTGGGGGTTGGTGCCCCGGGTGGTCCACCAGGTGAAGAAGGCGAGGAAGAGGCCGGGGATTTGGTGACGGGACCCGTCGAACAACGGTTGAAGCGCATGATAAAAGGCAGCCCGTCGACTCCCAAACCACCCATTACCCCTGCAACCAAGAAAGGCAAAGGAGCAGCCACTACCAGTAATATGGTCAAGAAAGGGAGCCCATCCACCAGTCGAGGGGATACCCGGTCGCGTTTAGAAGCCATTCGAGAACAGCGCAAGACCTTGGAAAAAAAGTTAGCCGAGAGTCGCAAAGGCAAAGGACCCGCTCGTGAAGTGGAACGATTGAAACCTTTACCCGGTTGGGAAGATTGGGCTCGTGGCAAAAAGTTACGACGTCGATTGGATTACGACAGTGACTAAAACATGCCCACCAAGAGAAAAAGGGGTATCAAACGGAAACGCCCCCAACGAGGAGGAGCCTTGGATGTGCAAAAATGGATTGCGAAAACCGGCAAAGAATTTCATTGGCCTGGTTATCAGTACATGGGCCCTGGCACCCATTTGGCTAAACGTCTGAAACGGAGGGATCCCGGCATCAATCGCTTGGACCAAATTGCTAAGCAACACGACATTGATTACAGTCGTGCCAAGAATTTGCAAGATAAATGGAAAGCCGATACCAAGATGATCCAAGCCATTGATCGATTGCCCGGCAAGAAAAACAAGACGGAACGGGTGGTCAAAAAAATCATGCAAGCCAAGAAACGTTTAAAATTGTAAACATTTAATAACATATTGAGTAATAAAAAATGAAAATGTCTCATTGGTATTGTTATTCTGAAGTCTGTTCTTCTGTAGTTCGTGTTGAGTCTCAAACAGGATTTGCGAGACAAAACCCATTGTGATGTAGACAACATTCATCCTGATAAAATAAAAACAATGTCACTTGTGTCATTTGATTCATGAGTTGTCAAGTTCATTGTTCTGTCAAAAATACTGACACGGATGTTCTTCCAAATACTGAAACGAAATGTTCTACCAAATACTGAGACGGATGTTCTGCCAAAAAATACAAAGACGAGGGTTTAACTGACAAAGTCATCCAAATCAAACGAAGGATCCTCCTCCTGCATCATGTCCGTTAAAAAGTCCAAGAAAGCGTCGTCCAATGACGGCAAGTCATCGAGCTCCTCGAGTACATTGTCCAACAAAGAGTCGTTCGATGATGACGACAAGTCATCGAGTAAATTGTCTAAAAATCCCTTCCCATCGTCCCACATGTCACAAGAAGATTCGTCGCCTACAGAATGATCCAGGGGATGAAAGACCTCTGAATCCATGTCCATGAGGGTACCAGGTTGATCTAGAGAATCCTCCGGGCTGGGCGAGAGGGAATCATGAAAGTCCGTCATAAAATCCTCCAACGTGACCGTTAGTTTTAGTGGCCCTAACGCCTGGATTTTATCCAACGTTCTCTTTTGGGTCGCGGGTCCTCTTTGTTGACGTACGAGGGCCGAGCTCTCACGCTTTCTCGCCAGGTATTCTTTCTGCCACCGTTGACCTGCTTCCGATCGGTAAAATTGCCTTTTGTGCTCCCGGAGTCGTTCTGCATGGGCGGCATAGTACTTTCTCACGGCCTCACGTCGTCGGTCGTCATACTTCTTGTGATACCGTCGTCTCTCCTCGACTATTCGGTCGTGGTGTATGGTCTGGTACCGTCGTCTGTGCTCGGCTACTCGGTCGCGATACCTCTCCCGGTACCGTCGTTTCTGCTCGGCTACTCGCTCAGGATGCCTGGCCCGGTACCTGGCTTGAGTGGCCCGTCGTCGCGCACGAAAGGCCAACAGCTTCGTCAATTCATCATCATCGTCGTCGCTTTGTCGGGAGCTCGTGGGGGCTTGGTGACCGCATTGGCTGCACCTTTCGGGAGACCTCGGGCGAGGGGGGCGGTGCTGGTGGGGGTGTCCGGGGCCTCTTGAATTGGTGATGCCAGTTTGTCCAACAGAAGTCGAGGCCCCGGATGTACCACTCGGTGGTGATTTGCGGGTAGCAGCCCGGGTTCCAGTGCTCTTCCATGTACTTGTGGCGTGCTGCTTGGACTGCTTGGGCGAGCTGCCTCCTTTTCCTCCTTTCCTCAAGCAGCGCTTCCCCAAACTCCCGGATGTCTCCGTCGTCGAGCACCCACTCCTTAACCTCATCTAAAATGTGTTCCACTTCGAATGTCTCAAACTCTTCTAACAGCTTCTCATGATCAGAGTCCATTTTGAGATGACTGACCTCGAGGGGCGATCTGTTTTATAGTCTCTCATTCGTTCCCGTGATGCACCATGGACCCTAACTAGAGAGGGGGGAGGGGGGTCCCCCCACCCCGTCCCACCCCTCCCTAGGGCACCCCCTCTCTAGGGGGCACCCTGTTTAGTGATTGGCTCCTTCCCCTCCCACGTGACATTTTTTTTTCTCTATAAAAAACAGAGCCCCGATCTCCAGTCAGTTCATCTGATCATGTCCTCTCACGAAGACAACGATCTGCCGGGGCCAAGCGACCTCGCTACACGTCGTGAGATAAGTGATTCAGAAGACGACACAAATTCCTGTGTGGGATCTTTGATTTGCACCGAAAACATAGCGGACAGTGACGACGACATTTGTGAAGAGGCCTTGGACCAATGGGAACAAAGCGGGGGTGGATTGGATCCCTCTGCGCAAGTTACCTTCCAATTTGACTTAGAACCTTTTGTGAATCGGAGGAGTGATCGCATGGGGGTACAAGAACGTCATTTCAAGACCCAGTTACGTCAAAGGGGGACCTTGATTCCTGGTCAAAACATTACCCAAGCTCTCCAAGATGGATTACGTCGAGCCGTCGATCAAGTGTTAACCACCACCCCCGACCTCCACGATCAAGATCGCCTCTACTTTACAATAGCATCCGATCGCCTGCACAATAATTTTCAGGGGTGGGGATTACGTGCAGGTGAATGGCGTCGAGACACAGAGCGTGTGGAGGCCCTGTTCCAACGTTTAGCCCAAGCCCTCAACAGCAACGAACAATTTGAAATGGATGACTCCTTTCAAGTCTCCATCACTCAAGTTCATCATGCTCCTCAAGGTACCGGCAGACCCCGTCGTGGGAAACCAGGTCATCCCACCATGAACCTGTTGAGAAAAAATTCCAAATCGATCATCCGCATCCAAAACAGTGATGACATCTGTCGCGCCAGAGCCCTCGTGGTCGCCAAAGCTCGCGTGGACCAGCACCCGAAATGGGAATCGATTCGAAAAGGAAGACCCCTGCAGAGACGTCTCGCTTGGGACCTCCAGAATGAAGCCAAGGTACCATTCGGTCCTTGTAGTTACGACGCCTTGACCCAATTCAGTCAAGCCCCCTCCCTCACTGGTTACCAGATCATCCTGGTCGATGCGCAGCGATCGTTCCACATCACGGCGTTTGGGTCCCTTTCTGACAAACAACTCATCCTGTTGCACAACCAAGACCATTATGATGTCATCACCAAATTGCCGGGATTTTTCGGGTCCAGTTATGTGTGTGCGGATTGTTGGAAACCCTACAACACCGAGGGACTCCATCGATGCACCAAGACCAAGGTGTGCGGAGCCTGTCGACAGAAAGATTGTCCAGACTTTCAACATGCTTACCCCCGACACCTCAAAGCCACTCAACGTTGCGAGTCGTGTCATCGGGACTTTTTCGGACCCGCGTGTTTGGAAGCCCATGCCAGCAAGACCCACGCGGGCAAACCCGCCACGGACCTCCAGTCCTCCGTGTGCTCTCAACGACACCGATGCCTTAACTGTTATCAACAAAATGTGGGCTTGTCCCGCATTCAACGTCACCGTTGTTACCACGTGGATTGCCCGTCTTGTCATCAGTACGTCCACGCTGACGACCACCGTTGTTTTATACAAAGAGCCCCCAAACCTCAAGATGAGAAGAAGAGAAAGAGAACCCGTCAAAAAGGCCCTCGCGCCAAACGAGGTGCCGCCGCGGAACCCCATGCCTCCGAGGACGAGGACGAGGACGAGGAGGACGTCCTACCTCCCTTACACGTCTTCTTTGATATCGAAGCCATGCAACCCCAGGAAAAACACATTGCGAATCTCGTCGTGGCCGAAACCGAAGACAACGATGAACCCAAGCCTTTCCCAGGTTCCACTTGTATCCGTGACTTTCTGGAATGGTTGGATACCTTGACCCTCCACGATACCCGTCAAGTCAATGTCATCGCTCATAATTTTCAAGGGTACGATGGGTACTTTATCATCCAAGAATACTATAGTGACAACCGCATCGTCCAACAACTCCGCAACGGGTGTAAACTCTTAGAGATCAAACATGACCGCATCCGGTTCATCGATTCGATGAGTTTCTTCCAGATGCCCCTCTCCGCGTTTCCCAAAACCTTTGGTTTGACAGAACTCTGCAAAGGGTATTTCCCCCACAAGTTCAACCGACCCGAGGATGAGTATCAACACTACGTGGGCATCCTCCCCTCACGCGATTACTACATGCCTGAGGCCATGTCACTCGAAGGCAGACAAGCCTTTGAAACCTGGCATCAAGAACAACGCGACCAGGGTGTGGTGTTTAATTTCCAAAAAGAGTTATTGGACTATTGCAGCTCCGATGTACGACTCTTGAAACAAGGATGTCTGACTTTCAAACGCATGTTTGAAGACTTAACAGGCTTCAATCCCTTCGATCACGTCACCATTGCCTCCGCTTGTAATCGAGATTTACGTATGAACCGGATGATCCCGAACAGTATTGCCAGCGAACCCGCCGGTCATAAGGGGTGGAGAAACAACATCAACCAGTCCATCCCAGCCCTTCACTGGTTAACCTGGTGCGATCACCAACTACGTCAACGCGCCCTCCAAGATCTTACCCCCGCCGATCTCTGGGCCAGTGCTAATCCAGACCCACAGTACATCCAACATGTCCGAAATGAAGGCGAGTATAAGATCCCCGGGACCAACTTCCATGTGGATGGTTATTGCCCCCACACCCACACCGTCTACGAATTTCAAGGGTGTTTCACCCACGGATGCCCTACCTGTTATCCCCATCGCCACGAAAAACATCCCCGGAACTATGATCGAACCATGCATGACCTCTATGACGTCACCCAAGACAAAGTCCAAAAGCTTACCAAACAAGGGTACAACGTCATTCAAATGTGGGGATGTCAATGGGACCACCTACTAAAAACCCAACCAGAGATCGACTCCTTCGTCCGGGAACTCAACTTTATCCAACCTCTTCAACCTCGGGATGCTTTCTGTGGAGGTCGTACCAATGCCATCAAACTCTACCATCATATCACCCCCGGACAAAAAATTCACTACATCGATGTCACCTCCTTGTACCCGTGGGTGAACAAGAAGTGTGTCTACCCCAAAGGACATCCCACCATCCTTTCTCAACCGGGTCACACTGACATACACCAGTACTTTGGACTAATCCAATGCAAAGTCCTGCCTCCCCGTGAATTGTACCATCCCGTGCTGCCTTACCGTCATGACGACAAACTGCTCTTTCCCCTCTGTGCCCGTTGTGTGGAAGAAGAAATGGACAAACCTCTTTTGGACAGATCCTATCATTGCCCTCACCCTGACGAACAACGCGCCCTCACCAGTACCTGGTGCAGTCCCGAATTAGTCAAAGCCGTTGAATTGGGGTACCAAGTCCAATACATCTATGAAGTCTGGCATTTTCAAGAAACCTGTGAGGGCCTCTTCGCCGATTATGTCAACACCTGGTTGAAAATCAAACAAGAAGCTAGTGGGTGGCCTAAGGACGACATGACAGAAGAAGAAAAGCAAAGTTACATCGAACAGTACTTCCTGCATGAAGGCATCCAGTTGGACTACCACAAGATCGAATACAACCCGGGCCTGCGTACCCTAGCTAAGCTGATGTTGAACTCCATGTGGGGCAAGTTTGGACAACGCCTCAACAAGACCCAAATTCAAGCCTTTGATGATCCTCATGCCTTCCACCGTTTCTTGGATACCGATGCCTTAGACGTACGTCACGTGTCCGTTATCAATAACAACATCGTCGAGGTGCACTACGAAAACCAAAAAGAGGACATCCCCGTCTCACCCAACCTCAACATTTTTGTGGCCTGCTTCACCACCTGCCACGCCCGCCTTAAATTGTATGACGCCCTCCAACGCTTAGGGGAAAGAGTCCTTTACTTTGACACCGACTCTGTCATCTACCTGGAGGAAACACCCACTCAATTCCAACCTACCTTGGGTTCCTATCTAGGAGACTTCGACTCCGAATTAGAGGACGATGAATACATCCAAGAATTTGTCAGCGGAGGACCCAAGAACTACGGGTATACTACAAATAAAGGAAAAGTGGAGTGCAAGGTCAGAGGCTTCCGACTCAACAGTGAAGGACACACCCAGTTGAATTACGACGTCATGCGTCAGAATGTCCAAGATGAAATAGAAAGACCCCTTCCAAAACCTCGCCAAAACCAGGTGATCAACTCCCACCAAATTGTACGGAATCCAACAAACTACCAACTGTACACCCGACCAAGCAGCAAGTTCTATCAGTTAGTCTGCAACAAACGAGTCATCGATCCCCGCACCTTCAAGACCTACCCCTATGGCTACCAGTGAAAGCCCAAACAAGATCGTGGACCCTCTATTGAACATTAAGGAACACTCAGGAAAAACCATTTTTCTCACTTATTGTAAACAAACGTATAACAATAAAACGTGATTTATTCATTTTGTGTTGTTTTCAAGGGTTACCCCCGTTGCAAAAATTGGACTTTGGACTTTGAGCCCGCGTTTTCTCAGCGGTTTTAACCCACCTTGAGCCCACGATCCTTTTTTCACATTGCTCAGCGGTTTCCCATTTCAAAACACGTGACTTCCGGTTGTATGAGCCCGCGATCCCTTTTTCCTACTGGTCAGCGGTTTCCCATTCCAAATCACGTGACTTCCGGTCCCCATGAGCCCGCGATCCCTTTTTCCTACTGGTCAGCGGTTTCCGACTGCTGTTACTAAGGCAACCCAACAACCAATCAGAAGCTAGGAAATTCCCTATGTGAGCCCAATGTACTACTTAGATCCTTCGTTATCTGCTACGCAAGTTAAGCCAGTTAATTCGCCTACCGTGCCTCCTCACTTCTCAAACCTGTTTGTGGATCCTTCGCTGCCTGCTCCGCCAGTTAAGCCAGTTAATCTACCTATCGTGCCTCATCACTCGTCGCACCTGTACGTGGATCCTTTGCTGCCTGCTCCGCGAGTTAATCTTCCTGTAATGACACATTCTTATTACCCATTGAGCCAGCACGCGCCCACTCCGCAAGCTTCACAAGTCAAACCAGTTAATTCGCCTATCCTACCTCAACATCCGTTGAACCTGAAGTTAGATCCTTCGTTGTCTGCTTCGCAAGTGTAGCAAGTTAATTCGCCTGTCGTGCCTCATCACTTGCCAAACCCGTTTGTGGATCCTTCGCTGGCTGCTCCGCGAGTTACTTTTCCTGCAATGACACATTCTCATTCCCATGGGGTCAGCACGCGCCCACTCCGCGAGTTAAGTTAGAAAAAGTGTTTGATGCTGAAGAGACTAACTCGCCCCCAGTGAAACCTCGCTATCCTTTACATCCACAAGCACCTGAGTGGCATCCGAAAGGTCGTCAACCCTTCAGAGTTCAGATGCCTACTACATTTTTGGAACAGAATGCGTTACAGTTACAACAAAACCGAATAGTGGAACTGCTTGCAGAGCAGCACAGGAAGAGTACACTCCCACGTCCACAAGCGCCCATATTTAATGGCGATCCAATCAGCTATCGCTCCTTCATTACAGCTTTTGAAAGTCTAATCGAGTCGAAAACATCAGACAGTTGTGACATACTCTAATACCTTGAACAGTATACCGCCGGAGATGTTAAAGAACTCGTGCGATCTTATCAACACCTGTCACCTGACAGAGGATACGAGGAAGCTCGTCGGTTAATTGAAAAGAGATTTGGAGACGAGTACCGTATAGCATCCGCATACGAATCTAAAGCCCTAAATTGGCCTCCTATTAAGCAAGAAGATTCCGCTGCACTCAGCCGTTTCTCCATTTTTCTCGCAAGCTGTAAGAGCGCATTGGACGAAAGTCAGTATTCAAGCAAGTTTGATCAGCCAGACACTATTCAGAAATTGATTTTCAAGCTACCCTATGGTATGAGGGAGAGATGGCGTCGTTCAGTTTATGACATTATGGAAATAAAGAAAAGGCCTGTCAGATTCCATGACATTGTAGAGTTCGTCGATCGTGAGGCCGGAATCGCCACAAATCCTGTGTTTGGGAAAATCTCCGAAAGCGCAAAAACCAACATGGACTCTCGTTCTAGCAAGACAGGCCAGAATCGTAGCAACGCATCCAAGCCTTTTAGTTTCGCTGCTCAAGTGAACAGCGATCAGGATTCTAATCGGGAAGAAAGCACAAACACTGTCATATCCTCGCAAGTCATTGCAAGTTGCTCCAGCCAGTAACATGTGTCTGTCTTGCAGTTTTAGACATTCACTCGACGACTGCAAGTTTCTAAGAAGCCTTCCTTATCCAGATCGCATTCGATTCCTGTCATCGAAAGGGCTTTGCTTTGGATGCCTCTCTAACAAACACGTTGCAAAGGACTGCACTCAAAGAAAGCATGCAAGTTTACTGATTGCACACTGAAGCATCCCACTGTCTTACACACTCGTCCTCGCGAAAAGGCGAATAGTGATGTCAATGGAGTCGCTAGTAATGCTGCTGACCGTACACCCGAGGTGCGGAACGCAATGGTCAGTCTCGACGGACGTCCGAAAATAGCCATGGCCATAGTTCCAGTGAAGGTACGACTAAAAGGAAGGAAGCACAGCTGTTACTACTTATGCATTCCTCGACAGCGGGAGCAGCTCTACGGTTTGTACAGAAGCATTAATGGAACAGCTTGGAGTCAGTGGTTTGAAAACCAAGATTTCTCTGACCACATTAGAAAAGTCGGACAGTCTGGTTGATAGGTTCCTTATTCAAAACGTAGAAGTCTCTGATCTAGACGAAAATGAATTCTTTTCTCTGCCAGTCCTCTATACCAGAGCAGAGATACCAGTCAAGAGGGAGGATATTCCAACCCAGGAAGACATTGATCAGTGGCCCCATCTAGAAGGTGTTTACTTGCCTAGTGTGAAGGCAGAGATTGGTCTTCTAATTGCAAGCGATGTCCCAGAAACTCTTGATCCACTTGAGGTAAAGCATAGTAAGGATGGCGGTCCCTACGCCACAAGAACCTGTCTTGGTTGGGCAGTCAATGGTCCCTTGACTCGTTACCCCCACAGCTCCCACGCTGCAAGCTTCTTTCTTGAGGCTGATACTCAGCTACAACAGATGATCGAAAACTTCTACAATCGTGACTGCAGCGAATCGATTGCTGATGGAAAGACAGAGCTGTCTCAAGATGAGCGCCGATTTATGCAAAGCGTGGAAGAGTCTGTATCGTTGAATGCTGGCCACTATGAAATCGCTTTACCATTTAGAGATCATCAGCTGTTGGTGCCCAACAACCGACTTCAGGCCGAACAGCGTGCTGCTTGGCTAAAGAGAAAACTGGAGAAGAGCCCAAAGTTACTTGACGACTGCAAAAGTTTTGTCGAGGACATTGTTGCAAAGGGATACGCACGTAAGGTTCCCCTGCACCAGAAAGAGTCCGATTTTCAAGGCAAGACATAGTTTATTTCCCATCATGGGGTTTATCACCCTCATAAGCCTGGGAAAATTCGTGTCGTCTTTGACTTTTCAGAGAAGTTTCAAGCAAAATCCTTAAATGACCTGCTGTTGAAGGGATCAGACCTCACTAATTCCCTTTTTGGGGTCCTCACGAGATTTCGCCAAGAGCGCGTGGCTGTTATGGCAGACATCGAGGCGATGTTTCACCAAGTTAGAGTACCTGATTCAGATTGTTCATTTCTCCGCTTCTTGTGGTGGCCGGACGGCAATTTAGCACGCCCACTAGAGGAATATCAGATGACTGTTCATCTCTTCGGCGCCATATCCTCGCCAGCTTGTTCAAACTTCGCTCTTCACAGAACTGCCGAGGACAATGCCCAGTATTACTCAAATGACGTCGTAAGCACGGTCAAGAGAAACTTTTACGTAGACCATTGTCTAAAGTCACTGCCATCGGTTCGCAGTGCAATCAAGCATGTCAGCAATTTGCGCAGTCTACTCGAACGAGGTGGTTTTCGATTAACGAAATGGATTAGTCGCAGTCGTGAAGTTCTGGGGAGCATCCCAGAGACGGAGCGTGCACAACTTGACAAGAGATTAAGAAGCTGGACCTCCAGAAAGACGAATTACCGGCTGAACTCGCACTGGGTGGCCAATGGATTGTAGGGGCAGACAAGTTTGGTTTTGACGTTAGCATTAAAACCACACCCCCAACCCGTAGGGGTATCTTGTCTGTCGTTGGTTCAGTTTTTGACCCCTTTGATTTTGTCACGCCCTTTGTTTTGCCAGCCAAGAAGATTCTACAGGACTTATGCAGACTCAGGTTGGGTTGGGACGATGAAAGACCGTATGAACAAGGTTTGCACTGGCAGCGATGGTTAGCGGACGTTTCTAAACTTTCAGAGTTCACTGTCGATCGACGTTTTAAACAAGCTAACTTTGGAGATATCTCGTCGAGTCAGCTGCATCATTTTTCCGATGCCTCGGAAACTGCGTTTGGATCAATTTCGTATCTGCGCCTGGTTGATAACAATGGCAAGATTCACTGTTCCTTTCTCCAAGGAAAGTCACGCCTTGTGCCCCTTAAACAAGTCACGGTTCCCTGCCTGGAGTTATCTGCCGCGACAATTTCCGTCAGATTAGATAAAGCACAAGGAGAGAACGTGAGTTGCCATTAACCGAGAATTCCGTTTTCTAGACGGACAGCACGTCAGTGCTGCGTTATGTGAATAACGAGGACAAGCGCTTTCATACGTTTGTTGCTAACCGTATAGCAGTAATAAGGGACGGATCAGATCCAGTCCAGTGGAGATTCGTTAGTGGGGACCAAAATCCTGGTGACGATATTTCAAGAGGTCTATCATCAGACGCCCTTATTAGCAGAAAGTCGTTGTATAAAGGGGCCGGCGTTTCTATGGCAACCTGAAGAAGTGTGGCCTATGAGTCCCTTGTCATTGGGCAGTATTCCAGATGAGGATCCAGAAGCGAAAGCGGTTGCAAAGGTTTACGCGACGTTAGAAGATGTTCAGTTCTGTCCTTTGGTTGAATACTTTAATTGCACATCGTCCTGGTACAACCTCAAGAAGTCAGTAGCCTGGACCTTGCGATACTGCGAAAACTTGGACAAAGCCAGCAAGAACGCGAGATCGTGTGAGCCGGTTGAGTCCACCCTGTCCCAGTCTGTGCAGTGGATCACCGTTGACGAGATGAAGACCGCTGAAGTGCGAATCCTAAAGTGTGTTCAGTTGCACCATCTCAATGAGGAGTTTAACTCACTTAACAAGTCAGAGAATGTTAAGAAAAGTAGCTGTCTTCGAAAGCTGAACCTTATTGTAGTCGATGGCCTAATACGTGTTGGAGGGAGATTAAACCAAGCCAAGTCATCCCTCGATGCTAAGGATTAAACCATCCTTCCTAAGAATAAACATGTATCTAGCCTGATAATCGACCATTACCACAAGCTGTCTGCACATTCTGGAAGACAACACGTACTTAGCCTGATTCGTGAGAAGTACTGGATTATTAACGCAAATTCTGCAGTAAGAAGAGCCCTTGCGAACTGCTACAGTCGTCGTAGACGTGAGTCGCCTGTTTGCCAACGGAAAATGTCTGACTTGCCGGAGGATCGCTTGGTTCTTGACAAACCACCGTTCACTTCTGTCGGAATCGACTGTTTTGGGCCCTTAGAAGTTCGTTGTTGCCGAAGTATTGTTAAAAGATACGGTCTCATCTTCACATGCCTGACTGTGCGCGCAGTACATATTGAAGTGGTGCACAGTTTAGACACTGACTCCTTCTTGCTTGCTCTCAGAAGATTTATCGCTAGAAGAGGACAGGTCCAGGAGATCCACTCAGACAACGGCACTAATTTCACAAGCAGAGAACGCGAATTACGCGAATCAGTCGAATCCTGGAATCACGAGAAGATTCACGAGACCTTGCTGAATGTCAAATAGATCTTCAATTCCCCCCTACGGTTCACACTTCGGAGGTATTTGGGAGCGCTGTATTCTATCCGCTCGAAGAATCCTGCTCGCCCTGCTCCGAGAACAAACTACTGACCATGAAGGCCTCGCTACACTTATGTGCGAGGTAGAGAGCATTTTAAACAGCCGTCTTATCACCACGATCTCAGACGACCCCCGCGATCTGGAGCCATTGACACCAAATCATTTGCTTCTTTTAAAGGGCGAGCCTCCTTTACCGCCAGGTCTTTTTGGAAAGAATGATTCATTCGCCCAGCGCAGGTGGAAGCAAGTGCAATATTTGGCCAATGTTTTTAAGAGAGGGTGGTCACGGGAATACCTTCTGTTACTTCAAGGCAGACAAAAATGACTACGACCTCGTAGAAACCTGGAAACCGGAGATGTCGTCTTAGTCTTAGCAGAGAACACGCCCCGTTGTCATTGGCCTCTCGGAAGAGTTGTGGAAGTTTTCCCGGACAAGAAGGGTTTCGTCCGCAGGGTGAAAGTTCTGGTTAAGACTGGTGTCCTTGAAAGACTGATTAACAAGCTTTGCTTACTCGTGGAAGGGAATACAGCGCTTGAGACGGAGCATTAAGGATATTCAGTCAGTAAAGATGGAACACTGTGAGTGTTCAATTTATTCAAGTTTCGAAATACATGCATAAAGCAGTAAACATGGAACATTAAAGATGTTCAATTTACCCAAGTTTCAACCTTGCTCTTCTTGTGGACACTAAGTTTTAACCAACACTGGCTTACTAGCAAGCTATTTCGTTTTTGTTATTGTTGTTTTCGTTTATTTAGCATGCATGTCCTAATGCTGTTACGCATTCTACTGTTGTTAATTTAAGTTCACTTGTGATTTGCTGTTGCCGTCTTATAATTCGCTTACGTGCGTTTAAATTCTGTTACTTCTGAATTTAAGTGTCTCACCCGTGGTTCAACACTTAGGGGCCGGCGTGTAGGATTTTAAACGCCTTTAGGTCAATTAAGTTTTTTCTATTATTTTGTTTTTTGTCAGCTATTCAATTCAATTCAACATAGTTTAGCACATAGTTTAGTACCTTTTTATATCCGCGTTGGAATGTATTGTAATTATTCATATTTACCTCACATGCGGCAGAATATAAATTTTAGTTTTTAACGCCAGCGATCATTTTTTTTTGAAGGGCATCGAGCGCAGCTAAGTTGTTTCTTCATGTGCCTAGCCACAGGACATTTTGTAAATTTCCTTTCCCGCTTTATTCAGGGCCGCAACAAATGTAAGTGCTTTTGCCATTGCTTTGGGCTCTAGATTTTGTGTTGCTTCTACTCTCGTTTTGTGTTGTAACTTTATTTATGTTTCTTTTCAGTTTTAACCGCTACAGCAATTTGTCGACATTCTTCGTTTGCTGTGAACAATAAAGTTTTCTTTGGCGCGTTTTAAAATGTTACGGCATTATCCCTGACTCCGCCGTTGGCAGTTACACTATTCTTTCACGTTTCCTTAAAAAGATCACTTTAAAACTAGTTCTATGAAATAAAAAATATACACATAATAAATATACCAAGAAAAGTTTGTAAGCCTGGGATGACTGGCTTAGAGGGAGCTACGCCCCTGGACTATCACTTGTTCCTGATTACAGATGTTTGCAACGCATAATGTAAGGGTCTGCTTCGGGCGTGGCTTTGTTTTTAACATTGACTCGCTACTCTTTGTAATTGCGAGTTTCATGTCCTGGAGTTTGATATTTTTAATTTCTTATGCGTTCTCGCGCATCCATACCAAGTCAGCAGCACGTGCACAGATGCCTTTGCAATTTGATTCCTTGGGGACATACGACCAGATTTCTCGGTTCCATACTGAGCTCGGAAAGAACACTTTCAAATAATCTTCCTCTGTGTTTATAATTTTCTTTTGCGCTATTCTCCCACATTCATAAGGAACTCCGAGTGCGAACATCTGCTGTCGTGTCTGTTTACGTTTTGCTTCGCTTGTTTTGGTAAGGCATTTGACACATAAGAAGTGAAGACTTGTCACAACGCAAGGGGCGGAATTGAAAATTCAAGGCTTTCAAGCAGGCTCACTTTTCCTCGCCCGCTCGCTTCGCTCACAGGCTCGTAAATCGCGGCTCCACCGCAAGACTCACACAAATGACACACTAAGTGGGCCTGCTCGCAGGCTAGCTTTGGTGCATGTCTCCTAGGGCGAGTCCCCAATATCAAGAAGCCTACACATTCAAGCCCGACGTGGGCAATCGATAAAAATCGATATCGGAAAACCGTTCAATAAATCGATAACTATCGATACCAATCATGTAAACGTTATCGATTGTATCAATCAATCGATAAAAATCGATACTCACAACTCTTCTGGTAATACTATTATCGATTTTATCGATTTTATCGATGGATGTCAATCGTACATGTCTTAAATTTTTGACATTGATTTTGTTTTTAAAAGACGTTTGTTCGCAGTAAAATGATTGCGGTGGCTTTGTTCACGAATAAAACTGTCAGTATTTGTATTTCAGTGAATGTGGTTTGTTAAGCTGGCAGGATAACTGTGCTGTTTCGACCCAAGTATCTGCGAAAGTGACATCTCGGCTATTTACCTATCTAAGCAACCGCCAAGAAAAACGTTTTGAGTGGAAGCGACGGCAATCTTTTGTTTAACCCGATATTAGAGCTGGTTATAGAGGTTGCCGTTATTATATAAGCTCACATATTTCGACGCAAAAAATGTTCCCGATAAAATCGATAATTTTCAATAAAATCGATAAAACTGGATGAAAAATCGATAAATATGGATTTCTCACAACAAATCCGTTTATTGATTTTTATCGATTTCCGATACAATCAACTAATTTTATCGATTATTATCGAATGTTATCGATTACCGATTTTATCGATTGCCCACGTCGGGATTCAAGAAAGTCACCCCAATGTGCTCAACGTAGCTTTACGGTCGCAGAAAATAGCATAGTAAAAGCACAGTCATTTTTATTTCATTTTTGAATCCGTGATTTTTTTTACATGGTAGGAACCAGGGGGGGAAAAAGATGAGGGAAAATGTACGGAAAGGGGGGAGGGGGGGACGTGATTAAAGTGAAATAGTAGGATTGTATTCTGCGAGAAAACTTCCGGCTTTTGTGAACTTTGTATACTCGATTGTATACGAACCTTAATTCTTTTTATTAAAAAGTAATAATAAATAAGAAAAGCCCTTTGTGTAAAACAATTTCCCACCCTTTTTCTTCGATCAGTTTGAGAAACCACAACCATTTTAAGCACTTGCACAATCCTCACTTTTTAGTAATAGCACCTGCACCGTTGCTCACGAGAAACTTCACTAAAAGAAGCCTTGCATACGGCAACTGCGCCCGCGGTACGAGCGGCAGTCAAAACCGTGGTGTCCTGTAAGGTGTCCTGTCGGGCTCCTGTCGGTGTTTTGCGAAATGCACGATGCACTGGGTTCTCGTTTCCGGTTACGGTTCAGAATGCTACAACTGAAACTCCAGTATTTTGCGGTTTGTAAGCAAAAGCAAGAGTTTATAGCGACTGACGCGTAGATTGAGTTGACTTTGCCGAAAAAAGTTTTCTTTTCCTGTTGTTCTACTCATACACTTTTGCATTAAGGGGTAGGTGCGCTTGCAACAAAGGTAAAAACTAGTACGAAGACCGAAGCCGCTGGCGTTTGTTTTGGGTTGCTTGTGTTGGATTAAAAGTGTACGTTGTTTGAAGGGTATGAAGAGCGACAAGACGATGACTAAAACCGTAATATTACACCAGAATTTATTCCTTATATCAGAAGAGTTGACTCGAGCTGCCCTACTTCTCACTGGGACCAAATTCAGAGAAACAACAAAGCCATCACGAGAGCTACAAAAATGCTAATTCCACTAAGAATTTTTGCGGTTTTGCATGATCTGGACTAAAAGTTGAAGTGACATTAGCATCGTTACAAGTTGAATGGCGTTACGAGTGCTTGTTGAGAAAGAAAAAATTATCACACTCTCCCATTTTCTGATTTAAGCCGCCCAAGTTTCGAAAGGCGCGTTACATAACTTAATGCAACTACGACCCAAGAAATAATCTTAAAGTAAACAGCCGGATCATAAATTTGTTAATTGGTTTCTGGAGAACAACGTCATCTCTTAGAGTCGCCTGTAGCTATCGGTTTTTCCTTTTTGCAACGAATCCGACGTAACGCAAAGTTTTATATTTCCAAATCTCTTGCGGTACTGCGAACTGATGCAGGACCGTTGTGATCTACATTTTGCTCTTTTAAAGTTACTTTCATTTCTCCATTTTGAATAAACTCCTCCTGCCTGAATCCTAGAGTTGTTCTCAAATTTGTTCCTTTTAATTATAACAATTTAAATCTTCTTGAAATTTCGTGAGAAATTACACATTTTCCTCTCTTTGCTTTCTGTCTGTAAAAGTCGATTGATTGCAAGTTTTAAAGCAGTTTCTCGAAACACCCGATAACTTTCCGGGCCCGAAAACTATTTTAGGTGCACAACATTCTCCAATAGCTCTACAATTTTTATTGATTTTGAAAGCTAAATTTTAATCTTTATATTTTCGTGAAGCATATCGCTAAGTTTGGGCCAATATTTGCCATTAGCTGATAAATAAATGAGCTCGAAAAAATACTTACCGGGCCCGGAAAGTTATCGGGAGTTTCGAGAAACGGGCCCCTGGCGTGGAAATTGAAGCGAGAAAATAGACATATCAATATTTGCCTAAATAAACAATGTTCCTGCAATTACTGTTCCAATCCAAGTTAGTCGAGTGAATTATTCACTTAGAAAGATGGGCTAAGTAATAATTATTTTTACTTTCCGTGGTGAATAAAGCAAGCGAAAGTGTCGTTTCCACAGCGGTCCGCATGTTGTTTTCGCTTGGCCTGAATTTCAGGTGAGTTTTGCCTTTTGAGAAGAGTTAGTTTTCTGCGGCTTTTGACTACGAGCTTTTTGCTGTTACGATGACATAAGGAAGCTCCAAATTCCAAAAAGGCCTTTTCATTCGTCTCCGGGTATGTGGAAAATTGTACAAACGTGTCTATTTCCAGTTTGAAGAATCAGCTGTGTAGTGCAACCATACAACGGCTTTAGATCAAATTTGTCAGACATTCATGATGCATCTCTGATCTGATGCCAGAACATTTTTTCCCTAACCGATAAGACCAATCTCGTTGAGATGCAACGATCATTTTGACAGCAGGCAATCACAGCTGCAGGCACAGCTCGAAGTTGGTGTGAATTAAAACCAGACATAAAGTACACGATGAAATTAAAACAAGTATGAAGTGACCGAAGTTCTTTACAAGGACAGAAGACGGATTTTATCCAACGCTACTCAGAGCTGCTCAGTTAGCGGACATCCATGCATGTGATAAACGAGGCCAAGGAGAGTGAAAGGGAGGTGAAGTTTCTTGTGAAAAATAATATTCAGTAGGACAAGAGGAAAACTTTTACCACCTCCTTCGCATTCAAGTCCAGTTAGCGAAGTCTCTCGCCGCAGAAAACAGTTTTGAAACGATCCTGGTTGTTCATCCAGTCCATAGAATTGCAAACAGATGTGAATTTTAATAAACTGAAGTAAGGCAAGCGGTAAATTTGAAGAAAACGCTGAAATAAAACCGCACTTCCACAGTATAAACTTCGCTGATCACGCAGAAATCGAAGCGAAGAGCACAAAATCTGCGGGACGTCAGGACACCACAGTTTTTCCCGCCTACTGAATGCTGATTGGTTAATTCAAATTTCACCGTATGCAAGGAGGAGGTTGGCTATTCAGAGAACCACGAGATCTCGTCCCTGGCACGATGATCCTATTAGAACCTGAGCCGCCGAGAAAAGCCTGGAACTAGTTTGGTGAAAGTAAATGGTAAAAGAATTTCCATAGCGATGAATACATTGCGTGTAGGAATGTTAAATAAGCATTTGTAGTTTTCGTAGATACGGAGATTTCTTTAATCCTTTCTGAAGGTTAAGATCGCGAAGATATGGAGAGACCATATTCCAAAGATGGAACAAGTCTTCCTGCAATTGTGAATAACAACTCCGACGAAAGGCTCAGTCGAGTGGAAAACTTAGAAGATCGTTTGGCACATCAAGAGAAAACAACAAGGTCGCTCGTGGACAGGGCACTTTCAGTTAAAGAAGATATTATTGAAAGCCTAAGCATTGCTCAGATTAGCTGGCAAGGCGAGAAGAGAGCAAGAACTTTGCTGCAGGAACATATACGCACGATTACAACTGTGGTGAAAAGACTAAGCAGAGAAATTGAAGCCTTGGAGAGCGAAATCCGGTCCAAACAAAATCAAGTCGAAGGACAAAGTACAGCTGTGAAAAACTTAGAACTGCATCATGTTGCCGGAGTTACGGACTTGAGAGGCCGTGTGGCGAGATGCGACTCGGCAATTCAGAGGATTGTGTCGGATATGAAGAGTAACAACGAGGTGATAAGCGATTTTAGACAAAAACAAGAACTCGCGATGAAAGAGTGTCGTGATCAAATTAGCTCCCTGGAGAAGAGCATTTCTAACTTGACCCTGAAAATGGAGAAATATGTCATGGATCAGTCGAGCAGCGTCCAGAAATTAAAAGGAGAGGCCGATCAACGAGTAGTGCAGCTTGATTCCAAGACAAAGACTGTAGTTGAAGATATTCGAGGCAGCATTTCATCAAACCGTTTATGGGCTGAATCAGAATATTTTAAACTAGCCCAGGACTTTCAAACCAGACTAGAAAGATTCGAAGGGCTTATGGTAGAAAGACAGGACAAATTAGAAAGAAGAGTGGATCATTACCTGGCCAAAGTAGACAGAATTTTGGAAGAGGAGAAAAGCAAGTATTATAACATATGGGAGGTCAGGCTGAAGGAAGTAAAATCAGAGCAGGATAAGACTTTGCAGCTTTCAATGGCACAAATGAGGGATGAATACAGACAAGGATTTAACAGTGTTCATGAGAGTATTTCCAGCTTACAGAAAGTGTTCCATGCAAAGTTGAAATTGTTGGAAGATGACTTACGTAAAGCTATAAATAATGTTCTTAGAATGGTAGTGCTAGTGTAACAAGCAGTACATCTAAGGTGATGCAGGCAGTAGCAGTGTTAAGTCAAACCTTTCCTTCTGCCCCTCACCATAATCCGTGAGGCCTTCATCAGAGTCCCAGGTTATAATTTGCAGGTTTCGTCAAGTGGTGACTTACGTTGATCAAAATTTACATGCACAAGTTTTCGTTGTTCGCCCACCCAACATAATTTGACTCAAGTTGGTCTTAATATTGTTTTTTTTTTCTGTAATTGGGGCGTGTACTGTAAAGGCTGGTTTTCACTAGCGACAGAGTCCGAATCTGAAGCAGAGTCGTAAGCGGAGTTGTAAGCGGAGTCATAAGCTTGACGGAATCAGAGTCGGAAGAATCAGAACATTTCCATTTTCTTCCGACTCAGCTTATGATTCCGTCACTTACAATGTAGTGAAAACCAGATCGTCGGAGTCGGAAGCAGAAGTGGAAGGATAAACCTATCATAGTGCTCGTTCCTATGCTTTGGTTTTCACTAGATCGTAAGTGACGGAAGCATAAGCGTAATAAGAAATTCTGCTTACGACTCCAATGTTTGATTTTCACTAGCTCGTTACGCTCTACGCTTCTGATTACGACTCTGACTCCATAGCTAGTGAAAACCAGCCTTAATGCTACAAGATTAATGTGGTGGCCCTTTAACAGGTGTCTACCCCTTAACAGGTGTCTACTTGCAAGTCTGTTTATCTGCCAAATGCACTTGTGGAAGCACATATTAAGTTAATACAGAAACCTTACCCCATTGGCCAAGTGGAAAGAGGTTTGGCCCCATGAACGAGAACCAATAGTTTCCATTCCAGTCTGACCTCGCTCAATCAAGAATTTATTTTATCATTGTTGGGGAAAGCAAACCTGTCAGAAGAGTGCGGTGAAGGCAGGTCTCTTGTTGCAGGTTTTCACCCCACTGGTGTCAGGGCATCACTTTTCCTGTGACAAATGGGATACTTTCCATTGTTTTGTTTAGAAATTCTTTTGATTTAGAAATTCAAATTGCTCAAACAACTTCATGAGTACAATTCATTCAATTTGTGAGCTCTCTAAATGGAAAAGCTGACACTTGCAAGGTCTGGCACCTTTATCTTAAACTGCTCGGACAACCTTTCTTGACTCAGAAACCTGTGTACAGGCAGTTGATGGGGTAAGGGGAAGCCAAAAAAGAGGGAAAATGCTGAAGGAATGCCAGTGGAAAACGTTTTGTCCACATTATTTTCCAGCCCGTTCTGACTTTCCCTTGTCCCAATTTCAGCCCTTGGGTTGCTGAAGGTATTTCTTGTCCTGTGTGTCAGGGCATACAATAATATATTCATGTATGAAAGTGTGAACAAGGTAAAGTTGTCATTGTTTTTTTTTTTTTCATACCTTTGTTGTAATAAAGGTAAAATTAGAGTTTTATCTGTCTTGAATGCTGTATGAAAGATTCCTCTTTCTGTTTAATTTTACCATAAACTTGTTCAAGGATCACCTGTGAGAATCTCTTCAGTAGAACAGCTGTACATTTGAACAAGGCAGCACATCAACTGCTCAGCCCTTGTGGTACATTTGCATGCAGAATTTTTACCAAAAATCAACTAAATTCCTAGTTTGTTGTTTTTCGTTTTTATCATGGTTTCCACTAACTACTATACAAAAATTTATGGCCCTGTTGTTTCCAAAATTTACAAACCCGAGCTGAAAGCAGTTTATAAATCACGTAAATTGAAATACATTCCAGATAATTGGCAATACCAATTGTTTTTCAAAACGAAGTAAAAGTTTCTGTAAATCAGGACAAAAGGTGTTTGTTGTTTACAGATTAAACATTGATGACCGTGGTAATCTACAAACTAAGACAACTTTGTCCCCCACAACTGCATCAAGTAAGATAATGGTTGGTATCAATTATGTGAACCTGCCACTCACTAAAACTTGAGAAAACAATGAAAAAAAAAAACAACAGAAAAACCAGCACGTGATGTTTCATCAATTTAATCTGCTGATTTCTGTGCTTTAACAACAAGATTTCAGGGTCTATGGTAGATTCAAGGGTAGAGTATGTAGACTTAACATCGTTTGAAATCGCAGGATTACAAGATGGGCAAAATAATCATATCTTGCTGTACAACAGTAGCTATCCTAGGGAAACAGTTCTCTGTTGAAGCTAACGATGTTTGTGAGACCACTGTGAAATTTGAATGTATCTGGCTTACCCCAAGAAATTTAGAATACCCTTTAAAGTTGCTGTTAGTTTAAATGACAAAAACTGAAGAAAAGTCGAGACTTTCTGTTCTGGGGTATCCAGGTCCAAAGTTTTTTTGCCCTGTTGGACATGCTGCCTTTATTGTTTGTTTGATTCTCTATTATTCTTCAGTCCTTTTGCTAGGCTATTATTGAAACTGCCCGTTGATATAGCCACCCTGTTAATACCACTGCATTTTAAAGGCCCATCTATTAAATCACGTGGGTATCCACAATGCTGGGAAAGCAGTCTTGCGTTCAAGTACATTTACATACCATTTTGATACTTGTTACCCTGCCGTCAGGATGGGGTCTAGTAATACCCTTTTTTTTTCCGTGGTAGTTTTTTTGGTAGTCACTTGCCCCAGACCTCCGGTTTTCGCTCGGCCAAAGAAATACTCGTTTCTTTCGCTACACAGCCAAGGGCTTTTATCTTGAATGACCGTAACATATTTACCCCCCCCCCAAGGGGGGGGGAGAACAACGGCGGGGTCCAATGCCCCTGGGGCTTTTCTTGTTATAGGGATTAAAATGCATGTTTGTAGTAGTGACTTTAGTAATGACTATACAGATGGTTAGCTTTCAGTTGTTATGGTGGACGCTGACCATAATTATAAATTCTGCATTTGGAATGCAGTACTCTGCAAAAACCCTGGTGATGGATAAACACCATTTTCCCCTGAAAGACCTTAGGTCCAGATATAAGCACTCTCAGTAAACAAAGTAAACACAACTTTTTATGAAAAACTGAGTTGTTTTACTCCTCAACATTTACCGTCCACTAATTACGTTCATTAAATTTCTTTATATTTTAATAATTTATTGAACTCCTCATGCACGGGAGCCTATTTTTTGGGTCCAAAAAAGACTTTCTTCTATGATGAAATTGAATTGTAACTTGCATCCACTTTATTTTTCATGATGGCTTCAAGAAAGAGGGTTGTTAAAATGGTAAACCTTATCATCATACAAACATTTTAACCATTTAAGTCCCAAGAGTGACCAACATCAAATTTCTCCTCACAATATCAATACAAAATCAAAGGAACAGGTTATGAGAATAAATAAAATGATCATCAAGGGGAAAATTGGTTTCATTGGTCTTTTAACAAATTCTCCCAAATAGAACTATAAAAATGTATGGAGACCAGTAAGGAGAATTGTCTGTTAATACTGGGACTTAAAGGGTTAAACATAATTATGGCCTTATAGCCAGCTTCTCCAAGGATGAAAATATGAAAGTGTAATTGAAAATAATGAAAGAAAGACTGAATGCTGACATTCCCCCTCTAATACTACTACAATACTAGACCCATGTTATTCTGGTTTACAGAAAAATGTAAATGTGAACAGCCCTATCAAAAAGTACTATTCATTTGAATAGTCAGATCACAAACTTTAGGATTGCATCCACGAACAGAGTCCATATAATTATTATCCCATACCAATCTTGTTCCTAGAACCTCCTTCTTTGTTGGTAAGGAACATGGAGAAGATAGGGCTCTGGGAACGTAACTGGTTTAAAATTTCAAAGTAGAACTCATATTCAGTCCGGTACTTTTAGGCTGATCTGAAGGTCGCTAATGACACAGACTGGACTGCAACTGACAAAGATGATTGCTATGAAAATAGAAATCTGCAATTTCACAAAAGGAACAATTCAATGACCACTGCCTTTTTAATGTTATTTTAAGTGTCACTGCAATGCTTGTTTGATTTCTTTAACAAGCATGGAGCTAACCACCATCTTTTCACAGTTCACTGTAATAGAGCTGCCTTTCCCATCTGCTGGCACTTTGACAGTTACAAGCACATGTGTTCTGCCAGATATGGTTTGCCCAGCAAACCTGTATGTGGAAGCACCCTCAGGGAGGGGTGCAGATCCTATGTAGGTGACAGCTGCTGCTTCCTTTACTTTTGAGCACACTTGTTCTTCAGAAGCTATGTTAGCAGAAACATCCAGCTTTCCAGAACTCTCATTCAATCCTCGTAGTTTGCCTGTAAGAAGATGCACATGAATCAATATTATTCCAAAAATTAAACATGAGCTGCAAGAGAAATAGCAAGCAAGGGCTTTTTTTCCATTTATGTTACTAAGTAATTTTTGTTGCCAAATACTAAAAGTTGCAAAATGAAGTTACACAGGGTTAATTTTCTTTTCACCTTTCACAAACTAGCTACTATTTGAACTAACACTTCAAGGCATTTCAAAGTCTACCACAACCTAAAGATGACCAGATGCTTTCGAACCAGTAAGTCCACCAGATCTGTTGACACAATAAATTTTTGTTTCCCCTTTTCATTCATAAAAAAGCGACTACCTAAAATAGCCTTGAAGAGGGTTTTCCTCTTGACATGTTTTTTTTTTCTCATTGATGTGCTAGAAGTTTAATATCATTAGCAAACCTTGCTTTGCCAGGAAGTCAGCCTCAGTCATGGGACAACCTTGTAAAAGCTCACCAACTGGAGCCTTAATGCTCACTGGGAACTTGCTGTTTTGTGTACTGAAATGATATTAAGTGACAAAATGTTGGTGCTAAGGTATCAACAATCTGATGGTATAAAAATGCAAACAAACAAACAAACAAACAAATCTTTGTCTCCAGATACTGATTTGCTGCTGAGCCCAGAGATTGACTATTGGAGCGTAGAGGTTCTGTCAAAACCCGGTATTATAAATCAATAAAATTGATAATAATTGATGACAACCAATAGCAATCAATGTTAATCAATAACAATTACTTGATTGATATTGAAAATGGATGAACAAATCAATGATGAATGTTTTTGTGCTAATTTGATTTTCATCACTTTCCAGTATCAATCGATTAATTGTTATCAATTGATGTCGATTATCAATTTTTTAAAATTAATTTTTAATTTTCTTAATGATGAACTAGTGTCAGCAGCACACAGCAAATGACCTTGCTAACTGCCTTTATTTAATTTTGGGGATCACAGATTTAATGTTCAATCCATGAGCCCCCAAAAGGGAATTGCCTTAAAGGCATTACTGTGATTCCCTCTTTTCTTCGTTGCATTAAATTTGTCTCCCGTTTCAACAGAAAATGGGCATTTGTGGAACCCCTTCACAACAACATCAGATATCATGAGGGTAACTTCGCGCTCGCGATGCATGTCTTGATCAGATATTTTGTTGGTTGTTACATGAGCTCTGAGAAAACACGCATGCAGTAGTTGTTGAAAATTAATAATTAGTGCGGGACATTATTTTTGCGATTATTCATTGATCATTGATTGGCCAATATCGAACTCGATTGACCACTTGGATTTCTGATGATTGATTTTCTTCAGTTTAACAGGCTTGGGCCAAACCCACTCACTCCCCAACTACCCCTCCCCTCCTTGAGGGTTTATTACAGTTTCTTAGTTTCAAGCCTCAGTGGTGTCCTCAGAGGCTCAGTAATCTGGAGAGCTTAACACAAAACCGGATTTTGCTGCAGGTTAAGTAGTTCAGACTATAGCTATGTAATGCATTCTCATTTCTTTACAACACATGCTAACTCTTCTTACCACAAGTTAAAGCTGGCAGGCTGGGTCGTGTCATTAAAATCTATCCCCAGTGTGACTGCAATTGTTGCTCCAGGAGCAAGTGATGCTACATGAAAATAACAAATAAACTCATTGCATTAACCATGCTTCCCTGGTTCCCATGACACCTTCCTTATTGCCACTTTCATGAAAACAATAATACACAAGTGCACATATTTGACTTCATTTGCTCAAACTAAAGCCAGAGAAATCAGGACAAGCAATCTGTTTCATGTAAACCTGTTCCCAAACCTTCAAAGCCTGAATACAAGCTCCAGCAAACTTTTCTCCCAGTCTAAATTCTCTGACTCTAAATGTC
The DNA here is from genome assembly GCA_964030785.1 of Siderastrea siderea. Lineage (NCBI taxonomy): Eukaryota > Metazoa > Cnidaria > Anthozoa > Scleractinia > Rhizangiidae > Siderastrea > Siderastrea siderea. The sequence goes on along the minus strand of OZ034966.1, from coordinate 45,396,227 downwards.
AATAGGAAATGAGTTTGGTTTACCACATATTTTGCAATGAGTTAATTATAATTTTGAATGCTAAAAACAAAATTTTTGCTATGTGTAGCAAGGTTTCATCTAAACTCACCAACCAAAAATTTAACTTTAATGGAAAAAACCCAGAATGTGTGAAAGATGTATTTTTCAATGTCACAAGCATACTTGGAAAAGAAGGAAATGCAAGTTATGCCAACAGGAGTTGAATCTGTGGTGACTGACCTTCTGAATACTAGTCCAAAAGCTTTTTAACTCAGCTGTGAGACTTGTGGCAGCTAGTTAAAAGAGCACCTTTCACATTAATCACCAGACACAACATATAATTATCACCACATTTCTTCCATTGTGTGTATTAATGCTACACACCAACATTCAATCCTAGCAGTAAGCAGAATGCTTGTCACATGAGCCTGCACTAGTTTATGGTCTAGCTCTCATGAGTCTCCTGTAGCTCAGTGGTACAGCATCCTGACTAGTAACCAGAAGGTCATAAGTTTAACTGCTGTTAAAGGAACTTTGTTTCCTTTTTTCGAGTACAGCCACATTGCACACTGTTAAACAAATCTTTCACATTACATCACCAGGCTAAACATATATCAGCACCATTCTTCCAATCAAAGAATGGAATACATGGTTATCATCACAGTATTGGCACTACACTCACCAATTTCTTGAAATTCATGCATACTCATTCCTGCTGCTAATTTCTGAAAAAAAATTGTTAAACAGAATCATTGGATTTTGCACAAAAACCAAGGTTTACAATGGTCACAAAGCCCTCATGACCTGGCCAAATCAACACTTACTATTCCCACTTCTTCCATTAGTCCATTTTGCCCCCCCCCCCCCCACCCTGCCAAAAAAATATATGATAATATGATTCTAAGCAAACTAAAAAAACACTCAAAATGCCAGTTGTGCTCTTTCTTTCACTGAACCTTTCAATTTATTTTGATGATGAATGAAAATGTCATCAAAAGCATTGTGGGAGGCTTCATGATTGTAAGACGTCATCACTTACATGGAGTACCTTGCACTCACTCACTTAGACAGCGAATTTCTGCAGAAAAGACTCCAAGCAAAATTGGTACTTATCTCTTGTGCAACTTTGTCTACGTGCTACACTGTAAAACATACCTTCTCGGCCACACATATATTGGTAATTGGAGCTTCTGAGTTGTTGACTAACGTAACTTCTACAGCCACCATGGTGGTAGAATAAATACAAGGACCCCTGGTAAACTTGTAGCTGCCACTAAGCCCTTTGCCTTGCATTCGATGGAGCAGCTCGTGTGATTTTGCTGAAGAAAAGCTGGGGCTAAGCTGTAAAATACAACAGCAATTAATGATAATAGTAATAGTATTAAATACATCTGTGAATGAGGAAGCTTAGTTACAACCAAATGAATAGAGGTGCTATTAAGTATAGTTTTAAGTGAAATGTGTCAACTCACAGGAGTTATGACAGCAGTTGGTACATCATTTGAAAGCGACAAGGATTCTATCTCGGAAGCCAGACTTGGTGACATGATGTTACTGGAACCTGAATTAATGCTGGGGGTCACTGGTTCATTCACTGAAACAAAAGACAGTAAATTCACACTCAATATATTAAAATGTCCTAAATCCCTTTTTATTTCTCCAAGTCTGTATATAATGACCAGCAGTGGTTACTGTGGGACTATTCAGGGCATCAATTAGCTGAAAAATACGGCAGGAACTATTTGCCACTCAACTGAGGTTTTTCGTCTCTTTCATGACTCATCAACGAAAAGAGAGTACATTCAGTTTGGATAATGAATCTTTTGAAACAAAGTCGCCTCTTGTCTCGTCAACTTCAATGTCAAATGCACTGGAACATTGATTCCTCCACTGCATCTGTTTCAGCCACAACAATCAAGAAATAGATGGCCTGGAAGCTAGTCCTGCACATAGCAACCATGCCATCAAAATGAGCTACTTAATTAGGTGAAGATTTATGAAAACACTTTCTTTATTGCTATTCAAAATAATTATTGTCAAAGTGTCATTGAATGAATAAACACATGGCACCACTTTGGGGTGAAAAATTGATTGGAGCCCTGTGCCCAAAATAAGATTCTGATAAGATTCTGGTTCTTTTCAGCGTTTTCCTAAAACAATTTTTGACAATTACCCCTCTCATTTTTATGTGGCTGTCACCGCCCGCCTCCCCCAATTGGGTTATTTATTAAGCTGTTCCTTCTTGAGGAGATGTTTATTATGCTGTAGAGTCAAGAACAAATCCAACATGGTTTGAATGCAGAATGACATGTCTGACCAGTTTTGCAATATGCCTGATCACAAATGTAGTTCTGAAGGACCCAAGTCCTGGTAAGCAAGAAAAACAATAATTATTTCTAGCACTGTAATAATTAGATATAACTTTGAAAGAATTAAGCTTACAGTCATCCAGGATCAGTAACGTGTCTCCTTTATCTGCAGCAGCAGATGATTTACCGGGTGATTTTTCTGCCTTTGCAGTCTTTGCAGGTGACTTGGTAGATTTTTTCACTGGAGGCTGAAAAAATTATGTTAAGGCTGGTACGTAATGGCTCACTCAGTTTGACTTTAAATTTGCAACTTGGATAATTATATTGTGAGTGATCAGTTAGAACACTGAATGAACATTCAATGTCAGGGTATAATCGATTGTGTTTCTAAATGTGACTTGTACCTAGTTGTCATTATTTTATTTGATTTTGGGTGAGGGGAGATTGGATGACTTTGGGGTGAGGGGAGATTGGATGCAAGCAAAGCAAAGCACACAGGGTGTCATGGAAATTAATTAGGGAAAAATAAGAAATTTTTGCTGGCCCAATCCCAGTATGCCTCAATTACCAAACAACTTATCTCTCTTTGTCATGAAATATTGTCTAAAAATTGTCCTTTTATTTTCAAACCACCATCAGCAACTATTAACTGGTTACCAGTCAGAGTCCGACAAATAATCAATCACGTTTTTTTTTACACCCTTAACAATCACAAATTTTCTGCTGTTCCAAAAAACAAAAACAAAGCAAAAGACTCCTTTAAGTACAGCTGTTGGAAAGGCAAATGGAACTGAAATTTTCAGTCGATGTGAACATCAGACAAGATAGAAAATGCTCTGCAAGAGACCAACCTTTTCTTCCTCTGATTCAGTTTCTGAACTTTCCTCACTGCTTTTTTCCGTCTCTGACTCATCAGATGACTTTTCTTCACTTTCACTTGCATCACTCTCCTCCTCTTCACTTTCACTCCCTGAACACAAACAAACATAGGGGCATCAGCATATACCTGCAGCGTTTTTTGACCAAATTTTTCCGTGGAGTTTTTGGTCGATCGACCAGCTCGACCGTCTATTTCATATCTGTCTGGAGTTTTGTCATGTTGTGCCGGTTGTGTTGCGTTGTGTTGTGTTGCGATTGGCTGTGTGTTGTGTCGTCCGGTTGTGTTGCATTGCGTTGCGTTGTGTTGCAATCTGCTGTGTGTTGTGTGGAGCGGTTGTGTTGTGTTGCGTTGCGTTGTGCTGTTGTCATGCATTGTATCTGTTTTGTTTTGATGTCGTTTTTAGTTCTCCTTCGTTGCGTTGTGTTTTCCTTGTTGTGTTGCGTTTTCTTCCTTGTCTTTTGTTGTTGCTTCGCCTTGCTTTGTGCTGTTCTTGCCTTGTGTTTGGGATGGTATTGCTTGCGTTGTTTTGCCTTTTTACCGGTTGTGTTGTCTTGTGTTGGTTCCCTTGTGTTGCGTTGCATTGCGTTGCGTTGTGCTCTGTTGGTATTTTTTGTCGTCGTTGCGTTGCGTTGCGTTTTGTTTTGTGATGTTGTGTGTCGTTGCGTTGTGTTCGGTTGTTGTGCTGTGTTTGGTTGTGTATTGTTTGTTGCGTTGCGTTGCGGTGTTGTGTTGTGTTGTGTTGTTGACAAGTCATGCCTAATAACCCTTGTTATGTTTTAGTAACACCTCGACACAACCCGACAAACTATACCAACTCAACTAACCTCACTCACTGCCAGACAACATCTCGACAGCTCGACGCGACTCGACCAACGCAACAACCGGCTTATTTATCAAGTAGATCAACTCAACTAACCTCACTCACTGCCACACAACATCTTGACAGCTCGACGCGACTCGACCAACGCAACAACCGGCTTATTTATCAAGTAGATCAACCCAGCTAACCTCACTCACTGCCAGACAACATCTCGACAGCTCGACGCGACTCGACCAACGCAACAACCGGCTTATTTATCAAGTAGATCAACCCAACTAACCTCACTCACTGCCAGACAACATCTCGACAGCTCGACGCGACTCGACCAACGCAACAACCGGCTTATTTATCAAGTAGATCAACCCAACTAATCTCACTCACTGCCACACAACATCTCGACAGCTCGACGCGACTCGACCAACGCAACAACCGGCTTATTTATCAAGTAGTTCAACCCAACTAACCTCACCCACTGCCAGACAACATCTCGACAGCTCGACGCGACTCGACCAACGCAACAACCGGCTTATTTATCAAGTAGATCAACCCAACTAACCTCACTCACTGCCACACAACATCTCGACAGCTCGACGCGACTCGACCAACTCAACAATCGGCTTATTTATGAAGTAGATCATCCCAAATGTGTCGCAAAATCGGATGTACCTCAAACCGTATAGCACAGAACGTACCGCGGTACGCTGCTACTTTTGCCTTATACATACTTATCACCCAAACATGCAATGATTTCTGTAACTTTTCCCCGCTCAGTTACCATGGTAACATAACTTATAATAAAAGTGTTCGCTATAAATTGAATGAAACTTCTGAGAAAACGTGGAGAAGGTATCACTAACACCTTGCCAACGTATACTAATGTTTGGATAACCTGTGCACATTGAAACTATTACGCTACAAACATGAAATGTACTGCGGTATAGAAGAGGAAACTGGTCATTATACAAATCAAAACTAAGCTCAATGAAGAAAAATTAAACTAGCCGTGAAATCTTGTGCCTTTCGTAACTTTAACAGGTGAAAATAAATAATAAATACAAGTAAAATTAATCGCCGGATTGTGCTCTCTTGTTCGCACGTTACGGTACGATGCTAGTGAGAAAAAAACTATGAGACAAAAGAAGGATGTAATGCTCGCCTAGTTTGCTATGATGCTAGTGGAGAAACATAGGACATGTCGTTCAATATTTGTCGATGTAGTCGTTTGTACGCTCTGTACCGTGCGGGGTTACGGGGCTACCACGGTTACGCGGCTATAACTTGTCGCTCTTACTGTGTGGGGGTACGGTGCTACCATGCTACGCTGCCATTATTTCCTACGTCACTGCATAAGTCGATCGTTCCTTGTGGGGGTACGGGCCTACGACGGTACGCTGTTCCTTCATTACTTAATTGATTGTAAATACTTTGTCATAGATTCTTAAAGTGGTTTTTAGAGATGTTCTGGATGAATCGCAATACTAAAGCTACTATAACCGTACGAAACAGATTACGTTCACGCAGTGCTGCTTTAGCGGCTATCAATGCCTGCAGTGAGCACAATGGAAAGATTGCACGAACGCTGTTTTCATTGCACTGCAGCAGTGACAAAAAATGACTGCATGAGTGCTGCAGAGGCGATATTGGGAGCTGCTGGAACGCTGCAAGAGAGCTACTGCAAAATAGCAACATGAAGCTTTATGGTAGATTAGCAGCGCATCACTATAACGTACAAAGAAACGTCGAGAAGATAAGACAAATACTGTACAAACGAACTAACGTACAGAGAAACGTTGAGAAGATAAGACAAATACTGTACAAACGAACTAACGTACAGAGAAATGTTGAGAAGATAAGACAAATACTGCACAAACGAACTAACATACGGAGAAACGCTGAGAAGACAAGACAAATACTGTACAAGCGAACTAACGTACGGAGAAACGTTGAGAAGATAAGACAAATACTGTACAAACAAACTAACCTACGGAGAAACGCTGAGAAGAAAAGACAAATACTGTACAAACAAACTAACGTATGGAGAAACGTCGAGAAGATAAGATAAATACTGTACAAATTAAATGAACTAACGTACGGAGAAACGTTGAGAAGATAAGACAAATACTGTACAAACAAACTAATGTATGGAGAAACGTTGAGAAGATAAGACAAATACTGTACAAATTAAACGAACTAACGTACGGAGAAACGTGAAAAAGACAAGACTAATAGTTCTGTACAGACAAACTGAAGTACGGAGAAACGTTGAGAAGGTTAGACTAATACTGTACAAACGAACTAACGCACCGAGAACGATTAATGTGACGACAGTAATATCGTGTGAACCTACTACGATATGAAGAAACATGAGACGAGACTAATATACCATACGAACGGACTGACGTACGAACGGACTGAAGTACGGAGAAACGTTGAGAAGGTTAGACTAATACTGTACAAACGACCTAACACACGGAGAACAATTAATGTGACGACAGTAACATCATGCGAACGTACTACGACATGGAGAAACATGAGGCGTGACTAATATACCATACGAACGGACTAACGTACGACAACACTAGTAGTGTACGAACTAACATTCAGAACTAGAGAAACTTTGAGAGAGTGCAGCTGTCAGGCAACGAAATTATCAGTAACTGGGAGAATTCCTCGAGCTAAAACTGAAAATTCACGAGTATTTGGCTAGTTGACCACCGCCAAGGTCGAGAGCTGGTTGAATTTTTAAAATTTTTTATGTTGAGACCCAGTCTGAGGGCATACATGCAATTCTAACACTGCTTAGCTTCACAATGCATCACTGGGCGATTGTCAAAGCACACTTGTACATTCGTTTTCAATTCTATCTGAACAGTTTGTCTGAGGCTATGTATATGTGGAGTGTATTGCAGCTAAACAAAACATGTCGAGCTGTATCAGTTGTCATTTGAATATGGTTCGAAGCAAATCGAATTGCTGAACGAGATCTTCAAGGGAAAAAGCTACGACGTTTTTGTGTTTGGATATCATGACAAAACTGGCCGGAAAATTTTGAAATTTGGTGGGACAATGTCTGATCACCGACTGTTACTTCCAGCACTGCTGCAGGATGGTACATTAATTAGTATTCATACTTTTAAGTGGCCTACTGTTTTCATAAAGGACAGGTTTTTTTTTTTTCAGAACCCGGTCTTTTGCTTAAAAAAAAATTGAAGTACGCCGTTTCAGGACCATAATTTTTTTATGGCCCTGTCACTCTTTACCCGACCCGGTCATCCCCACAAATAATGAACCGTCCCTAACGTGCCCCAGACTCTGACGATCTGCTCGAGTTCGTGTTTATCAAGCATCTACTGCTATGCTCGCTGTTTGTATTCACGGCCTAGGAAAAACAGTAAATATTTCGTCGTCTCTGTGAAAGCATTCTCAGTTGTGGGCGAATTTATACCGACATGCAACATTTGAGTTGAATTTGCATCTTCAGCAGAATAAATAAAAGCGATAAGAAAGATAAGCTGAGTCATCAGAGTTTAAACATTACGTCATCCAGTAACGCTATAGTCAAAACATTGTGTCACACAGTCACACTTTTTGTCTCGCCGGTTGGTATAAATACGGGATCGCACTAACATTTGTTAAACCTGGGGGGTGGGGATGGGTCAGAACGGCCAGTGATAATGCCCATTGGGCTGTCTCTTTCGTTTCTGAAAAACCAAACGCCTTCAATTCTTTCTTCGATGGAAGCTTCGCGCAAGCGATTTCGCTCCATGTGCAAGTTGTTTTGAAGAGCACTTACTGATGCAAACTGAGTATGTTTTTCAAAACTTTTACGAAAACTGTAAGGAATACGAAGAATCCCTCAATTAATTAAGCTTAAAAAGCTATTTTGGTGCAAATTTACAATAATACGTGTAATTTACTCCACCGTAGACTCGTAGAAGTGCTAGAGCATTTCCCAGAAAGTCCGCAGCTCGAACAGTCTTTGGAGATGGAAGATTTTCCTTTGCTGTGACAAACGGCACTTCGTCCTCGAAAGATGTTTTCTTCGCTCTAAAAGCTCTAAATTCCATGGCTTAACTTGTCGAGTGTTTGTTAGAGCTTCTTCTTTCGTTGTTTTAGTTTTAAAAGGTAATCCTTCGTTCCAAGAGTGAGCTATTGCCATTTTGAAAATTCACGCATAAACAACACGGCAGCCATTTTGAATGAAATGTGATCTTCTCGGAGAGTGACAAGAAGTCTTTCCTTCTATCCTTCAAATATATGCACAGTAGGTGAATTCTGATTGGTTGAACGTTCCTCAAAACAACTAGGACAAAAGGGGACTAAAGAAGCCTTTCTATGGGAGGCTAGGGCCAAAGCTCATTCAAGCGAATAGCCAATAATCCGACGAGATTGACAAGCCTTGACAGTAAATTGACAGGACATGGAAACATTGCAAAACCAAATATGTGCACAGGTTGAAGCCCGAAAAAAACAATAAATAAATAAAACTGTGCTCTGGAATGACCTTTCGAGCTCGGATTCACAGAACAGATCCCCAAATTTAGTTTTAGTGTAAAAAATAGTGCAGTATTCAAAAATTTCAGAAGCGACCTTGTTACTTCAAAGAATAGCTTTTACAACAAATAACATTGTATTTTTAGTTAAATCATATACTCGAGATTAACAGCTGGAAAAAAATGAGATATGTTGCTGTGTGCTGCTCACTAGTTGTTCTTTAAAAATAAAAAATAAAAAACTGGTCTGTTTGTCGTTAACAAGTGCGTCCATTTTGTCATAATAGTCTGTCTTAATTTGTCCATGACAACAGTCAATCGCTCTTTGTAAGCGGAGAGTATGACAATGTTTTCGTCGGTTTTCAGTCGTTTCAGTGCTTGCCGTCCTATTTTAGTCAAGTTACTGTCAGGTAGAGAGGCTGATTGTATAGCAGAAGCTACCCTACTTCTGATGTTATCCTTGGTCGATTCTGATAGTTCCTCTGATCACAAATCCAGTATTTAGGGTACAGCGTCAAATGTTGTTCTGCCTTTGACATAAGCATACTGGTCACCATCTATAATCTTTGGTGACTTTTTTTCTGAGCCCAAGACAAGGGCTTTCAAGGCAATCTTCAGTACAGAGAAGCCGACTCCAAACGCGGCCGTTATCCCATCATTTAACAGCCTCGTTTCGTTCGAAATAGAGAAGAACTCCAAGTGTGGCCGTTATCCCATGACTTATGCGCCGATCAATTCGAAAGTTCAACATCCCCTCCCGGGCAACCCCCCGGGCATTTGAACTTTTGAAGATTGGCTTGTTCAAATTCTCTACCCTCGGGGCAAAAAAGCCGTTCAAATGTCCCACCAATTACTACTAAAATAGACAAATTTCGTCTTCAATCAAACACTTTACACCCTTTTCAGAGAGATATGCCGTAATGGCACCTTCAAACGTCTTTTAAAGACCCTTTTTGAAAGAGTTATTCACTAAGAAAGGGGAAATTCTGTCTTGTAAATCTGTCAAACCCTGCAAAAACCGAAAAAACTCACGGGCGTATTACGTCAGAGCAAGAGATAAATCCGGTTCAAATCCCCCACCCTTCAAACGCAACGTTCAAATTCCCCCCTCCCCGGGCACGATGCACAGTCAAATGCCCGGGGTATGCCCGGGGGGGATGTTGGAGTTTCGAATTGATCGGCGCATTAATGGCTTTGTTTCACTCGGCATAGAGAAAAACTCCAGACGCGGCCGTTACCCCATGAAGTCATGGGATAACGGCCGCGTTTGGCTCGGTATATATCACTATATACCAACCGAAACGAGGCCATTAAGTCAAGGGATAACGGCCGCGTTTGGCTCGGTATATATCACTATATACTGACCGAAACGAGGCCTTTAAGTCATGGGATAACGGCTGCGTTTGGCACCGTATATATCACTATATACCAAGCGAAACAAGGCCGTTAAGTAATGGGATAACGGCCGCGTATGGCTCGGTATATATCACTACACACACGCGTTCGTTTGTACAATATTTGTCTTATCTTCTCGACGTTTCTCCGTACGTTAGTTCGTTTGTACAGTATTTGTCTTATCTTCTCAACGTTTCTCCGCACATTAGTTCGTTTGCACAGTATTTGTCTTATCTTCTCAACGTTTCTCCGTACATTAGTTCGTTTGTACAGTATTTGTCTTATCTTCTCAACGTTTCTCTGTACGTTAGTTCGTTTGTACAGTATTTGTCTTATCTTCTCAACGTTTCTCTGTACGTTAGTTCGTTTGAACAGTATTTGTCTTCTCAGCGTTTCTCCGTAAGTTCGTTCGTTTGTACAGTATTTGTCTTACCTTCTCAACGTTTCTCCGTACGTTAGCTCGTTTGTGCAGTATTTGAGTTATTTTCTCAGCGTTTCTCCGTACGTTAGGTCGCTTTTACAGTATTTGTCTTATCTTCTCAACGCTTCTCCGTACGTTAGTTCGTTTGCACAGTATTTATCTTATCTTCTCAACGTTTCTCCGTACGTTAGTTCGTTTGTACAGTATTTGTCTTATTTTCTCAGCGTTTCTCTGTACGTTAGTTCGTTTGTACAGTATTTGTCTTCAGTATTTGTCTTATCTTCTCAACGTTTCTCTGTGCGTTATAGCGATTCGCTGCTAATCTACCATAAAGCTTCATGTTGCTATTTTGCAGTAGCTCTCTTGCAGCGTTCCAGCAGCTCCCAATATCGCCTCTGCAGCACTCATGCAGTCATTTTTTGTCACTGCTGCAGCGCAATGAAAACAGCGTTCGTGCAATCTTTCCGTTGTGCTCACTGCAGGCATTGATAGCCGCTAAAGCAGCACTGCGTGAATGTAATCTGTTTCGTATGGGTATAGTAGCTTTAGTATTGCGATTTCGTCCAGAACATCTGTAAAAACCACTTTAAGAATTTATGACAAAGTATTTACAATCAATTAAGTAATGAAGGAACAGCGTACCGTCGTAGCCCCGTACACCCACAAGGAATGATCGACTTATGCAGAGTGACGTAGGAAATAATACTACCCCCACACAGTAAGAGCGACAAGTTATAGCAGCGTACCGTGGTAGCCCCGTAACCCCGCACGGTACAGAACGACTACATCGACAAATATTGAACGACATGTCCTATGTTTCTCCACTGGCATCATAGCAAACTAGGCAAGCATTACATCCTTCTTTCATCTTATAGTTTTTTCTCATTAGCATCGTACCGTAACGTGCGAACAAGAGAGCACAATCCGGCGATTAATTTTACTTGCATTTATTATTTATTTTCACCTGTTAAGGGACTGTTCGTTATTTATGGCCAAGGGGGGGTCCGTGATTTTCAACCAATTCAGGCATATGAAAAATTTACCCCTCCCCGAAAGTGGGTATTTAAAAAAATTACCCCCCGTTTATGTGAGAGGTTCAAAATTTTACCCCCCCTACCCTCAGGACCCGACGTGCTTACAATTGCGAAATTGCGTACAACATGTGTTCTGGCCGCGTGCCGATAAACCAAAATCAAGTCCAAGGTCATTTGTGATCGTACAGTATGGAAGCACTCAGCAAGGAAAGTAAATTTACACCGCCGGTATTAACGTGCGCCCAGAGAAGATCTGATTCGAGAGAGAAATCAACGGTAGGAAAGTTTGCAAGAAGTTCATTGCAAGGCTTGAACTAGTTTTGCTGTTTGAGGATGGCTATATACCTACGCACTACAATACTGTAAACTACAACTGGCATGGCCCCGGCAAATGACACGTGTGGGTTTTGCTAATATTAAATATCAGATTGAATGTATTTTAAAGGGATTTAATAAGTTATATATTGCAACCTTTGAATAACGCTACTCCACGTCACGTTTTCTTGGCTTTTCAAACTATAAAGACCAGGTTCTTTGGAAATAGATTTCTCGAAACAGAGATCAACTTTTTAAATATGTCTGCAAAACGGCTACACAAGTGTTGAAACAACAGTTTCTAAAAGTTTACCCCCCTTATTTCTACTGTATTTAAAAAAAATACCCCCCTTTTTCATTGATTTTGAAAATTTTACCCCCCCCCCCACTCTAAACACCGGCCCCCCCTTAGGCATAAATAACGAACAGTCCCTAAAGTTACGAAAGGCACAAGATTTCACGGCTAGTTTAATTTTTCTTCATTGAGCGTGTTTGTAACGTAATAGTTTTGATTTTTACAATGACCAGTTTCCTCTTCTATACCTCAGTACATCTCCGTACACTGATCATGTTTGTATGGTAATAGTTTCAAAGTGCACAGGTTATCCAAACATTAGTATACATTGGCAAGGTCTTAGTGTTACCTTTCCCGTGTTTTCTCAGACGTTTCATTCAATTTATAGGGAACACTTTTATTATAAGTTATGTTACCATGGTAACTGAGTGACGAAAAGCTATAGAAATCACGATTGCATGCTTGGGTGATAAGTATGTATAAGGCAAGAGTAGCAGCGTACCGCGGTACGGAAGTGCATCCGATTTTGCGACAGCTATAGATCATCCCAACTAACCTCACCCACTGCCAGACAACATCTCTACAGCTCGACGCGACTTGACCAACGCAACAACCCTCGATGATCTATAACTAGTGTATGTAGTTGATATACACTAATTATGACAGGGATCCTTTCTTCTATAACATTAACATAAAGGAGGCCAATTGATTTTCTTTAAGGGAGAACAAAACGTTGTCAGTTTTTCTGGGTCATTTTTTTTTTTTACGAATAAGTGAATTTCAAACATTAGCCCAGTTTTTCAGGGTCATTGTTTGCAATAAAGTAAGGACAAGTGAATTTTCACACATTAGCCAAATTTCTTCTAGCTTCTTATATCAAGCCCCGAAATTTCTCACATTGTTCTTTAAGAAGTTAGGCTTTTGTTAGCATATCGAAATGTTAAAGACATGATCTTTTAGCCAACTTCAGTTCCAACTTAAGGTACATGAAAAAAGGGTGGCGACTAAAGCTGTTCCCATTTTGGTGTACGAAAGTGTGATATGTTTGTCTGCCAGTACAGGAAGTGCTTCCCAAATGCCAGGAAATTATTTTGAGGTTTTGAATAACAAAATACATGTGCATAGAAAAACGCAAGTGACAAACTGAAAAAAGCACGGCAAATACGCATAGAAAACGCTCCTGCGTTCAACAAAGTAAAGAAAACATCGGTGCTAATCAACAAGAGGCCCTCGTGGCAGAAATGAAAATCTCACTTGCCAGAAAAATCGTTACTAGACCTTCTTAAAATACACAACTTCACTTAGGATCGAAAATGCAATAACCAGATTGGCTAATTTGAATTAGCGAATAGAAATCCTTCATTTTCGATCCGCTCCACGAGTACTTTACGGTAGCATACCTCATTTTCAACAAAATGAGAACAGCTTCCACTACCATTCCTCAAAACCTTAACATAGTAGAAACTGAAGAGATTCACTGAAAGAATCGAAACCACAGTCTTGCTTGAGACAAACCATGGAGGAAAAAAGCATCTTAAATCAAGACGGATCAATTTGCCTGTCCATATTGGCATACACAAACACGCGGTCGTCAGACTTGCTAAGAACAGGAGGAAAGATATAAAGCTCCTAGATACGAAACTCTCAGTTTCAAGAGGGGCTTACTCACACATGTTTGACTGAAGCAGAGTTCAGCCACCTACTACATGTTGCATAGCTAGAAAGAAGCTACAACTTCAGATTCATGACGAAAAGGGTCTATAGATCACACTCCGTGATGCGAAAGACAACATCCTGCAACATAATTATACAAATAAGCCGGGCCCGGCGTTACAAACATCAGCAGGGAAATTAACTGATCGCGTTGAAGACAATATTTCAGATCCTTTATTGTCACAAATACAAAGATGAAAGGCTGAAAAACTCTATCAAGTTCCTTAACGAGCCAGATTCAACGTACCTAACATGCCGAAAGCGGCATAGAAACCACATTTAGTCGCTTAACAAACGATCAGAAGTCAAATTTAACTGAGAATAACAAACAGTGTGCTTGAGCCACAAGAATTCACCGGTTATTAGAAAATTGATCAGATATGACCTAGAGATCAAACTTTTAAAAAATGCGACGCCTAAGTTGTAACGGCTCAATTCAGTCACCACAGAAAAATCCTCCAAACTAAACCCACTACAAAAACACAAGAAGCAAAATTGGTCAAAAGACCGAGATAATTTAAAGCCGTACTCGTTAGGGCAAAGCTTTGAAGGTCAACGTTTTATCGATCTTGACCAACAGGAGTCGTGTTTGGCCTGTCAAGTTTTTGTAACATCAAGGGGAAGCTAAACTTGCCCACAAGTCGAGCTCAGAGTTTTTTTTTTTTTTTGGAAACGCGATTTCGGAAGCGTGAAACCCCAAAAAACCGAGCGCGAGGGAGCGTGCGGGCCTACCACCGGAACCGGAAATGAGAAGCGAAGGACGTTTGAGAAAGTCTAAGGGGAAGCGAGCTGGTTCATTACTGTGGAAGAGTAGGTGAGGGGGTTCATTACTGGGGAGGAGTATGTGAGGGGGAGTTTTGTCAAAGATGGCGGATAGTCAGATCCAACAAACAGGGAGAGATTTATAATACAGTCGGCATTGCGAAAACTAAACAGAAAAATAAGGTGTTTGGAAGTCATGCTTAAAGTTGTGGCGTTGGTCGAGCTGGTCGCGCTGGTGAAGCCATTGTCTGTCGGTTGAGTTGTTCCGTCCTGTGGTGGAACGAAGGTAAATGATAATAGAAAAATGTCAAGCGGATACAGTAGCAAATCGCAACACAACGCAACACAACAGGGAAAAGACAAGAACGATACACACAGCAAATCGCAACACAATACAACGCAACACAACGGGGAAAAGACAAGAACACAACATGAATCGCAACACAACACAACGCAACACAACTGGAAGAACACAACATGACAAAACTCAAGACAGATATGCAAAGCATCGTCGAGCTGGTCGATCGACCAAAAACTCCATGGAAAAATTTGGTCAAAAAATGCTGCACATTTGCATCAGCATTAACATTACCCTACACAGACGTACTGACAAACCTCAGTGGTCAACAAAGGGAAAGACACGAGAGTTTATCTTATATACAGTGTAGAGGAATCCATAATGCGGAGGCAGGGGTACTTGTAGAGGTTACAGTATGAGGGGCTTTCTGATTGGACTATGAGTACAAGGTTGAGTATTAGAGCATGATGTTTGAATTCACACACCTTACTCCGCTGTGATGCTCTGTGATATTGCTAAACTGGTGCACTATAAATTATAGCTAGGGGTAGAATCTTGATAACTCAAGCCCCAGGGAACTTGAACTTCTCACAAAGTCACAAAAGATAGCAGTATCTCCTGCTTTGCTTATTAACCTAATTTTACCAGCAACTTGTAACTTTGTAAACCATTCACAGTCTCCTAGTATTTTCCAGTGGGTTGGCCAAGTTGAATACCCAAGTGTGTCAGGCCACCTTCTTAAAAACACAATGAGTGAAACCTGGTGGATCACAGCAATACCGAAGGGGTGGGGGTAGGCTGAGAAAATAATCACTCCCCACTCTCCTAAGCAGTTTTGTTCTTTCTCAGTTAGTAAAGATGAACTTCTAAGAACCCCCAGTGATCAACACCCAGAAGTAAAATAGGGATTGTGAGTAGTCTAACAATGTTGATTAATATATGTAACACTACACATCTGATATACGCAGTAAAATAACTACCAGATTTAGTGGATGCCTCTGATTTAGTTTTGCTTTCTTCATCTTCTGATTCTGAACCACTGCCACTTTCACTTTCCTCCTCACTGCCACTTCCTGATTCTAGAAAATGGCAAATCAGTGAAATTTTGTCAAATTAAAACCACACATTCCTACATGTCTGGACATATAAGAAGTCACGATGTGTATGTTTATATTCAAGTTCTGTTTCTGGGAATATTAATGGTTGTGAAGGAAACTTTATGAAATGTACAAAACTTACCAGATCCAGATTCAGATCCTGACTCAGATTCTGAGTAAAATGATGTTTTCTTTAACTTTGCATTCTTCTTCTTTGAACTTGGTTCCCACAATGGCTTTACCTTGCAGAAGATTAAAAAACTTACATTGTAATTGAATGCTGGCAAGTTTTGGTATGTGTTTTACTGGTACAATCACCTATTGGATTTCAATCAACCTAAAAACTGATCACCAAAACAGAGTGTATGATAACTCCATAAAAGTGTTCTGCCGATACATGCAGTAAACACCAGAGTGTGATTTAAGATTTATATCTTCTTTGCACTGAGGTGCAGGATAGCTGCAACTACCTACCTAGAATTTATGTGTGACTTCACAAAAGAAGTAACAAATAACAAGGAATACCTATATAGATGAACTATTAAACTAATGTTTAAAAAGGTCCATAAAATTATTGCAAATATTGTTGCAATTATTTACAATATTACATTATTGAGATGATTTGGTTCGTTTTGGTTTATTGGCTGTTTATGCTGTGTAGTTTCAAAAGAAGAGAGACAAGCTAATTCAATAAAGGTTTTATTATAATGGCTCTTATGCAGATAGCATTGAACTTATATAGTAATTCTGGAAAACATGCATGTCAAACATATATGATGCACTAATTTGCAGAAGTTCTTCCAGATTTGTAGGCCAAAAGTCGAGAGCTTCATTTGCACACTTTTTTGAAAAACAAACCAAAGAGAAAAAAACAGTGAGATCAACTGAGTGGTCTAGTAAGCAGTCAGTATACCAACAATTGGACTACCCAGGAAAACAAACTACAGTCATCTCCACTCCAATGCTTTCTCAAACAAAAACATGTTTCCCTTAGATGCCAATGTGCAGCTATCTACTAATGGCTATTAAATAAACTCCTGTTAGCTTGAAAAATCTTTTTTCTCTTGGGAGTCCACTGTGTAGTTCCAGAAAATATCCATACTCCCCTCATGGAAGGTTTTTGTTCTGCACCCCTTCCCCACAAGAAATTCCAGTTTAGCTTCATACTTTGTTTCTAAAATTTGGCTTTTAAGACCCCCTCCCCTTAAGAATTTCAGATGACCTTCCATGGGGTGGGCATGAATTTTTTCTGAAACTACACATTGTATTAATATCAAGACTCACTTCTACATTTCTGACTGATGGGTCAGGGGCAACCTCTGGATGAGATGGCAGTTCCTGATATCCACTGGCCTTGAGGTTGATCATATGAGACAAGGATCCCACTTGAAAGCCTTGGCGGTCTGGAAAGCAAGTCAAAAAATTAACTTTTTGCTTTGGGAATAGCTGGATACCACCTGATTTTATAAAATAAACTCAAACAGAAACATTCAATCGTGACTGAATGTTCTGGGCCTTTCAGTCATCCTAGATGTCCAGATATTAAACCCACACACCCAGATTTAACCAGATGGCTCAAGAAATTTAACCCATTTCACACATTTATCATCATCATCATCATCATCATCATCATCATCATCACCACCACCACCATCATCGTTATCGTGTGACTGATATTTACTTGACTGCAAGAACAGTAATGTTGGCCTTAGTATGATCAAAATGAATTTCAACTCACAGCCACCTCTTCATTTTTTCCACAGATAATACCTTCCTTTGAAAACAACTCACCTTGCACTAGATACAGGCAATACTGAAAGAAAGGCCTTATATGAGGAAATGGGAGGCAAATTCATTCAGTGCAAGTTCAATCATCTTATGACCCACAACACAGTGATTATTATATGAGTGCTGGAATTCAGTGATGCATAAAACTGGACAACATTGATGTTATAGTTGACAGATAAAGCGCTGCGATTATACTGGAGCCACAAGGGAACAAAAGAGAGTGACAACTATAAATGCACATTAATTACTATTACCGTACCTTTAAAGACCGACTCTATAACAGGGGGAGGCTTTGATGCTAGAAAAATTTTCTTCACGTATTTAGTGAGATGGCCACCCTATAAAAATAGAATGTAATTGTAAATTATTATAATTAACGTCGCAGTTCCTTTTAATAACCCTACTTATTTCTCCAGCACTACGAGCCAACACCGCCGGCACGTGCTGGATCGGACAAGAATAGGCAGATAAAGAACGTAAATAATGTAACTAACCGATCGAAAAACAAAGCTTGGGGAAGTTGCTGCGAGACTTCACCGAAAGCGAAACTTGAGTGGTGAACCCAAATTTATTGATTACAGTAAGGAATCCTCCAAAGGGAGGGAGGGTGGGAATTACAATTTTTAAAGAACCTTGGAAAACCTTACAGTTAGCAAGACAGCTAGTGAATGTGACTTCGGACCTAAACTAGGCCTTTTATACCTAGACAGACGTCGCAAACTAGACCAATATTGAATAAGGTACCATGCACAAAGTAAACTCATGCAGTGCTTGAACGAGACATGAATAGCGATATTTACGTTTTTAACCATACAGAGCGTTTGATGTAAAACTACTAGACAGTATTGCAACATTGATCAGTGAATCCCCATTGTAAGTTATTGTACATTCATGAAGAGAAAGGGAATAATGGTACATTCATGTCATGTACATCTTACGTGAGTTAATCTAGTTACAATGTAACAACACAAGCTTTAGTTCATCTCGCTCCATTAACTGCATTTTACGGATTGCTGTAAAGCTTTATTTATTTACATACTAGGATCAGCATATAAGCAGTTTGACAAAAAGTAATAAATTACATACTGAGTAGAAACTCAAGCCTACCGTGTCACTTGGAATGAGCAGCTGCCGCAGAAACCTAGCTCTGTCTCTGACATCATAACTCTGATCATACTTTGCAAGATTCAATACATACTGGCACAGAAGTTTGGTCTAAAAAATGTAAGATAAACAACATGAACATAACAAGTTACATAAAACTGTAAGTTACATGTTGAGGTGATAATTATGTCTTGACAGAATTTTGTGTCTCATCTGGGAGATCAAGAGATTTGGTCCATTTCCAGGGGAGGTGGCAGGTATGCCTACCATGATCACAAAGAGTACATGAAAAACTATTCCACTAAACCAGCCAAAAATTTCAATGCAGTCGTGAACAAGATGGTCCAACTGTAACACGTACCTGTTTGTGGTTTGTAATAAAAAGTTTAGCAGCTAAATTCAGGATTTGTAACTTGACAATATCTTCCTGTTGAAAAGAATAAAATGGAATATGCGTAATTTAAATCAGTTAATTAAATCAATGCTCAAGTCTTCAAGTAGATTCCCAGTAGTTATTAGTGAAGCTTAACCAATTTGCAGTAAAGACTGGAAAGCAAGTTTGACAGTTTCCAGTTGTCTAAGAAACTTCAAATTGAATTCAGTGAAATTAATTACTTAATAAAAGGATTATTGGAAGAAGTTAAATCAATAATGCAATTTGGAGGTATCCAAGGAAAAAAGAATTGTATTCATTATGGTGAAATTTTGAGAAGTTTGAAACAGACTGCATACTTAATACAGTCTTGCACATTGCAATTTATATACCTGGTTTTCATTAACAACTACTTTAACACAAATGTACAATATCATTAATGCAAGTACAAGGCTAATAATTTTTCATCTGTTTGCACTTATATGTTACACTACTGAACAGTAATTCCTGGTATAAAGCAAATAGGAAGAATTTGTCGTTCTTATGCTTATGTTAGTGCAACTGTTCATGTTTCACCGCTGTTACTTTCTAGTAGGTAGACTGTAGTTGTAGAGAAGGCAACTTCTCACCTCAGATCCAAATGATTTAGCCATTTTTCTCAGCACATCTGGTGCCACCTTTGGTACTCTCTCAGAGTATTCTCCTAATAACCAAAGTATGCTTGCCCTGGCCATTGGAACCTGAAAGAAATTACCCACACATAAAAAACAGAAACTACAGTACCCTTTACTGCACTATTCAATAACACAAACTCTGAAAAGCCAACCACAATACTTATTATGCTTTTTACTGCCACCAATCATAACTGTGTCCAAAAAATGATTGTGAAAGACAAAAACCATCAGGGTGGTACAAAATTCACCAATAACAGGGAAACTTTTGAACTAAAACAACATCTCTGTTTTTTGTTCATTTTCTGAGACAAATGACAGCAGTGGAAAATGGAATGATTCATTGAGTCTCGCATTTCAGAGTTTGCACATCACTGAAAGGGGCAGCAGGCCACTCAGATTTTTCTGGGACACAGTATCATTCTCCCGGGGAGGGGGGGACCCCACATGAAAGGGACGGGGACGCTCGTCGGAAAATTAGAATGCGGTAATTAAAACCCCTAAAGGAGACCAATCTGGGTGTGGCTCAGGCTTTATTTGATCTCTAAAGGAGACCATGCTTAAACAGACAATCAAATAAGAGCATTAATGGTGATTTAAATTGTGCCTAAAGATGTTTACATTGAATGCTGTATTCTATTATTAGATTTTGGAACCATTGTTTATAAATCTTTAGTTTTCGTTCATAGTCTACCTTAACCCTTTCCCGTCAGCGTTTTTTCCTTAGAAAAATGCATTTTTTACCGCTAAAGCGGTTTTTTAAGTGCTATGTTGCCAAATGCCACTAAACTTTGCTACAAAAGCGTTTTCTTGCAATTTAGCTAAATTTTGAGCCAGCTTCTGTTGTAAATTGTACAATATTTTGCTTTCAAGCATGCGCATAAGCCAAAATTTGGACTTGTGTTTTTTTTTGGCTGATTCATTTCCAATTTTTTTCTCACTTCTTTTGCTTTCCTTTTTCTCTCCCTTTCTTTTCTCTTTATCTCCTACCCTTTATCACCTTTCTATCCACTGGAAAAGTTTTGGCCTCAGCCCTTCTAAAAACCTGGAAATGGAACATTGATCAACTAGGTGATTTGGCCTATTTTACCACCAACTTTGCAGCCAAAATTGAGCACGTTTTTTCTGGTATAGCTCTACCAGAATTTGATCGATATTCAAAATGGACACACGTATGGATGGATCTGTCCTTGCTGTGTTAGCTGCTTATCAAAACAATCTGGTGATGTCAAAAATGATGACGTCACAAGTGGCTGAATGGTTCCCGACTTCAACGTCGGGAAAATACAACTCTTGACAGAAAAGAGTTAACCCTTTCCCGTCAGCATTTTTTCCTTAGAAAAATGCATTTTTCACTGCTAAAGCGGTTTTTAAGTGCTATGTTGCCAAATGCCACTAAACTTTGCTACAAAAGCGTTTTCTTGCAATTTAGCTAAATTTTGAGCCAGCTTCTGTTGTAAATTGTACAATATTTTGCTTTCACAAATGCACATAAGCCAAAATTTGGACTAGTTTTTTTTTTTTTTTTTGCTGATTCATTTCTAATTTTTTTCTCGCTTCTTTTGCTTTCCTTTTTCTCCCCCTTTCTTTTCTCTTTATCTTCTACCCTTTATCACCTTTCTATCCACTGGAAAAGTTTTGGCCTCAGCCCTTCTAAAAACCTGGTAATGGAACATTGATCAACTAGGTGACTTGGCCTATTTTACCACCAACTTTGCAGCCAAAATTGGACACTTTTTTTCTGGTATAGCTCTGCCAGAATTTGGTCGATATTCAAAATGGACATACATGTGGATGGATCTGTCCTTGCTGTGTTAGCTGCTTATCAAAACAATCTGGTGACGTCAAAAATGATGACGTCACAAGTGGCTCAATGGTTCCCGACTTCAACGTTGGGAAAATACAACTCTTGACGGAAAAGAGTTAAGCGATACCTTTATGAGTAAAAAATTGGCTTTCTGTCCTGAATACCCTAAGTAAGACCAAAGTCTGCAATTTACAACCCTAAGCGAGACGACGAGCACCCCCGTCACCTTCATATGGGAGTCATATCCCCCCCCCGATCATTCTGTCCCCCTATTCTGTGTGTTAGTATTTAGAAGTACCAGGCTGAGTATATTCCGACAGGATCCCTCATTCCACTATTCCGTGTCCCCCCCCTTCCCCCCAAGATCATTCTGTCCCCCTATTCTGTGTGTTAGTATTTAGAAGTACCAGACTGAGTATATTCCGACAGGATCCCTCATTCCACTGTTCCGTGACATAGGGTCATCCCATATCAAAGCAGGTGATTGACTACAAGTTTAAAAAAATTGCTGGACAACACTCACTGTAATTGAATCCACTAACTTTGCCATATGCATGATGATATCTGAATTTCCCTTGGGCTGCAACAAGAAGTTCAAAAATAATAATTATGTTAAAATCAACTGTAGTCTGGTTTACAGTTACTTTAGAACGTTTCTGCAACAGAACTAACATATTTTTCTTCATTCTCTTCAGATATATAATCAACATGCACAACCAAAATTAATTATAGATTTGCTGAGCACTCTTGACAAGTCTGGCAAGCCAAGAACAGGAGAAATTGAAACAAAAGGATTAAATTAATGGAGTTATTAAAGAAACCCAAGTCTGGTGTGGGGTGTAACCTTATAAATGAAATCCAAAGTTAATATTGTTTAGAAAATTAAATAAATCAATAATAAATAAATATCAATAAACAATTGTACAGCATATCCAACGAGGATAGACACATAATGACTAGCAAAGCTGACATTAACCTGTGGCCTTTGCAAAGTTGATTTAAATTAATTAATACATGTTTGCATGACAGAATTCGTGAAAGTCTGCACATTATAAATTTATCATTATAAATTATTATTGTAATTATTATTATTATTAATTTATTATAACTTAGTATACATGTACTAACCAAAAAACAACTAATACTGTCTAGAACTATCACACTAACTGTCAGAACTCTTGACTAAGAATACCAAGCTTTCATTTGAAAATGACGGACTATTAAAAATCATAACGGAAATTCTGGTATGATTATTTTCTCACCTTAAGCTGAAGAAGTTTTTTAATGACCACAACACTCTCTGCTACGACTACCTCTGTGGAAAACAACATTTAAGGCTATTGTTACGACTACCTCTGTAGAAAACAACATTTTGTGTTATTGTTAACAGCAAATAATTATTTTCAAGCACACAAAAACACAAGCAAAATAAAGCCAAACTCTGTCCCTTTGTAGGATCCAACTGTTACATTGTATTTCTAACTCAAAACAGCAGCTCGTGTGACTTCTTTTTCTTTCTTTCTATTAAATTACTGCCCCTCAGTTAGGGTCTTTCCTTTTTGAAGTAGAAGCTATCTTCTATTCAAGTTGTCAAAATATCAATAAATATGCCACAAAATATCCGTACCTACCCAAAAGATGGTCATTGGAAATTCTGAAGGGTTGGTGGGTATCAAAAACTGAATCAGATGTTTTTAAGGACGGTGCCATTAATACAGAGGTATTTTTGCAAAGGTTATGACTATGGGGAAAAAACAGCAAGGGTTACTGGAATCCAAAAAGAAAAATTGGGTAACCACGCATTTTTCAGAGGTAATATTATTAATAAGCAACCATAATTCTAAAAAAGCTTCAAAATACAAACAATGTATGGCACTTTCTTTCCAAATTTAAGCTCAATTATCTCTGAAAAATGCGTGGTTACCCCCAATTCTCTTTTTGAATTCTGATAGCCCTTGCTAAGATCTGCTTTTCTCACATAGTTATAAACCACACAAAAATGCCTTTGTATTAATAGGCACCTTCCTTAGAAACTGGAGTATCTCAGTCCAGACCCAAGATGCACAGAATGTACGTGCAGCAACAAAAAGAGGCACTGTCCTTAAAGGAAAGTGTGAAGCTACACGAGGATTTCCCAAGGGGTGGGGGGTCAAACCCAAAAGTCATGTTGGCGGGGGTATGGATAATTTCTGGAACCAAACATTATCACTGTTGTTGTTGTTTGAGTGATGACTTACCATCTCTGTTAGACAGAAGTCTAACCAAGCCAGCCAGACAAGTGTCTGTCACTTCTGAGATATTGGATGCACATCGTCCAATGGCTTGAATGGTTGATGCCACAAACTGCTTATCAGGACTGGAAATATAACTCTAGTAAAAGTATTAATTAAAATTAGTTTTGTATTACATGTAACAGTAATACGTTTGTCATAAAATCCCCAAGAGCCCATGTCCATGAGCACAACCATACTGTTGATTCTAGTCAAAAGGCCAAAACCTGGAGACACAGTATACTCATAACAAGATTTAGTTTAACACTGTCAGTTAAACAGGTTTGTACTGGATAAAACAAGATACCTGAAATTCTCTAAGTATTGTCCCAATGCTTGTCTCTCCAGCAATATTTGTCATGATTTCAAGCTGAAGAAAAGACAAGAAAGTTACACAACAAGGTCGATTAAGATTGTGTTTCTCTTGACAATAAAAATCAATCATTACGTTCATGTCCACATGACACTTCACACGAGGAGTATTGTTGGGGATCACCAGTTCCCACATCGGTCACGGCACACAATTTTTTTGTAGCCACTCTTGGGGACCACCAGAATTTCTGGTATGTGCTGTTTTCTCTCTTAACAATAAATTTTTTTCTCTTTGTATATGAAGTCCACTTAAATTTAATACATACTATAAATATACTCTCAAAGTACCAGACTGCACTTTCAGACAAGAAGCAAAGGCAATACAAGAAATCAGACATACAAATGTGTCAATTAAAAATTAATAAGTTATATAAATAAGTGTGTTCTCCCATCTGGCCTCCAGATATTTCTTACTATAACACTATCTGGAAGAGCTTTTCTTGTAAAGTTGGGAGACGTTTTTACTTAATTGGTGATCATTTCATTCATTCTCATTCGTGACCTGAATGATCGTGCACTGGAGAAATTAGAAGTTAGACACTGGTTACTATTGGGGCTTAAAGGGTTAAAAGAGGTTATTTGTTGCCAGTGCACTAAAAATGCAATGCAGAAAAAAGTCAAAATTAAGACAAAAAACAAACAAACAGAAAATGGACATTCACAAGTGACAACAAATGCCAGAAGTGGGATTATACTCTTGCAACTTAGTGGTGAAGAAATTTGTGTACCTTCAATAAACGTATGTGAGTTGGATCACTGGCGTGAACAAAGAAGCCTTTAAGGTAGGGTTCAAACATTCCCTGCAAAAGACCAAGTCAGAAATCATTATTTTTAGGAGATCAAAACCTTCCAAAACAGGAGTTGTCATAGTATAATTTGGAAAAGTTAAGTACTTGCCAAAAAAAAAAATAATTATATTAACTTCAACAAATTATAGTCCTTCAGCAGCTTCATCATGAACAACGACAAATTCACTCTATTGTCAAAACCTCAACATCTAGCCTGAGTGGAAAGTAGAACCACATATTATGTTGGGAACTCGACCTTGCACCTGGCATACTGGAATCAAGTCTTAAGATAATTACACTAAATACAAGTGTAAGTTGGAAAATGAATACAGGTCTCATTTCCATTAGCTTGAAATTTCAAGTGTGACAAGCGAATGTTTTATGTAACACCAACAATCGTATTAACTTGACTGCATTGCTAAGTGTAGGTAGGGTGCCTGGGACACACAGAAGCCTCCACTATTGGCGGTTAACTCCAATCCGACATGGATACTGCTCTCATAACAATTATTATAATAATAATAATAATAATAATAATAATAATAATAATAATAATAAGGTTCTTATAGGCACATTTAAGATTCACAATGCGCTTACAGTATAAACTAAGAATAAAAACATAACATAACTACCCTAAAGATGTAACTATAAGCAAGCTATGTGACTAAGATATAAACCTAAGATTTGAAATGGTCACAAAAAAGAAATGTTTTAAGTTTCTTTTTAAAAATGGCTACAGTTTCAGCTTGTTTTATAGTTTGAAGTAGAGTGTTCCAAAGTTTTGGGGCGCAGAAAGAGAAAGTCCTCATGGCTGGTAAATCCAGACAACCCACGTGTAAGCTCTCACACAAAGGGAAACAAGACCATCACACTGTTAAGATAGTAGAGAGAGGGAGGGAGGAGGGGGCAGTCAGAGGCTCAAAAACACATTCAGAACCGATCAATGCAATACACTCAGAAAACACAAGGAACTGTGACACATGCACATATACCTGATACCACTGGCCACTGAGTGAAAACTAATATTCTGTTTAATAACTACTTTTAAAAGACATGTTCATGATGTTAGTGACTTACTCTCAATACAGCCGGCCCTAGTCTAAAATACCAGCCATCAATACACCCCTCATCTGGTAATGATATGACTGAACAATGTGGCAGGTATTTCCACGCCATCAGATAGTAAAAATACACTCATCTTAGAACTACCCTTTGAGAGAAACCTGAGATGCCCTTACCTTTGATGTGGATGACATTGTAGCAATGTTACTCAGAACAACAGTCTGCACCTCTCTGTGAGTGAAAAACATCAACATTACATTCAGTCTTGATTATTTGATTTCACGGTTGTGTGCAGACACACATTTTTTAAGAATGTCCAGTGCGCTGGCTATGGTTCACCCATCCAATTCTCCTAGAGCCAAATCTGTTTTTTTTTTAATATGGTTGTTTATATCTCAGGAAGTTAGTATTTTCTCTGTAAAATACTTCAAAGCCCAAATTTCTATCATCACTTCATGACCATCGGTGAATCGCTATTTGCTTGCCATGATTCACCCATGGCTACAAGTTAATCATGGAAATTTGGGCATGGAATGAATTTACAGAAGAAACACTAATTCCCTGAGATCATAGGGGAGCGGGGATGGCGCAGTGGTGAGAACACTTGCCTCCCACCAATGTGGTCTGGGTTCTATTCCCGAACTCGGCATCACGTGTGGCTTGAGTTTGTTGCTGGTTCTTGTCCTTGCTCTGAGAGGTTTTTCTCCGGGTACGCCAGTTTTCCCCTGTTCTCAAAAACCAACATTTCCAAATTCCAATTGATATAAGTAATGCGGATGTGAACATATTCACATGGAACATGCGCAATATAAATTGAGTTTTTGAATTTTTTATTTAAAAAGCAGAAGATCTGCTAATTTCCATCACAGGAGAATTATGAGAGGTGTAACACAGCCAGTGAACCATGGGTAAAACCCAGGTCTGCACACTGCACCAAAACCAGCTTTAAAAAGTTTGGCTTTTATGAACAGATACAAAGATAAAATGTCACCATGTTTCTTGGGTTATCTCACCTGTGGCTTCTAAGAAGTCTGACCAGGGAACGTGCTACTATGCCAACTTCATTTGAGGGTGCCAAGTGATGATAAACCCTGGCAACTGCCATCACAACCTGCATAAGCAAATATTGGGAAATGTTGACCAATGAAAACATCAGAAATAATAATGATTATAAGGACAAACTTGTTAATATTTGCCAGTGGTGTTTAAAGGCGGTTTAAAGGCAGGAGAAAATAATTGATCCAGAAGACACAGATTGAGACATGATAATAAAATTTTGTGACAACCAAGTTTGAACAAATTAAAGTTATTTTTCAATAACGGTTATTAATAACTCAAAAATTGTTTGTTTTGACAACTGTCATGCTCAAACTGATTGACTTTTAAAACAATAAGAGGTTTTTCATTGTGCCAAAATTAATAGTGCTGACCAACAAACTGTTTCACAAGCAACAGTCAAGTCGTTTTGTTAGGAAGTTACATGCATGTGTACTCTTCGTGATTACAAAACCATTCTCAACCATGTAATGCCAAGTACTTAGAACTCACAGCAGCATTCCTGCTTTGAAGAAGTGGCTTGCATGTTCGTAAGAGAAGGCGATGATCGGGATCCATAATGTAAGCCTGCTTCTTTGGAGACTTTGGAGATTCATCATCATCTGAATCCTCAGAATTATCGTCATCAGACTTGGGATAAAACTCCTCTGATAGAGGCTAAAAAATAAAATCCACAAATAAATCAATTACAACCATTGGGTGATCCCTTAATGGTTAATTTTTCTACAAAGCAAGATTTTCAACTTGTAAAAGCCAAAAGTCACTTGAAATATTATTCTGTTGTGCTAATTCCCATAATCCTTTGACTACATTAGATCTCTTATTTACGAAATGTCAGAGTTGCCTATTGTTTGATGGTTTTGTATTCTTGTAGCCTGCGAGCAAGCTCTCCGGGGCGATCTGGCGGCGGGGCGGGAAAAGGAAGGAGAGCTTGCAACTACGTCTCAGGAATTTGAATTCCGCCTCCAGTGCAGCTGTGGCTCCCCATTGTCTGAGGTGTCAGATTTTGGCCAATCAGCGTAAAAACCAGAAACGAGATTCAATGTAACAAACAGTCATGTTTAAAACATGTGAAAGGAGGTCAGATTTCATGCGTTATGCAAATTTGATGCGCTTTTGAACTGAAACTAACTTCGGATTATGTTCGCTATTTCTTACAAATTCTTTTACAATTGTCGTTGACTTCAATATGAGCCTCTTTTACTATTTCAATTTTAATCGAAGGATAAAGTGTGCAAAAGAAAGGTTCGATTTCTTCCCACATCGCTCAAGCAATTTATTTTGAGACTCGCAGTATGCAAAATTCAGTGCACTGTGAATTAAAATTAATCCCAGGAAAAAAGCTTGCTATTTTACTCTTATTCTCTTTCTAACATAACCTTCGATTTCTAGTATAAGTTACATTCAAAAGTTTCGCTTTTGACGGCAGGTTTGGCGAAGGCCATTTTGATTCTGAAAATTTTAGCTTCGTAGTTTACATCGCATTCGGCATTTACTTTTGTCATCTGCGCATGAAGATTGATGACGTCATTACCAAATTAAATCTCCACCAATCAGCATTTTGCATCGACTTTTTCGATGCAGAATTTCAAATTCCTGAGACGTAGTTGCAAGCTCTCCTTCCTTTTCCCACCCCACAGCCAGATCGCATTGGAGAGCTTGCTCGCAGGCTAGTATTCTTGCTTCTGTCAATAAGTAGCTTTATTATAGCCAAACAGAGCAAACAACAATGTTAGGATGGATTCATTTCAACTTCAATGTCATGGTCAATGGTTATGTCTGCTTTTTTCCCATCCTGACAATAACAATTATAATATTATAGACCATTTTCTTTAAGCAAAATCCTTACCTCTTTGTTTGGGTCGACAAACTGTGTTCGTGCATATCTGGTCAGCATGTGAATCACTGCCACTTGCCCCCACTCATCTATGTCAATCAACAGGTTACACAACTTGCGGTAATTCTTGTGTATGAGATCAATTCTATCTGGACAAACATCTTCAAAAGCCATCACAGCACTACCTGCAACAAGCTTAACAGAATACAGCAACATTGTTGTCACTCAACCTTTTTTTGGCTACTGAATGCATTACTGTATCTGAAAAAAAAACAGATTGAACAATGAACCTAAATTGTCAGGCAAAAGTACTACCAAACTATTTGATATGAGGACTCCCTGTGCCAAACACTGTGACTGTTCAATGAAAATTTCTTACCGTTGTCTTATCTTTCAGGAGTTTCTCTATAACCTCAATGAGATATTCTTTCTGTTCAGGATCCAAACTGTAAATTAAATCATAAAGCACGTTACAGTGTACATATGTACTTCATGTTGTTTTAAAGTTCTAGCACAAACCATGTTATAATGGACATCTAAATACAGAAAAAAAAACCTGTGCTGCACAACTCTTCAACAGGGATTAAAAACTACATCAGGGTTCTTAAACTTCCCACTAAAAGGAATTGGTCATAATAACTGAAGAACACCAGTCCAGCTCTCAAATGGAGCATGTCCACAGAACATAAAAGATTGCACTTTACAACACTGTACTCGCTGACTGTACTGTGACTGTACTGTCACTGTACTGTCTTGCCTTGGTTGAACTGAACAAGTAGCTGTGGTTTGTAAAGAAATGAACTGGTTTGAAAAAAGTGAACTGGTTTTGAAAAAAACAAACTGTTTGAAAAAAAATAGGTTCACTGGTTACATTTCATAACAATTTACAGTATAATGTAGCACAGCTGCTGTTTGTGATTTTTAATGATCTTGCATGAATAAGCAGTATTTCCAGATCCACAATCTAATTCAGAGTAGCTAAGTAAACGAAGAAATACCTGTAAAGCTTAGGGATGGCATGAGCAGCAGTTTTACGCACATAAGGTGACATGTCGGCCACACCCTAAAAAAGATAAATATATGGATGTTTGTCATTCTTAGTGATCCAGATAACAAACACCGCCCTGTGCAACAAAAGGTACAACTGAGGTTACATGTTCCAGTAAGAACTAATGCAAGTGAGTGTGATGGAGAATGGAACCAATTCCCATCTGTCATACTGACCTTTCCTCGTTATATTCATTTGTATCTTACAGAAAGAGTTTTTTGGCAAGACATTTGAATTGTAGTTCCTATCTATTAACCAATCAAGTGAAAGTACAGTTTCTGCAATGTAATTACCTCTTTTATAGCTAGCATCATGATTGGGGCAATCACAGGAACTCTGATGCTTGACAACACCCGCAGGGCACTTCCACGGATAAGCTGGTTAGGATCCTGTGTAGGAAAATTAAATTGCACAAAAGTATTAAGTGTAGAAAAATGAGACTGTCCTTGTTCTTGGGAGTTGGGTAACAATGGAAAAAGTACTGCTTGTCAGAGTGAACTAAGATGGAACATTAAGCATACATGAATGTCCTGGGATCTCTACTGTAGAGCCCTTGACAAGCTGGCAAACAGAGGTCATGCTGGGTATGCAGAAGGTTACCGCCCTCTTAGACTCACCTTTCATCCCTTTAAGCCCCAGAATCAACATACATGTTCTCCTTACTGTTCTCCATATATTTCTTAATGTACTAGTTGGGAGAATTTGCTTACACATCAAGACAACTCATCTTTAGCAATCATTTCCTTGATTCTCATGACCCGTATGTTTGATCAAGTAATGATACTGTAAGGAGACATTACTGTAGATGCTTGTCACTATTGGGGTTACCAGGGTTGATCACAGAACCAAAAACAGAAATTTTAAATCTATAGTGGGATACTGTGGGTTGCCAGAAGGAGCCTGCTCTGAGGCATTTCAATTGTGTCAATGACACTCAAAAGTCAACTCTTGCTTTGTGGACACCTTGCTACTACTGACAGATACCCAATTATTAGGGACAGAAACTGAAATTCTGGAGAAGAAAAATCACTGATAATAATTCCTGCTCTAATGATCTAAGGCATTTTGTGACCCATGGCATAATTTGTGTACAGTCAAACCTTGCTTTGTGAACACCTTGTTATTACAGATACCCTGTTACTAAGGACAGACTAGTGAAATCCTGACAAATACGAATTACTGAAAATAACTTCCACTGTTGTGATCTCTGTCTATTATGCAAGACAATTCTTGGTCCAGATATAATCGATGGTATCCGTTGCAATGAGAAATGAATGCATGTATAACGAACAATGATGATGATTATTCCATTTACAACAGGTACAAAACTTAAAGTCCACACCTAAAAGGGAATGTATATGAAATTACCTTGTCTATGACCACTGTATTGCATGTAGCACTATACACCATTGTGCATTCACGTGTTGCCAACAAATTTGTCAAGAAGAAACCATGACTAACCTTTAAACCCTTCTGAAATGTGCTGATAGAAAGAAGGGCCAAATCCTGCTGTTCCTCAGCATATCTCACAAGGTACAGATAAACCAGCTTCTTGACCTGTTGAGTGCATCAAACATTTTCATTTCAAAAGAGAAAACAATAATAATAATTATTGCTGTCAACAA
This sequence comes from Siderastrea siderea, assembly GCA_964030785.1. Lineage (NCBI taxonomy): Eukaryota > Metazoa > Cnidaria > Anthozoa > Scleractinia > Rhizangiidae > Siderastrea > Siderastrea siderea. The sequence continues at coordinate 45,364,594 of OZ034966.1, read as the reverse complement.
TAAAATAATTACAAACATGTTTATTCAAGTCTAGACGTGTCAATGAATGTACAAAAACAGACTGACAGGGAGCGTTGACAAAACCTGGATTGGACCAGATCAGATTGGCCTGACAAAACCTGGATAGACTTGGACCTGAATGACAAAACACATACCCGATTGGATTGGATTAACAGAACCTGAAATGGATCAGCGAAAGTAGAATGGCCTTAAATTCTCGCCAAAAACGGGCACATATATAGCATCTCTGGATCAAGATGGCGGAGAGAGAAGAAAGTAGATTTCCATTGCACAATATTATTTGCTTTTTCCTCCTCCATTCCGTTGCCAAGACTTATTGTTTAAGTAATGCATTTAAAGGACTTCATTAAATGACAACTTTTTACTAGAGGGAGAGAACCAAGTGGAAACGACAAAGAGGAAAGGTATGATAGCAGTGTAAGGTGCCAAAGCATGTACAATAATATCAAGCTAGTACCGAATCCAGTCCAATCCAGATTTTGTTGACGCTGACTGACGGCACTTTTACTTGAACAGGATAACCCTGTCAGTAGCCAGAGTGAAAGTTAATTAAACCTTGCCTCAACATTCTTGGAAACCACATTCTTTACTACTGCTGCAAAGAGGTCAGACATGTCTCGACCATCAGCCATCATCTACACAATCAGAAAATGAAAATGAAGAAAATAAAGATTTAGAACAATGTCTATTACTCTAATTTTGAATGCATTATTTTCTGAAGGAAATACGAAAAAAATTGTCTACATTTCTATCGAATCAATGGAAGCAAAGTTCACCAAAAATGTTGCTACTTGTTGGTTTATGCTTTTGTTACTTTTAGTGGAACCATGCCCTAGGAAAAAAAATGCTGTTTGATGCATGCCCTTGAGATGACAAAGTTTATTTACAGAAAACAAGTTTAGAACCACTAATTAAAAACTTTTTTATTAAGAAAATTCTGACTAGAACTACAATCTGCTCACAGCTTCTTTGTTAAATCCAGCCAGAAAAACACTGTATACTTACAACAGAATGCGAACCATAGAATTTATGAGCTAGAATGGGTGTCAAACAGTTTTCATTTAACACTTCTTTTTTTATTAAGTTTATTTCAGTCACTTCTTTCATTTGTTCTTTTTTTCCTTGATTAGTAATGAAATTTGTGTCTTGCATCTACATTTAGACAGCTGTTTTTCCCATAAATCATGGTGTCACTAAAACTTAATTTAATTTAATTTATACAACTTATATTGCACAAATATAAACCAAGGGTTTTCAAATGTGCATTACAATAATTCAGTTAAAAATACCATTAAAACTAATGGGGCATCAGCTATAAAAAAAAGAATTGAAAATTACTAAGACAAAAAAATGAAACAAAACAATGAAACAATGAAAAACTGAAACAAACATCTGTAATTTCATACCAAAAAAACAGCTATTAAGCAAACAAACAAACAAGTAATTATTGGTGAACTTCAGCATTTTAAACAAGGACCCTGACTACAGGAGGGATAGCTTCTCCCCCCCCCCCCCCCCCCCAGCAATAATGTATCAAACCCTAATCACCAGACAACTTCATGCCCAAAATGAACTTGTATTTTTCACAAAACCATGAACTGACTTGCCTATCTTAAAAATACCCTCAGGCTGGCTGACCAATGTGACACCCTTCAATTCCCCCATAAGGCTCTGTTACGTTATACTCAAAGAGTAACCGAAACCCCAACCTAATAATCCCCCACACCTCCTTGGGGTATAGCTAATTTCCCACTTTGGTTTGTATGATTACACAGTACAGACCAGTGTGTGCCATTGTAAAACATATCAAACTTCCAGAACGGACGTAATTATCACGCATAAAACTGCTGATTACATTCATTGTGTCTCATATAATGATTCAATAAGTCGAGGTGTCATATAGAGTAAATCTCAGCTAAATAGACGTCCCCAACTTACTCCTATTATCCGCTTCATAGCATCAAGTTTGAGGTTGTCCTTTGAGCTATCAAGCATAGACTTCAGGTCATCGTGCCTGCAATCAACACAGAGTTCTAGGTGAACTCAAAACCAAATCGAACCGTCTTGACAACAATAAGCTTAAACATCTGGGACCCACTTGAGTCGAATAATATATCATACAGAAAGACTAAAATTACCTTTGAAAATCACTGGAAAATATTCCACCAGTTGTGCCACTTGTTGACTCAGGGACATCAGATTCTCCAATGGGTCGTTCGGCGTTGTAAGACATGTTTTAAGTCGCTTTTTAAAGAAAATAAATCAGCTGATTTTCAGTACTATTCACCAAACATGGCTGTTTCGTGGAAGAGACCTTTCTCGGTAAGTACTTGGTGTAGGCAGTCATATAGTGGTCCGGGCGGTGTGTTACTCATATGGGCGGGGTCCAGGCGGTCTACTCCTCGCCCGTACTTGAACATCCTTAGCCATCATTAGCCACCCTTAAACATCCCTAGACATCCTCAGCCGTGCTTAAACGTCCTTAGTCATCCTTAGCCGAACTTAAACATCCTTAGACATCCTCAGCCGTACTTAAACATCCTCAGACATCCTTAGCCGTACTTAAACATCCTCAGCCATCCTTTAGCGTCCTTAAACATCCTTAGTCATCCTTAGCCGTACTTAAACATCCTTAGACATCCTTAGCTGTACTTAAACATCCTTTGTCATCCTTAGTCGTCCTTAAACATCCGTAATCATTCTTAGCCGTACTTAAACATCCCTAGACATCCTTAGCCGTACTTAAACATCCTCAGACATCCTCAGCCGTGCTTAAACGTCCTTAGTCATCCTTAGCCGAACTTAAACATCCGTAATCATTCTTAGCCGTACTTAAACATCCCTAGACATCCTTAGACATCCTTGGCCGTACTTAAACATCCTCAGACATCCTTAGCCGTACTTAAACATCCTCAGACATCCTTAGCCGTACTTAAACATCCTTAGACATCCCTAGCTGTACTTCAACATCCTCAGACATCCTTAGCCGTACTTAAGCATCCTTTACACACCTTAAGCATACTTAGACATCCTTAGCCGTACTTAAACATCCCTAGACATCCTTAGCCGTACTTAAACATCCTTAGACATCCTCAGCCGTACTTAAACGTCCTTAGTCATCCTTAGCCGAACTTAAACATCCGTAATCATTCTTTGCCGTACTTAAACATCCCTAGACATCCTTAGACATCCTTGGCCGTACTTACACATCCTCAGACATCCTTAGCCGTACTTAAACATCCTCAGACATCCTTAGCCGTACCTAAACATCCTTAGACATCCCTAGCTGTACTTCAACATCCTCAGACATCCTTAGCCGTACTTAAGCATCCTTACACACTTTAAGCATACTTAGACATCCTTAGCCGTACTTAAACATCCCTAGACATCCTTAGCCATACTTAAACATCCTTAGACATCCTCAGCCGTGCTTAAACGTCCTTAGTCATCCTTAGCCGAACTTAAACATCCGTAATCATTCTTAGCCGTACTTAAACATCCCTAGACATCCTTAGACATCCTTAGCCGTACTTAAACATCCTTAGTCATCCCTAGCTGTACTTCAACATCCTCAGACATCCTTAGCCGTACTTAAACATCCTTACACACCTTAAGCATACTTAGACATCCTTAGCCGTACTTAAACATCCCTAGACATCCTTAGCCGTACTTAAACATCCTTAGACATCCTTTGCCGCACTTAAACATCCTCAGACATCCTAAGCCGCACCTAAAGACCTTAAACATCCTTAGGCATCCTTGTTTGTTGATAACAATGAAACTCAGATCAAATAGTTTTATTAAGCTCGTTTTGAAATGTATAGTTAATTTGACAATCTTGCAGTGGTTCATCTTCTCCTTCATCACTGTTCATTCACGGATGTTTAAGAACGGCTAAGGATGACTAAGGATAAGTATAGAGCTGAGGATCTCTAGGGATGTTTAAGTACAGTTAAGGATGACTAAAGATGTTTAAGTACGGCTAAGGATGGCTAGGGATGTTTAAGTACGGTTAAGGATGTCTGAGGATCTTTAAGTACGGCTAAGGATGTCTAGGGATGTTTAAGTGACGGTTAAGGATGACTAAGGACGTTTAAGCACGGCTGAGGATGTCTAAGGATGTTTAAGCACGGCTAAGGATGTCTAGGGATGTTTAAGTACGGCAAAGGATGACTGAGGATGTTTAAGTATGGTAAAGGATGACTTAGAATGTTTAAGCGGTAAGGCTAAGGACGACTGAGGATGTTTAAGTACGGCTAAGGATGTCTGAGGATGTTTAAGTATGGCTAAGGATGTCTGAGGATGTTTAAGTACAGCTGAGGATGTCTAAGGATGTTTAAGTACGGCTAAGGATGTCTAAGGATGTTCAAGTACGGCTAAGGATGACTAAGGATGTTTAAGTACGGCTAAGGATGTCTGAGGATGTTTAAGTAGGGCTAAGGATGACTAAGGATGTTCAAGTACGGCTAAGGATGACCAAGGATGTTTAAGTACGGCTAAGGATGTCTGAGGATGTTTAAGTACGGCTAAGGATGTCTGAGGATGTTTAAGTACGGCTAAGGATGTCTGAGGATGTTTAAGTATGGCTAAGGATGTCTGAGGATGTTTAAGTACAGCTGAGGATGTCTAAGGATGTTCAAGTACGGCTAAGGATGACTAAGGATGTTCAAGTACGGCCAAGGATGTCTGAGGATGTTTAAGTACGGCTAAGGATGTCTGAGGATGTTTAAGTACGGCTAAGGATGTCTAAGGATATTTAAGTACGGCTAAGGATGTCTAAGGATGTTCAAGTACGGCTAAGGATGACTAAGGATGTTTAAGTACGGCCAAGGATGTCTGAGGATGTTTAAGTACGGCTAAGGATGTCTGAGGATGTTTAAGTAGGGCTAAGGATGTCTAAGGTTATTTAAGTACGGCTAAGGATGTCAAGGGATGTTTAAGTTCGGCTAAGGATGTCTGAGGATGTTTAAGGGTGGCTAAGGTTGTCTAAGGATGTTTAAGGGTGGCTGAGGATGTCTTAGGATGATTAAGTACGGCTAAGGATGTCTAGGGATGTTTAAGGGTGACTAATGATGGCTAAGGATGTTCAAGGACGGGTGAGTGACTAGACCGCCCGGAGTAACACACCGCCCGGACCACTATATGACTGCCTACACCAAGTAGTTACCCCTTTCTCGGTCCCAGTCCTTCCGTCTTGAAGGCGCTAAAGGAACCACGGGAATGTATGTAAGTTGGCCCGCCATTTTCAAGAGACTGCATAAGATCAAGAGTACGTAAGCTTGAATGTCATGGATGTATTTCAAGCGACTGAAAATGGAGGGAAACACAATAAGGCGAGTTCATGTTATACAGCACTTGATATATGGAAATAAGTGGCCCTGTATTCTTTAGTTCGGCCTCAGTGCTCAATCAAATGTAGTATTTTAGACGGAGAAATTATAAGATCAAACTGTGGAACGCTTTCAACATTGAGACCGCTGCTGGCCTCTGGCCGGGACTGCTGGATTGTTGCTAGAACTTTGAAGGTCATGCCTTGAAGAACGCGACAAGAAAGGAGACTTTCAGCAAGGGACAGAGGGACAGGAACCCAGGAGAACACGGGCTGGGAAGTGTATTAAATTAAAGAGGGTGGTGGGGGGAAGGGAGGGCGGGAAGCGGGAAAAATTACAGAAAAAGTTGCATATCATGGCATAATATTTTGATAGATACAAGACAAAAGGGATGGGAACCAGGATTGAGGGGTACAGGATGGGGAAGGTTGTACGCACTCCCTGTTGCCCCCCCCCCCCCCCTCCCACTATCTGGGGCATTTCTAGGAATGGAACAGAACAAAATGTACTGGAACAGACCAGAATGAACCAGAATTAACAGTAATTCACTAGAATGAAACATGCATATATCGACTGACATAAGGTACATAGGTATTTGTAGCCACAGTACTAGTTTTGGTGTGGTTTTTGATCTGAAATAGGATGTGCTTTACCCGCTGAAATAAGATATAGATTTTTGAATGGACATTTTATATTGAATAAGGGAACACCCTTCAGAATGTTAGGTGTGAAACAGGGCAGCAAAATTCGTTTATTATAGTGATAGTGTAAGGGTAAAGGTCAAGCAACCCATGATTGTGCATTAATTGCATTAATCGAAACTCAAAACTGTTAACTGGCAAAAGCAATCTAACTTGTCATGTCACAACTCATAGTTTTGTGTATACTTTTCACCACCTTTTATTTACCAGTACAAGGCAGTTAAATGCTCAGAAAAAGAGGTAATCTGACATTATTTGCTGTCATCACCTAATTTATTATTAATAAAATCTGATGATCTATAATGTATCAAAAAATAGTGTTAACTGAATTGTGTTGACTTGAACAGGTCTTTTCTTGGCTTCAGCAAGTATTTGGTGAGGATCAAATTCCTCAATTTGAGATCAACAGCTTTACTTTGAATATCCTAGAACAACTTGCAAACAGAAATCAAGAGCAGAATAAACATGCTGAATTTATCACCAGGGACTACATTCAAAAGACATCTGAATACGCTGCTGAAGGTAATAGTGCGTCAAGGTACACAATATGTTAACTAGACAAATATAGACATAACTTTATAAGATACAGTAAAAACCCACATAAAAGAACAAGTGGATTTAGAACACTCAGACTGATAAGAACACATTCAGCCTGAAAAATGAAAATTGTTCTTATATAAAAAAAAAATTGGCTGCCAGTTACATTAGAAAAACCTACTAGGGTACAGTACTAAGTAGATCAGTTTGCTTGTAGGATTGGAGACCAGTCAATAGTTACATGGAAAGAGGGAGGGGGAGCTGGTGCATTTTGAATTTGCTTGACTTTGCTGAGTTTCGAGTTGTTTATCACCAGAACTGCTACCCCTCCCCCAATGTAATATTATTGCCTTGATTAACACAGTTAAGGTTAGTTCCATCCATTAATTAATTAAAATGTTGTGCTTGTACATTGATTTCGTCTGTTGGTAGTCTATGCAGTATTTAATTTTTAGAAACAATTTTAAAAACACTTTATAGTTAAGAACATTTTCAGGCTGATTTTGCAGAAAACACCCGATATATAAGAACAAAATCAGCCTGAACCCCCAAAACATGTGTTCTTTTATGCAGGTTTATACTGTATAAGAAATTCTGCACTCCGATTGGCTACTGGAGCATCTGCTTACAGCGTCTGTCCTACGTCGTTCGAGAACAAGAAAGTCTTAAAGAAAGTGACCTTTCATTCTCCAGTGGTCATCTACATAAAGTTGTTTTGTCAATTGTTGCTGAATTTTTTTGCCACATTTTTTGGACAAAACCTTTGCTTTAATTTGCAGTAAAAACTTTTGAACACAACAGAACTTGACATGGCATCCAATTTCCTTATAAAGCAAAAGGGGGTTATTTGCTGATAATCACTTACCTGCACATGTGGTTGTGCCAATGAGAAAGCTTGTCAAGAAATTTGATAACCAAGAGATTGAGAATTTAATAATTATAGTTGTTAGCCAATTTGGTGTAGTACCCTTGGTTGTCAAATGATATCACTGCCACTGAAGATATTAGGTTGCAATCTTGTAATCAAGGTTGTCTCTTAACAGGAGCCTGTTTGAAAGCAACTAAGGCACTGACATCCTTGCACTTAGGGTTCTGACCTTTAGGTTCCAAGAAATTTGTATTAGGCATCAGCCTTCCACAAAAATCAGCTTAACATTATCATGGAGTGAGATTCACTGAAAACCTGTTTGTATGAAAACACTGTTACATCTAAAAAGTTTAGGGATTGTATTTTTTTCTTCTTAATCAGTTGAAAGGCTAAGCAGGATAACAAATCAGGTGGGCTTGCCAATATCAAGCATGTCACAGTCTGGAAGAACAAGTCTGAAAACTCTTGCCTCTGTGGCTCTGCTGCTTGGAACTAAAAACTGCTCTACATCAAGGTGACTGAAAAAAGGGGCATAATCCTGCAAAAAAGTTGGTGACACAGCAAGTGGAAGAAATGAGAAAAAATTGCTGTCGAAGAGAAGCAAGAAGGAACATGAATTTCAACAAAATGAAGGAACATCGCCATAAAGAATGTGGCCAGATGTGTCAAGTAGATTCCCCCCCCCCCCAACTTTACATCCTCTGCCCTGAATTTCTGTGGGTAATGATTGCAGCAACCTTGTTCTCACGAAAAAGGTGATATGAAGAAGTCTGAAAAGTAATCCGTGAGAGGCAGTCATGGTTTTGTGAAGAGCAGTAAAGGTCTTAAATTGTTTGTTGGATAGAGAGGACTTTTTGATTTCTTAAATGGAGCTAATTAAGTTGTATTTTGAAAAGTAGTTGGCTGGTGTTTGTGTTTTTGCATCTGAATGATTTCAAATTTGCAACACAAGAAACACAGGTTCTGCTGAGTCATCTACTAAGCTAGAGTGGACAGAAAATCTATGACTTACACACCTAGATTTTAAATTCCTAGGCAAGCATAATGCAGACCACCTATAATGTTATTAAAGCAACACTAAAAAGCAGGACACTTTTAATAATGTATCCTTTGGAACAAAAACATTCACAAGTTCAGGTATTGTATTTATTTTATTTTGAAATAACTGGGAAATGGAAAAAAATATTTGCATTAGTAGTAAGTCCTTGATTTTTATCAAAGTAGCTGGAGCTCAATCTGTTCATTAATTTTTATATCAAAATTGTTATAAAAAGGAAAATATAACGTCCTAAGGGGTAAATCACAGTCAAAGACTGCAAGTTGTTGTTTTTAGTCTTTTGTTAGGGATTACAGAACAGAGCCAGGCCTTATCTGCTGCAGGAGATGCCAACACAGAGGAGAAGCGACTTCTCTCCAGGCTCTTGATTAAAACAAAGAAGGCTCAAGCAAATGTCTCTGATCTACGAAGGTACTAGTCAGAATAACCTTGACTACATTATTAGTTTCTTGTATATCACACACCATGTCAGATGCTCAAACCACTAAGCTACACGGAGAAATATACTGCTACTAACCACTAAAATTGCACTCCTAAGTACTAAGTTTGTGCTCTTTAAGCAAAAAGTTGCTGTCTATCCCTACATCACTCTCAAGTTCGGAAATTGTGGGAATTTTTCAGGCAAGATGCTCATGATTCGGGCAAGAAGTTGTGGGAGAAAATTTAAAAAAAATACACCAATAAAGAGAAACGAAGCAACAACTGTCATTCCCAAACGTCAGGCTAAATGCACACATGCCAACTTCAGTCGAATGAAAGTGTGTGGTGTCAATCAAGTGCCATCAACTCGTGATCTTATTGGTTAATTAAAGATGTTGAAAACCTCAATTACATTCATTCATTCATCCATCCATTCATTCATTCCTTCATTCATTCTTTCCAACGTTCATCCCGAGTTGGAATCTATCAGATTTCTTGACGCGTGTGTGATAACGTGATAACGAGAATACTGGAAATAACACAATTTTTTATTGCCCTGAGAAAATAAGAGTTCTTGCTGCCCAACTGCCCAAAATTGATAATCGGTTCAGTGGAAATGACCATGATGTTCTTTGTGCATTGGGTGGCATCACCCTAGGTGATTCACCCACCGGTGATAGCTTTGACCTGGTTGCCAGGTACTATAACCTCATCAAGGAGCTACTGCCGGTCCCGGGGGGGGGAGGGTACTCAATAAAGTTTTGTACAGGGAGGCCCCACCGGGAGATTTAAACCCTTAGCCTTTAATTTACTAATCTTTTACCAAGATGGTACCCCTTTCATATACCTAGAGCAAAATTGCACCCCTTTCTTATACCTCAAGGATAAGCCAAAACAGTAGAATTTCCTGTAATCACCACGTTTTTCCTGGGTTTTCAGTCATTCTGATTCAGTTGCGTAGTTGTTTCTACCAAAATGTGGCACCCTTTGATATACTTCGCTTTAGCCACCATTTCTTCCACTTTGAAGCCGATTTTGTGACCCTTTCGTACACTAAAATGGCAATTTTCTCTACCCTTCTATATACTGCGAGCTTCAAAAAGGCACCCCTTTTGGGCAGAGCCTCCCTGTATAGCCCACTATAGGGAGTACTCACCCCCCCCCCCCTGGGCTCCAGGGAGACCAATGCCTGCTCAGTTAATTAAAGAAAGCAGATGTGGAGAAATCAATAAAAACAGCTGCAGAAGTCATTGAAGCATTGTGCAAAAAAACAGCCTCTATGAAATGATCCCAGAGTTCTCGAAGTTTGCGTCCATTCTGGCCGTCATCCCTGCAACATCATGCTCAGCGGAGCGCTCATTCAGCAGACTATCTTTGGAGCACGATAGGACAGAATAGACTGAATAGCCTCACTATGAATCATCTCTAATGAGCACTCCTATGGCAATAAAGTCATTGTGAACAGTATAGACGAGATAAATAACATTTTCGGGCAACTCCACGGATGGAATAAGTTTTTCTTTCAATAAGTTTCTGATCTTACTATATCGAGTAGACTGTAGTTTGAGGTCATCATAGAGTACCCGAGGTTTCAAAATAACTATTTCATGCAATTTGAGTGTGTTTGTATCCCGATTCTCACACTCACGCATTCGCCATTGTGTAATTTTTTCAGGCAAGAAGGTCACCGCCTCCCCAAGGCTGAAGGTGCCGGTATGCCTATAATCACTCTCGGTGGTCTATGGAGACCATCCTTTTTCCATTGCCACGCCAAGATTATGGAACTCAATGCCAAGCCAAATTGGAGATGCTGACTCACTATATAATCACTATTAATAAATTTCCCATGCTTATAAATGCTTGCCAGACCCTTTCAACCACAACTGTTTTTCAGTAGCATTTTTCTTGTTGCAGATCTCTTGATGGTCTTCAGGATCAAGTAAACTTGCAGGCTCCTAAGCTGAAAAGAAATGCACAAGAAACTGAATTTGTGAAATTGAAATGCAAAGAATATGAGAAAACCAACAAGGAGTTAGAGGTAAAACTGCATTGCGTGCTCTGACCCAAAGTAATCTTGTAGAAGCGAGTATTTGACCTGATTTTCCAGAAATTTGTCATTAAGTGTTTCTTGGTGACCCAGTATAATTGCTGAATTTTGCATTTTTTGCCTTAGGGCTATCAAAATAAAGTTCAGCTAGATTCTACGATCTTCCATGGCTCCCTTGTCAAGAAAGCAGAGGTATGAAGATGGTTTTTTCCAAACTTGAAGGGCTTGGTGTGAGGAAATGGAAGTAATGATTTTGGACAAATATTTGAAGTTGTTAGGGAAAAAATGGTTGTGTTGTTAGCATCACCTGATTGTTTAATGTCAATGTACCTGGGGAAAATCCCTAGCCCTATTGAAGGCCCTGCGGTACAGTCATATGCTTTTCCTGCAAAGTTTTGCATCTCAAGCTATTCCCCACTGCTGCCTATAAAACAATATACCGTAAACTGCTGCTTATAAGCCCTGGGCTTATACAACTTTGTAAGGGCTTTTGGGTGGGCTTATAAACGGAGGAGCTTATATCCAGGGGGGGCTTATAAGCGGGATAAAAAAATGTTCCAAAATGAGCCACAGCACTGTTGATAGAAATACGTTTTTAATTTACCAGTTTTTTATTAACCTTTGAAACGTCATAATAAATCAAATTCATTTCAATTTTAACAACAAAATCAAAACTGTTACAACACGAACGTAACCGGAATGTAACGAAACAGAAGCTCAGAGTTCATCTTCGCAGTGTTCTCTGAGAGTGCCTAATATTAAGGAAACAAGGAAAACTAGAGGGGGTCTTATAAATGGATGTATTTTTTTGTTGACAGGTAGATGGGCCTACAACCAGGGCACCTTATAAGTGGGGGGGGGGGGGGAGCTCTTATAAGTGCCAGCTTATGGTATATGCACAGTTAAGTATATAATTAGCACCCTATAAAATAATAGATCAAAAGTAAAGTTTCAGAGCTTATAAGAGACATGGGATCATTCCAAGTTCCTGGGAAACCCCCCACCTACCCCTCCCCTAACCTGAGATTTGTTTTCTAAATGATAATAAGTTAAAAATAAAAAAAGTGTTGGGTTAGGGGAGGGGTAGGTGGGGAGTTCCCCAGAGAGTGAGAACAAAGCATGATGGCTTATAAATATGAGTTGTTTTAAGCTACATTAAACTACAGGGCCCAGTTGTTCAAAGCAGGGTTAAGCTAACCCAGGATTAGTGTTAATTTTTAAGTCACTTTTAATCCATAACGACGTGGATTCCAGCAAATTATTTTCACTTAACAATTTGAATTAGGCTGTTTTCAAATTGTCAGGTAAATTTAGCAGCGGTGACGCTGTTAAACAAGAGAATTAGAAACCTTGGACAACATTTAACCCAAGATTAGCGCTAATCGGCTTTCGAACAACCGGGCCCAGGTGAATTTGGTGTTTGTTCAAGTACCAGTGATAAATTCATTTTATTTCATAATGAAAAATTTTGATCTCTCACCTGGGGACTCTTTATACCAACTACTGTATGTTGTATTTCTTGTTAATTCAATAATGTAGTTCAAATGATTATGAATCATAACATAAAATAAGATTCCCCATATATTAAGGTGCAGTTTGTTTACAGTTTATTCCTTTTGGTATAATTATTAGGAAGTGAGAGCTATCAAACAAAAGATAAAACCAATAAAAGACAAGTTAGAAGGTTACCACAGCCTTCCACCGGTAAGTACAGCTCGATAAGGAATTTCTTTGGAGGATAAACTTTATGGTGGCCATCAGGGGATTATTGGAATTATCAATTTTACTGACTGCATGCAAAGTGAAGGTCTATTAATATCAACAAACCACTGTACTACCGAAAACAAAGTCACAAGCTGATGTGTACATGTGCAGGTCCAAACACGTTGTTGTTAGGCAGAGCTGATCCTAAAAAAAAGCCATCTGGCCCTGCATACCTCAAGTTTCATTTAGTGTGTGCACAATTCAACAATCGTGGAGTGTTCATCAAAAACTTTTTGAAGTTTTCATTTGAATCAAGCATACAAGTAGCCTTATGATAAATATAAATTATAGTTCTTGTCTGAGTTAGGTCAGGCTGGATAGGAAAATACTTGCTCTCAGACAAAGCGGGACCGGTTCTTGCACACCAACCTTGAGCCAAGTATTTTCTTGTCTGCCTCTCCCTCCTAGTGTATGATTGGTACATAACACGTTCCTTGATCTGGTTGCTTTTAAGGATATTTCTCAGGCCAGAGTTAAAGTTGAAGAAGCAAAGATGCAGTTGGTATGTTGCACAGTTGTCCCTCTCTCAATTTGCCCTTCATTGTATTACAGAACACAGTAGGAAAATTGTGTCCTGACTTACTAAAAAGCAGATGAGACTGCAAATATTTTTGCTCTGATAAGACAGACATGCTAAACAGGCATCAATCAAATCAGGGTTTTCAATAAGAGCCCAGCAGCCGGCGAAACTCGCCAGCTATTTCACATGAACTCGCTGCCTATTTGATTGAGAAATTACCTCATATTTTACGACTAACGTGAGAAACAGTTGCTACAAAACACGAGCATTGGATCAGCCAAGATTTATTCATGAAAAACAATTAACAAATCTTGCCTGAATTCTGAGTAATTTCAGCAGTGATTTGTGTTTCCTGTTCAGTTCAAATGCCCTTTGAATTCTTGCTCCAGAATGCAGGAAATGCATTCTAAGAGGCCCAAATTTTCAAGATTTTTCCCGGACCCCCCTAGAATCTCATGCCTTTGGTGTGAGTAGTTCATTCTATGCCTACTACTAAAATTTTGCCTCCTACTCAGGTTCCTATTGAAATCCCTGCAAATGCTGTTAAATGTATTCACAATCACAAAGGAGTACTACTACTGACAATGTACTCCCCCTTGGATGGGATCTTAGTCAATTGCAAGGAATAGGAGTTTGTGTGATAAAATTGAGTACAGTTTTATCATTGTTGAAGAAAAGAGCATGAAGTGATACAGAGACCAAAGCTTGAACCCAACTGTCCGATCTCCTGACCTTAAAAATTTGATGGAAGCCCACAAGCTAACCTGAGACACCACCATATCTCCAACTCTTGAAGTAGCAATGAATCACAAAATTTAATACATACATTTAATCATTGATATTGATGCATTATATTTCATTCTTAGGAATTGTTGGAGCAACAACTGTCAATCAGTATAGACACCCTTCATTTGTAACAGCTGTTGTTTTGTCACTGTAAGTGGATCACATGTAAGGAATGACACTTGCTACATTGGGCACATCTGCCAGGATACTATTACCTGTAGTGCCAAGTTTGGTTGGAATCTGAGACTGTGATCATTACAACTCATCACCAAGTGTTTATGTCCAACATGACTAGTCACAGTGGTATGGACCCTTAGCACATCAAGTAGCATCAGGGTAGAACAGAATTGGACTTTTATGTGCCTTTGAAAAAGGGAGAGTGACATTCTAAGTGTCTCCTGATTGCCCCACAATCATCCAATAAACAACTAGGCACAAGTCAGTCTACATGACATGCTGCTGCACAAATACACAGGAAATGTGTTGGTTGTGAATGAGATCATAAGGAAAATGAATGAAAATAAAAAAGAGAGTAAAAAGCAAAAATGTTTCATGTCCAAGCTGGATTTGATTTGAAAGATCTACGTAGTGGACACCAGAAGAGCAAAATATTCCTGATCATTGATAGGACAAACTAATAAGCCATTAAGTTCACTTTTACTGAGAATAAAAAGTAGCAACATCACTCCTTTAATCCTGATAGTGTATGTGTATGTTAGGAAGGATTGCATTTGTTCAGAACATGTTGTAGAGAAGTGTTAATGTGAACAGTCAATAAATATTTTAGCTATAAATATTATGGTGAAATAGGTAAAATAATCTAGATACTATAGATTATAAAATGGTTCTAAGTACATATCAATGCTATGAGTTCTGGACAAGTCTTCAGCTAGAAAATGAAAAGAGGGACTCTGAAAAACATGCCCCTGATGCAAAGTTTTTAAAGCTTACTAATAGGCAAATTTGCCTTTGATTTCACGGAATAAAATCCATAAAAGACAGGATGGTGAGGAGTGGGGATAGAAAAAGATGATGGGAAAGACATTCTTTGAAAGATTAAAACTGCTCCCCACCTAATTGCTCCAAAAAGTTTGCTCACACTCTCATGATTGCTTGTTCCACAATCTCAAGGAAATAATAATTAGCTTGTTGCAGGCTCTCAGAGAGTGGGGAATGAGAAATATAACAAAGCAAACATGAAAAATAAAACACCTGGAAATTGAGTGAGAAAAGAGGCAGATATGCAGTCATTGCCTTCTCTAATGTTTCTGTTTTAGCATTCGCTTTCTCTTTTTTGGTAGACTACCAACAGTCTCTTCCTGCTTAGGGATAGTCGAGAACAGCAAGCAAGTGTGAAAATTGCCTGCCGCGTTGTGTGACGTGCGTCGAGTCGCTAGTGTAGTGAGCTGGCCCACTCGTTTGCCTTTTCTTGACTATTCCTGAGCAGAAACAGAAAGAGACTGCTTGAAGTCTACGTTTTTTCTCCTCTCCAGTGTTTTAGAGCCTGGAACAGCACGAAAAACAAAGCCAAGGTGTGAACAGTTTTAAGTCTGTTAAAGAATTACCCCCCTAACCATCAGTGAAAACGTTCGAAAATTAAATCTGCAATACATCTAAGGCAAAAACTGTTCATCACCAGAAATCCCCTTTGTTTGAGTTGATCAAATACTTTTATAAAATACAATTAAAAAATAGTATGGTAAAGGTAGGTGTAAAAGTGCGTGTCCACTAAAAATGTTCTTAAAATGAGAATATTTATTTAATTATTCTGGGCTTCAAAGATGATAGAATATTAAAAGTTAATTCATTAACGGTTTAATACTTTGGTTCCTTGTTAAAAAATAAATTAGATTGTACTTAAATAAATCTTGTAAAAGTAGAGTTAAAAAGAAAAGAAAATTCAAAACAGATTTGTATTAAAAACCCTTAACACTACATCCAATGTTTTGAAAATATTTCAAGAAGAAGAAAATGTCTGAGTGTATTTCTATAGAAGTCAAAGTTTGGGAGAAGAAGATTTCTGATGGAAACACAAGCCATAAGCAAGTGTTTCCACTGTCATCATAAGTTCTCCCAAACTCCTAAACTTTAAATCAAAGGAGGCAGATACTAGTGTTTATCTCAATGTCTACTCCAGAGGAGGTGCATAAGCCACCTACTGGGGAGGGCAAATATAATTATATTGTTTGTGGCAGTGTGGCCACTTATTGAAAGTGCATATCTGCAGACACTGTAATCCAGATTAAATCTAAAAAATAAAACATCATTTACAGAACAAATGATCTAGGTCTTTGTTTTGAGCCTGTCTTTTTCTCTTTGCTCGATTTTGATGTCTCTTTAACTTTCTTGGCTTTGTTTGCCTGCCATCTCTTTTGACACTGTTTCTCGTGGATGGAAATCGATGCCGAGCCAAATTCACGACCACAAAGATAACAAACAACCAAAGCTGGCTTGCTTGGTGTGAAACTTTCCTTTTCTTGTACGTCGTCTGTCCAGCTGGATTCTTCACCATAAGTTGTTGCCTCTGGCGATAGCAGATCCCCATAACTACCACTTCTGTTTGGCACTGAAACTTTCTTGTTGTTGTTGTTCTCTTCAACGTGGTCAATTTTTATCGTAACCGGGAGGTGAACTGAGTGTCGTTTCTTCGATTGTTTTTCTTTCTGTAACTTCTCTGCAGCTTCCAACTTCTTCTGTGCTTCCCACTTTTTCAGACATTGCTTTTCATGGATTGGCAAGGAATGTGCAGTGAACTGTTTTCCACAAAGATAACAAAGTATCATCCTGGATATCTGGTGACCACCCTTAGGTGTTCTTGGTTTGTAGCTACTGCACTCAAGAAGATTCTCACAAGATGCAGCTCGAGGTTTAGTTTGTTTTTCTAGAGGTGACAAACTCGAAGAGCTCCTTCGGCAAGAGTTGCGTGGAGATGTACTATCATGGCTAGCCAGAGAAGAAACTGATCTTGCCTTACTGAGTGTCTCTACATGCCCACGGCCACTTGGGCTGCGAGAACGTTTGGGATTAGCAAGGCGCCACTTCTTCAGGCACTGAGGTTCATGAATTTTCAAGGACTTTGATCCATATTCACGCCCACAGATATAACACACTGTCAAGTTAGGGTTACTTGAAGAAGCGAATCTTGTATCAGATAATGATCTCCTCTCCTTCTTGGTTTCAGCAGGTGTTTCCTGTGAGTCAGATGATCCTGTTAGTGATTCCAATGAGCCTTCCCTAGTTAGGAGATTAGAAGTACTGTGGTTGCCATTTAGAATGGTTCTTCCCGGAGTAGTAGAAGCATCATTGTCCTGATGTTTTGTTTCTTTAGAAATAGTGTAGGTTGCTTCACTGCACTTGTCAATGTCATCATCATCAGATGTATTATGCTCTGCAGAGGAATGTGACTGAACTTCTGCCCTCTCTAGTGATGCATTATAATTATGCTCTGACGACGAGTCTGAGGAATCACCTGGTAGAGTAACAGTTCCCGGCCGTACCAGTGGTGCGGTGGTAGCTAATGACCTTGAACGTTCTTTTAGTAGCCTCTGCCCCTGCTCTATATCTCTAAGTGTAACAGCGCTAGGTCTTTTCTGAGACGCCACAGATGACTTTGAAGAAGCTCTTATGTCATCTAAACTCAAACTCTGTTGTTTATTCATAGCGGGCACCTCAGGCAGAACTCTACGTTTTCGTGGCTCGTGTGAAGATTTTACTTTCTGCTGTTGCTTAGCATTTTCTTTTTCCTTTTGTTTGGCCATTTCCCACCTTTTTGCACATTGTCGTTCATGGACGCTAATGGAGTGTGAACTAAATTCTCTTCCACAAATATAGCACAAGACTGTTTTCGGTTTTGGCATGTTGAGGACAAGGTCTCGCGCTCAATTTATTTTCAGATCTACGGAAAGAACAAATTGTCAGATAATTATACTTTCAAATGTGCCGATTTTGCATATGTTTCGCTATTTAACACGTCTGCAGTAAGCGTTACTAAAGATCACTATTAAAACACAGGTAACGCCTTTCGAAGGTTTTATCTTCTGTGTCATTGAAGTGAAACAATAATGCAATATTCTTATCAATTCAACGAAAAGCAAACAACTTCTTTTTACCAGCTCGCTATATTAAACTATCATGCCCGAACAACATACAAACAATGAAAAATTTAATACTTTAATCAGAGCTAGCAACAGCTTTCTAAAATAATTCGAAAGAACCAAGACTTGAAATTGAAATTCGGTCACTTCACACGATTTACAACGTCAGTTTCCGACCACGACTCAAGTGGAAACAACAAATATTTGGCCACACGAAACAAACACTAGAGGCAAAAATCTTTGCGATAATGGTCTCACTCATGTACACATTACGCTCAACGAACTGACGATAAATTTTCCCGTTTTAACGGATAAATGCAATCACAGCACAAAAATGTCTGCCGGTTTGTAGTATAAGTTTTAGATCGCGTAAAATCGCGTAAATTGAATTAAAGGTAAACTTACTCGTTCGCTGCCCTTTGCCACCAGAAAGCGTTCTGTATCGTTCTTCGTTTCTTGTAACGCCTCAAGAAACATGAGATTCCTCGTTCTCTCTGCGCCACGGGAGTCCTGAAGCGAAGATACAGCTGCCGTATCACCTGACTTGCAAGTGGGAAGTTGGTTACTAACTGGGGACGCGAACATACGCGTGTATGAGGTCACGACGGAAAAATCCTCTTGAAAAACTGCGTTGTTTCCTTGTACCAGCCTGATACCTAATCGCTTCCAGACGTAAAATGAAAAGAGGTTGGTTTCCTGGATACGAAAATTCTTTCCCAGCAGGTGCGCTGCTGCGGTAACGTTCAAAATTAAAAACTTTAAATGAAATTTCATTCATTTCCCCAAAATTGTTCGAGTGTAAACAAAAATTCTGACCGGAAGTGAAGTTACATGCCAAAAATATTACTAGTTCCCAATCCTGCGCTTCCACGTTGCGCGTTGCTTGTGCAAGCGGCCTCCAAGATGGCGGACAATAAAGACGATGGTCACTCTACGACAAAAACTAAAATCTGTAGATTCTTCCAAACAAAAAAGGGTTGCAAGTTTGGAGATGATTGCCGATTCTTGCATTTAGAAGAACTCCCAGATGATTCGGGAAGTGTTATACACGAGGCGAATAAACTGCGTAGTGGAAATGTCGAAGATCAATTGCAAGGTCAGAAATCTTACTACGCTATTGAACCAACCTTTTTGACTGATGGAAAGGACGAGGAAAAACAAGAAGATTCCTCTTCAGGGAAACAAGGGATTGCTTGTAAATTCTTTCAGAGAAAAAGAGGCTGCCTAAGAGGTGATAAATGCCCTTTTGTGCACGTGATTGGTGGTACACCTTCTGGCAGAAATCGTGGGAAAGAAAGGGTAACATCTAGGACACAAACCCCTCATCAGGGGAATGAAAGCCCCAGTGCCATTACTGATAATGAACAGGAAACCAATCAACTGATGCAGTCGGACAATCTACAGTCGGAGAACAGTGACAAAAACCCACCCAGACAAGGCAAACCACTGGCTCAAGAAGACAGTGTGATGAACTGCACGGTAACTGGACAAGGCTCTGGAGTCACACTGTCAAACAAGGAAAATGCAACAAAACGTTTAGAAACTGGTAAAGGGATACCACCCCATAAAAAGAAAAATGACAAACAAAATGTAGACAGGAGAAAAGGAACCTCATTCCCTGCGAGGAATAATACAGCTAAGGGCAAAGAAAGTGCAACAGGGGTGCCACTCTCCAAACAGGACAATGCCACTAAAAATTTAAAAACTGGACAAGGAGTCCTTCTTCCCAATAAAGAAAATGTAACAAAATATTCAAAATCTGAAAAAGGTGCTACACTCTCCCAAAAGAACAGTGCAGCACAACATGAAGTAACAAGACAAAGGGCCTCATCACCTAACAAAGAAAATATTAAAAAACATGCAGAAACTAGACAAGATGTTTCAATACATTCTGAAGATGATACAAAAAATGTTAGAGGTACTTTTACTCTGGGTGATGCTATTTTTGTTGCTCCTAAAAGACTTCGGTCAACTGAGATACAGCAGCTCAAAAGACGCTTTGGAGAGCGGGGAGGTTATAGTGAAATCGAGGAAAATTCTTCATATAAGATCAAATTTAAACCAACTGATCCTGACTGGGTGAGCACTTTACTTAACCATTTAATATTATGGTGCTTATTAAGGACTAGATGCAATAGGTTGGGAGGAGGCAGTCAGATGGGAGGGAAGAATTGAATACTTCCCAGGGGGTACAGTTTACAAGATTGATTTTGGTCTGAAATATGATGTTGAGATTAGAGATGTTACAGGGTTTGAAAAATCTTAAAGTTTGGTCTGAACTTAAAGTTAGACATACGCCTACACTAAAAAGCAAAATGCACACCCCCTTCCACTCACTTACCAGGGTAACTCAGGGTCCCAGAACAATTTAGGGCCCTGGTCTAAAAACTGCAAGGCTTAAGGGCTCCAACACAGAAAAGTGAGGTTCCAGCGATCCGTGGCATTATTCCAGGGCTCCAAGAAATCAGAATCAGCATTTTTGTCTGGTTTCCAAGCAGAGGAAAGCATATGGTCCAGGCTTCACGGTAAAAAGTTCAGGGCTTGGCAGGGATCCTGCCATTAGGACCCCAATAACAGCAGCCAGAATCAAGAAAAATGGTGTTGAGAATGAAAAATCATATTAGATTTCAATTTGTACTATAATAAATATTGAATGTTTGGATAATAATGGAGAACCTTTTTCTCAAGATAGACAGAAGGAAAGTGTTTTATATAGTGTTATGCTTCCTCAAGTAATAAACAAAGTAACATTTATATGCAAATAAAAACTACATGTATCTGTTGCTTGAAGACATAAATACAGCAAATCTTTATGTACACAACTTGGTTGCACAGTGTCAACTAGAAATGAGATAACACAGAGGAACATTATTTTTTTACCCACAGCCATTTAAAATTGAATCAGTGCACCTTACTGTGAACTTTCCAGATGATTATCCATTGCATGTAAGTATATTTTATTCTGGGTCTATAATTAAACAATTCCTTATGGACTCCTCCACAATAAAGACATAACCATTGTATGGACAGTTACAGCTTAAAATGGCCCCACTGTCAAAACCAAAGTTCATAAAGTTAACTCGAATTCTATATTGAATACAGAGTCCTCCACAGAGCCGCGGCTGCATGTATGATTTTTTTACCTGTGATGTTGATGCAATTTTTGAAAATTGTTGCGTCGCCAGCATGCAGCAAAAATTGCATGTGTAGCCACCCTTGCACAAGTAATGCGATAGCTGAAAAAATCGCAGAAAAATATCACAAGAAATTCAATGAGTTGATTTTTTTTGCGACAAAATCATGGACCTCAGCAAAATTTTGTCACCAAGTGTAGCCACCACCACATGCTGGCGATGCGACAGTGTTCTAAAACATCGCGTCACCATCGCAAGCAAAAAATCGCTCATGTAGCCGCGGCTTAATATGGACTCCCAGATTTGTCCTTTGATGGACAGATCAAAAGTGTACCAGTGCCACAAGGTGAATCAGAGTTTATATAACTGGAACCCTGCCTTCCAACTGGGATGTAGTAGCCAAATTTATATGTATTTCATTTCCTTGTCATATAAAAGTACAGTGCTGGAAAACTGTTAATACCACTACCAACTGGCCGTAAAAATGTGGTAATATTAACATGGTTTACAGATAAGAAGATGAATGTATCAGCTATCCTTCAGGCCAAAAATGGCTCATAACAACAAGGTAGTTGTGTTAATGGGGATTTGGTGTAAACCTACTAACTCTTTTATCTCTGTAGATTTTCAATGTGTCTTTATCTGAAGAACAAGACCTTCCTCAAGAACTCATTAAGTATGCAATCATTGCTGGTAATACCTTCCATTATTTCTAACACTAAATTTGATGTCATTTTTTTTTTTGTTTAACAAGGAGTACTTTGCTTTCTTTGGATTTTGCTGTTAAAAATCGGCTGTTTCAGTTTGGTTATGGAATCCATTGTAGTTCTTCTGTAGTCCTTTTTTTAGCACCCAGGTTTTGGTTTTTGGCAATCACTTTGTTATTTACTTTTCTCCTTCGTCAAGGTTTTGGAGAGTGTGGTTTGTGAACATGCAGTACTGAATATTGTATTCTGTGACTTTTAATCTTATGTTATGCAGTTTTGCAGTTTTTATCAAAATTTGTTGCAGTTGTCCAGTCATCTAGTAGGCCCTGAGGTCCTGCTCTTTAATGTACTACAAGCAGTTGCAAGAACCTTGAGAAATTCCATAGATTTTCGCTCTTGTTTTACCAACTCAGATGGTATACCTTGGCAACCCCCCCCCCTCCCCCCTAATCAATGTTGTATGGATTGTGACATGTCAATCAAAGTAACAAAGAACAACATTGAAATGGGGAGGGGGGGTGAGGAGAGCAAACAAGGCTTTGATTTCTTTCCAACGGGCCGCTTTAACGCGAGAGTCCGATTTTCCGGGGAAGTGTCTCAACAGTTTTGCAAATGCTTGTCTCATTGCTTTACCTCTATATAGCATTGGTGGCTGATAAATTTTAGCTGCCAAAGTTCATGTAGATAATCTGCGTAACGGGACATTTCAATACAATAATGTTTCCTTCATGGAATTTTAAGCGTTTAAGAATTGAAGAGGGAAACAGAGCATTTTGGAGTATTCTCCGCGGAAGTAATTAGCGTGAATTTTTCAGAGAAAATGGGTGTTTGTACCAGAGTGATCTGCACCAGCATATTAGTTGATGTCTTTAGCTAAAAAGGGTTTTTTTTACGTACTTTCCAGAACAAGCTTATTGATACTGTTCAATGATGTCACAAAACTTCCTTTACACTTGTAGTTGAGGCGTTAGAGGTAACTTAATTATAGCAATAAGTGTTTGTTTGCACAAGTATTTCATCATCAAAAACACGTACTACATTGTTTGCTCAGAATTAAAAGGGACAGCATCGCTTCAACTTTCCAGTTTCTTCATTCAACTGCACATTGTGTGTACTTCTTGTAAACGTTAGTAATTGTTGATATTTTCACGAGCTAGCTGTAAGTCTGTAGTGAGTTTTCTGCCTTATGTATCGCGTGAAATTGGCGTGCAGTGTTTGTTTCGTGACTTGTTAATCGGAAAGCCTGGCAATGGATTTGCTGGCAGAATATGCAAGTGATAGCGATTCAAGCTCAAGTGCCTCTGATGGGAACGAGCGTGAAATGGTAAATGCTGATAAAAATTTAAATGCAGGAGCTGTAAGACAGGTGTATCTTGTAACGTACAGTCAGGTGAATGTGGAACAATTTCCTACAAGAAGATCGTTTGCCGAGGCCATTGTTGCTTCTTTTACTTGGTCTAATGGACGCATTTTGCACTGGGTTTGTTGCCGGGAAACTCACAAGAAGGGCAGGCTCATTACCACATGGCCCTCAAACTTGATCGGTGTCACCGATGGCTGGCGTCGAAGAAGTACCTCAAAGACCATCATGGAATTTCAGTTCATTTTTCCAGCCTTCATTACAACTATTATAGTGCATGGAAATACATCGCTAAAGAGGACGAACATGTTTTGCAGAGCAACAGGCATCTCGAATTGTGGAATTCCAAAGAACCAAAAACCAGCCATGCCTGTAGTGAAAGAAAGAAAATCCGTTGCGAACGAGAAGCTGCAGTTACTTCCAGAGAATCAATAGAATCTGGGGATGACATGGATTCTTCTGATGGTGAGGCAGCTATTGCAGAGACCGAGGATAGTTGTAAGCGAAGTAAGAGGAAAAAGTGTTTAACTCCATTTGAACTGTCTGAAATCATCGTAGAGAAGGGGATAGAATCCAGAACTGAATTACTTGCATTTGCAAATATGCAGAAAATGGAGGGAAAACATGATATTGCGGAATTCGTTGTCAACAGAGGACCTTGCGTAGTTTCGGAGACTTTACACACAGCATGGGAAATGAAAACTGCACAAGACAAACTGGACCGATCGAAAAAGACTCGTATTGAAATACTTGAAGAGGCTTCACAAGGAGAATGCATTCCTGGTCGTGAGGGAGAATGGTATTCCTGTGCGCTTGAAGTATTAGAACAAAACGGGGTTTGTAAGGAAACCTTCGCGTCGTCCGTTAAGGATTTCTTGGGAAAGGGAAGGAGTAAATTTTGAAACATTATGATCTGCGACCCTGTGAATTCTGCCAAAACATTTCTATTGAATCCTCTGACTTCTGTGTACAGTGCCTTCTGTAATCCTGCATGTACCTCATTTGCATGGGTTGGAGCAGAGGACACAGAGTGTATTTTTTTGAATGACTTTCGCTGGTCGCAACAAATTATACCGTGGCATGATTTTCTCCTGATGCTTGATGGACAATTGGCGCATCTGCCTGTGCCAAAAACGCATTATGCCAAAGACATTGTCTTTGACAAAGACACGTCAATATTTAGTACTAGTAAACAGCGAATTATTTACATTAAGAACGGTGTAATTGACCAAAGGGAAACTGACATGATGGTCGTGCAGTGCTTTCAATAAGCACCGACGGCCGACGAAAAGCGTCGGCTATTTCGCTCGGAAAAGTCAGCTACTTTTTGCCCTAAATTAAAGTAATTAAAGGAAGATTGTTTCAAACCCCTAGTTGATACAGTCAGTTACTCTATTCAGACGAGCTGCCTACTTCAAATTTTATTGAAACCCCTGGTCGTGCGGTGGAGATGATGGTCGTTCCTCCATGTCCAAAGTGTTTCGCCACCTTTATTCTACACTGAAATAACTGTTGCTAAAATTGGCTTTTCGAACAAACTGATTAAATGCAATTTACTACTCACGTGATAAGCCGACAGTCTACAGTCAACAGCCTGATAACTGAAAAGATATCTAATAATTTTATTAGTGGACGTGGAATTCTTGTAGACCGTGGTAAAATTTTATTTTTAATACACAGTGTTGTTTTAGGTAGCGGAAATGATGTGATACAATGATGTTCATCCACTGAAATGTATAAATGTAATACAAGACAGAAAAAGATCTGTTTTCTCTGCTTTGCATTGTTCACGTTCTACATATCTGTGACATGAGCGTGACATAAGAGGACATTTCTGCGCGTACAATCTATTGATTGTGTTACTGTTATGTTAATCGATAATCTTTTTCTTGGTAGATAACAGGGAATAAAAATATACCAGGAAATCATATCAACATTTTATACACTTGCCTTTGTGCTTAATAATAAGATATAAGCGTTTGTGCAAGGATTTGATGATATTGTCAATAAAAGAAGTGCTCATTCCATATAGCCAGTTAGAAGACTGTTCATAACTCTCGTAAACCAAATTTCTGCATAGCGCCTGAAGTCTTAACTTTCTCTTAACTAAATTGAACACATTCTCAATGGCTAAAAGGTCACAACTTCTCGGGGGAAAGGCAAATAACTTAGCCCCTACAGCTTTCATAACTTGCCGGGCCTTGGCACAGTTCTGTATGGGACAACTGTTTTGAACAAATCGTCTCAAGTGTGTCTTTCCACTCGCCCTAAACAGTTTTCTAAAATTTCTACGAATAAAATTGGCAAAATAGTCCCTGCCACATTTTTCATACTGTTCACAAAAGATGACTCCTTTTCCATAAGAAATGGCTACAAACATCTTGACAACTCTCCCTCCAGAGCCAGAACCCTTTGCAGTACACAAAGGAGTGAGTCCCTCGTTGTGCTGTCACCATATTTTTCCACGCGGTGTTTTCGCCTCCGCAACAGGGTTGGTGTTATACCAGAAACTCACACCATCAAGGTAAAAACAAATTTTGTCCATCCATTGTTGTGGAGAATGTTTGTTTAAAACATCACGTGCAAACTTCAACCTCTTAATTTGGTCTCTTTTTGTTAAAACTCCCTTTCTCCTTGCCTCACAAAAGTGATAGTTCATTCATTTCAGAGTTCTGTTCATGATACACAGAGGCACGCTTTGAAATCCACATTCCTCATAATCTGTTTACCGTGAAAGAGCCTTCTGTGCTACGCAGCTGTTGCACGTTTCCGTGAGTGATTCGCTCTTTCCTTTTAGTTATCTTTTGCGGCCTTCCAGGGAATTTTTTTTTTTTACCCTCCATTTTTCCTGGCTTTAAACATCGATAGACTGATGCACGGGAAATTTGGCATCTCTTAGTAATTTCTTCCACAGTGAGACAGCCTTCTTTGACAAGAAACTTCACCAAATCCTTTGTTCGGGGATGTATTTCCCCCGTAAAAACCGTATTTGTTTTTGTTAGCAGGTTTACAGCGAATTAGTCCTAAAGAAACTGCGTCACACTCAAAGCGGGAAAATTAGCATAATAATAAAGAACCTTTCATAATTACTAAATTAAAAGCACTTATGACTTTCTTCCACCACCTCATCAACAAACAATCTATTCTTAGTTTATAAACGTGCTTCCAGTATACATTGAGAACAAATTATTTCCACACTTTTTAATCAAAGCAACACACTACCGAGACAAGCAGTTGCAAAAACCTTGAGAAATTCCATAGATTTGCGCTCTTGTTTTACCAACTCAGATGGTATACCTTGGCAACCTCCCCGCTTCCCCCTAATCAATGTTGTATGGATTTCGACATGTCACTCAAAGTAACAAGGAACAACATTGAAATGGGGAGGGGGGGTGGGGAGAGCAAACAAGGCTTTGATTTCTTTCCAACGGGCCGCTTTAACGCGAGAGTCCGATTTTCTGGGGGAGTGTCTCAACAATTTTGCAAATGCTTGTAGTTTCCATTTTTTTAAATAGTTTTTTTTAAATTAAACACTAAAAAAATAAGTATTCACATGATGAATGCAAGGCTCAGGCTTCTTTAATTGTGCGCAATTCTTGCTGACCTTCTGTTGCACATCACTGTCTATGAAAGGACCACAGTAATGCAATATTCTTTTCTTACTTATTGTCTTAATTTTGTTTTTCAAGCTTTGTAACTCAAAGAATTCAGCAGTGGACATCAGAGCAAGAACAGATTGGTAATAGTCAAAGTACTTTAAAGCTGTACTTTCGGCCATTTCTGCGATGGTTTGACAAGAATTTAGAATCACTCTTCATTGATGGAGGAAATCAGGTGATAATTATGGTAGCTATAATCACAAGTAGCCGAGGCCTTAAGTCTGATGAAAAAGATTTGCACTATCCTATAATAACATTATCATGTATGTTAACTTGCTAGTGAGAATAATAATTATTGCCTTCAGAAATTGCTGCAAATACATATCACCAGGCAAAGCACAAGGTCAGACTCTAAATGGCCAAGTGGTAAATTGTTTATATGTGCTCCAAATCTGGGATTTTGAAACTTTAATGCAGAAATCTTCAATACGATGACAACTTCACATAGTTAATACAAATACCTACCAGAAAAGGTGCATCTTTTATGTCATTTGCTACTCTAATTGTTTTTTTTTTTTTTGGTCTTTAGTTTGAATCTTCTCCACCCCTCTGGAAATTCATTTTAGCTTCATACTCTCCCTGAAAAAGTTGGCTTTTAAGACCCCCATCCCCTTGGAATTCCCTGTGACCTTTTTGGGGCGGGTATAGATGTTTTCTGGAACCACACATTTGATGAATAACATTGGAAATATGTAACTAAAAGGCTATTATATAATGTATGAGCTATAAAGAGATCCCACAAACACAAACAGGAGTTGTGAGTACCGTTAACTCCTTTTCTTATCTTGTGTCATGAGTGCTGTTTTTGGTCAGGACACCATTGTATGTATAGTGTTATATTATAGTTATTATTATATTATTATTTTATTAATTATTGGTATTGTTGTTGTTGTTGCTATTATTGTTATTATGATTATTATTATTATTATCATCTGTACTTCTACATATATTATCTTATTAATTTTGAAACAATATTTAAACTGTACACAGATTAGAAAATCATATTTCTCAAGCATCACTGGAGTTGACAACTCAGCATCATGTGAATCATCTAACAATCAAACATTAGAAGGTCAAGACTCAGTTTTAAATGGATTACCACTTTTAAAAACAACTCAGATTGATGAACTGTCAGATGGTTTTCACAAGATTGAAAATGACAAAAGTAAAGGTCTTGAAATCTCTGGAAAAGATACAGCACCAAATTCCTGTAGTTTTCAAGGTGCACAGAACGATGCCTCAGGGGCTTCTACAAGTGGTTTACGTGATGGTGCTGCTAACCCAACAAACAGTGGAATGGCAAGTACTGATGTCCATTGTGATAGCAGCGTGATGGGTGTCAGTGATTTGAAGCAAGGCATGTCCATGGATAGTACAAACTGTGCACAAAGTTCTACCAATGAACACCCAGCACAGTCACCCCAACCAAATGCTCATGGTGATGATACTGCTGCCTCAAACACTGCCGAGAGAGGAACTCAAATTCAGTTCAAGGGTTTAAATCTGGAAGAAAGCATTAGCACCATGAGAGGAAGCAAAATAGTGTTCACTTTAGAATGCAGCAGATGCAAGCAGAGAATTGATCAACAGCTGTCTGCATCAGGGTGTGTATTAAACTTAATTATCATTTACCAGTATATCCTGGCCTCGCTAGTGGCAGGCAGCACTCGGGTCCTGGACAACACTTACCCTCAACCTTTTCTCCCGCATAAATGTGTTTTTATTTGTGCGTGACATAAACATTTAATTAATGTTTCATTCCCTAAGAGTGCAATTTACAAATTTGACAGATGTTGGATAGTTTCTCCTGAAAATTCATGCGATCATAGCTGCAAATGCTGAAGATCTGAAATCTTAAGAATCTTCCCTCTCCCCCCCCCCCCCCACCCCCAACCCATACACTGTTTCTGAATTCTGTATGTTGGCAAAACCATGATCCTGTCATATTGATGATGGTCATATTCTGCAGTTTGGTAACCCTTCCATGGTCACACTTAAGGATTTCATCTACAGACTGGAAAGGTTGCCTGTAGAAAAGCCGGGGTTGAATACAATGTAACGTGTAGGGTCTTTAGTGGTCACACACACACACGCTCTCTATCTCTTTACACACCCATGGAGAATGGTTTTACCCGAAAACTTTTATTGTGTTTTTTTCACAGATCTGTAGTTAAACAGTGCACCAGATGTGCTTCTGTGTTTGCTGTGACCTACAGACCAACCATTATTCATCAGTTTTCTTCTGTTTTGGGATATCTAGATTTGGATGGGTAAGTTAAAACTAAACTTTATGTAAACTTCAGAATATTAGTTCTGGACTTATATTTATAAATAAAATGACTATTTCTTTTCTATTCTTATTGGGGGTGTGCGGGAGAAATATAAATCAAGACTCTTGGAAGGGTGGGGCTTATATTTGAATGGGAAGTTTGATCTACATGTAGAGTGTTTCCAGTTGCATCATTGTAGGGATGATTTGGTTCGTTTTGTAAGGTTTCCTCTGTTCATACGTGTTTTAATGATATATTCATTAACATATGACAAATGAACCCTGCAGACATCAAATATGCTTGACCCAAAGCATGACATCCAAATGTGCAAATGCAAACCAAACCTTTAAAATGTCCTCCAGCAGTCATGTCTCAGCTTACACCTGAGTAGAGAGACACAATATGGAGGAGAGCTTCTTGTCTAAGGATGCAACACAATGTACATATAGCAGAGATCGTCCTCAGATATGACGCACTAACCATGGCCACTATACTCTGTGCCTCCAGTACCTCCAAAAGACTTAACTATCCTAATTCATATGCAGTTTATCTGACATTAAATTTTCCTATTTGGTTAATTTAGGTGTGTCCCATTTGATGTGGTTCTTCCAGAGAGTGAGTTGGTGCTGGGTTGTTTTCAGTGTTCTAAAGAAACTACAGCAAAGGTAATTTTAGGTAAAACCACGTAAAATTGAAGGGCCCGGTGGAAAAAGGGCGTAAGTGACAATTTGAGGTTAAAATCGAAATTGCTCCTATTTAGCTGAACATTGGCACACAGGCTGGTTTTCATGTGAGGAACGCTGTTGCGCACTTATTTCTTGACCTGAGATCTAAAATTTGAAGAATTAGCGTACTACTTTTGCTTAAAACTGACACAAAGAAAACAACAGGACCGCGGATTCTAGGTTGAATTCCTTTTTTTTTGTTCAGGCAGAGAACAAAAGAAATCTTTCACGCATCACTTGAGTGAGTTCAGTTCAGCAACACTTTTCACGCAAAAGTAATACGCTAATTCGTCAATTTTTAGATCTCAGGTCAAGAAATAAGTGCGCAACAGCGTTCCTCGCATGAAAACCAACCTGTGTGCCAATGTTCAGCTAAATAGGAGCAATTTCGATTTTAACCTCAAATCGTCACTTACGCCCTTTTTCCACCGGGCCCTTCAATTACTCCCCAGAAATTATTTTTATCAATAATATGCCTATTAACTCTCCTGTGTTATGCATGAGTAGCACACATGCAGATATGAAACACTGATGCCACGCATGCAGCATAATTTCTTTGAGTATATACCAAACCAGTGGATAGTGTTTTTTGCATGCTCTGGTTGGCTACTCAAACTCAAGATAGTATGTGCTATTCACCTCCCGGCATTTTTCTGGATTTTGTGCACAAGTTTTCCCTCACTTCTCAGAAAAAAAGGAACTATTTGGTGCTGGCTATCCACTGGTTTGGTATATTTACCACTTCCTGGCTTGGCAAATATCCACCAGACCACAACTATTTACCTCCACTTCGGTGAATAATTGTTTAATATTACAGTATATGTGCACAAAATTTGATGCACAAGTCTGACCTAAAATGACCCTTTTAATTTATACATACTGCAAAGTTTATCTTGTTTAGAAAAAAATTTATCCAAGCTGTGTAACAAGCTCTCCAAATGCATAGATTATGTCAGGAAACTGGAGAAAGGGACCGGGAAATGAAGGAGGTGGGATGAGAGAGGATGGGAAGCAGGATTATCAAGGTGGTGGGAAGCAAGAGAAATGGGGCAAATATACACAACATAGCATTGCATAATACTTCGCAACTGCAACACGCAAAGAGGCAGGAGGCAACAAAAATGGGATGGGAACCGGGATTAAAGGGTATAGGGAATAGGGAGCCGGAAGTTTGCCCCTCCCCCCCCCCCCCCCCATCCCCATCCGACTTCACTAGTACCCTAACAGCTAACCTCAAACTAGGGGTAAGACATTATTGGACCAGCGGAATCAGAAACTGATACTTAAGGCTATTTTGATAAGGACAGCATTTCTTCCATGAAAGGGGAAAAAGAACTGATGATGGTTTGTAACCTTTTGATTGTAGGGTGTTCAGTATGGAGCAAACTGGAGCTGGTGCAGTCATTGTCATCAGAAACTTAGATTCCAGATTCAGTCAACTCGCTTCCAGCAGCTACAGAGCAATGCGTCTAACACGGCAGGTTGGTCAACAGTTTGTTCTGCTAATGTGATCTGTCTTTGCAATAAAGCCAAATCTTGAGATATCATTGATCAATCAAACGCTTAAAACAATGTGTAAAGATAAATTACCAGCCATACCGTTACTTACCTCAATTTTCCGAGCAGGAATACCAATGACGCCATTAATCTAGACCCCCCACAGAAACTCTATAATCTAATCGCGGTGAGCAGGGTGAGGCGAACAATGGTTATTCTGTGGCGCAAAGTTCATGGCCTTTTGGAGGGATTAAATGAAAAGCAACCTTAAAAGTAAAACAAGGGAAGATTCAAAAGACTTTTTGTTGTCAAGCAAGGATCCTTCTTGCTTTAGTCTAGTCGAACACATCTTGTTACTGTGTGCCCTATTTCTTGTTTCGTGGGATCGCCCTACCCACTGTATCATACAAACATTTTTTTTCCTAGTCCTCCTTAGAAAAAACACAGTTTCTACCGCTTCAAAGATCAAGAAGCCATCGCAAAGCTCCGTATTGAAGGAAGGTCAGCCATTACCGGCCAATGGAACCTGCAAACACTACAAAAAGAGTTATAGATGGCTCAGGTTAGTGTTGATAGAGCGGCTGGAGAGTTGCAAAGCTCTTGTGTAGCTTGTCCTATCCGATTTGGATTAGGAATGGTACCTAAGGATTAACAAGGCTCGGTGTTGGAACTACTCTTCCTTTTTAAAGAAACAAACCTGGCCACAAACTTCCCAGCGCTGAACTGCAGCTCAAACGAAATTTTTAAACGGGAAACTTTGAACCTAGGAAACTTAAAATGTTCATTCGTTCGTTCGCTCGTTCATCCGTCTGTTCATTCATTTATTTATACGTTGAGCCCTGGCCAAACGGAGTCGCAAATCAACGCAAGTTAGGAAGTGTGAACTTGCGAACATTAACTTGCGAAGGGTGGCCAAACGGAATCGCAAGTAGACGCAAGTTCAGCTCAAGTAGAAAATAAGCTATTTCAGGGCAGCCTTGCACGCGCACCCGTACTAAGGAAAACAATACTAAAGCCAACTTGCGTTGGGTGGCCAAACGGTTAAAAACTTGTGTTCGCTTGCGTAAAAATTTGAGCTCGATGTGGACACAAGTCATCGCGAGCCATCGCACGTCCACGCAAGCCGTGGCCAAACGAAGTCGCAAGTTACCACAAGTTTGCAACTTGCGATAACTTACGACTCCGTTAGGCCAAGGCTTTAGTTTGCACCGACGGGTCAGGAAAATATGCTCGAGTTAATGAGGTTCTAAGATAAAAAACGACTTAGGTAATTGAACTTTTACTCTGGCCCCGAGAAGGTGGCAGTGTATCTCTAAGGAGGTGGACTCATATTAACGGGGTGGTAAAACGCGGTGGGACATGTGACTAATGTACGTACTAACATTATTACCGGGCTTTTAGGTTCCCTTGTTGTGGCAAGTGCTACCCATGTGACGTGTGCCACGAAGAACAAGAAGGCCATGAAATGAAATATGCCACACGAATGATTTGTGGCTTCTGCTCAAAGGAACAGGTTTGTTTCATGCCAATGTTTTGTTAATTTAATCTGACACTTTCTGGTGACAGGTTTGTTGTTTTTGTCGTTTCGTTTTGTATTTTTTGCTGCGGCGTTGAATTTGTCGAGTCTTATCCATGTTCTGGAACTATACAGGACATATAGAAAATTTGGGGGAAAATTTCAAACATCCATTTGTTTATGCATGAAGTAGCACATGCTGAAATTTGGAAGATCCCTAAAAGGCTGTCGAAATAAGCCATTTTGTGTTCCTCTTTCTAGCAAACACGTTACTGTGACTGGGAACACGAAAAACTTTTTCTACTCAAACATGCAACACAGAAATAAGGAAGTTAGTACTATAAAGTGCAATTGCACTGCACAGCACACTTGTGCGTTTGCTTTTCCTCCACGACGACCTTCTTTTCTCACTAAACTATTTCTTTCAGCCCTACTCACAGCAACCATGCAGCGGCTGTAAAGCATCGGTTACGAAGTCACGCTCAGCGCACTGGGAAGGAGGCAAAGGATGTCGGGACAAGGTGTCCATGAGTAGGTTAGTGATGGCTACTATAATGGCGCTTCCACCATTTAGTGCAACAATTACAAGTTTTGGTGTTCTTTTGTTTTTAGAAACGATAACCAAAAATACAGTCAGTTGGGAAAGACAACATCACGAAAGACTCAGAAACGTTCTGAAGGAAAGGGCAAAGGTCACAAGGGGAAGTGAATACATTCTGAATGCGTCATGCGGCCGGTGATTCAACAACAGAACCACGATCAACCCTGACAGAAACCAGGGAACAGACAGAGCGCAAAAGAAGTCCGCAAACTGCGTCGACGTGCTGTCGTCAAGGAAAACTAAATCAGTGTACTTGGATTTTGTTGTGGATTTTGATTACCAAGGCGACAAATTGTTGACAGCCTGTATTTTTCTGTTTAAGAACCAAAAAGAGTTTTACCACAATTTTTTTTTGTATGAAATTAACTTAAAAATCATCTGTACTTACGAGCCTCATTACGACGCGAATTCAACAGGTCAGAAACACTCAGGTCAGAAACAGTGTTATTGCTGATTGACGTCTTAACCATTCATCTGCATTGGTTATTTGTAAAGTGGTCGAGAGGACAGTTCGTAAGTTACAATGTGCCATTAAAAGCAAAATATAAGTCTTTATGAGATCTGTCCTCATCTCTGCGATAGAGTTAAATCTGCGAACTCCAACCGGGAACAAGGACTATCCCTTGACCAGCAGTCCATCTTTCCTTCCAGGGATATGTGAGGGTTGATCATGGATTTCTGGGGATGCGCGGTGGGGCTTAAAACTCTTGACGAGGGGCGGCACACTAGGAATTTTAAAAACGGAACATAGGATGAAAATACCGTAGTGGGAGGCGAAATGTGATCTCTTTTGTAAGAGAGATGCTGAAAAGAATTGACATCCATGTCGGAAAACGAGGTGAAAAAACAGCAAAGCTGCACTCTTCTGGCACTGACAAAACCAAAGTGGGATCAGGATGAGAATTGTGACTGACGTAAGATAGTGGGTTTAGTTGAAAGTTAATGGCAAGAAACGAGATCGAAAAGTCTCCTTTGGAGCCTGAAGTGTGGAAGTGACCCTTGGAGATGGACCATTTTATTTGGAGAGAGAAAAGGGGAGGGGGGTGGGTGGACATATATCAAAATAAATCCCGCAAAGCTTTTTCAGAAGACAAGAAATCGTACACAGCGAAAAAAAGCAAAGAAATAATACCTTCCGGAAAAATTTATACAAAGTTTTAATTTTCAGTCGCTAAACAAACATTGGGCAAAAAATTGTCCTCGTCCCTCAAAAATGTAACGGTTGGTCCCTTTTAAGGACTGGTGACTGACGTTTCAACAAGTCAAATTATTGGAGCATTGTCAGTTGAAGTAGTATCAATAATACGCCAGTTCACTTGACTCAAAACTTCACAAGAGGTTTTTAAGCGTCAGTCACGAGCAACACCTTTTCAAAGGACCAGAGCCCTCACCTGTCCACATTAGCGACCTTTAGATCGGACTTCGAGTACAAGATTAAGTACGAGAACGACTGAATTTCAAAGCAGCGACGTTTTCTGAGCCCTTACTCATTCGTGTTGTTTACCAGTAGAGAAGGGAGTTACAGGAATGAGGTTGGTATATGACTTGAGAATGTAAAGCTTGTAAACTGGAATTGAAATGTCGTACTCGTTCATACCCAAATCTAAAGGTCTGTATTGTCTGGAGGACAAACTACTGGTTTCTTCTGCGTTCAACCTTCGTGGCTCTGATATAATTTCCATTGTTACTTTTTTTTTACTGGTTTGGCCAGAGCCTTTACCTCCCCTTGCTGATAGCCAACTCTTCATAATGCCCCTATCTCTGAAACGGCCATATTTGCTTGCGTTTTTTCTTAAATGCTCTAGTTAGCTGCCGATTTATATCGAGAGGTGCGTAAGAATTTCTTGGGAGACTTGTGGCAATCGATTTCGGTGGGAGCCTTGGAACTAGTATAGCTCAACCTCGTTCCCAGCACCTCCGCCGCACTCGGGTGCAATTCAACATGGAGGAATCGAGCAATACAAGCGAATCTCTTACGGCAAAAAGCGACCAAATAAACGACATCGTGGCTTCACGACCGGAGGAAACCAATGTAAGAAAGGAAGATGGCTTTGGAAATGAAAAGAAATTACTACTTGGGGAGGAAACTCAAGAACAAAAGGACGCTCAAAATGAAAGGTTGCAAGTGGATAATACGACCGACATGTCAAATCCTGTTTCAAGCGAAGAGAAAAGTGAACTAGGGGAAACGAGTACTCAGGATCTGAATGGGGTCGAAACAGATGAAAGTCCTACAACAGAAACTCCGAATTTAAATGCTTTGGCATCAGAGAAAAACGAGAATTTGCTTAGTAGTAACAACGAAGGAGATATTGCCTCGAATACGTCGGCTAGACTTGACCAGCAAAGTTCGCAAGAAGCGGATTCAGAACTCACAAATGGTCAGTCTGAAAGTACTGTCAGTTCAAAGAATTGTTCCGAGAGTTCAGCTGTTGAAGGTGGAAGTCATCGGTCTCCTGACAGGAAGAGTAAAGTTGAATACAGGAAGATAAAGAGTGAAGTAACTGGCGAAGGAGAAACGTCTGAGAGCGAAGGCGAGGAGAACAACAAAGACGTCGCGGAAAATGATTTGCAATCCACCGAACGTGATGATGATCAACCTAAAGATACATCGATGGATATACTAGGAAATGGACTTCTGAAGAAGAGGGTAATCACACCAACTGTTCTATAGCACTT
Source organism: Siderastrea siderea (assembly GCA_964030785.1). Lineage (NCBI taxonomy): Eukaryota > Metazoa > Cnidaria > Anthozoa > Scleractinia > Rhizangiidae > Siderastrea > Siderastrea siderea. The sequence goes on along the minus strand of OZ034966.1, from coordinate 45,328,301 downwards.
GTCATTGGATCACCCCCCCCCTCCCCCCTTGTCCCCCTGGCATATCTACATCTATCAGTGTTCAGTTTGCAGGGGAGGGGGAGGGGGAGAGGGAGAGGGGAGTTATGGGCATTTGACTTTTGAAAAGTATAGGATTTGTGAAGGAAACAGGTCAAATTTCCCACAATTACCCTCTCCCTCTCCCCCTGCACTGAACATTGACATGTTTATAAAGTTTCCATCATGCTATGATCCATGATGCAGTGGGGAACATGACAACAATAACATCTAACACATCTAACCAAAGTCCAGTTTAAAACCTCCACAAGAGCTACATGTAGTTATACTGTAATATCCATGAGTTCCTGTTCCTTGATTTTACTTCCAGAATGATGGTGTCCCTAACCCTGTCTGAAAGGTGATGTTTAAAATAATTGTGCCTAACTCTAAATGCTAAACCACTAATTGCTAAATTTGGTAGTTATTTTCCATTACACAAAATCCACCTTAAATGCACTCAAGCTGAAAAATTATGGTAAATTTCCTAGTCCATCATAATAAAGCTTTCATTTGTGAATGAAAGCTTAAAGTAGTTTTACCTTCCAAGAACATGACTTTTCACAGGTTTTAGTCCTCTCTTTGAAATGCTTGCTGCCTGCCTTGCCCCCATGTTTTTCAAAGTTGAGCACTTGGAGGTAGGAGACATGTTAGAAGATATCCGTTTGCAGGTGACTGCACCCATCACTTCACCTGCTCCTCCCACCCCCTCTTAGTTGGCCATCCCTTTGTTCCTTGTGTCTGTAAGATACGGGATATGGACCCCACCCTACTGGTGACAGGGATTTCTGGATGATTATTTCTAGGAAGGCTACCCCAAGTAATGCTAAACCTAGTCTCTCCTTTTCCCATGAAAGCCCCTTCCTGTCCCTCTGAGACTAACCACACTTGCCTTTCATCCAAATTTTGGCCACTGCCAGCTTGTCTTCTCTTTTAGATGCAATAGGTTGTAAGGCTCAATCTTGACCTTGTCTCTTTATTAAATAACTTCCAAAGGCAGGCTTGAGGACATCTGTTTACTACGATGTACTTCTTTTCTTATTGATAGATACTTAGACAAGGAAAAGGTCAAGATACTCGACCAGACAGGGGTCAGCTTGTTACTCTACAGGTAGCTGGACGCACAGAAGACGGGACAGCTGTTGACTGGAACAGAAGTTTAGAGTTTATACTTGGAGAGGGTGAAGTAATTCAAGGTCAGTTATTTGTAGGCTTTTCTGACCATTAACAATACTTTTTTGTAGGGTTTTTCTGTTTCATTTCATTATTTTCACCTATGGTTAGAGATCTAGGACAATAAACCTGACAAGTTAATCTCCAAAGTAATTTTCTGAGGTTTACAGTATAGTACAGCAATTTCTGACCATTAGTCTTTTTTCCTATAGATTGTCTATCTAATCAGAATTCTCGAAGCTATCTGCCAGGAAACACACAAATATGACAGCATGCATATCATTGTTTCAAATGTGTGTTTGAAACATGTTCTGTATTTTTAGCTTTTGACTTAGCAGTGGCTCTGATGGAGTTGGATGAAGTGTGTGAACTTGTTACAGATCCCAAATATGCTTATGGAAAAGCTGGAAAGTATGGCATTCTGTTTTATGTGTTTTACACTGTCTTGTCATTTACTATGTGCTAATCATATTGTGTGTATTAAAATTGAAACACCTTCCCTCTGCCATTCATAAAGAGAATACATGTAACAAAACTTAACCCCAAAAAATGTACTTCAGGTAGTGTTCGTACTATGTAAACAGTGCGAGATTTCAATTTCTGGTCACGGCTAAATTTTTAAGCTAGTACAGCAGGCTCGAAATTAACTTTTGGGTCTGGCAAAAGTCACTGGTCAAAATTTATTTATTTTTATTATTGTTATTTTTTTATAGTTTTGATTTCACATGTTTGTCATTGTGCATGCCACCTTTCTGTTACTTATTTTTTCAGGTCTTCACTTTAGCAAATTTTGCAAATAAATACCTGGTTATTACAACACTTACAGCCTTTGGCCCTCATTGTCTCTAAAATCGTAAAAATAAAGCTTAAAAAATTATGGTCCAATGTCCTTGACCATCTGATATCACATCCCTCCTGTTTCAGTATTTAACAATTTTCCTCCTAAAAACGGCTGATTCTTGATTAAACCTACATTTGCCCATATTAAAATTCTACCAAGGTTTACTTTACTGAAAAAAATCTACGCAATCCTGAAACGATCTGCTACCTGATAAAACTACTACAAGTCCTCGTGTTAAATCCCATGATGCATTTCATGACAAGTCAAAGCCATAACCATATCCATAACCCAAACCCATAACCCATAACCATGAGCTGCTATAAGCAAATAATGCCTAGCGTTTATTTGCCTTCATTTTCGAAAATTTCCTCATTCATTTGGGCACTTTTTGTTTTTTTTATGAGATAATAACAGAATTTTGTCACGTGAAGAGCTAAGTTAACTTGTCCAGAAACATGGAGGAAAATGCTACTTGCTTTTGGTGATTTTTACTCATTTTGGACGAGTGGATGACCATTAATTTCAAGCACTGTAGCAAAGTCAGAAATTTTAAAATGCAGATCAGCAGTAAAATTAGTGCAGAATATTTTGATACCTGCATAATACCATTGACAAGTTCAAACTAACAGGAATTGTAGATATTATATGCATGTAATTAAAAAATGAATAATAATAATATTATCAAAATTAATTTAGGTAATAATTATGTACTAATTATTTACAGCTGTAGCCTTGATCTTGGAATATGCACTCTAATCTAGAATTGAAAGTTCTTCTCTAACATTTGCCAATCCCTCTAGGCCAGATGGGCAGCCACCTATTCCCCCTGATGCTAAACTGACTTATGAACTACAACTGCTAGCAGTACGAGATGGTCCTAATATCGCCAATATGACTGATGAAGAGAGACTCACCATTGGGTATGTAAGCTGTGAAAAAGGTGTTTGCAGTTCTAGAGCATTCCCCTGCCCTCTCTAAATAGGCAGCATATTAACCGGAGAAGTATACTGCAAGGGTCACGGCCCATTTCTTGCAAGCTCTGATAGCATACTGACCCAGTAGTAAATTTTCAAATCTTTTCTTTTAATCAGTTGGTTGTACATGTAATTTTAAGTGTAAACTTTCTCAATGTGTTGCATGAAATTATAAAGATTGTAAAAGTTAGCTTTCAAAATCAATAAAATAAATCAACCGCCAAACTGCGGGAAATAAAACACTTTGGTTGGGTAAATAATTTTTTTTTCCTTTACCAGGAGTCAAATGCTGGTTTTCGTCGACAGTTTTCACAACAATAGCAATTGCTAATGAACAACCAGCCTTTGAATCTTTGATGAGCAACATTCTGTTCACATTTAATAGTTTTCAGGCCTGATAAGTTAGCAGGACTTTCAATTAATGGGCTCAGGTCTCTTTGCAGTGTGCCTATCACAATGTCAGGGGTGCAAATATTAAACTGTGGGCAGTAAAATGACATAACTGGTTGCTAGCACATTTATGAGAGGGCTGTAAAACATGACAAAGAGAAAAGTCATGTTCTGTCACATGGTTTAAGTGACCTTTTTGCTTTGTCAGTGGGACTCAAATGCATTACTTTCCACATGCTGAACAAATTCTCTTCCAGCTGGGTTGCTTCAAGACTCCAATGAACAAGGTCATTTACTGGTTTAGTAGGGTTTTTGTGGTGAAATATTGCTACCTTTTTTTGTTTCTAGAGAGAAAAAGAGAGAAATTGGAAATAATTTGTATACTGGAGGAGACTATGCTGGAGCTATTAACAGTTATCAAAGGTGAATTTACCAGTTGATTCTATTAATTGTACTGTAAATTTCAGTTAATCATTTCTACAGGGGCAAAGCAATAGTACATTCTCTTATAGTTTTCCAATAATTTGCTTAAAGCTTAGAGGAACAAAATTATTTAATGTGGTTAATATTACAATTTAGAATTTATAACTTAAAAGGTGTTTTCAAAAGCTTTTCATTGGTTTAAAATCAAAAGCCTCTCCTTGACGTTTACCACAAAGTAACTTTTTAGAAAATCATTCTGAAAATCATTTCAAGATATTGTCTATACTGAAAAGCCCATAATTTTGTTTAATTTAATTGTCACTTGAGGTGTTAAAAATGAATGGCCCTCCAGCAGTTTTTAGTTTGGGAAATGGGCTGTGACTGCATAAATTACTTTCTGTTGAATGTAAAAGTAAAATATATTATGTTTAATATATATATATTTTTTGCTTTAAAGTTGTCTTGAGTGAGAATAAAAAGAGTAATAAAGAGAGTGGTGGTATCCTTTGTATGTAGTCCTTCCAAGCCTTAGAGTGGCTGTTATGCTAATTATTCTTTTTCTCTTCTTGACTTCAGAGCCATTAAATACCTCTCATCATCCACTTCTGAGGTTGGTTAGACAATTCACTGATTTACATACTCAAGAATAATCTCAAGACAGTGTGTCTCCAGAGCCTGTGATAGACCATGTTAGCAAAATGTGATTGCCAACAGAGCTGTCATTAGTAGCTGGCAGCCAACCATTATGAGGATGAGAGAAGACAGACTGATAGGCAGATACTAATTGTCAAAAAAAATTTGAATTTAAAAATGTAATGCAGCTCACAAACTTGATGTGGTTATTAAAATAACCACATTTGCTTAAAACTAAATGTACTTGTATACTCTATATCAGATACTACATTGCAATGATTTTGACTATTAGCTGGAGGTATGTTCCAACCCTTTGGGAAAAGAGAAAACGATTACAGTTTAACATTTAATTCATTTGTCGTTCATAGAAAGTTCAAGACTTGAGAGTGAAATGCTGGAATAACATGGCTGCTGCCCAGTTGAAGGTACTAAGATAGAGGCAATACAGTCAACTCTTGCCTTGCAGCTATTACGGACACCCCGTCATTACAGACACAAGCTGAAGTCCCAGGGAATAAGAATTACTGAAAATAACTCCCACTTAAAAAAAAAAAAAGATTCAACAGCTTCCAATGCCAATGTCTAAGAAGGATACTTAGGATCAGATGGTAGCAAAGAGTGACAAACAAGAGAGTGGGTGAAATAGCAGAGATCAACAACATTAGCTGCAAGGCACGACGTAGGAGGTGGAACTGGCTAGGACATGTACTCAGAAGAGAGGGAGAGAACGACTGCATGACAGCACTGGGGTGGACACCAGAGGGTCAAAGGGCGAGAGGGAGGCCAAAGATCACGTGGAGAAGAACTGTAGAGAAAGAGAGGAACAAAGCAGGATGGATGAGCCGGAAGGAGGCCAAAACAGCAGCACACAACAGGGCCGGAGGGCTGGGTTAAAAATGTGGCGGCCTTATGCACCTCCTAGCGTGAAGAGACAAGATGGCGATGATCTATTGCGGACACCAAATTGTGGTCCCCATGGTGTCCGTTGTAACGAGAGTTGACAGTACATTGATTACCCACTCCCATGAAATAAATAGATAAATAAATAATTTATTAATTAAAATAAATAAATTTTAGAAACAAATGAATCATCCTATTTCTAAATATTTAGAGATATTATTTAAGTAATCCATATTTTTTTCAGATAAAAGCATACTCTGCTGCTGAGAAGTCTTGTTCTCAAGTGTTACAAATTGATCCTGATAATGTCAAGGCTTTGTTCAGGAAAGGCAAGGTATTAACGTAAAAAATTTGTTACTTCACTTCTCTGACAATTTCACCTTGGACTAGAATTTGTGAATGAGAGTTATTAGGCCAGGTGGGCAGTGCATGTCGTTCAACTCATTAGAAACCCAGTAGTACCATCCAGTGACTGAGAGTCCAAATTCACCCTTATGAGCTGTCTGACTATTCTCCAGTACATTGAGTCAACACATGCCTAGTCCCATGCGGCAACGATATCTTTATCTATCTATCCATCCACCCTTCTGCCTGTTGGTCCATCTACCCATCCAGCTATTTGTACGTGTATTTATTTATCTATCTATTTATTTATTCATTTATTTTTTTTGCCTTTGTAACTATCTATCTATCAATCTATCTACATTGTGTCTATTTATTTATAACTTGTATTTACTGGTATTTACCTTGCATTCATAACAACTGTCAATAAATGCTGCTTCCCTCAGCTATGTAAAGGAACACAGTCAGTACACTGCTGTTCATTTTTCTAGAGAATCTAACAATGTGCAGAATCAATCCCCTTCCCCATCCAGATACAGTGTTTCAGAACTACCTCTTTTGTTACAAATTGCAAAGAGGCTGTTCTGGAAGCAATGAATTGTATGTCATGAATTGCATTACAATACATGAAGCTAATTTACTTTTAGAGAGGTGGGTTGCACCGGTGATTTATGTTCACTCCAAACATTCCTAGGTTTTAGCAGCTAATGGCGACACCGACCAAGCTTTAGTATTTATCAAGGAGGCAGATCAGTTGGACCCTAGCAACAAAGTATGTTAACTTGCTAGCCCACATATAAGGCACTAATAACATTGCAATCCCATATGAATATATACACCAACTGATTAACGCAGCTAACTCCACTAACACACACTTTCCTTCACTTGTACTCACTTTCCTTCATTTGTACTCACTTTCCTTCATTTGTACTCACTTTCCTTCACTTGTACTCACTTACCTTCACATTAGTGCCTTGTATGTGGGCTACATGACGTTCTTGGCCTATATGTGGGCTACCATGACGTTCTGGCCGTTAGCTTAATATATATTTCTCGCATAGAAATCAGGGGAAATCAGTTGCTTTGCCAAAGAATGAGTATATCTGAAAATGCTATTTTCAGTGTGCTATGAAAGTTATGAAAACAAAACCAAGTGGTGCTCAGATCGACTTTAATGTCAGGCAAACAAGGGATTTAGTTTCTAAAGAAACCGTGGTGCTGCGTCGGTGGGGACGTGAAACAGAAAAATTGATTGCTAGATTTGCTCTCAGTGACAAAGGGCTAAAGCTCGAAACTTCAGCTTTCAATCTCTTTACGGTGGCCAATTTACCTTCAACTCAGTTCATAAATCCCAAATTTTTGTGTTTAATGTCATGCCACTGATATTTTACCTTGACTTACGATCAGCAGATCATACATGTAGATCAGCATTGACTAACGTTTAGGTTAATCTTTAGTAGTAAGGGTAAGAGGTCTCTGTAATTTTATTTTTAGACAATCCGAGGAGAACTTAATCGATTGAAACAGTTACAGGCCTCAGAAAAACAGAATGAAAGAAGCATGTATCGGCGAATGGTTGGAGATCTGGCTGGACCAAACACCAAGAAAAACAGCCGTTCGGTACGTTTAACAGTTGCAGGTACAAATAAAAGTAATCTGCAATATCTCTACTACTGTATCTTAAACAATCTAAGTCAATGGAAACAAAAACGTGTTAAAAAGGTGAAAGTGTAAGGGTTTGAGTTGAGCGGTAACTAGGACAATTCATCGCTTGTTTAAGTGGCATATAAAACCTCAACAAAGGATTTCCAGGCTGACCTGTCCTGGGCCATTCTAGTCGCCGTCTGATAACCAGTACCAGCTTCCTTCAATTTATCCATTATCATCCTTCTGTTAGTTATCCTCGGTCACCCCTCTCCCTTCTACCCTTTGAAGCCAAGGTAAGAGCTGTTCTTACATGCGTTAAGGGACGAACCATTTTATTTTTGATGGGTGGGGGGGTTGGGGGAGAGGCTGGGCAAATACGAAAAAAAAAAAACTCCTACTTCGCCTGAGAAAACAGCCGACGTTTCGCGTGGTCGCCACTTGGGCCCTGGCAAAACGACGTCTGAGTAACGAGCGCAGAAATTCCATACTGATGACGTGTCACTACCCAGATCTAGGTAGTGCTACTGATTGGTTGAAACGAAATCCCTCGAAGCTTTTGGTCATGAAAATGAATTCCTGCAGAAAAATTGCTCAACCCCCCCCCCCCCCCTCAAAAATATAATGGTCCATCCCTACATGTAGGAGTCCAAGTCAGTTTGGTCAGTTCCAGTTTGAGGTTTGCGAGGTGTTGGACATAAGCGGTGTAGAGTTTCTTTATTAGCATTAGGTATAGCCGGGGTAGTTAAGAGCACTAGGATTGTAATTTGAAGTTCCCAGGTTCAAGTGTTCCTCATTGCAGACTCAAGTTTATTTCTGAACCATCTAATCATCCTTTGCAGTATTAAAACATTATCAAGCAAAGATGGTTAACATGTCAGAAGTCGTAACCTACTGTTACTGAGCTTTAGTTGTGGTGGTGTGTTTTAACTTTCAGTTTTTTGGCTGGCCATTGGTGTTTGGAGCCACTGTAGTCGCTCTTGGAGGAATTCTTGTCGCTGTTTACCTCAGCAGACATTGAAGAATAGAGCAGTTTTCTAGTGACTGTCTTGAAACCAAAACCAAGATCATCGCATCTGGCCAGTCACAGCTAAGATGGATAATGGAGAGAACCAATCAGAACTTGAAGTAAAAAGATGCAACTGGTGTCACGTGCAGAAAAACACGTGAAACCAAGCCATAATCCATTGCTTCTTTTAAAATGACTGAAAAAGCAGCATGTTAAAGCTGACTACTCCTCTAGTGCATTTTTAAAATTTTGTTTTGCTAAGGTAACGCACCATCCCGATTAGCTGCAGAGCCATTTTACGTGATGTTTGAGGTCATATAATTTGTTCAGCTTTAAGGTGTTTCGATACAGTTTTTTGGGGACCATACCTAACTTTTTGAATTGGCTCTTAGACAGTCTTCTCCTTGTCAAATCAACGTGAAATTTGCAATACTTGTTGGTTTTGGATTGAACTTTAGCGTGGTTTACATTTTGTAAAAATCGATATTTCCATGACAACGATAAACAAAAATCCTCGAAAACAGTAAAATTGAAATTTTGCACAATCCAGCTTTCTCTTCGAAAAGCAAACACCAGCAACTTAAACTGTGGTGTATGGCAAACAAAATATACAACAACAAAAAACTCTGTATGTTTGTTTTGAAGTAAATCGCAAAAACATTTTCAACCTTAGTTTTGGCCCGAGTAATAGTAAATGCACCGAAAAATAATCAACGCTTTGATGAAATGGCTAGTAAATACTGTTAAAATGTGTCTTTAACTTACTATTTTACGCCTAGAAAGTTTTGTTGAAACTGGTGTTCGCGATCTCGAGAACGACTTGTTTTTCTAAGATCATTCGCGTAATAATTTTGTGGTAATTTTTTAATTTGAGCGCTTTTGCGAAAATCTTAAGAACGGCTCGATAGATTTTTTTAAAACATTAAACACGCGTGCTTGACCATGTGACCAATTTTAGTTTTGAGTCTTATTAACATTGATTCACTGGAACACTTTTAGATTTAACGTTAAAGAGGATGTATGAACCGACGGAAAGGCTTGCGTTACATATAAACAGTTGGCAAGTAAATGCTAATATATTCAAAGTAATGCGCAATGCATTCCTCCGTGATTTTTATTTTTCGTTGTAATCTACAGTGCAACAGAGAACAAAGAAACCGGATGAAAATCACGAAGCAATGAATAACGCATTACTTTGAATATGTTAGCATGCACTTGCCAACTGTGAATTTGTAAAGCAACCTTCTCCGTCGGTTCATACATCTTCTTTAACGTTAAATCTAAGAGTGTTCCAGTGAATCAATGTTATTAAGACTCAAAACTAAAATTGGTCACATCGTCAAGCACGCATGTTTAATGTTTTTAAAAAATCTATCGAGCCGTTCTTAAGATTTTCGCAAAAGCGCTCAAATTAAAAAATTACCACAAAATTATTACGCGAATGATCTTAGAAAAACAAGTCGTTCTCGAGATCGCGAACTCCAGTTTCAACAAAACTTTCTAGGCGTAAAATAGTAAATAAAAGACACATTTTAACAGTATTTACTAGCCATTTCATCAAAGCGTTGATTATTTTTCGGTGCATTTACTATTACTCGGGCCAAAACTAAGGTTGAAAATGTTTTTGCGATTTACTTCAAAACAAACATACAGAATTTTTTTGTTCTTGTATATTTTGTTTGCCATACACCACAGTTTAAAATGCTAGTATTTGCTTTTCGAAGCGAAAGCTGGATCGTGCAAAATTTCAATTTTACTGTTTTCGAGGATTTTTGTTTATCGTTGTCATGGAAATATCGATTTTTACAAAATGTAAACCACGCTAAAGTTCAATCCAAAACCAACAAGTATTGCAAATTTCACGTTGATCTGACAAGGAGAAGACTGTCTAAGAGCCGATTCAAAAAGTTAGGTATGGTCCCAAAAAAACTGTATCGAAACACCTTAAGCCTTTAATTTAGTTCACAATAGTATTGGACTATGAAGCGGAGTTTTCTGTGAGCAAGTAGTCGACGAAGTGCAGTCCAGTTGACTATTCGCTAATAGAGAACACACACGTGTAGTCTGATTGTATACAGCCAGTTGATTACAATCAGAAAAACGAGAATGTTTCCATGGTATAGCCCAGGGTTGAAAGTTGACCAAGGTTTCTGTTTCTCTTGTTTAAAAGCGTTTGCAGTGTTAATTTTACGTGACAATTCTCAAGCAGCCAAGGTCAAATTGGAGATCGAAAAAGTCTACAAGAATGACATTGTTAAGCTTTCTGTAGTACAACGCTAAATTTTGGCGTGCTCCCACTGGGCGAAATCAATCACGTGACGCGATAGTGTATCTCCTCAGGGGGCGCCTATCTGCGCATAGTGCCCATTTTTGGCAACTTTCGCTCAAAATTTAGCATGGTACAATAAAGTACTTCTGCCTCAGGCCCTATGTATGATAGGTTCCCTCGGAAAATTGATGTTCAAACTTCATATAAGCCCTCGAACTACGTTCTCGGGCTAATATTTGTTGTGAACATCAAATTTCCTCGGGCAACCTATCGCACGATAGTACCTTCGACAGAAGAACTCTATTGTTTGAATAGAACTGCATTGTAAATTGACGTTAATCCTGGGTTAGATTAACCCTGCTTTGAACGACTGGGCCCTGATGCAAAAGATACAAATACTGTAAGGACCCTCCCATGCGGCTTGGGTTCACGTGCACTTTCACGTGCAAGTTCTTCCAAACTTCCTCTTGTTTGCCTCAAATGGAGGTACGCGCATGGGCTGCAATTTTTATTTCTTAATACAAGTAATTCTCGACCCCAGAGCTCTTCTCTTTTGGGCATGACGGAGGGCGCGAAGTCAGAAGCGTAAGCACTGGGGTAGAGAATGACTGCAAGTAATCTGAGCCAATAGGTTGATAGAGCAGTGACTTTATGAGGAGACACAGCAGTAAAAAATTCACCACGTGCACACTTTCTGCCAGAACTGGTGCTATCAAATGCAAACATTTGTCTCAGATTTAAGAAATTCTCCACTTTGAAGCCTAAGCTAAAGATAGAAATTCAGTGAAAAGGTAAGCTAAGATATAAATTCAAAAAATTTTTCAGTAGTGTTTTTCCCGTTATTTATTTTGTCTGCATTGGTTGTGAATTGTTTTCAATGGCATTTACACAAATTGCGCTTCAAACAATTACTTTATTCTTTTGGGCGTTGAGAACTGGAAGTGGCGTTGAAACCGCTCTCCCTTTTAATACCGGTAACCAAGCGACAGCTAATTAATTAATAGAAGAAATTGGTAGGTAAGAGCACTTTATTATGTTATAAAAATCACTGGCTTAGGTCACTTTTAAAATTGATTGTACAATTTATGTTAAATTTTACAGTAACGTCGTATTTAAGCTTTTGAGACGTTTTTGCTTTCTGAAAAAAAAAACGAACAGGAAGCCATTCAATTCGTCATTTTTTGTTGAACCACAGCTGTAAACGCAAGGAATAAATGTGATAACGTTGTTGAATGTGCATTCTCTTTAATAGTTTGATACCAATTCACACATGCACGCGTCACTTGAATCTTAACTCCTTTCCTCGGGGGGATGAGGCTGAAAACTGGACGTGGTGCACAGCCTTCGAAATGATCCCGACCCCGAAATGATCCCCAAATCGATCCTGAAATGACGCCCACCCCGAAATGATCCCCAAATCGATCCTGAAATGATCTCCACCCTGAAATGATCCCCGTTTTTTTTTTATATTTTTTTTTAAATATTTTTTTTTCCACGCTGATCCTGAGATGATCCCCAAGTAATTATCGGAGCGGAATAGCGTACGGTACTTGAAATTGAAGAAAATTCCCGTTACAGCTCGAACCATGTTGACATTTTTTCTTCATGTTTTCCGAATGCTTTATTCCTGAATCATTCTTAACAAATTTTTAATCTTTAATAAAAATCGAAAGCCGAAAAATGGATCGGGTGTCGTGTTCAATTACACTGAATCAGCCTTCAGACGTACTTTCCGGCGGGTGCATTACGTATAAAAAGAATTGCTGCGAAGGCAAAGTGACGGAAGAATTTTGTCTAAAGTGCGACAAAAAAATTCGGGTGTTACTGCAGGAGTTTATGCCAGTGAAAATGGCGCAGTTCAGTACTACAGCGAGGACTATTACCTTGGTAATAAGTGTACAAAAGATGAAGAGTGGTCTACTTCATAAAACTGAAATTTTGCATAAATTTTACATGGTGGACTGGTGATGCTTTCAGTTAGTGTAGCACGTTAATTCCGACCTTAGAATTAGGAAGGGAGACTTTTACATACCCCGTTCAAAATGCTATTTTGCTACATATATTTAAAACTTTTGCATCGTTTCTTGACAAAAAATTCGTTGAAAACTGCAGTTGTGATCTATTGCTCGTAATTCATTTCATCTTTAGTTCAGTATCTAGCAACGTCTACTGAGTGATATTCTAGGTTCGTTTTGTTCATAACAACAAACTGTCATTCATTTCTTGTTAAAATTAAAAAAGAAAAGGCTTTTGTACTTTTTTTTATTTTAATATTGTTATCAGTTACAATTCAAGACATATACTAAACCTTATTTGATTTACACACCGATCATTTTTCTCCCAATTCGTTGAAAAATGCTAGCGAAGATTGCAAATAATTTCAAGTGAATAAATACGTGAACATTTTTTCAATGTCGTTTATTTTGATTACTCCACAATCCCTTGGTTTGATAGCCATTCCAAAAATTACTTGGGGATCATTTCAGGGTCAGCGTGGAAAAAATCGGGGGTAATTTCGGGGTCGGGATCATTTCAGGGTCGATTTGGGGATCATTTCGGGGTTGGGGATCATCTCGGGGTCGGGATCATTTCGGGGTCAGGATCATTTCGGGGTCGGGATCATCTCGGGGGCGTTAGCCTGTTACAGACGGTCGGATTGTGGGAAGTAAAGGAAAACTATGGCGCAAGGGAAAACTTTATTATTATGAGGCGCAGAAGGAAAGAGGGCTATCTGGCTAACACTTAACTGACGCCTTTTCTTCGCTTCCCACAATTCGAGTGGCTGCAATAGGTTTCCCCTTACTTTTCCTGCTTTTTCCCACGATCCTTTCTTGCAATGTACAGATTTCCATTTTCTAACAAAATCTCCTCGATTTCCATGGCATCAATTCTTCCCCTGGCATACTACATTTGCCCTTTCCCTGCCCTTGTCAGACGCTCGCGTTTAAACTTGCTCCTGAAGGCCGTTTCTCGAAACTCCTGGGAACTCTTGTTAACTAAAGGACATGTTCAGTTTAGTGCCCCCCACCTTCCCCATTCATAAGCATGTTGGGTTTGTCCCAACAGTCCCGTTGTTTTCCCCGATAACTAGCACGGTAACGTAACGGAAGACCGCGAGATCGCTCGCTTCCTTACATTACGGAGGAGCCGTGTTTTCAGTCAAAGTCAAAACTCGGCCCGTAAACGTCGTCAAGTTAACGTGTGCCTTGAGAAATGGTATATGGGGCAGAAAAGAGAAACCCGATAACACCCCCTATCAGACAAGCTAACATTGACAAACAGGCCTCTGAACTGTGCTTACTAGCCCTAAATTACGTGAGCGCATTTGATGGAAATGGAGGTGTCATTTAGCTTTATTGTTTGTGTGGGCCCCGAATGATATGAAAGATTGTTTGTCTACAAATATTTTGGTGGAAAAAGTATTTATTTCCAGTATTTACTTGGGCGATTTATTGACTAGTATAATATGAGAAAATACCCTGGGTAGCCCTCAACCAATCACAGAGCACCTCTGCTCATGTTTAGGGAGTTGTTCTGATGGGTTTCAGGGGTTCTCTCGATTCCTTAATGTGTAACATGCATTAAAATAATTATAGTGAGAAAAGCAGCACTGGTGAATAATGGCAAGTTCATAAATGCTAGGGAGTTATCCCTTTCAATCTTATATTATTATTACAAAAGGAGTATTTGCCACTACTGCCATTCCTTGTTTTGTAGTCAAGAGAGAGAATACTAAAGATAACACAAAATTTTTATCGGGTTTTCCTTCTCTGCTCCCTTTCAACCGAGCTATCTGTTTCCCGATAAAAGAGATAAGACTCTTTATTTCCGTGCAATAGATAAGCGTTTGTTGCTCATCAATTTCTTTAGTACTCTGGAGACATTTCCTACCCTGCACGGCCTGTAATGTTTATTGATATTTCGTTAAACTATTTGCATTCAGTCGGTCCTGATTTTCGGTTCCAGAGATAAGCGTGAAATATTAGTCTTCTAATACGACAAATAATTTTCGTCTTGTATCGTAGAAGCACGTTTTGACCAATAAGGTTACGTTTTAACGTAGTTATCTACATTCTTGTTTATATCGCCGATTTGTGCTTTACATGGGTCGCCTTCCTGTAGTCGGCATTATTGCCAAGGTTATCAAGCCACAAGCGAACGTCCAAGGGACTTTGTCTCAATCCTAGCCTTTCCTTCAACCGGCTCATGGCTTTGTTTTGGAATTTGTAATAGACTGCAACAGAAGCAAACAACAACAATCACGACGTTTTCTTTTTTTTCTTTTTTTTTTTTTTTGCAATTTAGTAGTTACGAATGGGCTCAAATATTTGAAATCTGGCGTAATGAGATTTGAATATGTTTTATTTATGATTACAGTAAATCACAGTTCTGGTTTTCTATTCGTGACATGTTTATGTTAATAGTGCCGAGATTTCTTTTCAAACTAAAGAAAACAAATCCTTTATTTTCTTCTGTACTGTGTATGAAAACGCTAGCCACAAGTTACGTTCTATCACTTTCATGACCTAAGCTTCAAACAAATATTTTTCTTTCTGAGGTTAGTTTTTGACACTACAAAACGTTTATAGATTTACAAAAGATAATCTACATATTGCAGATTTTTCGCGTCTAAATCTTTAACATATTTAGGGCCCGGAATACCAATTAGAAAAGTATGTAACGTCATTTGATATTGTTATTTCAATTATACCAGAATAACAATCTTTATTATCTTATAAGGTAGCGTCCTTAAATTGAAAATGAATTTCGTTTGATTGGACAGAGTTAAAGGAAGAATATTTGTTTCATAATAGAGTAACAAAAGAACGCGGATATATTTGAGCCAATAAAAATTCCTAACCGAACAAAGTCTTACAATAGCGAATGCGATAACTTCATTCATATATGTCGTGTTGTTTAAAATAACAATTCTGTATTCAAAACATACGTAGGAGAGACTCAAACGTCAGTGAATTTTTCGGAGAACTGAGAGGTTTGCTTCGCCTGGAGAATTAGATTTCTTCCGGTTGATTTGATTTAACTATGTCGGATGAAGAAAGAATACACCTGGTCTCTCAGAAACATGAAAGCGCTGAAACTGCGAAACCCGCGACAGGTGCAGATGGTACGGAATCTTCCGATGCAGAAACCGCTTTTGAAGATGTTCCAGTTTACGTTACTTGCCCGTATTGTAACGAAAAGATAGTCACTCGCACTAGCTTCAAGTCTGGAAAATACACCTACTGGACGTCGGCTTGTCTTTGCATATTTCAGTAAGTACGAATAATTTTTCGTTTAATTAAAATCTGCTTTTCTAAAGAGTCAGATATATTACATAGACTGTGAATTCCAGTTCACGAAGATCACTTATATAAAATTGCTACCTTAGATTTTAGTGTACATATATACCAAACAAGTGTATCACATTTGGCAACACTGATGAGACAAAAATTAAAGACGATATATATATTTTTTCATTTATTCCAATCAAAAACAGAATATACATGGGAAATTTGGGTTCTTGCCGAGCGCGAAGTAAGATCTTATTAAAGGCAGCTGAAACCTCTTCTTCATCAAAAGTCAAAGACTGTACGTTTGTTTGAAGCTCCGTTGAAAACAAAAATTTCATCGCTATACAATACATTTCAGACTTCACCGGTTTTAATACGAATAAAACAAAAGTATTTTGGAAACTGTTCACAATGTTTAGATTAAACACTACTGATTTAATTTCTACCGAATGAAGTACTGGAAGGTGGGGCTAACTGAGTATATGAATGAAATATGGCTCCCATTTACTGTTTGTGGCCAAAAGTGTGACAAAATTTCGAACACAACACTTGTTATCAATTAGTTTCCGGTGCGCCACATGCTCCGAAGCGAAACCTCCATTCAGTGGAGCCAATCACATCTCTGTAATATCGGCGTGAGTCTTCTTAGTTATGTAGATAGTTGTCAAAACACTCTATTGCGATGATAACCGGGTAGTAAATGTATTGGCACCCTATGTTGTTTTGTCACAAAATACACTTTTGTTCCTCGTCAAATTGTACACCTGCTAAATTCGTTTCGTTTCGCTCTCTTTTGAAATCCCATATTCTGTGAAGAAAAAATGAAATCATTTCTTTTGATTGCTTTCCCTCCAAGTATCTTTCTTTCCGTATTGCAAGCACAACTGAAAGCAATTTAACTCTGGGAGGTTTTTGCTTATAATTTGTTTTACCTTTCCTAACCGATTAGATATTCGTAAAAGTATATGTTAAATTTTAAGAACACTTATCCTATTTTAACTAGCTAGTCAAAGGAGATGAAGTGTGGACGAGTGGCCTAGTAGGTCTATTGAAGCCGAAGAATTTACCCGGCATTTCTGTGCTAACTGCGGGACAGTGTACAGCTGACTGTATCATAAAAACTTAAAATTGCAAACGCGAACAGATTCTTGTTAAGAATCAGATAAGGTGGCATATTAAAGGTGTCTTGCTTAGAGTCCGCGAGTTCCTCACTCAGCGGATGGTCGCCAAATACCGTCAGTTTGCAAAGACTGCCCTGTGTCAGAAGGTATTCCTGTACAACATGCTCTAATCAGAGTGAACATGAGTACAGGATCCGCTGGTACATCAGAATTACTCGTTTTCAACCATCAGAGGTAAAACCGACGTCATTTGTGACTTGGAGCGCCTACCTTTTAACTGAAAAAAAAAAAACCCAACGTTTAGGAAGAAGGTGTCATGAAACGAAAATTTTCCAACAGGTCTCCCATTTCCTCTAATTGTTGCTTTTCCAAAATGTGATACATTCAAGTAAAAATCCAGGAAATTCCGGAGGAAAATCAAACGGAATTGAAATTTCCACCCATTTTAGTTGGCAACTGCTCGTTTTCGTACAAGTATGATGTCAAAAGGTCAGTTGACGCTTTAAGTTTACCAATCTCGTACCCAGAGACCTCAGGCTTCTTGGTCAGCGGGTGATCGCCGAGAGAGACTCTGGGGTAATTGGAATAATTGATTTTTTTTTCATTGGGTGTAACTAAGAGTCGCCAGTTAACCGCAGGATTTCTGCGGTAACATTTCCATTGCCTAGAGTCTCTCCCGGCAACCGCCCGCTGACCAAGAAGCCTGAGGACTCTGGGTAAGAGATTGCCGTGGCGCAATATAAACGTTGGGAAACTCCTAAATTGTCCAGTATCCTTACAGGGGGCCCAGTATAAAACATTTCATTAGCCAAGGGACATACACTTACCTCTCAAGTCATTTTAGTGTTAAAGCGTTCGGTTACGAGTTAGGATGGATTTTAGAGTACCATAAAGAATACGTGCAGTCTTTATCATGAAAGATCCAGAAACGCAGCGATAAGAAGAAAAGTCATGGACAATGAATTGCCTCAAATAGTAGATCAGGCTAGTTTTTTACAGAATTTCCTGTACGCGATCACTCATTTCAATAACACTTTTAATAAACAGTCTAAACAGTTAACATGTCGTAATTATCGTTGGCAAAAAAAACGACAATAAAAATACCTGGTTTGTAACTAGGCACCCTAGCTCGAAACGTAGTGAAGACTTTTAAATTCTAGCAATTTTCTTCCTTCCTTCCCTTGATGCACCGCGAACTCATCAAATCCTACCAGGAGCCATAATCGGGGACGGAGACCGTAACTGAATACCATTTTCAGTGATGGGGTTGGCCCCATCGAAAAAGACAAATGTGCTATTTTTAGAAAAAATTGCGCTATCACGCGCGTGAAACACGCTTGTATGTTGCGAGGATGCCGCGCAAAGAAAAAACAAACAAAATGGCGTAGGAAATTGCCTTCGTTGGAGATGAAGAAATCCAGTTTTTGTTATCAGTGGCAATTCCAAATCTAAGGCAAGCCCTTGAGGATAACTTTTTGGATAGTGACTCTGGATACGAGGATTGTACAAGTGATTCCGATGATGGCAGTGAGAATATTTTAGAAAAATCCTGTAGCGAAGATGCGTCGGACATGTCGGACGAGGATTTCCCCGTTAGACGGAACAAACGTTTTGCGGGCCAAAAAGGCGTCCAACGACGAAAAAATCAGTTGAAGGCGAATCAGGCAGGAAAAGGGAAAATACATCCCGAAAATGTATTTCCTCTGAGGACGTACAGAGATTGAAGGGCAGCCGCAAAGACTGTAAAATGATTTTCCAAGCACGTTGTGAAGAAAAGTAACGCACTGATAAATCGTTGTCACTATTTCCCCAGCAAGAAAAATAGTAACATAGATTCAAATACCGAATCAGTAAAGAAAACGTTTGCCGAGATTTCGCAGCGTATGTTTTGTGAACTAATGCCCGCCTTTACCGAAATGACCGAAATGTTGATAATGAAGACAATAGTGAAAAGCGCGCTTTGTTTTCAATCAAATACGCTCGCCGTGCGTTATCAATCGTCGACAAAATAGAGAACTGGAAAAACACCAAGAAAAAACTACTTCCGTCGATGAGAAGGAGAAAGATGAAGTGAAACTTCATGCTGCCCTAGTACTGAATATGACTTACTGGGTAATTTACGAACCTAGAAGGGATACATAGCGCAGTGGACATGGCAAGGGTTTCAACGACAGAGTGAGCTTGATTTTTTTCTCTGTCAGCAACCCGGCGAGAAAAATCACTTTGTATCGAAGCAAAATTAAGGAGAAATTACAACTGAACGTCACTGAGACACAAATGCTTGATTTCTTAGGACGAACAGAAACTGTAGAAATAGAAATATAAGCATTTAGCGCTGTGTTTACAATTTCTTTCATCGTCAACTCAATCACTTGTTCTTAAAATTTCCAAACAGTAGGTTTTATACGGAAGGCTTTGAGTCGGAAATATCGACAAAAGACAAAATAAGCACAGTAAAATAGGAAAGAAGCATTTAATAAAAATTGTCACACTTTTTATGGCGAGTCAGTACAAAAATCATGCAGCAGTCAAATTCAGTACCAGAAAAGGCGACATTTTTTGGCTTTACCACGCAAAATTGACACTGGTTTACCTGTACTCGTTGTGGCTCTATCTGTGTTCCCTTGACCAGCTCCAGACATTTAGACACAAGTCGGATGCCATGTAAAATACGTTGAATCGCTTTCACCTTTGTATGAGTGTTGTTTTTACCATTCCGTCCGCGGGCTCTAAACTGAGAACAATTGCGTTTTGTGGTTTGCATTTGAAAAGTAAGATGGTGAATTCTAATGTTCCTCACCTCCGTAGTCTTGTTTCAGTGAGCTGCATAGAAATTATCGTTCAAGCTTAATTATTAATTCTGCCTTCAGTTCGATCAAACAAACACATGATGGCTCCGTTGTCAGCGTTGTGCGAACGGGGCGATTACAAACTCTTTCATTTGAACTCCAGCAGCCATAACAGTGAGATCGTACAGCTTCAATCCGCTTTGAACGACGATTCCAACAATTTGCAGGAAAACTCAAACACGTGCCACATTTCAGAGCCCATAATTGGAAGATTTTTCCCAAACCTTGTGCTTGTACGTTCACTTCGGGGCAGTTTCATTGATTCATTCAGCTCCGCAAAGAAACGCTGCAACACTTTGCAAGGTTTTGGCGCCTTTTTCGGTCAGTCATGTGATCGCGATCGATTTCTGTTCCCTTTTATCTCGGAGTTTCTCTCTTTTTATTTTCTCTTTCTTGATTTCATAGCAATTAGTGATTGCGTTTTTAATAATAAAAACCATTATGTACTCGGGCATACTGGATATCAAATAATTATAACCATCTTGGTCATATCCACGTTGAACGCAAATTTGCGTGTAGCCACGCGCGTTTATGACGTTGAGGGTGGCGCAATTTTTTCTAAAAATAGCACATTTGTCTTTTTCGATGGGGCCGCGTGGACCCCGCGCTTACGGTCTCCGTCCCCGATTATGGCTCCTGATCCTACCCATAAACCACAGCGCGGACAAGAGAAGCGACTGGGTACAATTCTGGATCGGACTACGAGTGCGGGATTGGGTACGAGTTCTCCCTTTAAAATATCTTAACTAGAGTCTCCTTCTTCACTGCTGAAAAATCTGTTGAGCACCACTGGGACAGGTGAGAATCTTAATCTTGCAAATAGGTTTAAAAGGTCGTACTCGTACTCAATCTCGTACTCATAATCCGACCTGGAAGTCCCTAATTTGAAACGCCTCCTACCCCCAACTTATCCAACTTGTTGTTGCCTAACGTGGTCGTGTGTTCCTTACAGGTGCTATTGTTGTATGTGGATACCATTCATATTGGATGGTCTCAAAAATGTCGTTCATTCCTGCCCAAAGTGCGGTGCCAAGCTTGGTGAATACACTCGATTTAGGATGGATAGAATTTGGCAGAAAAAGAAGAAACACAGACAAGCGCAACACAATTATACAAGGGGATAATCCAGAGACACACAGCAGCCTGTTCCAGTTCAGACTGTTGGGAGCCGAGGAAAGTTTGCGCGCGAGGAAAAAGCGTTTGAAAGGAAAGGGAGAAATGTGAATCAGGAGATTAATCTCGAGTCAGAGTGTGTCATCTTCACTCCCAACAAGCTAAGCTCTGGAATAGGGTGCAATAGACACACACAAAAAATATCCTAGACACTTGCATCCCTGGGTCTCGGATTTCGATTGTTTTTAATGGTAACAGGCGCAACAGGCGAGGAGAACGCAACAATGATGTACGCAAGGACTGAACTGCCGGGCGTCAAAAGTGACTGTGGTATAAAATTTAATTTAGAGTCGACCATCTCAATCAGAATTTCAAATTTCTATTTAAGCGACGATTATTTATTTTGGTTAAATTCCTTAGAAGATTTACGTTAAAAATTAGTCTCCTACGAAGTCCGTTTGCCAACCAAGATGCAAATTCAGGTTTTGTAAAACATGGAATAAAATTATGACTTATCTGGAGACTAAATAACGCGTCACTTGATTGTTTGCGTTTACACGTAGTAGTAAGTGTAAACTTTTCCGAAAAGTTGAGAAGTGGAACAGCAATAACAACGACAAGTTTAATTATTCCATAATGTTGAAGACTAGGCTGTTTTTTATCCTCGAAGTAATGCAGTCTACAGTACAAGCCCACAATCTCGAACTGTCAAGGAAAACGAAAAATGTTCGAGATAGTGAGAGTGGTGTCAAGTCTCGCACATTTTTTTTTGTAAAACTCAGACAAAGCAACATTATTCTGATCTATCACCAGCCTAGTACCCAGGCGTTCTTCTCCCGCTCACTCGACTCGACTTGGTGCCACACGTCTTGACGTCACTGAATGAGGTCGCGGTATGCCATTCGGTGACCTCAGGAAATTTCGCCCCAAGTCGTGTGGGCGAGAAGAGAACGCCTGGGTACTAGGCTGATTTGTCTCGTGACTCCAGCACCTTCCAAATGTGGCCAACATATTTGCTTATTCACGCAGGAAAACACTACAAACGGGAAGGGAAGGGTGTCAAAATATCCTGGAAAGAAATTTTAAAAAGATTTCCTTCCACATGAGCCTTACCTGCCGCCCAAACGTCTAGCTTTTATTCGAACTGTCCTGAGATGGTCGCTTTCCACGTTTGAGTCAGTAGACAACTTTCAAGAAAAATATCTTGAGGAATACAATTTTGCTGGGGGTCTTATTTTGCGGATTTTGCGGGAATAAATATTTACAAGTTAGGATGACTAACATTTTCTGCTAGGAAATAAAGCTCGCGTTTTACAGTTGAAGCAGCAGAACATTAAAAGAGAGGGAACACAATCTTGTCAACTTTTCTTGCTTGTTGCTTCCGTCGTTTGTGATAGTCTTAAGGAATCATAGACAGGAAAAAATCGAAAAGAAATGTTTCATCACTGCTAAATGTTTGCTATAATCTTCAATTCCTCATCGACAAGCTGGGAGCTGAGAAATTCTGTTCTACCCATGCCTTTTTTTCAGTCTGGAAATGTGAAAGACGTCTCCACAAGTACTTCCACAATTCAAGGATGTTTTTTCTACTAACTGGCCTTCAATTCAAACATGTCAATTGCCCCAATAGTCTACATACGGGAGCTGAGAAATTCTGTACTACCCATGCTTTTTCAATATGGAAATGTGAAAGACGTGCATTTGACTTCTACCAGTACTTCCACAATTCAAAGGTGCTTTTTCTCTGCTGACTGGCCTTCAAACATGTCCATTTACATCAGTAGTTAAAGGAAATGACAGTCTTCCTAATGAAAGACCATATGGCACATGAAACACTCTTAGGGAACGCGAGACAATAATTTTCAACTGGATTTGATTAAATGCCCT
This sequence comes from Siderastrea siderea, assembly GCA_964030785.1. Taxonomy (NCBI): domain Eukaryota; kingdom Metazoa; phylum Cnidaria; class Anthozoa; order Scleractinia; family Rhizangiidae; genus Siderastrea; species Siderastrea siderea. Next base: position 45,305,406 of record OZ034966.1, on the reverse strand, counting down.
TCACACATATTAAGTGCTGTAAATTACAAGTCATTGCTGATTTGGGGTCAAGGATATTGGGCAAGATTTCAACTAAAACTTCCACGAAAATATTATTTCATTTTAACGACTATCTTTCCTTCATATAATTTTAATTTTTAGTCAGGAGCCCATTAACCTGTTTTTAGTGATGCAGCATCACAGGAATTTCTGATCTTGGTCATAAGCTTCCATGACCACATAAAACATCACATAAAGGAAGAAAGTGTAACAGTCTGAAACAACATTTTTTTTGCCCCCAGCTTGATCACAACAACAAATGGATTTGTGAGTAAACCCATATTTATTTACCTTCAATGCTATTGTTTTTGTAACTTGCCTAACTAATTTACCATCGATAGTAAGCTCTGTTCTTACAATAAGCTTACTATACTAGTCATGATAATTCACATGGTTAACAACTGCGCATGGCGCCTTTACCATAAAATGATTCTACTTTGTATTGGATATGATATCTTGTCATAGAAGTGGATTCCAGTTGTGTTTGGGCCCAGTCCATCCCAATCTTTACACTGCTTTCACAGGTCTCACAGTATTTGCAATTTTTGCAGTTTTTGGAAAAACTGCAGCTCTCGTTGGGGCCCTTCCTAACCTCCCCTTCGACAGCCTTTTGCTGACTCGACGAATTTTCAAATTTTTCACAGGTTTTACAATAGTTGCAATTTTCGCAGTTTTCGTAAAAATCGCAGGTTTTCACTGACTCGACGAATTTTCCAATTTTTCACAGGTTTTACAATAGTTGCAATTTTCGCAGTTTCGCATAAATCGCAGTTCTTGTCGGGGCCCTCTCAACCCCTTCTTCTACAGGTTTTCACTGACTCGACAAACTTTCCAATTTTTCGCAGATTTTACAATATTCGCGATTTTCGCAGTTTTTGCAAAAATCGCAGCTCTTGTTGGGGCCTTCCCAACCTCCTCTTCTACGGTTTTCACTGACTTCACGAATTTTCCAATTTTCGCAAATTTTGCAATTTTTGCCGTTGTGTGCAAACCTGGACATATCAAGACGCAAACAAGCTGCTTTTGCTTGACTCGTCACTGAAGATATAATTGATATCATCATCATCATCATCATCATCATCATCATCATCATCATCATCAGCCCAAGTTTTTGCATTTTTTTTTCCAAATTAGAAAAACGCAACAAATCAATTCTACAGTTTAACCAAAATATGCTGAACAAGTAGTTTGGTAGTTATCAATCAGCAAAGAGCGTGCGCAGAAGAAAAAGGCCAAGGAACCTTCCGAGGTCAGCTCAAGCACAAGGAGAGCATGAGGCTGGTAATGGAGGTCAGAATACTGAGAGTCAACTGTATAACCGTCATTTTTGTCACAGAATGAGGACAGAAAGCAGTAATACTGAAAAAACGTTCTAACAATTGCGGTTAATGAATTTTGAATTACAGAAATATTTCAGGACGACGTATGTTTAACTTAACAATAGAAACTCTTGTGTTTTCCAATTTATTAGTCCTACTTAAAAGTAGGTAGCTTATGATAATAACGAGTAATAAATAAATGGATGAACCGACGAGTTATATAATTTTCATAAATGTTTTCACTTTCCCCGAGAACAAGTATTTTTTTTAAGGATGCATTTTATTGATAATTCACCGGCATTTACAACACAGTTTTTTGTAACACTAGCGATTCTAAACATTACGTACAACTGGAATATTGACAAAAACAACAATGTGTGAGCTAGAAATAAAAAAGTAAAGCTGTAGCACAACACACCTCTGTAAATATAATTGTGACTATTGATTGTTTTTTCTTTTAGCTTTTTTTTCTTTTTCTTTTTATACATTACTTAAACCATACTCGTGGTACTGTGTTGTAATAAATCACTTAGTTCGTATTGAAGAACGAGAGAGAGAGAGAGAGAGAGGAAAAAACAAGTAAAAAACAAGTCACTAGCTTTGTATTGCAGCTGAGAGCTGTTGTACATTAAAGAACCGTGCTAAAAAAAGAAAAAAACAAGTGAAGGTCAACTTTGACTGTTGTTGACAATGATTTTTGTCATCCCGTCAGCTTACAAATATTTCGGCAAAACATCCCTTCTCTTGATTATGGATATCTCAAACTCAGGTACGGTCTGCTCAAAATTGAAAATGACCGTCGTCGAGAAGAGTATCATAGCAAAACAGGAGAGAATAGGAAAAGAATATGCGATAAGAACATGACAGATAAAATGAGAAATAATAAAAGAGAGGACAATTTGACGAGAATGTGAAGTGAAAGTAAACAGGAAAATAAGCTAGTACTGAGCAACAAGAATCCGAGAGATAATCTCATTCACTTCCGGAACATCATGACCAACTGGAGATGGAGCGCGGCTTCATCAAAAGATTGGCTTGATAGCGTCAAGTGAAGAATATTTTATTTTCTGTTATAAACTGTAATGTACAGTACTGTGTTTATTAAATAAGGATAAAATTTTAAAAAACAAGTCAAATGGAGAATAGAGGAGTATGAAATGAATAAGTGAGATGAAGAGAATGAGAGAAAATATGAGAGGGATTATGAGAGAGAATGAAATGAGAATACGACTGACAGAGAACTTATTTATGTGGTAATCAAACATTTGAATTTAGGAATCACTTTCCACTTACAAGAATCTGAAAAAGATACTGTATAAGTACTACATAAATACTGTAAAAGGTAAGCCCTCCTGAGTCTTTTCAACAACAAAAACACAAAAGAAACTTCCCTCGAAGGAAATAATTAATTGCCAACGCATTGCTTGTCATGTGTGATTATCAGGTCTATCAACGTCTCATGCTAATGTTTCTAACGTTGTTCTTGAGCTGTTTTTTGTGCCCTGTTTAACAACAAGAATTCGAGCGATTGCTTCATTCCCTTCGAAAACATCGTAACTAAGGTGCAGTTGGCTTTAGCAGATTTACGGATTGGCCTTTAAGACAACGAAGTGAATCCAACGGACTTTCAAGTCAATAGTATCGTATCGGTCCAATAGATGAAGTCCTTCCTTTCGTCCATTGATGAAAAAGCCTTCCTCTAGGGTACCAAACTAGTTTCCACGCTTAACTATCCGGTCCTTCAACGCCTAGCGTAATCCTTTTAATGATATCTATTAATTCCAGTAATTCTGTAGTTGCCTTGGTGTTTGTTGGTGACATAAAAATACGACTGCGAGAATCTGTATTGTGAATATGAGAAGGGCTGTAAGGCCATTGTTTGCATTGCTTGACTCGGTATCAATTGAAATTCAGTTCACCAAATAGAAATGGAAGGAGTTTATTTTCTGTTTTCGTTCGCTATTACTAGGTTTCATTTTATTTCAAAAATTGCATCCTTGTCTCTGGGGCTAGTGTCTCCTCGTTAAAATGAGGGCTTGTTGATCTTGGGTGCAAGTGGCATAAGATGAATTCTTTTAGTTTGCCAACTTACAGAAAGAGCCTCAATCGAAGGGAACAATTTCGCAACCATTCCATGCCATGTTTCACTATCACGTCTTTCAACGTTTCAAGGTAATGTTTATCTTAAGCTAGACTATGTTATCGTGTACATTCATCCATATGATGAGTTAGTACCACGCCAAACAACAAGAATCCGAGCGATTAGTTTATCCACTTTGCGAAATCGTGATTGAGATGAGGCGAGGCTCAGCAGATTTTCGGATTGACCTTTATGACAACGAAGTGAATCCAAAGGACTTGAAATTTGAAAATGGCCCATCTACAACGTGTGGATGAATACGAGCCCATTGCCCATAAATGGACCAGAAAATGGAAATAGAAAAACGTAAGATGAATATGTAAAAAGAAAACGAGAGAAAGTGTGAAAGAGATCGTGACAAAGAATAGGAGAGAGCAGCTGAGTTGATATCATGAGGATGATATCGTACATTCTGTCTTCAAATATCCTTGCTAGTTACTACTCGTTGCACGTGGTAGCGGGTAACTGTTATGCAATGTGGTTCAATAATTTTGCAGTTTCAAGTGATCATTCCATTGAAGTGTAGTAGAAATCGTAACACCTAAAATATTAGCGTGATAGAGTGGTCAGCGAGACCCATTCACTTGGCGTTCACTGTGGGCAGAAGACAAGCATATGTTTTGCACTTGACTACCTCTCCACAGCATCGACGACACTAAGAACTTAGCTACGAGACCTTTACGGACGACTTCTGCCATTGTCGTATCGTCCATGTACTTTCAAGTAAAGAACATTAAGATGATTGAGGTAGTTGTTAATCATGAAGAGCAATAGCTAAGGGCCGAGGCTCGCCGTGTTCTGAGGCTCGCCTGGAACGGAACTTGGCCCCATAAAGCAACCATACGATAGATAAACATCTCACTTTAATTCTGTCCAATCGACGGTCTCACACTCAACGGGCTACGCCTGGGTAAACTGTACACTTTGCTAACAAGTGTGATAATAAGTTTTCTCCGCCGGTGTGATGACAAGTTTTGTGCTTAACGGGACAATTACTGAAAGGCCTTCTTGAACTTGGGGGAGTCACTCGCTGGCTGCGGGAAGTACGGAAATCTATACAGTAGAAACCACTGAGACTCAGAGAGTAGACAGTACTTGGCTCCAACAGTAGACTTTAATACTGCGATACCTCCAAGATATCACCAGAATTTTCACCAAGAATGCAACGGATACAACTACGTACAGGACTGGATCGTTGTTACCGGCGTCCCCACTGGGGTGTAACCCTGGGGTGTAACCCACCGGGGTAACCGCACGGGTGTAACCTCGGCAAGTATAGCCCGGTCGGGCGTAACCGAAGAACTACTTACTAAGCACATGTATTTATGCCAATCTCTACATAGATGACATAATCCATCGATGACTAATCCTAAACTGCTATTGGTTATCAATGATCTAATTATTTTCCTATGCCGTTCCGTCATTGGCAAGACAGTTACCCTGTTAAAGATTAACTACTTACAACTTCAGGTAGTTCACACACTAAGGTGTTACACTACAATACAGATGAACGGGTGGTTAACGCGTTAAGTTGGCTCCTACAAACTTACTGCTGTCGGCTTTTCTATGTTTCTAAACTATTGAAGAAACATCAGCAAATTCTCTTACCACACAAGGAACCGGTCATTGAGATCAAAAGCTTTCCTGTTATCCATTGACAACGTTTGGACCACGTATGCATGGACCATGGAAATGAGAGATGGTTTAGTGGAAGATTCCGGTGTGGTTCCAAATTGGCCCTAACTGATTTGGATCGATGATCTCGAGAGCCGCTGGGCCAACGTAGTAGCAGCGCCAAAAAGTCCTCAGCCACCATCGTGGTGACCAAATGACAGACATTATGAAATGGTAAGGGGAAAAGAAATACAAGAGCCTTCCTGAGAGGTAATATGAGAGACAGAGAGAGCTGGCTTAACTACGATAAATAATTATTCAGTGCCTTTTTTGTCCTTTTTTTCTTTTAGTATTTCTAATGATAAATATATATTGCAATTTCATGGTTTTGTGTAAACTAAATATTTGAGGCAATAAAATGCGTTGGAATTAATTTTGTGATTTGCACATTGAAATTAATTTTATTGTTTTTTGGGCTTTTGAAGCTTGGGAATTTTTCACGACCTTAGGAAGAAGGAGGTTTAGGAAGAATACTGAAAGCATGTATGCATTAGCCCTATCCACCAAAAAATTATGTCGACAAACTTTTGACTTAAGATTATTGGTAATCGAGTGTCATCTTCAAACTTTTTCTTTTTGTCCGCTAGCCGCTGCATCACTTGCTCTCGGCCTCCAAAAACAAGACTACCCATTGCTCACTGTCAGTACAGCAGAACGCATATACAACTGGATATTCCAGTGACAGCTATTGAGATCAACATTGGCTCCAGCACAAGAAACTATGCCATCATTTTGTTGTGAGTGTTCTTTGTGGGGAAGAATTTGTAAGAGAGAAGCAAATGAGGGAGAATGTGAAAAGAGAGCATGAGCACGGGTTGAAGATTAGTATGAGAAAGAAAATAAGAGAGATGTAAATGAGAGAGAGTATGAAATGCTGCAAAGATGAATTGAAGAGTATGAGAGAGAATGTAAGAGAGAAACAAACGATAGAGAAAATATGAAATGAGAGGACGATCCTACGTTAAAGGGTATGAGAAAGAATATGAGGGAAGGTAATGAGAGAAAATGTAAAATAAGAAGAAGAAGAAGGAGAAGAAGAAGAAGAAGAAAAGAAGAAGAAGATTGTAAGAGAGAATGTAAGAGAATGAATAAAATTATAAGAATTCCTTAATATGGATTTGTGAGATGAAAACACAAGCGAGAATATAAAATGAGATAATTCATAATCAAGAGAGGTACAATTTTGTACCTTTTTTGGGGGCTGTGCCGTCTTTGAGTTCAACCCAACAAAGCCAAAGCTACACGTAATCCATTTGTCGTGGATTCTAACCAGTCAGAGAGGGAGGTGATCGTTAGTGTCTTTTGCGCAAAAAAAAAAAAAACATACTTAAACCAATCTAATGTTCGTGATTTAGCTCACGCAATCTCTCCCGCGCTCTCACCATGGACATCTAGCTAAAAATCGAGCCCACAACGGGTTTTTACTAAAATTGATCTCCCGCTAAGGTGGAAAATAAAATAAACAACCGTGAGCCAGCTTTCTTCAGAAATTTAGCTGGCCTTTGCCTTTAGTTCATAACTAGAACTCATCCTATCCAGTGGCTGAACAATTTAAAATAACTTCTCCTTTCTGACCAAAAATGAAAAGCGTCTTAGCTTTTTTCAGTGTTGCATATCAAATAATGCTGGTTGAAGAGGTGAGGAGCTTGATACAAACGCATAGGAATATTTATCCATTATTATTTGCGTCTTTTGAGTTTGTTGTGGCCACACTGATTCTTTAGTTTTGGTTTTACCACACTCAATCGAGACCTCCACCAAACACACAATTCGCAGTGACACTCCACGATCCTTGTAATGTTCATGGAAGAGTGGTCATCTCCTGTCACTGCAGTATTCATCTTCAAGGTTACAGAGGTAATAACGTTTTGCGCATGCGTAAGGTTCTGGTGAAACCGCTGAGGTTGTCAGGAGAGTTCACTGCTGTCACCTATGTGCTGTGAGTGACTCTTCTGTCCGGCAAACTGTTTCAACATCGGTTTCCTGCAACAACCGCTCAACGTTTGTTAAAATCCTTCATATGGCTTCTCCTTTCATGTGGCCTCTTGATAAAATATGATAAATATGATCATTAAGTAATGAAAACAACAATCGGGTTTGATTGTAAAGCACGTATTTCTTTTGCTTTTATTTAACATTATTAACCGTTCGGTGTACAAGCATATCTCCATCGTGCTACAAGGGCGGTTTATGCCCCCTTAGGGTTTTCGTCGCCTTACAATATTTCATTAAAGATTTTACCTTTGATAGAAACCCCGTGATGTGCTCCAGGAGATGACGCTGTCGAGGACTGTGACGTCATCCAAAAAGGCGGCCAAGAAGGTCACTATCTTGGATTATACTAAAAATTAAAAATTATTAAAGAAAACGGCGGAAGTTAAAATTTTCCATGCTGGACACGTGCAATATGACCTAATTGAACAGTCTGCTGCTTGTTGTCACAGAAAAAAGGTGAATAACTTGCATTTTTGTATTCAAGAAAGGTTTGACCGCAAGGTACCTTTCACGTCAAACCCGTAACCATAGCAACTGATTAACTCGTCTCCTAACTTTACAAAAATGTGTCTAAGGGATATGCGTACAGCTTCGGAACACCGCATGTGCTGAAAAAAAGTCCTCTTGAAACAAATAAAGAAAAGCCTTACGCGGAGGGGCATCTACCCTCGTTCAAGAGTTAAGGTATTTAAAATTAACGTGATTTGAATTAACAAAAATTGAAGAGAAAACTCGTTTAGATGAAATAAACATTTAACGCGAAGGCGAAGGTAAGCAATTTAAATATGTAGAAACGAAACATCGGACATCGTTGGGCTTTTCATACTAAAATCCATTATTTTGAACGGCGGTCCATCACTGAGCTTACATTCAAACAGCGCGTTACTCATTTTCGCGAGACAGCTGGTTTGCTTTAATATTATTTTTTCATTCCCAAGTTTGGGTTACGGACATCCCAGGACCCCTGGCTACGTCCCTGCTTTAATATATTGTCTTACCTTTTTGTTTATCAGATTTTTTTTGTCCTTTGCAAGTTGTTAGAGTTGACCTTCAATTTTAGTTTTTTGGCTAAGCGAAATCACCAAGAAGGTACGTTGTTGCCCTAGCATTTTTTTGCGCCACAGCGATGGTTCTTCGGCTACAGTTATACTGTGTTTCGATTTCAATAAAACACGCTACCTTCGTTAGTTGTAAGGTACGAAGCAGTTAAATGAAACTCCTTTTTATGTGGAAAACAAGGAGCTTTCGGTGGCAGCGTGGCCGAGTGGTTACGGCGCTGGACTTAAAATCCAAAGGGTCTGGGTTCAAGTCGGGCTCTGACCACTGGCCGAAGTTGGTCTCGGTAGAACTGAGTTCAGTTCCTCGGCCAGGCTTGTAAATTGCCAACTGGTCGTGCTTCCCTCCAGTCAAGGTCCTTAACCTTGTTATGTTCATTAGGCTTATTATGTCATTTTCTCTGACAAGCCCTTCATGGGGAGTGGTCATTTGAGTAATCATTACAACTAGAATAATTAAAAAACTGCAGAAGTGATGACACAAAACTATGATGAGAAATGATGACAAACATTCAATCTCAGGAATAAAAATTTGCGTGCGTGTATGTTGCGTGCAACGTTTTATATTGGCTTGACTAACGATCAAATCGTAATCTTTATTTCACGGATAAAAGCACATCAAGTGTTGCATAAATATAAAAAGAAAAAATAAAGTTATTTAGGCGTGCACAGGGAAATAGTACATATAAATTAACTGTTAACAGCTAAATTACAATTAAAACTAAGTCTATTAATAAAGGTTAAAAATAATAAATGTTACTACGAATATAGAGTAGTATAGTAAAATGGGGGTTCTGTAACAGCTTTATTACTGGGAGATTTATTTCCAATTTTTAAACCGCTCACATATGAAACAATTTTTCACATTGGTGAAAGAGAAAAGTTTTATAACTGAGAGTTCTTTTTCCGTTTTTACACCGATAGCACAAAAACCGGTTTTATACAGGTGGAAAAGGTGGAATAACCGAATACGAATTTGTGAGTTAAATTTGATGGCTGCCTGATTCAACAACTTTCAGGTTATTGACGCAATCCAAAACCTACCACCAGAGTTACGTGAGATAATTTACAAACATTACCTCACCATAAAACTGAAAGAGCGAGAGGTTTTGGGTTGGAACCAAGTTCACGATGATCTTTTAATACAACCTTTCTGTTCTGAAATGGAGCGGCTTGTACATATTATAGTGTGTATAGCTTTATATTTGCATTGTTGTTGCGGAGGGTGTTGTTACCCGTGTTATAAACAAGAAGAAATCTTACATGAAATAACCATTTATGCCTCCGATATACTTGATATAACCCTAATTAAGTTTTGCACTGATATATGGGAAGAGGACCACAGCCATTAAGTTGTGTTAACGGTGCGTGACTTCGTGGTTCGGTGAAACCGCAGGCAATGACGTAATTTATATTCTCGTACAAACATTGAAAGGAAAGCCCTTAACAAATTAATATTCACAGACAGATTACATTAATTCATAATCAAAATATTCATTACCGTCAGCAGACGTTTTGAGACCAATTTTATAAACAAATTGATAAGAATTATCTTCCATCAGGTCTTCTGTAAGTCGTTTAGGGGCCCATACAAGAAACTCATCTCCACATTTTGTTTTTAAAGTTAAAATAGCTGAAATCCCATATTTACTATCCCGGTGTGAAACTTTTTTAATTTTGTATACCGCATCTGAAATATTTCTCCATTTTAAGATTTCTCTTCTTATAAAACTTTCTTTAGTTGGCCATTCTTCTGATATCTCTTGTTGATCTTTTTTTAGCCAGTCTTGTGGGATTTCTTGTTGATTTATTAATACATCCTCTGTTGGCCAGTCTTGTGAGATCGCTTGTTGATCTGTACAGACATCCATAGTAAGAGATGTGTTGAAGATACATTTGTTTAAAGGTGCCGGTAATTCCGAAGGGCGCCGGAAATTCTGAAAGGTGCTGTTAAATTCCGAAAGGTGCAATTTCTGTCTGACTTTTTTTTCTCGCGCCCTTCGGAATTACCGGCACCTTTCGGTATGTCGAATTACCGGCACCTTTCGGTATGTTTCCCACTCACGTGCGTTATCACACTTTGTCTCACGTGTTTTTTATTTTTAGTTTGACCTTGACACTGGATTAAGTAATATCGCGTGGAGCTCAGGTGCTTGTAGCCAAGCAAAAGCGTCATATTTTTGTAACGTTTCAGTTAAAATTTTATTGTGTACTCTGTTGGTGAAGTTGTCAACTTAGTGAAGAAAGTTGTGTTATGGAACCACATCATAGCCTGAAATTGGGTAGCCATCTTCATCACGAGTTGGTAACATTATTTTTGAAACACACTCACGAGTAATGTATCGTATTTGTCTAATATCAGGAGGAGTGAGAAGTTCAAAAAACCAATAACAAATAGTTGCAAAAAGTGCAATCATTTTGTAAGCGTATATAATTACTTTAAAAATCTACAATTGAGCGAATTTTTTATCGTACTTTTCAGAAATAGATGGCGGAATCTCCATACAATGATCAGTGACGAAATTATCTTTCATTTTCAATTTATCAAGAAATGCCTTCTCGTCGAAAGCTTCACCTCTGAGGTAAAAGCGAATCTCATCAAGTATTTTTTTGTATTCAATTCGGCCAAAATTTGCTTGTTCTGTTTTCCTATCGTATTTCTTGAGGCTAGCTATTGCTTTCAAAGTAAGACCAACAAAGTTGCCATGACAGCAGGGTTCAATGTAATTCCTCCGGCTACTGCGGCACTAATAATTAACTTGCCAGCCGAAAGATTACAAACAAAATTTTTTCTTCGAAAACCGCGGTGCAACTTTTCGTAGCCATAATGTTTCTTATGGTAATAAGCGTATAAATCTTTCAGAATTTTAACTTTCTCTTTAGAAAGTGTTTGGTCGATATGGTTGAATTCGAAAATGTCCTGCATTGTGTTATATAATAAATATAAAAATTTATGGCACTTGATATTCAATCAATAGTAATATTTCCTCATTTGATACACCCGCCAATTCCACAGCTATAAGACCAAACGCCAGTACTAAATTAATACTTATTGTTTGTAATTGAGTTGCTGTGGTTGAAGTGTAAGTGATTGATTGAGTTAAATGAAAATTGTGGTATAATTTCAAAGAAATAGGTGTATATTGTCTTTTGAGATTGAAATAGAGCGCTTTTATAGTTAATATGTGACTATAATTTGGAATGATTATTTTATCCCAACCATTTAAAAAAAATTTGCGCCCATTTTTGGTATTTAAACGACCATGTATATAATGAACGGAATTACTTAATTTATGCCCGTTTAAAGACAAATCTGTTTCCATTACCATTTTTCCGTTTTCAATAACAAAAGCGGTGTCATAGACACTTGGGTCAACATTTGAAATTGTTTCTTTAACACCATAGACAATTAAATGACCAATTGTTAAAAATGATGGATTACTGACTGTACCGTGCAGATCGAGATAAAGGTGTTGTGGGGGTGAGCTACCCCATCTGTGAAAATTGATAACTGTTTTGGTGTACTTCTCGAATGTTTTGGTTGTATAATTGGAAATTGAAATCGTCGTAGCTTGCACTGTCACACTCAACTCATTCATTTCCGGGGGAAACCATTCAACGACCATTGTGTAATAACCGACCGGAAGTTTATATAAGTTAAAACCGAGGCGTGACCGGTACTGGTTGGGTGAGTCGTTTTCAAACAAGGGTTGAAGTTGGTAAGCTTTTTTATTAATTTGATGTGGAGAATTGGGAAAATCGTTAATACCCAAAACCTTGATATTGTTTTCACTCGAAGATTCATCAGTGTCTTCCATCAAGTATCTGAAGGCGTCTCTTTTTTGCCCCGAGTTAATGATCTGAGATTCATGAATTTTTTGAGTGACAAGATCTTTCGTAGATGTTATTTCATTTTGCATAAAAGCAACATTAACTGCGGATTTAGAATCTCTGTAATCGGTTTGTAAGTTAACAATTTTATTGTTATTTAAATTCAAGTTTCCAGTCATACTTTTGTGCCATCATTTTTAAGATATTCTTTTTGTGTTTCACTAAGTCTTTTGTTTACAAACTCGACACTTGTGGCGTCTTTTTGGTTTGATGGAAATTTGAGATTTACAATCGAATTATTTTTCATATCAATACCAACATTTTTATCCAGTTTTTTTACAAGCTGATTATCGACATATTTTTTGTTTGTGGCTTGATCTGCCTGTACTGGGTCTTTTACGTTGTAGATTGTATTATTATTCATATCAATGCTTGCTTCCATTTTTCCACCTTCCTTTTTCGAAAGAAAGATATTTCTCGTGTCTTGATAGTTTATTACCTTTGTCAGATCACCGTGTACAGGATAAGGGTTTCTTTTTAATCGCAAAATATCGTACTTATTTTGCATGTCAATATTAGCAGAACCGCTGGCACTACCCTGAGGGCCACGATCACCTTTATCGCCCTTATCGCCCTTGTCGCCCTTGTCGCCCTTATCACCTTTTAAACCCCGCGGTCCTTGTGCCCCCTCCTGACCTTGTGGTCCAGCGGGCCCTTTTTCACCTCTTGGACCATTTTGACCTTGTGGTCCTCCAAGGCCTTTACCACCCTTCGGCCCAGGAGGACCTTCGGGGCCAGGAGGACCCCCCGGACCAGGAGGACCAACTTTTTCACTTTCACTCATCGTAGTTTGGGTTGTTCCACCTATTTAACTGTTTATATACCCCATTATATATATATTCATCAAAATTTCTTTTCATTAATTTTTGGGGTTTGTCATAATAAAAGAAAGAATATTTTTTATCGGTGGCGCGATCTAAAGCGTCATGATCCACACCTATCTCGTCTGCAATCCGTTTGTTTTCTCTTGGAAGAAATCTGAAAATACAAAAATGGCTGCAGTTATCACGGATGTTTTTCGGCACCTTGTAGAAAGTTTGAGTGAGGTAAATAACGCAGCAGTTTCTGTGCCGCCCGTTGATAAAATAATTAATGTTGCTGTTTTGGTTTTTTTCGCAAACAAGATCATCAAAAACAACTATTTTTTGGTTGTCCGCCGGAAGTTCTTCGAGTGGAATGATTTCATCACCGTAAGCCTCAATAACATCATAACCAACCTGGGGGTTGATTTTTTCAGCAAAGTCCTGCAAAAGATTCTGATATTTGTTCTGGTGTAGGTTTTTTGAAAAGAGGTAAATTTTATCATACTCTAACAACTCATAAAGCATATGCAGTAATGTGTTTGTTTTACCAGAATTACTGGGCCCACAAATTAACATCCGAAAAACATCTGCTGGCATACAAGGGTGACCTTGCTTGTAGTCACTCTTGGAAGAACCTGGGTCATAATTTGGAATCTTCATTTTTTTTTCGCTTCTATATATTAACGCTGGAAATATGTCAATGAAAAAATGGCGTCAGCGGGCTGAAGAAAAGTCGAAGCTAGATGAACAAACAGACGAAATTCACCAAAAATTTAAAATGGATAAAATAAACAAAGAGTTTGGTCAGCTTTCAGGAGAAGAGTTTTTTAAACCAATCACAAAAAGGCTTGATGAAAATAGCACCACTGTGGAAGAAGAGGAAGAAGAGGAGCAGGAAGTTCCTGATTACACAATGGATGAATTTGACGAAATCAACCCGTTTGGTGACGAATTCAGACCGGATGCACCAACTCCAGCACCATCACCACCAACAACACCAACAACAACCACAACACCAATTGAACCAAGAATTTGATGATCTTCCATTACCACCTCCACCTTTGATGGAAGAAACTGTTATGCCAGGATCTTCCAAAGATGAAACAAGGGAAGAAACATCAAAACGGCTTAGAAATGTTAAAAGTATTCTTGCTAAATTTGGAAGTGATCCAACTTACAAAGTAAAAAGTAAAGGATCAAAATATTATGGATATAATGTGGAAGAACTAGAAGCTGAGGCATTTAAACTCGAAACAATTAAGGCACATCAAGAACATGCAGAAAAGTTACTTAAAAGGAAACAACCTTTATCAACACAATTACAAGAAAAAAAGGCGAAATTGAAACCACCTAAAAAACAAGAAAAAAAGAGAAATCTCCAAAACTCCTCTTGAAAAAGCTGTCATGAGCCGAAGACCTGCCTTTGAACTTTCTGACAATGAAGATGACTTTTCTGAACAGGATTGGGAAATCGAAGGAAGTGGCATCAAGAATGAAGCTGAAAAATTGATCAACCAACTTCATTTGAGCTTAGGATCGATAAAAGCAGGAAATAGCTCAATAAAACTTAAAAAACAGGCATTATATCTGCTTGATTCACTAGTTGAACTTGGGACAATTGATAAAAAAGAAAAGAAAAAATTATTACTAATTATATAAAACAATAATGAGCTTCAGCATACTGCTTGACTCGAGCCTTGCAAAACTAGAAAGAGGTGGAGAACGGAATGTTTCACACGATTTTACAGTGAAGTTTAATCCTCCAATCGAATTGGATTAAAAAAAAACAATAAAGCTGCGCTAAACAGACTTATCACAATGAGTTACTCATAGAATAACATCCATTCTCGTTATGATAATATCAAAATTCGGTGGAAGAAAAAACAGAACAAGTGTGGAAGACTTTAACTTTCCCGAATGGAATGTATGATTACCAAAGAATCAACACGTTTATTCAGCAACACACCGGTAAAATATACCCGACAAACAAAGACAGTAATTACATTTTCACAATATATTTCGATATGTCAATTTATAGGGTTGTGACTTTGGTGCACAGCGATTATGAGCTTGACTTTTCTCGAGGAAATTTTGGTGAATTGCTTGGTTATGGCAAAAGTACCTTGAGTGGAGATGTTGTCGGAAGAAAAGTTCCAAATATTACAAGAAGTGTTGATTGGGTATATTTGCACTGCGATCTTATCTCACGCCGAACAAACGATGTTCCAAGCGATGTGTTATACAGTTTCTCAACATCAGATCTTCGGGTTAGCTATCCATTTCGAAAAGAGCCGCGTCGACTTGAGTGGCAACCTGTTACTAAAAGTTCTATTGATGCAATAAGGGTTCGGGTGACAGATGGAAGAAACAACATTCTGGATCTCAACGGGACAGATATTGCAATTAGTTTAATTATTGAAGAAGAGTAAAGATTTTGTTGGTATAAATATACAATCATGAATCATCCGAGCGAGTGGGCAAGATTCTTTGACGAAAACACCGGACGTTATCGATATAAACACAAAGGATCGGGTATTATCCGTGATACCTTCATGACCATCGGTAAAATATTCAAAAAAAATATAAAGGACGTGGCAAAGAAAACCACCGAAAAAGCTTCAAAAACAATCGCTGAAAAAGCGGGACAGAAAGTGGGTGAACTTGCTGTGGAAAAAGGTGCGGAACAAATACGAAAAATACTGCAAGAGCGAATAAAGCAAAAACCGTTGTCACAGGATGCAAAAAAACACTTGCAAATATTTTACAAAATAAAGTACCGAAAAAATCAGACGCTCTTGTGAAATTAAATCAACTTTTGGCAAACGAAATTTAATCAAAAAAATTTTTCTCTCTTAATATAACTCTTGTCAAAATGTTCAGAACTCCACCATACCTCGAGAAGACTACATGCATTCGAGTTGGTTTGGACACTGCACTCACCTTCCCTGGGAATAACCAACCTCAAAAAAAGTTGGGCTACAAATTTGCCTTGAAAGACCGGGATAATTTTTATGACTGGTACAACGCTTATTTCCGCGTCGATTTCGACTTGGAAGCTACAGCAAACGGAGCCGATATTGTTGAAGACACTCGATCGGCTGCGATCAACGGTTCTTTTTCATTGATAAAAAGTTTGATCGTCAAATCATCTGGAAAAAAATTATACGAGGCGGATAATATCAACAAGGTTGTTTTCATCAAAAACCTGCTTGACTTTTCGGATGATTTTTCGAGAAGTGTGGCAAAAAACTATTTTTGGTATCTTGATAATGTTGATGATACTGTGGTTGCAGAAGCTACTGTGAAGAACACTGGAATGCGGTCAAGGGCGATTCTATCAGACCAAGGTAAAACAGTTCATTCCATTATCCCTTTGAACAGATACTCCTTCTTCGAAAGTCTTTCCGACAGGCTGCTGCCACCGTTACATTTTGAGTTTGAAATTAATCTGCAAAACGATGAAGAAATGATTTGGCAAAACGATGGAACAGCTCGAAGGATTGTTGTCCGCAAATTTGAGTTGTGGGTACCACAATTACATTTCACTGGCAAAGGACAAACCCTGGCCAATGAAAATTTCTTGAAATCAACCCAATGGAAATACCCGCAAGAAACTTTGACACAGAGCGGCGCCCGAAGGGATGCGAATGGTAGGTGGTTGATTACACCTGGTGTAAAAAACCCCAAGCATGATTTTGTATTCATTCAACAAACTCGGAAACAAAATAATTACCAATACAATCCTTATATCTTTGACACGTTCGATATCGATGGTGATGAATCAGCAAGATTGGACACTTGCCGTCTTCAGTACGGCACAGAATTTTATCCTGAGCTTGAATATGACTATGACTTTAAAATAAGAATTTTGAATGATTTGATCGATTTCAGATACAGAAAGAATGACTATAACATCGGCGTTCAGCTGCCGCTTTCCTACTTTGAGAAGTTATACCCAGTTATCTACTTCGATCTGCGAAATTCCAAAGAAGGTTTGACAGACGATCCCAAAAAGCTCGAATTTCATTACAGACTTAACGAAGCCGCTAACGCTCAAGATTATATAATTTTCGCCGCGATTTTGAATGAAGAAGAATTTGTGTTGAAGCAAATTGGTAATGAGCTTGTTGTTGTTTAGAAAAAATTGAAAAAAATTCTGAATATAATATACACACAATGAGCACAACTTATCATCCATATAAAATCGCACTGACTGATGGCCAGAAAAAGAAACTTCAAAAAGCTTATGTTACGAAGACAGCTGTTAATCTGAGAGTTAAACCAGGTCAAGTTGGACGCGGTGACGAACTTCTTCTCACTGCTACTCAAATCTCGCGACTGAAGAAAACCTCAGCGGCACGTAAAGGAATGGAAATAAAATTTAGCCAAACTCAGCTTCAGAATACTGCGCAACGTGGTGGAAGTTTGTTTTCAACTATTCTTGGTTTGGCAAAGCCAGCTCTTGGGGCATTAGCAAGTGCAGGTTTGAGTTTTGGCACTGAAAAGGTGCTGAAAATATATTCGGAAAGGGTTTTGGTCCGAAGGAAATTGAGCTTTATAAACTTGTCCAGCGAATGACTCCTACTCAGAAAAAGGTGGCAGAACGATATCTTGTTGGACAAGGTTTTGTACAGGGAGGTTCAGCACAATACGGCGGCTTCCTTGGCATGTTGGCGTCTATCGGAGTACCTTTAGCCATTGATTTAGTCCGAAAAATAATCGGAAAAGGTATGCAAACGCAACCACCACCACCACCACCACGAACAAAAAATCACCAGCTCCTAAAGGTAAAGGAATGCAAATTCAACCTCCACCTTTTTACGGAAGTTGGGATGATTATAATCGTTTAAAAAAAAACTGAAATTTGAAGATAAACCTCTATCGAACATTGACCTGATAAAATGGTGCAACTTTTTACGAATTCCCATCAAAGGTATTTTTAGCAGAAACGAAACAAAACCTTTGTTTCATTCTCCATGTATTATCAACTTGGATGATTTCGGGAGTTTGGGAACTCACTGGGTATGTTGTTGGCCAAAAGGAAAAGGTCTTTACGAGTATTTCGATTCATTTGGGCTTCCACCACCTTTGGAATGGGAAAAAGAAATGTGAATGCACGGGATGAAACATTTTTTTAGAAATGATAATCAAATTCAATGGGAACAAAGTGTGAGATGTGGTTACTACTGCCTTCTCTTTTTGAATGAAAGAAACAAAGGCACAAGTTTTGCCGATATTTTGGAAATGTTCTCCAACAATTTACTTCAAAATGAGGAAATAGTGAAAAATTATTTTTCTTAAATTTATATATATATATATATATATATATATAAAATGCTTACATTATCTGACTTTATTTTTGGTGATTATTATGATGATGAATTGGATTATGAAAAATATAAAAAAGATGAAATAAACTTTTTGGAAAAAAAAATTGAAAACTTAAAAAGTTCAATTGAAAGTAATAAAAAACAAATAAAAAGTTATGAAAAAGAAATAGAATTTGGAAGAAAATTTTTAAACCTTAGAAAAGTAATAATTGAAAATGATGAAGATTATAATAAGTTTGAACAAGAAGAAATAGAAAATTTTCATCAACCGCGAGCGAAAAATTTTAAGAGAAAATTTTAATTTAAGAAAAGATATTGAAAAAACTAAAAAAGAAATAAAATTAAATGAAAAAAAATTATTATGTAAAAGAGGTTTTTGAAAAATATTTTTTACTTTATTTATACAATATGGTTGTAAAAGATAATTTATATTGTGTAAAAGAAAAGCGGAAGACACCCAATGTGCAGGGAAGTGAAAAGGTCGTAATCGCAAAGAACAATCGAAAACTCTTAAAAGCAAAATGCGCTAATTGTGGAATAATGAAAACAAGTTTTATGCCGGGAAACTAGGTGAGCCCTCCCGCGCGGAGGGCAGTGGAATATTTGGAGACGTTGCTATGGCGGTGGGTGATCTTGCAATTACAAAAGGAATCCCATATCTTGCGAAAAAAAGTGTTGAAGCTGGAAGATATTACGCTTCTGAAGCAATGAGAGACCCCAAACTGCAAAAGAAAGCAACAAATTACACTCTTGACAAAGCCCCCCCAGTCATTCAAAAAGTTGGAAGTGAAATGTTTGATCAACTTTCAACTAAAGTTCGACCAAACCAACGTTACAAAACTGACAGACCTGATTTGGATGGCGCCGGCTTTGATATACATGCAGCAATTGGAAAATTTCCGAAACCAAAAAAAGGTTGGACATTGCCGGGACATAATTTCATAGGGCCATACAATCCTCTTGAAAAGCAGGTGAAATACGACCCAGAAACGGGTGAAATCTTGGAAATATATCAACCACCAACAGGTGCAACAGATGCAATTGCTATGCAACATGATGTCGATTATGATGTTTGTTCCAACCGTGAAAAAAAATACGGTGAAAATCTCAAAAAATGCAAACACAAAGCGGATAAAAAAATGGTTAAGTCTCTTGACGCAGTTCCTTACAAACAGAGGCAGTGGGGCCATGCGGCTGCAAGAAATGCAATCAATGCTAAACAAAAGTTAGGTTTGGGTTTGAAACAACAAAAAGGGACTGGTGTTTTGGATAAACCATTGGAAGTAGTAAAATTTGCTGAAACTTTGACAAAAAAAATGATTCCTTCCACAAAACATGTATTCGATCGGTATTGGTCAGGTGATATTGCGAAAAATGCTTTCACAGGTCCAACTGGTGTCACAAGCAAGAAATTTTGGACTCATCCGAAAAAAGGTACTGTCATGCGTTTGGTAAAAAATCCGAAAACAGGCAAATATGAAAATGTTTATGAAGAACCTTGATTGGTTTTCAACCACCACTTTTCAAACTCCTGTTTTGCGCACCACCTGCTTTCTAAGTTTTTAGGAAGGTGATGAGAAATAGATTCCATAATTTCTTTTTGGGGGGCCAGCATTCAAAAGGTACCATTTCAAAATAATTGTACAGAAAACAGGTGTAGTTCACTGATTTGCCGGTTACCCCCTTAAATTGAGCAATAACGTTACCAAGAAAAGCGACCTCGCTGGAAGAAAACATTTCGTCAATTTTACATTTCCGTAAAACATTTTTTAAATAAGCATTATTCGTTGGAAGAGCAGTGGAACTTCTTTTCCGATTTTCTTCTTGAAACTGTTCATCATCATCACATTCAATTACTCTACCACATTTTGGACATACAGGACATAACTCATTCACCAAATAAACTATTTGCTCCTCGCATGAAGGACAACGATTAATCTTTTTTGATAACAGGCTTATCTCATTTTTTTTGCAACATTTCTTGAATCATTTTCAACGAAATTTTCTCACCTTGCAAACAACCAAACGGATCGTCCATTTTTTATTGTGTATAGTATACAATGAGCTCACGTATTTTCAATAAATTGTCAAAAATTTATTACAGCCCGCAAGGGTATTGGAAAGGGTTTGCAGCAATTAAGAAATTAGCCCAGGCAGCGAAAGTTTCGGAAGATGTGGCTCAAAACTGGTTGATGAAGCAAGCTCTTTGGCAGGTTTATTTACCAGCCCCACGGTACATTCCAAGACCGAAATTTGATGTTCCTGTTCCAAACAAAGTTCACCAAGCCGATCTTCTGTATCTCCCACACGATCGCCCACCACGCTCCCGTAAAACTTTTAAATATGCTCTCACAGTGGTAGATGTGGCCTCTCGATACAAAGAGGCCGAACCGTTGACCACAAAAGAGGCCAAAGAAGTCGCATCTGCTCTGGAACGGATTTATAGTCGTGGTCCTTTGAAGTGGCCGAAACTGCTTCAGGTCGATCCTGGTCGTGAGTTCATGGGTGCTGTTAATCAACTGCTTTCGAAACATAATGTTGAGGTGAGACGTGGTCGTGTGGATATTCACCGTGATCAAGCTATCGTTGAAAGATTCAACCGCACCCTGGCTGAACGGCTGTTTGGACACCAATATGGGGTTGAAATGCGACTCCCAGACGACAAAAGATCGACTGAATGGGTGGCCCGACTGCCCGCTGTTATTTCAGCTTTGAATAAAGAAGTCACTCGACTGACTGGTCAAAAACCTGTTGATGCCATCAAAAAGAAAACTGTTCTATCCAAACCCTCAACACCTTATTTAAGACCTGTTGGTGTGAACGAAAAAAAGCTCCCCTCTGGTTTAAGTGTTCGCTATCTCTATCAACCCGGTGAACTTGAAGGCGGCCGGCGAAGAGCTACCGACCCAATCTGGTCTTTGAATGTTTACGAGATTGAAAAAATTATGATAAAACCAGACGCACCGGTTATCTATTATTTGTTTGACGGACCAAAACGCTGGTTTGTCCGTGAAGAGCTTTTGGTTGTTCCTCCCAACATAGATTTACCACCCGAGCAACTCTAAAGCTTCTTCTTCGGCTGCAGCAATTGCGGCAATTTCAGCATCTGTAAATTTGAATGCGGGTTCATAACCATAAGCTTTTGTATGAATACCATCGTCACAAATCCATCGCTTTGAATCAAATGGGGAAAGCGAGATTTTGTTAACATACATGCCGTAAATCTCATGCCCTTCGCTTCGAAGAATCTTCATTCCATGCCATAACTGCTTCTTACCAAAAATCGATTCCTTGTACTGTTCATGCATTATTTGTTTCTTGACGACACATTTTTTCACAAACTTCGCTTTTTTTATATTTTTTCCCTTGCCTTTCAGTATCGAGTACATTTTCGATCTCAGACAGACGCACTCTGCTATGGTGGTTCCATTGCATTCGTCTTTCATTTTGCCCAAAACCTTTTTGTTGACATTTGAGTAAAGTGGATGCTCCTTCGGGTAATCACTCGTATCATATAGATTTTTGTTTGTTTCGATGTCTTTGTAGACATCATCCGTTTCAATCTCAAGCAGAAGGCTGTCGGTGTCTGTGTACAAAAGTTCGCACTTTGGGCCATATTTTTTTTTCAGCTCGTTGTAGAAAAAATCGTACATGAGAATCTTGCTGTTGTCAAGAATCGTCATACCGGTGTAGACCGGTTTGTTCAGAAACAGCTTGCTTTTGCGCATGTCGATTCCAAATAAGTCATTTGAAAACATAACATGCCTTGAGTAAAAAGGACTTGCAACCAATTTCCTTATTTTGTCTGTCTCATTACCTCTCACTATTTTTATGTCAACACGGTTACGCAGGTTTTCCATGGTTTTTCCAAAACCTGAGTTATTCATTAACTTGTAAAAGTTCTTTTCAAAGTTACTCTTTGCGTCTTTTCTGAATTCTGTATTCATCCGGATCTACGGCTCCATCCAGCATTCTTGTTCGAACTCCAACACCTTGTGCACGCGAATCAGTTTCATTCCTTGCTTCAGATAAAACTGCAAGTTTCGGTAATGCACCACATAGTTGTTTTTGTCTTGAAAAGTCAACAACAACTTGTTGCATTTCGGTGTTTTCAGATCCAAGTCTTTTATCAAACTGTGTTGGTATTCCGACATCCATTCATTTTTAACCTGCTTTTTCTCAGGGGCGAGGGGAAAGCTGTTGTGTTCTTCCTGCAGTTCTTTTGGGTATTCAAGATCCACATCAAGAATCCATCCATTCTTTGCGTTTTCTTTTTTCTTAATGATTTCTTCCTCAGTGGGCATAACACGTTTCCATTTAAAATCTCTTTTCGGGAGTGGCTTGCTCATTGCCCATCCATAAAGATTATTAGCGTCTAGATACATGATGTATTTGTTTGGTCTGCTTGGGTCATAGTTAGGTACATACGGGTTGTTTGCCTTTGCGTATCTCTTGCTTACCATGGAGATTCCACCCCTCATTCCCCTTTCCACAAATAGATACATATCGATGTCTGTGAATAACTCAAGCTCGACCCCCGTCTTTTTCAATTAAGCGTCCCAGGATAATCCTGGTGATGTGTAATAATGAGCTGGATCTAACCCATACTGTTCTTGGCATAGATTTCGGAAGTTCTCAAAAACATCTGCCAACAGGGTGACATCCGTTTTCATGTAAAGATCATGATAATCGCCCAGCGTTTTGCATTCAAAAACATCCCAGACAGTCTGCGCGTGTGCGTACTCTTCGTCTGTTATGTGCTCGTCGTTCAGCTTACTGTAAAACTTCTCTTTGTCCGGAAGCTTTATCTCGCTAAATCTCTCCCATGAATCCATGTACTCATAAGGATAGATCCCTTTTTTGTAAAGCAGGTCGCTGCCTTTTGAAATGGTTGATGTTATTTTCAATGACTCCTTTGGTGTTGCGCTTACAAGTGAATCAAGACTTCCTTGTAAAAAGTTAAAGCTGTCGATGAAACGCAGACCTCCGACTGAAAATGTGATATATTTCTCCATGTTATTAGCAATGCATTTAACCTCTTCATTAAGTTGCGACATCTCTTGCATTAAATGGTGCGCGTCGTAACCCTTTAGATTGTGAAATACAATAAGTATGGGTGTTGTTTTTGGGTTAATGTACAGTTTTACATTGCAATTGTTGTGCGCCGCACCGCGATACCTTCCAGTTATGTGACAATGGTCTTTCACTGCGTCTCTGAAGTTTTTCTGAAGTAATGGGTTATCACAGAAAATACAATTTTTCTGTTGTTTTGCTTCCAACTGGTCTTTTGTTTCTGTTAATTTTTTTAGCTTAAGAATCCCCCATTGTTGCTCTTTCTGTGCTCTATAAAAACATTTGTTATGCCCTTGACCCTTATAGCTGCATTTTTCTCCACCTTCACCATCTTCTATACTCCAAACCGGCAACGAGTCTAAGAATTCATCTTTCATCAAACTTTTATTACAAATGTGGCAATCTGTTGCTTTTTTGTATTTTTCCTAGTCTTCAGCCGTCATCACAATTGGTTTTGGTGCTGCCAAACTCTCTCTTATTTTCACCTCTTCCTGCAGAATGTCACTTAAAAACTTTCCCACCGCGTTTTCACCCCTGTAAACTTTTGGTCCTGAAACTTCACCGTCACTTCTCACAACCGTGTAAGAATAACCACTTGCCTCGTGATATTCTGTTTTCATGGTGTAACTTTTCTCTTTATTCCCACCCTCCAACTCACAAAGAGAAATTTTTTTTACTAAAGCCTCAAAGTCAGCGTATATAACATAAGGCGCTTTCATTTGTTTGTTATAATTTTGAAATGAAACTAATTTTTCCTCCTCTTTTGGCATATCAATCCTTGTCGGTTTTCCTTTTAAACCATTGCAATATTTTTTATGGTTTTCCAACAAGTCGTACCTTGAAAAACCTGTCAAACACAACATGCAATAATGTTTTGTATCACGATGTTTACTCTGATCATAAAGAAGGGCGCTTACTCTTTTCACAAAACAATAATGCTGTTTTTCACCCGACTCAATCAAAATCAAGTTAATTCGCGGCACGCTTTTTTCTTTTTTACTTACCCTATGCACAATTACACAATCATTTTCATTTTCCCAGCCAAATACGTTTATTGCGAGGTTTTCGTTTTGCGCCTCAAGCTTGTCAATTTGTTTTACTGGTGTTGGGAAATCAATGCCACTCCAATTAATACCATCGTTAACTGGGTAAGAACTTGGTCTGTTTGGATTTTTTCCTTCTGGTGGGGGGAACATAGCTGATCTTACAGCCCACTTCAAACACTCGTTGTCCTTATTTTGCACGTTCATTACTGCTTTTTTATTTTTCAACTTTGTTGGAATTGGCAAATATGTTCCTCCACGAAGTGGCTGAAAACGTGCGACATTAACGTGTACAAGCTCTATTTTTTCTACTTCCCATCCTGACCCTTCCGCTACCCATGCCTCGATTTTTCCATTTATTATTTCAAAAATTTTATCGAAATATTCTTCTATCTCGTTTTCATCGTCGTTTGCGTAAAAACGCTGTGGCTCATTTTCTCGAAAATATTGCTCCATGTATTGAGTTTCTTCTTCTTCTTCCTTTTTAAATTTAACTTTCACCTCTAGATTTACTTTTATATTTTTTAACTCTTTTAGTTCTCTTTTTATTAAATCCGTAAAACTTTCTTTTATTGCTTTTGCAAACTCAAAAATATCTTTATTGTGGGGGTTTTTATCCGATACAACCATTTTCCAGACATGAAGCCATTTATTAACATTATTGTTTGTTGATATGTAAAACTCATCCTCAATTTCAATAAGCGGTTTTAATGGACGAGGTAAACTCTTTTTTATTTTTTTCCGGTATTTCACCATAAAACATTTGAAAAATATCTTTCTGATTTCTTGCAATAGACATTTTGAATTCTGTAACACTTTTGATATAATAACAAACCACAAATCCCTATATGGAAATTTTTTTTTGGAATTCTGTGACAGTTACAACAAAAACTTGTAAAATATATTATTGCGGGTTTTTTTAAGTGATGCAATAACATTCTTTCCACCTTTTCCACCTGTATAAAACCGGTTTTTGTGCTATCGGTGTAAAAACGGAAAAAGAACTCTCAGTTATAAAACTTTTCTCTTTCACCAATGTGAAAAATTGTTTCATATGTGAGCGGTTTAAAAATTGGAAATAAATCTCCCAGTAATAAAGCTGTTACAGAACCCCCATTTTACTATACTACTTATAGCTTCTCTTAGAAATTTTAGGAAATTTTTTTTTCCATTGTAATTAAGTTAGTGTAAAAAACAACTTCTCTCTTGGCTTTGAAAAAGGAACTCAAAAACATCCGATACCTCCGTTGTGTAGTCTTTATACTGTGTTGTCTTTTACTATAGTACAAGTTCAGCTTAGTGTGGTAAGGGCTTGTGTATATCGGGATGAGCTTGCTATGAATCCAATTTGAATTTCAATGAGCTAACTTTGAAATGTAACAGAGCGGTTTTCAATTGCGTTTTGTAAGTTATTTCCTTTTCCTTTGGTTTTGCTTGATCTAGCTCTGCGATTGGTTGAAAAATCTTGCGCCACTTCACCAACCAATCAGAAGTAAAATCAACACCATTTGTACTTTGTTCGGACGCGTTTTCCCCCGCGTGACGCCAGTTGCTTCCATTTTCCTCGAGTTCTGATTGGTTCACTGCTGTGTTTGTTCCCATTATGATTGGTTAGAGAATCAAGTGGTTTTGGTTTTACGTACCCTGCGAGCAGGGGCCCTTCGATCTTCCTAGATAAGTCGGGAAGAGGAAGGGACCTCTGCCAGCCGCCGCGACGTTCTTTGATTTGCCGCTCATCCACCGAAACGGATGAGTCAGTCCGGTTTGAAACCTGTTTTTCCCGTTTTTGCTCAGTGCGCATGTGCTTTGTTAGAAATTGCTGACTAAATACGCGCCCACGGTACGTTCGGTGCCCTCGTGAAGTTCACAGAAGCGGACGTTTCTCTTTCGAAAGATGTCTTCGATAAAGCCGTGAAAAGTGCACTGGGAAGAGTGAATACTCATGGAATAAGCAAGCACACACAACACCAGTCGAAGGCCTTGCTTTATTTTCTGTGTGTTAAAGATTCTTTTGTCTGTTTGCCAACCGGCCATGGCAAATCGCTAATTTACTAACTGGAACAAAAGAATCTGGGTTGCGGTTGCTTTCGGACCAAAAAATTTTACTTTTGGATTGAGCGGGAATCGATGCGAAGAGCTACGCGAATGAGCACTTTAACGCTTATTTTTATGGCGAAATGACATTTATCTTGGTCAACGGCGAGACAAGCAAACGGCAAGAGAAACAATTATTTGCCGACTGGCGGCCGGTAATTTTGAAGACGAAACGGTCTCAGTACAAAATATAATTTACCGCATGACGGCGGGTGTCTGTAAAACCCGGAACACACCCGGAACACCCCGGAACACCCCGGAACACCCCGGAACACCCCTGGAACAGCCCGGAACAGCCCGGAACAGCCCGGAACAACCCCGGAACACCCCTGGAACATCCCATAATAACCCGGAACATCCCATAATGCCCCGAAATACCCTCAATACAGCCAGGAACACTCTTGAACACCAAAAATTCTGGTCAGCGGCCAGACCGCTCACGCACAGACTGACCCGAGGACCTCCGAAGATTAACGAAGATTTCCGAATTTTTCCGAAGACCTTTGCGGATCACCCGAAGACAAAATGACAAAAATAAAATAAAAAATAACATTGGTGTCCTTTAGATCGACAAAGATTTGATTTTGAATATTTCAATTCATTATTGAAGTTGTTGTAACTCATGCGAGATTTGCATTATAACTCTCGACAAACCGATGTGACGTCTATAAGTAAATTTCTGGGGGTGGGCATCCCGAATAATAATTCAATTCACCATACAACACGTCACGGTCGCGATAACTTACTCTTGGGCATTGCGTGACAGATTTTGCACGCAAAACAAAACAGATTTTGCAGGCTGTTAAACGTCTATACGATTTTTTTTTCCGTAAAGGCTGTTCCTTTTCAATTTATGTAGTGTGGAAAACTGGACCCGAGTGTGTTTTCTGGGAATTTTCCACCCCCCACGAACTGAACTGAGAATCTTCGTATCTGAACGTTGTCTGAGTTGTTGATGTATGAGTCTGAATTTATCTTTGAAATACAGTCTGGAGGAAGGTCTACAACTAAGTTTTTCGATTGTGTCCGTTTCTATACATTGGTGCCGAGACCCGGGAACCGAAAAACTGGATTTTATGAGTCGAAAACCTCCTTCTAAGCTGCTTGGTTATTCAACTGAAAGCACGTGGTCATGTCAGAAAAGAAGAAGCTAAAGAATCTTAGAAAATTTCGCGACGGACATCGAAGCTTTGTCCGGAAAACTATTGCCAGTGCTACGGAATTACTTTCTGGGGGGAATCCCATCGACGTAAAGAAGCTAAAACTCTTTCGCGCCGCTCTTCAAACAAAGTATTCGGAACTTCAAGCGTTGGACCAGGAGATAGCGGAACTGTTAGATGATGTCTCAAAAATCGAACAAGATGTAGTTGAAAGTTGCGAATTATTCAGTGCGATTCACGCGTGTATTTTGGAGTTAGAAACCGCTCTGGCTGCAGAAGAAGCACAACGAAAGAGTCAGGAATTGGGCTCTGGAAGCACTGGAATTTCCCAAAGTCAGCCACCGAAAGTTATCATGCATGCGAAGCTACCGAAGCTCGAGCTGAGGAAATTCCATGGCAACCCCATTGAATGGTATCCTTTCTGGGAATCGTTCGAGTCTGCTGTTCACGAGAATCCTAATCTGTCCGGAGTGGATAAATTCAACTATTTGAAGTCGCTTCTTGTGGGGACTGCTCAAAATGTCGTCGCTGGTCTTGCGCTTACGAGTGCAAATTATGAAAAGGCAGTTGAATTGCTTCAAGCAAGATTTGGAAATCGACAAATAGTAATCTCTAGTCACATGGAAGCGCTCACAAGAATTCCTAAGATAATGTCGATCAGCGAAGTGAAGCGGCTTCGAAGCTTGTATGACACGGTGGAGTCACATGTGCGCGGTTTGGAGAGTATGGAGATTTCTCCTGATATGTATGGTTGTTTTTTGACGCCAATTATTATGCAGAAATTACCTGAGGAGTTTCGAATCGCAATCACACGCAATCTGGGTTCTGAAACATGGAATCTCAAGGATATTCTGAGAGAATTTCACAAGGAACTGCAGTTGAGAGAACAATGTCTTCTGAACACTAAGGAGTTGAGGCCCTCGAGCTCGAGTCAGAGAGGTGAGTCACTGCATTCCACATCAGCATTGTTCTCTAATAGTTCTAAGGGTAAGAAAGTTGCTCGTGTGTGGTGTTCATTCTGTAATCAAGACCACCAAAGCTCCAGTTGTAATGTTGTGACAAGCCCTGCGTCTAGGAAGCAAATTCTTAAGAGGAAAGGGAAGTGTTTTCTCTGTCTAAAGACAGGACACCTGTCGCGTAGCTGTCAAAGTTCTGTGAAATGCTTCAAATGTCACGGGCCTCACCATGTTGCAATTTGTGACTGCTCTGATCAGCCTCAGACAGGCCAAGCCCAAAGTGAAAATGTACCCAGTGTATCCACCAGCATGTATGTGGATCAGTCTAAGGGATCAGTCTTCTTACAGACTGCAACTGCCGAAGTGCTACGCCCTGATAATGACAGTTGCTCCAGAAGTATTCGTCTAGTGTTTGATTCTTGTAGTCAGCGATCTTACATCACAGAGAACCTTAAGACCGAATTAGGGTTACCAGTCATTGGCAGGGATTCGCTGTTGATAAAAACATTTGGTCAGTCTGACGCCAGGTTACGGTCATGTGAAATTGTCCAAGTGGGTATCAAAACTGCGTGTGAAGCAACAGTGTATATTCAGGCATATGTAGTACCAGTGATATGTGGCCCACTAACTCAGCAACCTATCGAACTTGCTCAATGTAGCTATGAACACCTACGTGGACTTCCTCTGGCAGATAAAGCTGGTGCAAGAGATCTAGCAGTTAATATTCTGATTGGTGCTGACTACTATTGGTCCTTGGTTGAAGGTACTGTTATAAGGGGTGCTCCATGGGAACCTGTTGCCCTAGTGACCAAACTGGGATATGTCCTTTCAGGTCCCTCTATAGTTATGGTAGATGATGAGAATGGCAATTCTGTGAATCTGACTGCAACTCACGTTCTGAAAGTGGAATCAACTGTCATCCAACATGATTCATTGACGTCTGAACTTAGAAGATTCTGGGACTATGAATCTCTTGGAATCCAGGATCAAAGTTTATCTCTGTATGACAAGTTTGTTGCTGAGGTTGAATTCGTGGAAGGAAGGTATCAAGTTCGGTTACCCTTCAAGGAGGACCATGAACTTCTTCCAGATAACTTTGTCCTGTGCAAATCAAGGCTTGCATCACTGATGAAACGTTTAAATCTAAAAACTGAAATATCAAGGCACTACAATGACGTCATCCAAGAGCAGCTTAAACAAGGAATTATTGAACCGGTAGAGCAAGGTGTGAACAATGGCGTGGGCAAGGTTCATTACATCCCTCATCATGAAGTGATCCGTGTTGACAAGGAAACTACAAAGCTGCGTGTTGTTTATGACGCGAGTGCTCGAGCAGGGAGAAACTCACCAAGTCTCAATGACTGTCTGTATGCAGGTCCACCCCTGTCTCCCTACATTTACGATGTTCTCTTGAGGTTTCGTATTAGCAAGATAGCCATCACTGGAGACATTGAGAAAGCCTTTCTGAATGTTTCAGTTGACCCGAGAGATCGGGATTATCTACGCTTCCTGTGGGTTGATGATGTAACAAGGAGACACCCAAACATCCAAGTTTACAGATTTGCAAGAGTTGCCTTTGGTGTCTCCTCCAGTCCTTTCTTACTGAACGCAACCATCCGTCATCACCTCACGTCCACTGATATTCCCAGAGAATTTGCTGACAAGGTATTGAAAAGTCTGTACGTGGACGACTTCGTGGGTGGAGATGATTCTGATGATTCTGTCTTCGAGATGTACAAGAAACTTAAGTCATCTTTCAGTAATGGAGGCTTCAACATGCGAAAGTGGGTGTCCAACTCTGCAAATTTACAAGAAAGAATTAAAGACTCCGAAGAACAGTCTCCCCAAGTGTGTCAAGTTCAAAGCAAGTCTGTTGAAGAGCCTAAGATTCAAGACGAAGATCAAACCTTCTCAAGCTCTCTATTCGAGTCAGCAAAGAATCCTAGCAGAGAAAGGCTAAAGGTCCTGGGCGTAGGATGGGATAATCAGAGAGACTTGTTGTTCCTGGACCTAGCCTCCCCACTGGAGACCATCAACAAGGGTACAATCACAAAGAGAGCAATTCTTGGTGCTACAAGCAAGTTTTACGATCCTCTGGGGCTACTTAGCCCAGTCATCATTCTATCTAAGATCATCTTCCAAGCCATTTGCAAATCTAAGGTAGATTGGGATGACCCTGTTGATTCATTTCTTCACGAACAATGGTTGAAGCTCGTTCAGGACACAAGGAAAGTTGGAGTGGTAGAGCTGAAGAGACATTACTTTCGTGGTTCATCATCAGCAGATTTGCAAAGCGCTCAACTCCATGGATTCGCTGATGCCTCAGAGAAGGCCTATGGAGCAGTTGTTTATTTACGCGTTGAACTGATCTCTGGAACAGTTTTCACCCAACTTGTCTCATCAAAAACTCGAGTTGCTCCGATCAATGGGGAGACCATACCTCGCATGGAACTTATGGGTGCTCTTATTTTAGCCCGACTGATCAGTTCTGTCTTGACAGCCTTTAAAGGAACATTGAACATTGATTCTGCATTCTGCTGGTTGGACTCTCAAATTGCCCTGTGGTGGATTTGGGGCGTGAACAAGGAATTCAAGCAATTTGTGCAAAATAGAGTGGTAGAGATTCGTCGTCTTGTGAAGCCAACACAGTGGAATTACTGCCCCACAGAATCCAATCCAGCTGACATTTGTTCTCGTGGTTCAATGGCTTCCAAACTTGTTGCCAATCGGATGTGGTGGAATGGTCCTGATTTTCTTCTGAAGAACCAAGATTTCTGGCCAAGTCTTCAAGGGAATTCCATTAAGGTCACGGGAGATGACTCTGATCCCAGCCTTGAGCTGAAGAAGGAACAGTCTCGCAGCTACAAGAAACAGCAGGACAGCACAGTTCTCGCGAACATTGTCACTGAAAGGGGGACAACAGCAAAGTTGGATCTTGAATGCATTATTTCTTTGGAACGTTTCAGTAGTCTACCAAGGCTGATACGAGTCACCGTATATGTCTTGCGGTTTATATCCAATCTCAAGCGACAGAGAGCACATTCGCTCCGTGAAGTTCAAGTGGGAGACATCGTGTGCCTACACGAGCACAAGATCCCAAGACAACTATGGCGCCTGGGAAAGGTTGAACGCTTACTTCGAGGACGAGATGGTCACGTTCGAAGTGCGGTAGTAAGAGTGAAATCTGCGAACTCACCTACATCAGAATTTAGACGCCCCTTGCAGAGGTTGTATCCCTTGGAAGTGAATGCTGAACCCGACAACCCTGCATCGCATGCGGCGAACATTCCTATTAGAGTAGTGAGGGATGACGATATCCCAAACGTTGTTGTGAACACTAGCTAAGACGGATTTCTTAACCGAGTCTTATTTTGTAAAGAGTCGTGTTTTTTAGAGAGAGATTTTTTCTGAACTGAACTTTGATTGATAGTATCAATCAACGCGGGGGAGTGTGTGGAAAACTGGACCCGAGTGTGTTTTCTGGGAATTTTCCACCCCCCACGAACTGAACTGAGAATCTTCGTATCTGAACGTTGTCTGAGTTGTTGATGTATGAGTCTGAATTTATCTTTGAAATACAGTCTGGAGGAAGGTCTACAACTAAGTTTTTCGATTGTGTCCGTTTCTATACATGTAGCTAGTACTACCGCATTTTCTTAAGAAGTGCCCCACTTGCTGTTATGGTACGAACTGGGCAAAGAAACACCGCCGCTCCTTCTAAAGACCAATTAGAAAAATGTTTGAATAGTCTTGAGAAGTAAGTTGTAACTCAAGGTTTATCGCAACGTATAAAGTTGGCTTATTGAGGGAGCACACGAACTTTGCAAAGTTCAAGGAAATCTGATATGTACCCTCATCGTTGATATTTTCCTTTTTTTTGTTTACTGAATTTTTCTCTTAAAGTCTAACTAGATCTTGTGAAAGTAAATAAAATACTTGTTCCTTTTCTCGCTATAAGAGTGTAAACTCGTTCGTTCCTTTTGCTCCCGGGTTACGTTGTGACATCCTACATTACAGACATTATAAGCCCTCGGATACCTCTACAAAATTATAGTGAGTACTTTTTTGCAGGCGCACATTTCTCCTACTCATTTATCTTCCGAGCTACGCTCTTTTGTTAACCAAAAATATATGCAGGCCTAACTGCAAAAACGTTGTCATTCAAATATGACAAGAGAAAGCTGCAAAATGGGAATTTTATTAGACATGGAAAAACGTTCTCGGATTTTAATATTCCTGAAGCACTCATGCATTACGGTATGATACTTCAAATTAATATGAACTGAAGTTTTTTTAAATGAGGTGTATATATTAGCGTAACGAACCGGCGGCCAAACATTTCCATGCACCTGTGGAAATAAACCGATGACGATCGTGTGACCTCGGAATAATGACCTTATAGCATTGCGTGACACTGTATCATTTGGCTTTGTTATGTCCTTGAGGTCACACCTGTTTTTTGAACGTGATAATGCAAACCTCGCACGAGAAAAATCAATGGAGAATTAACAGTTCAACTGTCAAATTTTCATATCACTGAAAATCGTAAGTTATTGATATGAAGGTCACGTGCATGATATATTTTTCCCATTAATTAATGGTTTTTCGCTGTCCTTAAAAGCTTCGAAAATATTCCAAGCATTCTTGAAATGCTCGGAAATCTCAGGGTGATCCGCAAAAGTCTTATGAAGAATTGGGAATCTTCAGAGGTCTTCGGCTTAGTCAATTCGTGAGCAGTCTGACCGCTGACCACTATTTTTGGTGTTCCGGGGGTGTTCCTTGCTGTTTCGAGGGTGTTCCGGGGTATTATGGGATG
This sequence comes from Siderastrea siderea, assembly GCA_964030785.1. Taxonomy (NCBI): domain Eukaryota; kingdom Metazoa; phylum Cnidaria; class Anthozoa; order Scleractinia; family Rhizangiidae; genus Siderastrea; species Siderastrea siderea. Next base: position 45,272,018 of record OZ034966.1, on the reverse strand, counting down.
TTCCAGGGGTGTTCCGGGGTTGTTCCGGGGTGTTCCGGGGGTGTTCCGGGGGTGTTCCGGGGATCTTCCGGGGTGTTCCGGGGGTGTTCCGGGGTGTTCCGGGGTGTTCCGGGTTTTACAGACACCCCATGACGGCCGAGAAGTTTAAATACGAAACAAACTCGACACAAATGCGTTTTGTTGAATGAAAGCCGAGAATGTTGAGGACGAAAGAGTCTCAACACGAAAATACTTCTGAATGGCAGGGACAAAAAGAGGGACAAAACAAAATAAATACCTCGAAGACCAAGATTTCTATGCGAGCTTTCCGTGACTCGCTAATTGGAAATCACTGGACTGTAACAACATGTTGACAGTCGACAAATCGCAGTTTCTTGATCAGCAAAAATGTTTCGAGACTGACAAGTTTTCAAACTGTGACATAAATTCGAACAGAATTATTCTCAGCCTTACGGTTTAATTAAAGCTTTCCTCAAATCTCTCGTGTTTAATACGACCGAAGTCAGAATAGTTTGTTGTGGACGCGGCTGTCATTCAGCAAACATGTCAATTGAAGCGAGGCCGACAAGGCTCGGTTACATTTGAATTTAGCGCATGCTCAACAGCGAAAGTCGCGGCGGCTGGCAGAGGTCCCTTCCTCTTCCCGACTTATCTAGGAAGATCGAAGGGCCTCTGCTCGCAGGGTAGGTTTTACGTCAATCAGTTGAAAACCGCTCTACGAGGAACTGTAAGAGGTCTCTCCAAAGGGTACCATAAACAAAATTACCAATTTAAATGCAAAGAGGGTTCGTGCATATGAGCATGAACTCCTGATAAATCACAAACTCAATACCAGTAGCAAATACCAGTAAGCTGTCTTAAAATAACAACAAGAAATCCTTTTTTGCAAATAATACTTATGCCATTAACTTCTAAAAAGTACCATGGACAAAATTACAAATTAAATACAAAGCCGGTTTGTGCATAACGGCTTGAGCTTACAATATAAATTCCAAACTGAAAATCAATCAGGGGTACCCGACGAGCAAATTTTAGCAAAATATTTAAAACGTCATTTCTGCTTTCTTAGATTGTTTCGGAGTTTTTTAAAGGCATTTTTATGTAAGCTAATACAGGTTGATCTGTTCGGCGCTTTTAGCTGAAAATTTAAGGCGCAGAAAATGTTAGGAAACGGAATTCTATCCGCCGAATTTTAGCCTGCGTGCAGACGTCTCCTTTTTCCTTTGCTTCACGGGGAAAGGAAGCAGAGGAAATAGGAGACGTCTGCACGCAGGCTACCGAGCTGCTAAGGTCTTTCCGAAAATGCTATCTGACTTCATTGTACCCTCTAAACGACATGTATTTTTCCCTCGGAAAACAGTCGGAATTAATCAGTTCCCTGGTTACGAAAGTCTGAGGTGATGTTTCGCCAAAGCAATCTCTAGTTTCCACAGCAGTTAAATCCGAATATCTCAGGCGATTTAGGCCTGCAGAACAGATAGTCCGGCGAAACGAACCGTTTGGTGCCCCTGAACAATGAGTTGCCTCAGTTGAAATAGTTTATCTAAACGGTCAGGTTTTAGAGCAACAGTGGTGGACAGATCGATTATGTACAAGTAGAAGCAAATTACTTGAGTCAACGTTTAACTGCTCAAGTAGATAAGAGAAAAACAGCTCATTATGCTTACCAGGGTAGCGATCCAGCATGGCACAAACAAGATCTCCACGCCAATAAACGAGTACCGTATCTGTCCGCAGTGGTGGCGAGCACGATGAAAATAGTGGTTATAATAAGGTGGGCAATGCAAAGAGCCATCATGTAGCGTCTGTGAGAACTCGCCATTAAAACCTTCAAACAGTTTGGAAACGAATATTCTGTCTTTCAATAGAAGACACGATCAAGTGTGGGAAGGGTAACAGGCGGAAGGAGTTTGCGAAATCCCATGTGGCATGGCGTGCGGAATGGCATAATATATGTGGAATGACTCAACCCTTTCTTCGCGGTTTCAGTTATGATATTGGCTGCGTGACATCAAACAGACGTTGTCCGGTTTTTGCAAACTGCAACGTCACCCCTTGACTGTGTTAAACAGGGTCACAAAATGAGGCATTATGTCTCAAAATACAGTAGAAAAACCAAAGATGTTGGTGCTGAACAAGACAAGACCGAGTGGGCCTTCTTATCCAAGCTTCCCTCGAGATCACTCCAGTATCCAGTTGCAATTCAAACCCATTTGAAGACTCAGAACGTTTATAAGCTTTCTTTGCAACTATTTCAAGATGAAACAACACTTCGTGATAACTGAATGTGAACTTCCCACTAAGTAGAACGGAACGTGTTTTTTTCCTGCTTCAATTGCCAAGAGATAAGTTTGACTTTTCACTCCATGGCGTTCAGTACTGCCGTGAATTCAACGTTGTAAGTTGAGATTAAGTTTACTTCAAAATGCAGTGTCAAGTGACATGACCCAAGACTTCTCGGAGGTCTTGGAACGGGATTTGAAGCAGTGATGAATACCATAGTTTTGTGTTTTGGTTGGTGACTCAAGTGATCTAGATTCATTCTGTTTCTCAGTAATCTTTTCACAGGCTGTTTCTCAGTCTGTTTCCCTTTGGCTCCTGAGGCTTTGCATCGTAGGTGGACTGGCCAGGTTTGTCAGTGCACGCTACTCTTATTTTCTCACTGTCAGGGAGTCTATAACGGCACTACCATTTGGGATATTAGGCTTCTTAACAGCCTTTAATTGTGTCAGTTAGTATATTAACGGCAATGTTTCTTAAGAGTTCTATTCTGCGTTAAATGTACAGATGTACACCCAGATAGCTTTTTTTTGTTACAAAGAACTGTACGCAAAACAATAGCTCACCATTATTTAACCAAGTTTTTTTGTTTTCGTTTTCTAAAACCATGTGATACGCCCAAATTTTTGAACGCTTAGTACATTTGGAAACCATAAACACAGAAGATGGGAGAATGACTCGCCTTTTGTTGACTTTAACCAAGATTTACATAATACTATGCACATACTTAGTAAATTGCAGCTCAGCAAAGCCAAACAATGTACCGTGATTTTTTTTCGACTGTCAATTGAAAACAGCCCGCTATAGCCCAACAAATAAAAATACTATGGAAAATGAAAATATTTCTGGTAAGAAAAGACTTTTACGGTTAATCCTTAAATAATTATTTTGTCAGTATAACTGAATAACCTACGTCATAGTATGGGAGAATAAATTAGCACTGGGCAGCAGATTTGTAGATTGTGTTAAACATACATCGTGTTAAGTTATTTTTTGTAATTCAAAATTTATTCAGCCACAGTTGTTATTATAGAAAAAATGAACCACTTTTTTAAAAATATTTCTGCTTCTTGTGTTCATTCTTTGACTGACATAACGGCAGTGCAGTTGAATCTTCATATTCTGGGCGCCTTGAGATGGGCCGACCGCCGTAGGTCTTGCGCATGCTCTCCGCCGACCAATCACCTACTCTCTAAACCAACTGAAACTGAAACCAAAACCAAACGTGACTTGCTGGCACGCTTTTCCTTCCTGCTTGCAAGTGCCAGTTGCATTGATTTGCTTCGATTTTTGTTTGCTCCGCCACTGTGTTGATTGATTATGTTGTGAATGTTCAGAGTCACTCTCGTTCAGAGAGTCCTCAGGCTTCTCGGACAGCAGGCGGTCACCGTGAGAGACTCTGGGGTAATGGAAAAAATATGTTTTTTTCGTTTGGCTGTTCACAGTAACAAAACTAAGAACCTGCAGTAGAAATTCCACTTCCTCAGAGTCTCTCCCGGCGACGCCGCTGACCAAGAAGCCTGAGGACTCTGGGAACTAGATTGGGTCAGAGTAATTTGTTGACTTTGTTAGTAGTATAGTAGGCACCGGTTACCCCTGTTTTTTGGGCGGGAATCTGATTGAAGAAGGCAGGAGTACATTAACGTCGATGACGTCATAGGCTATTGTCTGAAACTCATGAATAAAATGTGGTGGATTCTTATAAGCGTATAACCGGTTTGACAGGTTTCCAACTCGCATCTCATTTGTGATTCAAAATCACTGAATCGTGACGTTCTTGTGCAAGCATCTATTTCTTGAAATTGTGAATATATGAAACTCATATATTTGAACTGCGGAATGAAGAAATAAATGTAAAGCAGATCCTCGCAGTTATTAACGCAACTTATGCAGTTGCGAAAAGAAAGCCTGAAAAAATCAGGCTTGCCGGGACTCGAACCCTGACCTCTGCGATACCGGTGCAGCGCTCTAACCAATTGAGCTAACAAGCCAACTGGGAGCTGGTCATTAAATTGGCCAGCTCCCAGTTGGCTTGTTAGCTCGATTGGTTAGAGCGCTGCACCGGTATCGCAGAGGTCAGGGTTCGAGTCCCGGCAAGCCTGATTTTTTCAGGCTTTCTTTTCGCAACTGCATAAGTTGCGTTAATAACTGCGAGGATCTTCTTTACATTTATTACATCTATTTCTTGCCGCTTTCATTGTTACTGCAGACAATTATTGTTCTTTAATAATAGAAAACTATTTTCGGTTCACTGATTCATAAATTAATTTTGCATGTTAATGATGGCGCCAACAAACCAACGACACATTTTTAGTAAAAGTTTTTATTCAGTCGCTCAACTATTACAAAGCAAAGTCCTTAATATATAACTAATCTTCCTCTTCTTGAGAATACTTGTAAGGATGACTTTTGCGAAGACGCCGGGGCCTTCTTGAAGGACGATCATCATCCTCTAAGTAATTTACAAACTAGATTCGAGGACGTTTTCGTTTTCTTGTTAGCGAAGGTGCTTCCACTGTGGGAGGGGGTGTTAAGATGGATGAGAGAGGCAAGCCTTCTGCGGGAGTCGCTTTTACAGTCACTGGTGTTTGAACAGTGGCTGCTTGTACTGGTTCTTGAGTAGCCACCGCTTGTACAGTAACTGGAAAAACTGGCTCTTGAACTGGGTTCACTGTGGCTGCCACTGGCTCTTGAATGGGCTCGGGTACATTGACTGCTAGAAGATTGCTAGAATTTCCTATCCGTTCTTCAGAGTACGGTAGATTTGATTCTGTGCTTCTCGAATTCAACTGTTTAAACGTCAAATACTTGTTTTGCGGCTGCATGTACTGCCTTGCTCTTTCATATTCTCCAAGATCTTACGAGAGAGGAGACCACCCATAGAATCTTGCAGTTTCTGTACTGCTGGAAGAACTGGAGCTGTCGCTAGGTTCTGTTGCTTAAGACGCTTCAGTAGTTCCTGCGAGACATTGTCTGGTGCTCCTACGTTATCAAATCGTTCCTCACCAGGTAGAACGTGCATTCGTAACCTACAGTTATCTTGAGTGGTTGTTGTCAAGGAGACATCAGCAGTGCAGTTTGGTTTATTGGCAGCAGGGGTAGGCTGTCCAGTTTCTTTGACCGAAATGGTACGTTTTCGTGGTTCACTTGACCGCTTCTCACTCGGTCGTAAAGGTGTTCAGCGCTTGCAGAATTGGGTTTGGGCTTCGATTCTCGAAAAACTCTAGCCTCTTTTAAGAGCTCTGACCTTTTTGGTCCAGTTTTGTCATGGACAATTCCAAGATGAGAACTCAAGTCGATTACACCAGGTTTGTCGCACAACGGACAGATTCGCGGAAACCTTCTCTGCATGACGGCAAATGTCAAATGAACGGCTAAACATGTGCTCCGAGGCTCCGTATTTCTCTTGCTAATATACATGATTCTGAGGGATTTATCGGATCCATGTCTTGGTCTACAGCCAAATAACGATTACGCGAGTACTGATTTGGCAGTTGGACAGGAAATTAATGCTTTTTCACCTCCCAAATTTTCGCTGAAGAAGTCGTATCTTCGAAACAAACGCCATTTTGGTCTCTCCCGCGACGCTTCGGTCCAGTTTGTCAATCTAACAAGAGATGTCCTTCTCATTACTCTACTGCTACAATGCAATGATGTCTCACTAAACCCTGGTCCACCAGTCAAGCTATCTGTGGAAAATTTTACCCGCTCTAGAGGCCTCAAGATAGCACATTTAAATGTGAGAGGTTTAATGCCTAAATTGGATTCTTTAAAGATACTATTGGAGAACAAGCCTTTCGATGTGTTCACTGTATCAGAAACCTGGCTCAAACCGTCTATTTTGGACAACGAAATACACCTTCCTGGCTATTCTTGCGTACGATCTGATAGATTAGGAAAAGTTGGCGGTGGATGTATGACTTATGTTCGGGATGGGATTCCTTATCGCCCAAGGCCTGATCTCGGTACCTCTTCTACCGAGTCATGTGTTATCGAAATATCTCGGCCTAAATGCAAAAAGCTGTTGATTTGGACCATCTATCGCGCGCCTGACATGAATATGGAGTCATTTATTCAAGATCTGGACACTTCATTATCCGCATTACCTGAAAACATTGAGTTGATTTTACTCGGTGACTTTAATGTTAATTTCACAGACTCGAACTTGAATAATGATAAAGCCATGAAACGTAAATTGATTCAGGTAACAAATTCTCATGAACCTGACTGACCAGCTTATCAACAAACCGACACGGATTACAGAAAGATCATCTACTCTGATTGATCTACTGTTTTCGAATACAACGCATCGAGTCACTGATCACGGAGTTATTCATTTAACAATAAGTGATCATTCCATGATATTCTGTGTCGTTAAGTCAGGCGTTACCAAAGCACCAGGGAAAACTATTGAATATCGTTCTTTTAAAAATTATTCCAAAGAAGATTTTGTAAATGACTTGAAGGATGTTGACTGGGAATCTGTTGCAAACAAGGAAGATGTCGACTCTGCCGTCTCCACTTGGAACAAATTGTTTACTAATATCGCTGATAGACATGCCCCTGTGAGGAAGGCAAGGATACGTGGAGTCCGCTGTCCCTGGATGAACTCGCAGTTATCACAAGCTATGAGTCAACGCGATTATCTCCATCGCAGAGCCATTAAATCTAAATCACCTCACCTCTGGTCACGTTACAAGAAGCTTAAAACCTATGTAAACAAAGAAATACAAAAGTGCAAAGCTGAGTACTACTCAAACCTAATATCGGAAAACAAGAGCAATCCAAGTGCATTGTGGAAAACCTTGAATGAAATCACATCACGTAAACAGAGCTCCCCAATCTCTTGTATTGAAGCCGATGGCCTAGCACATTGTGACAATCAATCTATCGCCAAGATCCTTAATGTCCATTTCTCTACAATTGGTACAAAGCTCGCAATGAAACTAAAATCTTTCATTACCTTGCCATCTTTTCCTGCAAGGTCAACTGATTTGCCAAAGTTTGTTTTCAAACCAATCACCGAAGAGTTCGTACGCGGTCAACTTAAACAACTTAGAACTAACAAAGCAATTGGCCTAGACAATATCAGTGCTCGTCTTCTGAAAGACTCGGTTAGTGCAATTACTAAAAGTCTTACAAAACTGTTTAATCAATCATTGGTCACTCGTACCTTCCCTTCCTTATGGAAGTTTGGAAAGGTATCCGCCCTCTTCAAAAAAGGCGATCGCTGTGACCCAAACAATTACAGGCCAATAACTGTGCTACCTACGTTGAGCAAGATTCTGGAGAAGGCGGTACATAACCAACTCTACTATTTTCTCAATGACAACAAGATCATTACCTCCAAGCAATTTGGATTTCGACCTAAGCTATCAACAAATACAGCCTTGACACACTTTACAGATAATGTACTTCTGAACATGGACTCTGGTCGTGTTACAGGAGCTGTTTTCTTGGATCTCTCGAAAGCGTTTGACACAGTTGACCACAACCTTTTACTTCATAAGCTTAAATCGGTCGGACTCTCAGAGGACACTGTTAATTGGTTCCAGACATATCTCGCGAACAGAAAACAAAGGACGTCTGTCGGAGATACGCTCTCTGTTGCTGCACCAATAACTGTTGGGGTCCCACAAGGAAGTATATTAGGACCGCTTCTTTTTCTTATCTATGTGAATGATTTACCATCGTGTCAGCTTGCTAGTGAAATTATTCTTTACGCTGATGACACTGTGATTTATTACTCATCGACTGATCTCTTTTACCTTGAAAGCAAGTTAAATTCTGCTTTGGCTACAATTTCCAATTGGTTTTCGAGCAATCTGCTGACCCTTAATATTTCTAAATGCAATTTCGTTATTTTTGGTAACTCACGGAAGCTTAAACTGGTTAATGAGGTTTCTCTTAAAGTTAATTCCACTGCTATTGATAGGTCTGACTCGTTTAAGTACCTGGGAGTGGTTATAAACCAAACTATGTCTTGGTCCGAGCACATTGATACTATCAGTACAAAGATCAATCAAAGGATTGGAATGATAAAGAGAATACGACATCTTTTGCCTTTACATGCTAAGCTAACACTATACAATTGCTTAATCATCCCACTGTTTGACTATGGAGACACAGTATGGGGTGACAAAAATAACGACACGCTTATGGGTCAGCTGCAAGTTCTTCAAAACAAGGCAGCCAAGGCCTGCTTAATTTACCACCAAGAAGTTCTTCAACCGAGGCACTAGATCGTCTGGACCTAAAGACCCTCTCACAGAGACGATACTTCCATCGCTGTGTTATGATGCAAAAATATCTGTTGGGGGAAATTGATTTTAAATTTGACATCAGACGCAATAGTAGTTTTCATTCTTATCAAACTCGCAGAAGCAATGATTTACACCTTCCTCGCGTGCGTACCAGTTGGGGCAAGCAAACTTTCATTTATCAAGCCGCTAAGGACTGGAACAACCTAGACAATGACATTAAAAACAGCAAATCATTGTCTTCATTTAAGGCAAAACTTAAAACTTTTTAAATTATGCCTTATCTAATTGTTAAGTATTTTAAATTAGTTTTACATTGTAATATCAATTTTTTTCTCTTTTCTTAGTTTTTAATTTTTATTTTTATTATAATTTGCAGGGCCCCACTGAAAACCGCCAAGGCGAGTGGGCTCCTTGGTTAAATATTATTATTATTATTATTATTATTATTATTATTATTATTATTATTATTATATTTTTTTTCGGGAGCAATGAAACGAAATGGTATAAGCAAGATACAAGAGGGGTGCAGAAGGGGTACAGATGGGGTACCGGAGGGGTACAAGAGGAATACAAGAAGGGTACAGAGGGGGTACAGGAGGGGTACAGGAAGGGTACAACAGGGGTACAGAAGGGGTCCAATAGGGGTACCAGAAGGGTACAGGAGGGGTACAGAGGGGGTACAGAGGGGGTACAGGAGGGATACAGAGAGAGTACAGGAGGGGTACAGAGGGGGTACAGGAAGTGGTGGTGGAGGTGGTGAAGGAGGAAAATTGTGGAGGAAAAGGAGGAGGAGGGAAATAAAATTGTGGAGGAGGAGGAGTGAAGTAAAATTGTGGAGGAGGAGGTAAACAAAATTGTGGAGGAAGAGGAGGAAGTGGAGGAGGAGGAGGAGGTGGAGGAGGAGAGGTACAGGAAGGGTACAACAGGGGTACAGGAAGGGTACACGAGAGGTATAGAGAGGGTACAGCAAGGGTACAGGAGGGGTACAGGAAGGGTACAGGAGGGGTACAGAGGGGGTGCAGGAGGGGTACAGGAGGGGGTACAGGAGGGGTACATACAGAGGGGGTACAGGAAGGGTACAGGAGGGGCACAGCAAGGATACAGGAGGGGTACAGGAGGGGTACAGGAGGGGTACAGGAAGGGTACAGAAGGGGTACAGAGGGGGTACAGGAGGGGTACAGCGAGGGTACAGGAGGGGTACAGAGGGGGTACAGGAAGGAGGGGTACAGGAAGGGTACAGGAGGGGTACAGAGGGGGTATAGGAAGTGGTGGTGGAACAATAGAAATGAGGTGGTGGTGTTGGTGGTGGTGGAAGTGGTGGCGCTGGTGGTGGAGGCAAAATACAATTGTGGAGGAGGAGGAGGAGGAGGAGGAGGAGGAGGAGGGAAATAAAAATTGTGGAGGAGGAGGAGAGAACCAAAATTGTGAAGGAGGAGGGAGGAAATAAAATTGTGGAGGAGGAGGAGGGAAATAAAATTGTGGAGAGAAAATACAATTTCTACTAAAAACCTGTGTGTAGTTGGTTTCTTGGCGCCATCATTAACATGCACAATTTATGATTCAGTGAACCGAAAACAGTTTTCTATTGTTAAAGAACAATACTTGTCTGCAGTAACAATGAAAGTGGCAAGAAATGGAAGCTTGCGTAAAAACGTCACGGTTCAGTGATTTTGAATCACAAATGAGATGCGTGTTGGAAACCTTTTTAAAACCGGTTATACGCTAATGAGAATCCACCGCATTTTATTCATGAGATCCTGACAATAGCCTATGACGTCATCGACGTTATTGTATTCCTGCCCTATTTAATGAGATTCCTGCCCCCAAAAAACAGGAGAAACCGGTGCCTACTATACTACTGTTGTTTGGTGTTAGTTTTTCGTTTTAAGCCAGTTACTAAAATCTGCTCTATCATCTAGCTTTCTGATTGAATTAACAACAGCAATGAGCAAGTGAAAAACACGACGAAAAGTGCCGACTCCTAATCGTCAGGAATCTGACAAATTGAGTGGTTTTGAAATGTCTCATGTTGGGAAAAGGTTGTATGTATGGGAAACCTTACGAAGACCCTTTTTTCTTGGAGACCAATTATCAGGGCTTCTTCTCTCACAATGAGTCCACCCTTAGTTGTAACTGGGTCAGTTTAGGTACTTAGGCTGAGAGAGAGAGAGAGAGAGAGAGAGCACACAAGCCACACAACAATTAACATACACCTCGTCAACTTTTAGAAAATGTGGCGATCTTGAAGTTATAAGTGAAACCATGGTATCCATTTTTTCTCTCAATTTTCCCTTGCATGAATTTTTTGTGTACTTTGCCCTCCCCCGTCCCCCCCCCCCCTCATTACAAATTTATGTTTCTGTATCATTACTTGCAAGTGATTCAAATCATGTAGCACACTTTTCTTGTCTCGACTCGTGCATTTCATGGATACTAATGAATGCTGATCAATTGCACAGATAAATTCTACCGTGTTAGCAATAACTTGCAATTTGGAACCACAAGAATAACCAAAGCTGTCACCCAGTGTGCCCGTGTCCAAGAATTCAGTGCAGATATAACATTCTATGAGCTGACACAGCAGGGAGGGAAAAGTGCATTGCATTGTGTCACATTAGGAGCAAAATTTTTAAACGACCTTTTCTAAGACACAATAAACCCTTCAAGTTCAATCATGGACAATTTGCTCCTTTAAAACCTGATATCTTTGAACCAAATCCGAAATCCAGAAAACACAGACTCTGATGTGACATCAAATAACGTTTTACAAATTTTAGCTCAAGTTCCTTAACTCGCTGCAGTATAGCACGTTCCAGTCGATCAAAAAAAAAACTTCCCATGTCACTGTAGGCATTCTTCAAAATGTCTGTGAAGTATTACCAGAGTCGACTTCCAAACGTTCTAGATATAAAGCGTTTATAAGTGAGATTACCTATCTTAAGAGTAGTGAGAACGTGGGCAAGGTACTGGTCTGCAACGCAAAGATTGATCGTAAATCAGAAGGTTAAGACTTTGGATTTTGGGCAACACCGCGAACGATTTGCACCCAAATTTTTCTTCCAAGTGGTTCATTGAATATTTCAGGACTGTATCGAAATCACCTAGGCTGTGTAATTACCTCGCTCAAAAAATTTTCAAATTTTAAAATGCAAAAAAGCCAAGATAAAATTAACAGGCCGTTTCTATAATGTGCAATGTCTACTTTAGCAGTTCTGTCTTGTTAACCGAGAGAACGTTTGAAATAATTTCGAAGGCAAGACCAAGTCGTCCTACAGTCGCACAACAGCGGCACGATATTTGGAACAGGCCTTAAAACTGTACCTATTTTACTAGTATTTTCCTTCATCCGATAGATCAGTTTTTATTTGAAAATATCATTCTCGTAATGTCATGTTCAACATTGTTACTGGTTATTCAGGAATCTCTGGAATTGAAGAAAGACGCTGGTTTCTCTGGAAGTTCAGTCTAGCTCTTCCCATGCTCCCATACAATCTTTCATCAAGATGGTGGGTGGCCTGTGTTGCTGCGCGTGTCGAATCGGAGACCTCTATGTCTAGCGTGGCACTGAATCTTAGATTGTTCATATCTACCACGCTGTTGTCGAAGTCGTTAGGAATTCCACAAAGTCCGATCCGCCTCAACACGTTCTTAACCCCCATTCGCAATTTTGTTTTGCGCATGGAATAGATGATTGGGTTACACAGCGAGCTGAGGAAGAATATACCGGTGGTAACAAGAACTACTTCGGATGGAACGTCCACGCTTCTGAAGAACTGGCGGAAAATGCCGGCGATCCAGGCTGGAAGAAAACACAACAATAAAAACGCCACGACGATAATACTGACATCATTGGCCGCCTTCCGTTCACTCCTTCGCCTGGACAACACTTACTGCTGGCTTTCAGTACCTTCAAGGCATCCTAGCTGGACTTCCATGGCGTCTATCTGAACTTTCGTCGTCTTGTAGAACGAGTAGTTAAGAAATATAATAACGAGAAATGGAACATCAAAGCTCACAATGGGAAAGAAAATCATGTTCCATCTACTTGGACCGTCTTGCACCGCCCATCCCCGGGGGGGGGGTACTCCCTTATATACACTGTATAGGTATGTGCCGCCCGATAGGGTAGGGTTTTTGAGGTGCTCAGTCCTTAAATAGGGTATCCTTTTTGGTATTTTTTGGTATTGTGATCCTTAGATGCTCCCTAGGTAGGGTCACTAAAATGCAGTATCCACCTAAACGCGGAAAACGAAAAAGATAGGGTCTGTTAAAACTGTACTGCATGCCCGGATACACGTTATACAGTTTAACAAAGTGATTTTAAAAGGCCGTTTATCTATCAGTCACACAATTACAAGTTTTCTTGTTTCCCTTGAATAGGGTGGTTTTGGGCCTTTAAACGGGTATCAATTCTCGATTTTCTACCCTTTGAGAACCTTGGTGGCACACACCTATCCTAAACTGACTGGAGTGCCCCCCCCACCCCCCCCCCCCGGGCGCCCATCCTTGTTCACAATAGAAGATCTCTGGATTGCAAACGTACTTTCCCCAGCCGAGGAATGGACCAATGGAGAGAGGGACCGGGATTATCCACAAAAGAATTATGAAGGCCACTTTCAACTTGGTAATGGTACCATCATAGGTTAGCGGGGACTTGACTATCGCATAGTATCGCTCATAATATGATGAAGAACCGTATTAATATAGAAGTATCTCACAAAGAAAGGATTGAGGTAGCACAGTGTTTCGCCGTATAGCCATCTTTCTTGTGCTACGCTTGCGATGCGGAATGAGTTTACCAGGATTAACGTCAGAAAGTCTGACACTGCTAGGCTGGCGAGGAGAACGTACCGCATTACATGCAATCTTGTTTCAAAACTATCGTCACTATGACCATTAAATTACCAGGAAGGCCGATCGCGTCAAAAAGTGGGTGAAACACCGCGATGACTTGAGTGAAAACCATGTTAAATTGACGCTGCTTGGCAGAAATAATGCTCGTTTTAACTTTGATCCAACTTTTCCGGAGCCCTTTTTTTAGATGTTATTTGCAGGTAACTTCAATAGCACCTGGAGCTTTTGTTAGGCGAAGTACGTCAGTTTGAGAGAAAACTGACCATGTTAAATTGAAGCTGCTTGACAGAAAATGTTGCTCGTTTTAACTTTGATCCAACTTTTCCTGAGCCCGTTTGTCTATTTGCATGTAACTTCAGTAGCACTTGGAGCTTTCGTAAGGCGACGGACGTCAGTTTGAGAGAAAAACCACATTAAATTCAAGCTGCTTCGACAGGAAATGTTGCTCGTTTTATTACTTTCATCCAAATTTTACTTTTACTTTTTTATTTACTTGGATGTAACTCCAATAGCACTTGGAGCTTTTGTTAGGCGAAGTACGTCAGCGGATCAAAACACATTGGACGGAAAACCATATTTGCCGGAAAAACAAGCAACAATTGTTATGCCTAGTTGCTACAGAATAAATCAACTCTTTTCTTTGTTGGGCCAGAAGCTAAACTGCAAGTGTTGAACAATTTATATTGTTGAGGACATTTAGTGTAAATTTTGCTAGGTAGATGCCCTGTTCGAGTGCCGTCCTCATTCGACCTGAATATATAACTACATAAAAAAAACAACAACAACCTTACCAACTACTTTCTTCTCACACTTTCTTAAAAGAATCTTGTTTTCTCTAATTGCTTATCCGTCATTATATTTTGCTTTCTCCAATTGTTATTTAATGACGTACGTTTTGAGCACTAGACACCGTATGAACCTTGAGAAATTTTCTGGAGGGTCTGATTTTCTTTTTTCGGTTTTCGGCGACGGTCATATTTTCGCAGTTTGCAACGATAAATACTTTACAGAGGTTTTATCTTTATTGATTGAAACAAGCCGCGCAGTTTATGGTTTCGAAAATTAAAACAAAATAAGCCGAGAAGAAATTACCATTGCGCAGATCCGTTTTATAGAAATTGTCTATTTTATTAATAATGTTAAAAATAGCTCTTTCAAAGAAAATTAACCTGTGAACGTGATTTTCCGGATGTCTTGCAGTTTGAAAATCGCAATGATTCAGTGAAGGACAAAAAACGCTAAAAGGCGATAATGAGAATTTCAAAAGAGCAGTTAATTTTTGGCGACCAAAAATGCTGAGAGGAATTTTTTCAGGATCTGTTTCTCAAACATTTCACAAAAAAGCGTGGAAAAGTTCATGCCAGACGATATAGGGTAAATACAGCTCGCTTTAACAAAAGAGTCCAATACTTCAAACTTTTAATACTTTGTTGAGTTTAATTTGGAGAAACTGATTGAAAAACTCTTCCGAGAAAGAAGATGTCAACAACACCTGCTCACGTTTAATTTGAGCCATTAAGTTTTTTTGTTTATCGACTAACAGTTAGGCATAGTAATAGAATTAATAGCTTTGGCAAAATTACATAGAGTTAGCCTTTGTTTACATGATCATTTGAGGCTTAGCGGGAGAATTTCAGAGAAACGGTCTACGGTCTGGAGGGAAAATTGAAGACAGATATACGTCTCGGTCAAGTTTCAAACGAATTATCAAGGTACTTCACAACAAAACATAGGCACGCAATGCGCGCAGAGCCAATGACGTTTTTTTTCACAATATGGTGAAATTTATCCTGGCAACCTATGGGACTTTACACCTCCGGTAAGTCCCAGCCTAACCCCTCAGCCCCCCCCCCCCCCCCACCACCACCACCAAAAAGATCTTGTGGTTATCCACTATAAAACCTGGTAATGATTCAGCAGCGTGACTACGCGGAGTAAAAAGACCGAAGAAAGCTCTTTATTTCACGGTTCTTCAAAGAACACAGACAAAAACAAGTAAACTTAAACTTAAACTCACCGTCGAAAAATATTGCATACATAATTTAGGCAAAGATCAGTGGAAAGTTAACGATTTTACTTCAGAAATAAATGCAAGTTGCAGTTGAACCTTTTAATTTCTTACTTCTACCGGCGAATATCCAATACTTTTCAGTGCTCATAAACGGTCAACTTTAATTCCTAAAGGGTGCCGTTTTGACGCTCTGCGTGATTTGCGTGACACGCGACTCACTTTACTTTGTTTAATTTGTAAGGTTTCAGACGTTTCAGTCAACCACTTGCGTTCTTAGTACATTGTATTGTCAAAACAGGAGTCTGCCATCAAACGGCGTTTCTTGTATCCACAATATTTTCGTTCGAAATCGGTTTGAACTAGCGTTTATAAACACGACTGAAATAGTTTTGCAACTATATTTATTTCCCCTGTTAATTGAAGTTGCTTGCTTTGTAATCAAGTCGGTTATAATAATTTTCGTCTTTTTGCTTCACAAATCGACCAAAGTATGTTTACATTTGTAACTTTCCCATGGTATGAAGTTATTTTTAGCTCACGTGTTTATTTTGAGTCTAAACCTACAGCCGAATAAATTTCGTTTGCTTTGCCTTCGAACAGTACGAAAATGTTCAAATTCAGCTCGTTTTCCAGTAGATCCAACAGGTCTCTATTAGAATGCTTTGTCACATATCTGTTGTTGTTAATCTTTCGGTACTGTTTCGGTCGGTTCGAGATGTTTTAAGTGTTGCGTTACATTCCTTATAAGGCTGAAATTACAGCTGTCAACTATGCAAATTTGCTCAACATACGCTTTACACTTTGAGGTATGAATAACCCCGAAATAACGTTTAGTATCTTGTTAAGATTTTACTACATCCATCCTCTAATTCCTTGATTACCACTGTGACTTGGATTTTAATACTAGTTTCATTCAAGTTTTTCAGTTTTAAGAATAGCTAGCAACAAGCCGCGCAATTTCCGATTTAGTTTTAAATGGGTTCATGTTTTATAACACGCGCTCAAAAATGACACTGCAAATTTTAGATTCGCTGTTACCGAGAGATAATCCCGAAAAATTTTATGCTGTTTTACTCTAGTCTTTTCACTATCGTTATAAACGTGGGCTTTAAATATTGTTCCTTTCACTCTTAATTTGGGATCGATGTAACGTTAATTTCCACGTTCTGTTCATACAACATCTCAAATTGGCAAGTCCGTCTTGTATTTGCTGCTGTGGAAATTTGTACTTCAGCTAAGTAAACACAGGACTACAACGCGAATAAAATCCTGCCAGACCTCATGTACACAAAAGCCCGGGGGTCTTACTCCCATAACATTAGCTGTATGGGTTTGTGCCGCTGATAAGGTAAGAGTTTCAGTCTCCCGGTGCACACCCCTACCCATCGTCTCACAGAATATCCCCCCAGCCTCACAAATCGTAGGACAGACACGACACTGTCGTCTATCGTTGATTTTTAGGCTCTGACAGTAGCCATGTGACGTCACTAACGTGACGTCATTGGCTAAAAACTAAGGAAATTAATTGAAAAAAAGGATCTTGTCAAAGGACGAATATAAAGCGTCTCAGATACTTCCTCGTCCCCAACCAACCTCTGTAACCCCCGCTCTTGAGCCCCGCTCTTGAGCCCCGCTCGACGCCCCGCTCGCATTTTGCGCTCGTTCCCAAGCGTCCCCGGTCGCGCTCGTTTCCAAGCTCCTCAATTCGCCCCAAATCCTCCCGATTTCTCTCTTTGCTCTTAACAAGAAGAGAGCCTGCGGAGGAGGCAGTCTCAGAAAGGTTATTTTTCCTTAGTTTGTTCTCTTGAAACAACGGATTTTGGGAACCACCAAAAGAAGCGTGCACTCAGTTCAGAAGAATCACATGACCTCTTTTTTTAAAACATTCTTTGAATGCAGGAGACAGTCACATATATATAAACATACAGGTACATACTGATAAACTTTGTACAATAAAAATTAACTTCTAAAAAATCCCAACTAGCGGAAGACTGACCACTTGGCTATACATAGCGAGGGCTAAGATTTAAGCACGGGGTTACCAAGTTACAAATCAATCTAGTAGTCAGAGAGCAGGACTTAAATTTGGGAACTCCAGATTGCACGGTCAGCCCCAGGGTGTGTGCAAACGAGGAGCGTAGACCTAAGAACTAAGGCCAAAGACCTGAGACCTAGGTCTTTACTGGTCACAAATTAAAGTGGGAAGGACCTGACTTAGATCCTTTGTTCAAAACCAAAACACACGAAATCGGTGGGGTTCTCATTTTGCATTTTGACCCGGACATTTCTACAAAACTAAGACCCATCCATTTGGGTGACCCGAAAACACTGACCCCGGTCCGTGGACCAGTCCAACGGACTGGTTCCACGGACCACCTCACGGACCGGTCCATGGACCACCTATACGGACCACCCCTACTGACCCCCTCAAAAAATTCAATAGAAAAAAAATGAATAAAAAATAAATATAAATGAAAATATAAATTCTTACCCATAGTCGACCCTCAATCGCGTTTCGCGAGGTGAGATCGCGAACTGCCATGAGTCCACCCTATATAACTGTACATTGTCGGTATTGCACCAATTTAGCAGGCTTAAGCAAATCCAAACTGTCGTTCATCTGTTGTACGAAATGCGAACAGGAAGAAAATAAAGGCAAATGGAGAAGTTTTGCTGTTTTGTCGGTGTTTCTTGCCACCGCCATTTTGTTCGGCCCATTATCCCACGGGTCCAAGATCCACATTATCTCCAGGCCACGAACTTCACACGCTTGTCGAGTTGATTCGGTTTTTATTACTGTTTACCTTGGGATATGGTGGGGACCAGGAGGGAAGGGGGGCAAAAAAATTGCCTAATTCTACCACCAACCTTTGCCCTACCATCTCAGACAGGACGTCTGTTGTTAAAATATGATGTACCAGTCAAATTGAAGCTTCAACATCCCCCCGGGCAACACCCGGGCATTTGAACTCTTGAAGATTGGCTTGTTCAAATTCCCTTCCCTCAAGAGGGAAATACCTCTCCTCAGAGACAAATTTCGTCTTCAATCAAACACTGTTCACGCTTGTCAGAGAGATATATACCGTAATGACACCTTCAAACTTCATTATGGACCAAGTCCTCGAGGCTAAAGTTCTCGGCGTGACATTTGACCATCATCTCTCTTGGGAGCAGCATGTTGATAGTCTGTGTTGTAAACTGAACAGCCGTCTCTCGCGTTTGCGCAGAATTAGCTCCTTCCTTACACAAGAAGGCTCCCTGCATTATTACAATGCTTGTGTTCACAGTCAGCTTGTATATTGTTCTAGCGCCTGGGGCACCTCCTCCCGGACACTACTTCTTTGTCTCCTTCGCGTGCAGAAACATGCTGCTCGTATAATTCTCGGCGCTGACTTTTCTACACCCTCTGTTGCCCTTTTTTCTAAACTTCAATGGATCCCAGTTAATGAAATGATAAAATGTAGGAAACTGCAGCTACTTTTCTCTATTATGGTTAACCCTGAAGCTCCTCTTTGTCTTAAACAGAAGTTCTCCTTTCTATCCACTACACGGACTACTCGTATAACTAGAGGTACAACCTCTCATAATTTAGTTATTCCCCAGCCTAGAACAAATTTGGGTAAGCGCACCTTCTCGTATTCCGCCACTGTTCTCTTTAATGCCCTTGAGGTTGATTAAAGATACTTGCTGCGCACCCCCTTGCCTCGCCTAGTGCTTTGTCTTCCTTTTCGTTTTCGCTAAAGCATAAACTTCGTGGCCTTTTCCTGCAAAACCTCAACACTGTCTCCCATCTTGAGGAGCTCTGTTGCCATGAATGCCACTTTCTTCTTAAATGCCCCTGTTTTTTTTTAGTATATGACTACTTCATGTATCTTAGCTTATTACTTCTCTTACTTATAGTTTAGCTTAGTTTATCTGTTATTTTGTAATGTTTAATGTTTATTCTTTTTGTTCGAATGAATTTTGCTTTTTTCTGGTCTGTTTGAATTTATTTTTTGAGGGCCATATGATAGAAAACTGTAAAAGGTTAATATGTTCACCCTCGTTAAATAAAGTGTATTGTATTGTATTGTATTGTATTGTATCGTATTGTATTGTATTGTATTGTATTGTATTAAAAAACCGTTTTGAGCGCGTTATTCACTAACAAAGGCGAAATTCTACCTTGGAAATCCGTCAAACCCTGCAAAAACCGAAAAACCTCACGGGCATATTACGCTAGAACTAGAGACGAATCTGGTTCAAATTCCCCACCCTTCCAAAGCAACGTTCAAATTAGCCCCCTCCCCGGGCACGATGCACAGTCAAATGCCCGGAGGGGACCGTGTTGAAGCGTCAATTTGACTGGTACATAAATGGCCTGTAGCCAAGGGCGACAATAAGGGAATATGGTGGAAAACAACGCTGTTGGCCAACCATACAACCCGGCAGTAATTTTTCAAAAAAAAAAGTCAATGACAATTTTCACAATGGGATTTTCCTTTCTGAATCATGCCTGAGGCTTATGTGGATCTTGGACCCGGAATGGGCCGAACAAAATGGCGGAGGCAAGACTCCGACAAAAGAGCAAAACTTCTCCATTTGTCTTTATTTTCTTCCCGTTCGCATTTCGTACAACAGATGAACAACAGTTTGGATTTGCTTAAGCCTGCTGAATTGGTGCAAATACTGACAATGTACAATATAGAGTGGACTCGTGGCAGTTCGCGATCTCACCGCGCGCAACAATTTTTTGAGGGGGTCAGTAGGGGTGGTCCGTATAGGTGGTCCATGGACCCGGTCCGTGAGGTGGTCCGTGGACCCAGTCCGGAGGACTGGTCCACGGACCGGGGTTCAGTATTTTCGGGTCACCCCGTCCATTTCGCGTCTCTGGGCGTCTGAAAAAGCGTTTACAGTCAAAATACTCAGCGCATTCCGCTCATTATTTAGGAATGATTTTCTTTAATCGGGAACGGGTTGCATTATTGGAATCAAACTTCCATTTTCAAATTGAAGATTGAAATCTTTCAACGGTAGACTCATTCGAAGTAACGAATGTTGAGTGCATTGTTAGTCTTGTTACTTACGTAAGGCAAAAGGACACACGCGAAATACAAAAGCGTTGGCGACTGTTGGTTTCAGTCTGTTTGAAATTACAGGGAATTTTTCTCAATTTTCAGAAACATTTCTTGTGCATTTACAGCACACTTGTTTTTAAGAAATATTCTTCTTCATAGTTTTATAACAGCAGAGTGCTTCTTCACGCGTAAAAGTACTTGCGATTAATATTTTGTTTAGCGAACACAAATCAGATCAGATACAACAAGCCGCCAACAGTCTGCTACTTGAACGTAAACATTCGACTCATAAGGAGTTAAGGTGTAAGACCACTGCAAAAACTGTGTACGATCAATCTTGCACAACGTCGGATCAGAAAGATCGTGATCAGTCCAAATTGATAAAAATATAAATGACATGAGTCGAATATAAATGATTGTCAAAATGACTACTGCAGAGACTGATCAAACAACGTGCAAAGACGTAGGTTACAATATTTCGACTGGCCAATACCAGTCTTCATCAGGTTTCATTGAGGCAAATCACGAGGTTACAGAAATATATATGTGGTAAAACAATGAGCGGAAGTTACATATATGACGTGGTATTGTTTTACTACATATATATTCTGTAACCTCGTGATTTGCCTCAATAAAACCTGCTGAAGACTGATATTGGCCAGTCGAAATGTTGTAACCTACGTCTTTTCACGTTGTTTGATCAGTCTCTGCAGTAGTCATTTTGACAATCATTTGTATTCGACTCATGTCAATAATAAACCAATCAGCATTCCTTATTTGGAACAAGGTTACCGTTGAAAGTGGAATTTTGATTCCAATAATGCAACATGTTCCCGATTAATGAAAGTCATTCCCAAATAATAAGCGGAATGCGCTGAGTATTGGACTGTAATTAAACTAGGGTCTTCGTTATGTAGTTTGATCCAGCCTTTTCTACAAAACGAAGAATCCACCGATTTCGTGTGTCTTGGCGTCGAACAAAGCGTTTAAGCCAGGTCCTTCCCACTGTGGCTTGACATAAGTCAGGTCTTAAGTCTTAGGTCTTCGGTCTTAGGTCTCTTTTTAGGTCTTCCCTTTGCAGACATTCCACCTCCTCAAGGCAAAACTTGGGTATCCTGTGATTGTGTCTCTTCCCAGTCCCTTCTCATCAAACACTTCAGTTTTGCTTACATGACGACTTTTTTAGCTCTTCAACTAACAGGCATGGAGCCGGAGGGCGATGAGAAGCCCTGTAATTTGAATGGCGATTTTGTTTGTAAAACACATGTAAAATTCTTCAAACGATGCCTTGATATTCTGCCATCAGCATACTCCTCTCTAGATACTAGCAGGTTTGTTAATGTCTTCTGTGCGTAAATAGCAACGAGCGAGAGTAAAACGAAGCTTATGTTTCTGTGGCAATCGGGCGTGAATAAATTTTTATTTATTATTAGAGGTATTTTTGCAAAGGTTATGACTATGGAAAAAAAACAGATCTTAGTAAAGGTTATTGGAATCTAGACAGAAAATGTAGGTAACCGCGCATTTTTCGGAGATAATTATGCAACCATAATTCTAAAAAAGCTTTAAAATACAAATGTATGGCAATTTCTTTCCAAATTTAAGCTCAATAATCTCTGAAAAATGCGTGGTTACCCCTAATTTTCTTTTAGGCAAATTTCTTAAGAAACTTAAATATTCCACACCTGACCTGTGATGCGCAGAACGTATGCATAGTAACAAAAGGAGGCACCGTCCTTAAGTGAAATTTACAACCCTTAAGTGAACCAGTTGTTGGGGAGGTCTATTCCAGTGTAATATAATTCCCTGGTGTAATTTTGATTTTTTAAACAGGCGAAGGGAAACTCTTTAGGCAAATCGACCATGTTTTTATCACGTTCACCAAAACACCTACAATCTCGTCATTGCTTGCACAAGGGGAATGTGTTTGTATTGTAACAGGAATGAGTCTTGAATAGAATAGATACTGAATGGCTATAATGATTTAGACAATTTCAAATTCTGCTGGGACTTTTTTAGTTAGCCAAGGATGTTAAAACTTCTGTTTTCCCTGTTTGGTTGAACATTTTGAACATTTTTTATGGTTCTGTAAAATCTAACGAATGCAAATTACTTCTACGTAAACTAATAATAATAATAATAATAATAATAATAATAATAATAATAATTAAACTAAGTCATACTAAAAGAAGCAACAAACTAGATCACAGCGGCTCCGAGTTTGATCTCATTTCTTACTGCAGTATGTTTTTCTCTTTATTTTTCTGTTATCAACATGACTAAAATATGTTTCTGTCAACTTATTATTTTGGTTTTGTCCCAGATGTCCGATGATGATGCCCTAATGAGTCTACATCTGATACCAGATGTAGACTCTCCCTAACCCCTCCCTTTCTAAACCAGTCATGTTAAAACGCAGACTGCAGACTGCAGACTGTGCAGACTGCAGACCATGCAGACTGTGCAGACTACTCAGACTATGCACACTGGTATTTTTTTTGTTAAGCAAACTTTGATTTGTTGTACTTTTTAGGACTTTTCACTTTTTGTCATGTTAAGATGACATGGCCAGCAGCTTGGCACCGAGTTCTCAAAAAAATGCCCCGCAGTAAGAAATTCTCGAACAATTTTGACGGAACTATTTGCACCTCCTGGGAGTATTTCATATTCCTTTGCCAGGCGATTCAAAAGCACATTTTGGTTTTGCATTTTACGAAGTTTCCGAGCTTGAGCGTACCATGAACTCGCTATGTTACTGTGTGGCGCGTCAATTTGCCAATCAGGGAGTGCAAAATTTGCGTGATGTGTAGGGCTTCTTGCAAAGGTTTCGTTGTCACGCAAACCCTATAGTTACATTTTCACACTTTGGTGGAGCTGAAAAATTTACAGATCCCTACTTTGCTTATTATTTGGCATTAGAGAAGAAGAAAGGAGCCTTGGAAAGGAAGATGAACCATTCACTGCCTTTCCAAATGTTATGAATTTTTTAATTTGCAGTATTGAATGTTGTCATGAAACTCGCATTTGCCAATAAACACATTTGCTATTTCGCCATTGTGGCTCCTTGGCATTTATATCGGGAAAAATCTATTTGCTTTTACATTCGCTAATAAAAATAAATTCGAAATCTTTCCTCAGTAATTTGAATGCAAGCTTTACGTGGGAGATAGCGACTGAGCAATCCCAAATGAATTTAGACTGATGCAAATGAAATGTTTACACAATCAATGTTGACATCAACATAATTATTTTTGTCTAATAATTTTGTGGTAGCGACACCGTACGGCAAAACAAACCAGAGTTAGCGTTCTTTTCTGTACAAAATTACAAATCCATATCACTTCAGTCAGTGAGAATGGAGGAAAAGCTACGGCTAGAACAGTGGAAATGTACATCTACATGTAAATTTGAGGAAACCGTTGCAAAAAATTGTGCGTCTTTGTCAGGTTGTTTTGAATTCTCCAAGCTAGCAGACCCTAGAAATTCTTCTAGAATTTCTGACTGCTAGGACATTGATTATACATTTTTCCAGAACCATACCTGGCTTCCAGGAATCTATAGGCATAGTAAAAACTAAAAAGTATATGTAAACACACCTTCAGAAAACCAAGGTAAAAGAGACTTAAAAATAATAATATAATTTAAAAAAATTCCCAGTCTACACAGTCTGCGTAGTCTGCACAGTCTGCATGGTCTGCAGTCTGCAGTCTGCATTTTAACATGACCGTTTCTAAACATCCTGAGTGGAAGTAAGGCCAGGAACTTTTCAATATGTCAATGGCTCCTAAAGCTTAATTTAAATTGTGTCAAGCCAAATTTCTTTGAGAGCGTAACATGGCCAAGTAGTCAGGGTGCTGGACTTGAAATCCCAAGACCCCAGTTTCAAGTCCCACTCTAACTACTACCTGGAGTTGTTACTTGGTAGACCCAAGTTCAACTCCTCGTCGTGTTTGTAAATAGCCTTGTGTTTACCTCTCATCTTGGGGTTGTTAACTTTTGCACAAGGTGTTCATTTGCTTTGTTTGTTTCATTGTCACTGAAAAGCCCCACTCGGGGAGTGGTTAATTAAGTGGTTGTTATAAAGACCCCTTTTCTGAATAGCAGACATTTTTGATGGCATGCTCCAGAAAGGGGAGAGGGGGTACCAATGAGAGATGGTGATCACTACCAATAAATATGAAACTACAGATCTGAGATGTCTAGGGGCTGGTGTTGGGAAAAGATTTCTATAAAATCTTAAATGCCATACTTAATGGTACATTTAACTACTTCACATATCATACATCCCTAATATGCAAAATATTAATAGCAATCAGGAATACACCAAAAGTCAGAAAACTGTTTGTGTACCTGTGAAATATTAAGTATACAGTTCTAAATTTTGCTCTGTCATGTACTTCGCCATCTCTGTGACTGGTGCCCACTTTTAAGGCATACACTTAGTGCTGTTCCTGAGCTTGTCTGTTGCAGATGGTTTGACAAAGTTCACTGTAATAATGATGTACTTTTTTGTTCTTTTTATAGGGTAACTGTGGCATTCTTTGCACTTTCTGGTCTTGACATTTTGAATTCACTCCACTTAGTTGAAGATAACAAGAATGAAATTATTGAATGGATTTACTCCAACCAAAAGCTGCCAGATACCTCTAGTGAGTAGATACACCTGCTGGTTAACTTGATGGAATCTTTTTTTTTTAATTACTTGTTCAATGGATTTAGATTTGGTACAAGTGGCTATACGAAATAGCTGATGATGAAAATTGTTATTTAATTTCAACATATTGTAGCTGATACAAGCGTAATGAGATGCGGATTTCGTGGATCATCTACATCGGCCTGCAATAACCCACTTTTACAGGTACATAATCATCTTCTAATAATTAGTAGATTATCCTCTTAGCTGCCTATCACACATTGTCAAGTAATTCTTTTTCACAGGACATACATCTACAAATGTACACCTGCCAAATTTCTGCTAATTGAACACCTTCTCAGGTGTTAGGGAACCATTAGGTTATTCCCTCTGCCAATGCTGAAAAAAATTAAGCTCCCTTGATCTTGTCTTTGAACAAAAATATTAATCAAAGTATCCTATGAGCCAACTCCTGAATGCAAGTGTAAAATAAATCCTTGAATTCGCAGTAACTCTAGAAAGAGCTGCTTGAGTTGTGACCCTAATGTGGGTAACTGTCCCATTTGGTGCGTGCACAGTGATACAGCAGCACAGTATCTTGTGGCATGGCTAGTGCTGGCAATTGCAAGAGGTTCTATGATTGCACTGGTTGCAAACTTTCCTCAATCCTGTCTTTGTTGCCTGCCTTTTGGACAGAAGAGAACAACATTATTAACGTGTCATGTCTTCTAGCTGGCTACATGTAGCCTACTAATCAGGGACACCTAATCATTAAAATCTAATTAAGTATAAGAATACAATTGGCACTTGGTGCTTATTACAATGTACATTTATTTGCAACTGGGTGATTTGTTTTTTTTGTGATCAAGATTTCTGTAATTATCAGTAGCTTGGTTTTGGTTGAGAATAGGATTGGATGTGCTATTTATTTAACACTCAATAGGAAACTGCTCTGTACAGTTATCAGTTAAAAAGAAATAATAGGACTCACTGTAATTTTTCCAAGGGCTGTGATTATGACTGCAGTCACATTGCTATGACATACACAGCTCTGGCAAGTCTTCTTATATTGGGAGATGATTTATCACGAGTGAATAAGCCAGCTGTTATTGAGGCATTAAAGGCATTACAGCTACCTGATGGAAGGTCAGTATTGTTGTTGGTAATTCCTATTACCAATATTGTTGATCCTTTCCAGTTGTTATTAAATAAAAGACTGAAAATAAATTGGAATTGCTGTTGTAATCCACACACTGGTAGTTGTTATCCTGTGTTTCCAGATCAAATTCAAAATATTTCAATTTGATTTGATTTGATTTTAGTTACAAACCAAGCTGATGAAAGGTTGAAACTCTTACTACTATGTCAACTCTGTTTCCCGCTTCTCCTCAAAACACTCTAAACAGGTCTGCAGCCATTTCATTGGGCTTATATTTATTTTATTATTTACTTACCTCACACTTGAGGGTTATTGTTTGGGCCAGTGGGTGGTCACAGGTTCAGAGATACACATGTACAGAGGTTCTCTAACAGGTTGTCCTTTTTGATGACATTAGTTCAGGAGTTAAGGCAGGAAATAAAATTGCAGAGACACTAGACATGTTATGATAATTTTGAAATCTCTTTAAGGACGGTGCCTCCCAACACAGAGGTATTTTTGCAAAGGTTATGACTTTGAGGAAAAAGCAGTTCTTAGCGAGGGTTATTGGAATCTACAAAGAAAAATGTAGGTAACCACGCATTTTTCAGAGATAATTATAAATAAGCAATAAGCAACCATAATTCTAAAAAAGCTTTAAAATACAAAGAATGTATGACAATTTCTTTCCAAATTTACCGTCAATTATCTCTGAAAAATGTGTGGTTACCCCCCCCCAGTTTTCTTTAGGGATTCTGATAGCTCTTGCTAAGATCTGCTTTTTTCACATAGTCTTAAACCGTGCAAAAATACCTTTGTATTAGTAGGCAAATTCTTGAAACTTGAATATCTCAGACCAGACCCGAGATGCACAGAACATGTGTCCAGTAACAACGGGAGGCACCGTCCTTAATTAGTGAGTTTCGAAAGTTCAGGCCTGATTGTGTGTTTCTAAGTTATTTGTAATGTTGTCCTTCTCCAGAGCCATGTCCAGTCCAATCCATGTCTCAACAGTGGCCATCTAAAGTATCGGGTACTTTCTGTTCATTCTGTTTTTTCCCCTCATTTTGCAGCTTCCAGCCAACAGTAGATGGCAGTGAAAATGATATGCGGTTTATTTACTGTGCTTGTTGCATTAGCTACATTTTAAATGACTGGAGTGGAGTGGACATCCCTCAAGTAGTGCAGTATATCAAGAAAAGTAGGGTAATAAACTCTTTTGTAGGTTCTGAAAAGTGGGTTCGTCACACATTTCAGCCACCTTCTGGCACTTAAAGGGAGCCCAGTTTCACATGCCAGTCAGATGGGTAGGTTTTCAGCTTCCCTGTTCTTGACTGAATCAGATAGAATGATACATCACATTTTCATGAGTTTTCTCAGGGTGAGGTGTAATAGAGAGGGATTGCATAGTAAAAACATGTTTCTTAAAAGAGGAAGAAGCTTGTTCGTTTATTACAAAGTGAAAGAATTTGAACCCCAACTGAAGGAAATGCTTAAATCCAGACAGAACTGTTGTTCTTAGGTATTGAATTATGTTTTTGTTTGTACCTCAGCTCCTCATCACTTTTAACATTAATTGAGTTCTTCCCCCCCCCCCCCCCACTTCTTTCTTCCGTGGTTGAAGTGGCTTAAGAAAGACCACACCATTGTGGACTGTTGACTCCAATCCAAGCTCAGGTTTAGTTAATTTTCACGTCATTTGATGATGGCTGTGCTTTAGAATTAGTAGGCAAAGAGCCACCTCGTGGATGCACTACTAATAAAGTCGTTATTATTATTATTATTATTATTATTATTATTATTATTATTATTATTATTATTATTACTATTATTATTATCATCATAACTCTGTTCTAGACCGACATGGTCCTGTCTACAGTACAGTGTATCTGATATCACTAAATCTTTGCTTCTTCTTCTTCTTCTTTTAGTCATATGATTCTGGCTTTGGTCAAGGGCCAAGTTTAGAATCTCATGGTAAGTTATATATATATTTTTTATTTAAGTGCACTTAAGTGCTAGGACACAGTATCAAGTTTTTGTGGTTACATAATGAACGGGGCTTGCCTTCTTTCAATGCTGTCTAGTAAGAATCGAATTTGATCAGTGTCAATAACAATAAATTAATCCTAATGATAGCTAGTACTTACCCTAAAACGAAGGTTTTTAAGACCCACTTTAACTTGAACCAAGAGTAGGATCCTGAAATTTTCAACCTTTGTATTAATTTTGTCACAGTTTTATTGAGGTATCTAAGATGGGCTGATTATACATATGAAATTGAAGTTTAATTAGCCAAACAATCTAAAATCGTTTATCATGACAAGACTTACTCTTTTGAGACAGATTTTGGTTGATTAATTAGGTTTAATGGAAAAAAAGAAACATTTGAAACAAAATATCCTTTTCTAACAACCCTTTCCCGCCGGCCTTTTTTTACTCAAAAAAACGCATTTTTTACCGTTAAAGCGGTTTTTTAAGTGCTGTGTTGCCAAATGCCACTAAACTTTGCTACAAAAGCGTTTTCTTACACTTTAGCTACATTTTGAGTCAGCTTCTATTGTAAATTGTACAATATTTTGCTTTCACGCATGCGCATAAGCCAAAATTTGGGCTGTTTTTTTTTTGTAATTTGTTTTTTTTTTTGCGGATTAATTTCCAATTTTTTTCTCGCTTCTTTTGCTTTCCTTTTTCTCTCCCTTTCTTTTCTCTTTATCTTCTACCCTTTATCCCCTTTCTATCCACTGGAAAAGTTTTGGCCTCAGCCCTTCTAAAAACCTGGAAATCGAACATTGATCAACTAGGTGACTTGGCCTATTTTACCACCATCTTTGCACCCAAAATTGGACACATTTTTCTGGTATAGCTCTGCCAGAATTTGGTCGATATTCAAAATGGACACATGTATGGATGGATCTGTCCTTGCTATGTTAGCTGCTTATCAAAACAACCTGGTGACATCAAAAATGATGATGTCACAAATGGTTCAATGTCTCCGGGTCGAAAACGTCCCAAAAATAAGACTCGGCGGGAAAGAGTTAATAACTACATATAGAAGAGTTGAATTTTTTAAAACTTGGATGTGTTACAGACCACTTTGTGTAAAGACCATGCACAGCTAAATGCACATGTGGTAGCAAAGCGGATAATGATGCTGACCCAGGATGGGGTGGGTGGAGTATGGTGGTGGGTTTGGGTTTCTCATAAAAAAAAATGTAATGGGAGGCTCCGTCCCAAGGTTCCGACTCTATACCCCTTTGTATACTACGTTTACCGTTAAACTGCTAATTAATAAAATAACAATGTTTCTACCCTTTCCATGAACTGCAAATGCAATAAAGGAACCTCTTACAGGTGGAGCCTTCCAATTTAGCGCTATAGGGAAATAACCTCTCCCCCCCCCCCCCCAAAAATGCTGAACTTCTTTTGATTGGTCTAGACTGTGGCTTAATCCCAGAAATACATGGTGTAATTAATCAGCTGTCAAGACACAATTTAGCGAAAAGATAGCAAGCTCCTGAATCTAAACTGGGCGATTCATTTTATGTGCAACGGTGTTGTAATAAGTTAAATAATAAGTCAATAAGTTAAACCAATATATACCTATTTTCCTCAAATGTTGTTGTATGTGTCATAGTTGGCAAAAGGACTCTGTGTTGTCAAAATTGGTCTGTCATCATTAAAAAACATTGGACACCTCCTGCAGGTTTGTCCAAATTTTCTTCATCACTCGTACATGTATGATCACACACTGAATCAGACCTCACTCAGTCCTATTTACACGTTCTTTACGACAGATCTACTATAGACTCATTTTGCATCCATAATTGTCAAACACATGTATGCTCTTTGGTTGTCTTTATAAATTTTATTACTTGATTTTTTTGTAGGTGGATCAACATTCTGTGCAATAGCCTCACTTGTCTTGATGAACCAATTGGATTCTTCCTTTGTGGGAAAAGAACTTGAACAAATAAAGCGGTGGTGTTTATTTCGTCAGAAGTCTGGATTCCAGGGCCGTCCTAACAAACCAGTAGACACTTGTTACTCTTTCTGGCTGGGGGCATCATTAGAGGTACATAGATACCCATGCTACACCTACTTTTTTCTTGAGCATGTTTAAAGATCACAAAGTAATGAACTAACGATAAGGAATGAGCAGGATAATATTCATGTGTTACATAAGAATTATTCTCGTAATAGGGGGCACTCAACATTCTTTCTAAGAAACCAACTTTGGAACAAACCACCTGCCCTCTAATGTAGACTGGTACTTGAATTCTTACCATGAACCATTTGTCAGTAGCTGTCCATTTATGATACTTATGCTGCCTCAAAACCTGATCATACAATGTAATCTGTGGTTGAATTCACTAATAACTAAAACTTTTTTAAATGTAAATCCACAGCATTCATTTGCAGTCAGATAAGTTAATAATTTATTGTTAGCCTCAAACAAGTTATATTTAACTGTCTTAAATACCAACTGAGCTTCCTGCAGTTACACTCACTGTCTATGAACAATTTATTACTAGGATTGGTCAGTCAGTGCCTATGTTTTGTTATATTTCTTCTACAGTACCACCATAAGTAATTATTTTTACATCAAAACAAACAAGCCAAATTACATCATTCCTCTTTTATCAAAATAGGAGGCAGAATCTTTGAGATATATACTAGCTGCAATGAAAGAGCTTAACTAAGACAAGCTAAAGACACGTGTAAAATTACTACTTGATGAGTTTAACAGAATTTTCTCATTTGATTTTATTAACAGCTGAGGTGAGAGTTTGTAATGAGGGTTTTGTTTTAACTGGCCACTAGATGCTACAGTGTAGACTCAATGGCAGATCCAGCTGAAGTGTCTTAGGGGCCCAACCTCATCCCCTTCCCCATATTGTGGAAAGAAATTTAAATGTGCCCTGACCCCCAGTGGGCCCCTAGTCTTGATCTCCCACTGGAACTTGGCTAACCAAGAAACAAGGAGCACTCTAGCAATTAGTCTTCTTTTCTTTTTGTGTATAGTTACTTGGTGCTTTCTCCTGTGTGGACTTTGCAGCTAATCGTGATTACCTGATGTCAACCCAGGCTACAGTAACAGGTGGCTTTAGTAAGTGGCCTGGAAGCCACCCAGGTATGATATTTTTTATATATATATATAAGGAACAAAAATAATATGTTAGACTGCAAGTAGTCTCTAATTTTGGCGATGGCAATTGTGGGGTGAGTGAAATACACATGCATGTGCGCAAACTTTGGAGGAGACGCGATGCACCTTTTTGGCGCTCCCCTCACGTTGAGTCTCCTCGAAATTTCGTGCGCGCGTGCGTGTATTTCGCTCGCCTGCGTCATCTCCAAAATTAGAGACTACTCGCGGTCTAATAATATGTGAACACTTTTGGCAAAGCTGTAAAATGGAAAATATTAGTCATGCAAAGTATGATGTCATCAACAAGAGATGAGTTCAAATGCTCATGCCCCTTTGGCAACACACTTTATTCTCACAATGTATTTGTTGACATCACACAAGCGGTTGGTCACTGCCTTAGTTTGTCAGGTAGTTTGCAAAAACTAAAATTTAAAGAATGCTTTTTTTTGTGGAGCTCTAGTGTTGCCATGGTAACTTGTATGATGTCACAATCAGTTTAAAATATTTCCCGACAACAGAGATGCAAATTCCTAGTTTGCCCACATGGGCAGAAATACCTTTTTGAAATGATTTATCTTTTCTCAATTTAAACACCATAACAATGCAAAGCCTTGCACACCTCCTTGAGTGAACAAGAAAATAATATGGTCACTTATGTGGGAGATAGTTGCCCACCAGAGATTGTAATACCACATTTGACTGGTTCAAACAAGATATTTCATAACTTACTACCACTCAGGTGGTCACTTGAAGGAAATGACATGGTTGCTTTCGAGAGTGTGGTTTAAGAGATATTCAAATGTATTCCTTTCTTTCATTATTTTGTTTTACAGATGCACTGCACACATACTTTGGTTTATGTGGCTTGTCACTGATGCAGGAACCTGGCTTGAGAGGGATTCATGCTGCACTGAACATTACTCAAAGAGCTACTGATCATCTTGATAAATTACACAATAAAATGAACAGATGATGACCACTAAACAGCACTTTTAACCAACCTCATTCCCAGGGTCTCTCTTCCCAAAAATGGAGAGATCCTGGGAATGAGGTTGAACTTTTTATCTCAATAAATATTAATTTATTATTAACAAACTTCAAAATTTTAGCAAGGTACATCATTATTCCATTGCCATATGACTAATAAATGTACCGAGACGCATCACTGTTAAACATGTAGTATTCTGTATTTCACTGTAGTATCCCAAATTCACACATTTTATTTTACGGAGCCCTGAGCATTAAAGCTGATCACAAGGAAAAATATTGTGAGGTGGAATAACAAATACTGTATTTGTTTGATGATTTTTCAGATAATACTCACTGCCATTTTTCTCGTTGTTCACAGTTTTTCTCACCGGAGGAGAAAAATAAGATATTAGATATGGTTATGTAGTGCACACTGCATAGAAATTTTGAAATTTTCTTTTATTCTTGAGATGGCAATCAAGTTTCTTCTCCTTAAAAGTTTGCAATAATTAACCCAGGGAAAATTTGTTGAAATATGCTGTGTGATCAAATTGTCAAAATTAGATTGTTGTACTTAGAGATCAACAGTTATCTCAAATTTTACAAAGTGAATGTATGACTGTGTTCACAGTTGACATTTTGATCACAGAAAATAAGTTGTGTTGCTTCAAGCGAAAATTTTAATTATTATTGACTGTAAAAAACTTCCACTGGTTCGAAAAAATGGGCACTTTTGTACCTAGCACAAAATTATTATTTTGAATAAAATATTTCTTTAAATATTTCTTTTTAGAAAGCAAATTAAAAGTAAAGTTCAGGTGTCAGTGTGACAGTAACAGTTGAGCCCTAATACTACTGGTGTGAATCAGAAAAGAGCTGCTAACACTACGTGTAACTTTAGAAGGAAAATGAGCAATATGAAAGTGAACACCTTTAAACGTCTTCATGACATCATGATGTGGTCAAGTCATGGCCCGGGGGTAGGGGGGACACTCCCTTATTTGGCCTGAACAGGTATGTGCCGCTCAACAGGGTATGGTTTTCAGGGTCTTGCATCTTCACTATTTAGCATCTTGAACAGGGTGTCTTTCTGGACTGGAAGCTTTGAACCCTACATGTGGGTACCAACAATTTTTAAATCTAATTCTATGATGTCATTTATAAAAAAAATACTTTCTGTATGGGAAATGAAAAACAAGGCAGGCAAAAAGCACAGAACACAAGCAAAATATAAAGGTCTCTTGTCTTAAACAGAGTAGCAAAATGAACAGATTATGTCTTAAACAGGGTCAGGGTCAAAGGCCTTGGCGGCACACCCCCACCCAAACTTCCCTTAAGTGCCCTCCCCTCCCCCCTCTGTGGGAGTCATGGTCATGTCCAAAGGTGTTCAAATCTCACGCATACTGCTAAGTCACTGTGGATGTTTGCAAGATGTCCTGAGGCAGAACCAGTCAGATACAAAAAGAATAAGCAATAAGCTGTATAACTGCACACATTAAGGAAACAGTGAAAATTATTGTTCTCTGACAGGACCCAACATACCACAGAAAAGACGGTGGTCTCTTTTTCTAGTACCCCCCCCCCCCCCCCACACACACACACACACACACACACCTCTAAAGATGGTCTCGTAATAGCCAAGAAAAACTGAGAGAAAGATTTGAACCTCTCTGTGCTAATAATTTTTACAAGCCATGCAAGTTTCATGCAAACAGAATATTTGTCTTGTCAAATTTTAAGGCCAACAAGGATTATCAGAAGTTGGTGTATTGTATAACCCTCCTACTCCTCAACAAGGTGTGTCCTTCTTGAGAACATTTGTTATAACTACTTGTGTAATAATAATTGTTCTTTTGGGGGTTTGATCTCCCATCTGACTGGTTTAATTATTTTCAACGGGTCATAAGGGGACACCTGTTCTTATTAAGTTGACCTAATTGGTCTCTACCCTAAATCATTACAAAATTGGACTCTACCAAATTTTTGGTTTCGGCAATGTCTCTGAACTGAAAAAAGAAAAAACCCAGCTCTTAAAGATTGTCTCACTCTCAACTAAGAATGTTTGGTTTAAACAGTGGTGTTATGGTATCAGAAAAGAATGCACACATTTTTACAGTTGAGTTTTGCAGAATTATTTTTAATCTAAATTTTTACAAACAGCAGTGAAAATTTGACAGGAGATGAAGATTTAAAATGTTATTTATGAGGATTTTTTCGGCAAAATTAGGTGTTTTCACATCAGCAGAAAGTGTAACAACATAAATGAACAATCCTTTCTGGCTTTCTCTAATAGTATAACATTTTGTTGATCTAGCTGTTATTAGCAAAGTTGCTAAGGCAATAGAGTGGTTTTACATAACCTGTGAAGTAGCTAATTAACCGTGCACTATTAGGCACCATATGATTTTTTAGTTGTAAGAATTAATTTTGTTTGGTGGGTTATGTTAAACCACTCTGTGACACACGTTCTCTCTAAGCAACATCTGTAGATGCTCTTTCCATGGTTTTATTAATTGCACTGTAAATAATATCCCAATCAATAAAATAAAAGCAAGCTTGGTTTTAAAACATTTTTTATGACTGCACTTAAAACAAAAAAATCAGCTTGGCCTCTGTTTTGAAATAGTATATTTTGTAGTACCTGTTACCTGATCAATAAGGGGTACAGAATGGCCAATCCGAGACTTTGTGAGGTGCATAGACCTTTGTTTCAAAATTCAAGACCAAGACTTTATGTTTAAAACAATTTCTGAGCCAGAGACTCAAATGTCAAATAATCTAGGGCAACACTCCTGCACTGTAGAGTTTGGGTATAGTAGGTTATGGTAGGATAACATAAAAGCATTTAAATTAAAGTTCAGCTTTCAGTGAATGTTTGCACAAGCTTATGGCAACGGTACCAAAAATCCGAGACTTCAAGATGGCAGTTTTCAAAATTCAAGATTCTGAAACTCTTACAATTCTCAATTCTCCTGAACTCGAGATTCTGAGACTCGTGTTAAAAAAGGCCAAGATTTCGAGACTTGGCCAAAAATTGCGGAGACCCAGGCTAATTTTGGGGACCATTCTGTACCCCTCTGATAAATACGTTTTTCTGGATAAATAACGAACATTTTTATTTTCATTTTGTTGTTGCTAAGCAACTTGTTACACTATGGGGTGCATTGTCTTCTTGCAGATATAATCCTCAGCCATAAATCCTCTACTAACCCCTTGGAGGGATGCTCAGATCTTTAAATTATACAATATTTATTAATATTTTAACAACACTTTTTAACAGAAGGGCAGGGGGAGCAGTGGGAGGGGGTTGGGCTTAAAAGAGGGGGGGAGGGGTTAATATCTTCATTCAGATTTAGAGTTACTATCCAAAACCTTTACTTGCTAAAAATTTTGCTCCACAAAGGGGAGGCTTAATAGAGGAGATAATAAACACTCAATATAAATTTTCAAAATTACATAATTTATGTTGTCAAGCTGAGTGCGTATTACTGGGAAGCCTACTGCAAAGGCAATATTGGAAGTCTATACTTAATTTGTCCTAAAAAATAAAACTTGTCCCAACTTAGCTGTTAATTCTGTTGACATGTTGCATCACTTTAATTTGTAGAAATCATTAGTTTGGTAACTTTTTCAAACATGAGCAACATAACACTTAACTTACGTTTGATTTCCAGCCATTTCATCAGTAAACAGATTGAAATCAAACCTACACTTTACCCTGTGCAAGATAAAATGCTTCATGTGAAGGAAAGCAATATTGCCTTCATGAGTCAGAGTCTCCTTATGGTAGCTGGATCAGGGCTTGAAATAACGGCCGGTCAACGGACAATGTCCGGTCAAAAATAGGTTTTGTCCGGTCAAATCCTTGGATGGCCGGACAATTTGTCCGGTCGTTTACCCTTGTAAAGAAAATTTTAAATTTTTAAAGCTTCAACATTATTGGCGTTCGTGAATGAAAAGGAGAAAGACAGAACGAGATACTACCAGACCAAAAACTTTTAACAAATGATTCATAATAGTGGTTGTAAAATTTCCGGTGGTTGCAAATTTTCGCTTTGTCATTCATCAAGCCGTCACCGCAAATTAGCGGGTGTTCCGGAGAAAGCGTGTGTAGCGGTGTGAATTAACAGTGCCTCTCAGTGTCGGTACAAAGGTCCGGTCCGATAAAAAGAAAGCAAGTTTACATTTATTTGTCGACTTGTCGACATTTTGTGTGAATCACTCTAGGTCTAAATTCCGAGATTGACGAAACATCCCTGAGAGGTGATTTTCAAGGGAAACAAACCATTTAAACAGAAAGTTCACATATTCCATCAACTTCACGACTTAAGTAGGTATTAAAATTTAACCGTATAGAAGACAAAGAACTGAAGCGATAGTTGTATGCACAAATGTAATATTGATTCTGCCGAACTTTGCAGCTGTACCGTGCGTTCCAGCATTGAGTTCGAGGCTGCATGTACAATAAAGGCGTAGAAAATGTACTTGCTTGATATGTAAACATTATGCGGGGGGAGGGGGGGTTTTATAGAGATATGACGTAATGGATATTTGTCCGGCCAAAAATGGGTTGTGTCCGAGCAAAAATAAGTTTGACCGGACAACTTGACCGGCGCCAGCCGGGAAATTATTTCAAGCTCTGTGGATCAGAGACCAGTGAGCTTTTAGCTGTGGTTACACAAATGAAGCATTTACATGGACACAGTAGAGGGATCTTAAGATCAAAGCGCAAGTATAAGATTCAGTATACACTGTAGGTAAGCATTAATTTTTCAAACCTACTATTTATGCTATAGTTTATACATGTAACATCGTACTAATCATGTTCCTAAGGCCTCCTAAACTACTGGTCAGCAGCAGGGAAGCGCAAGTCTATAGGAATGTGCTGGTTAGGAATTTGAAAGAAGTTTTCATACTCTGATTGAAAGGCTGCTGGAGTTTCCTAAAGGTGATTCCCTTAATTTGAGGAAGTTTAAGAAAACTGTCACCTTTAAGGGAAATGGTCTAAAAAGTCACTTGAGGTGATGTAAAAGTCACTTTTAAGGTGGATGCTCTAAAGTATTTAATTGCAGTCTTCGAGTTTCTGTATCCATTCTGGCAGAAATCCCCTGACTCTGTAAATGCTTTTTGACATCACTGATAGAAACAACATTGCGATGGAAAATTCCCGCAGCAAGTGCAGCATCCGCATGGGTATCTTGGAACACCTCAGAAAAGTGCTTGACATGTCCAGCACCACTGGAGGCAATGACAGGAATACCAACAGCTGACTTTACCATGGAAACCAGTTCAAGGTCATAACCATTATTAGTCCTAATAGAATTATAGAAAAATGTGCTATAATTTTGGAATTATTAAATTTCACTTGATTTGTAAATTAAAATAAATAACAATACTTACCCATCTTTGTCAATACAGTTGAGCATGATTTCTCCAGCACCCAAAGCTTCACATGCCTGTACCATTTCATACACTCCAATATCCCGCACCTCTCGCCCGCCTTTCACCGTACACTGATACCAACAGAACTCCTCACCAGAGGGCCCAGGGTATTTAGTCCTTATGACATGATGCTGCACTGTATCTGGAGACGCAACATAAACTCTCTTTGGGTCAACAGAGATTACCACAGCCTGCCGCCCGTAGGCAGCAGCTATTGTTTCAATAGAAGTACTTCCTGTAGTAATTCCACCGGATGCTATGTAGTTCTCTGCTGCATACACTGCATCACTACCAATTGATACCTTGTCTGCTCCTACATCAACAAGGTAACAGGAAAAAAAGTTGACACTTTATTTCAACCAAATGAAATACGACTGAGCATGAATATCAGGAAATAATCATACATACCTGGGATTTGTTTAAAAACTGGAAAGGACCAATGTTCTCGCTAAATTTTTGGTTACAACATTGTGTGCTTCAAGAAAATATCCATCCCCCCACCACGGATGGTGTTTTGGTTTAAGCCTCCCTAACACACCAGATATCCCAGATTAGCTTTACACTTTCAATTCATTGAAAGATGTGGCTTTTGAGACCTGTCCACTCCCTAAGAATTTCCAATGACCATCCATAGGGTGCATGTTGATATTTTCTGGAACCAGACATTTAACAAAAATGAAACAGGGACAAAAATCAACAAAATCAATCCTTGTCTTCTTTTCTACCGACACGAATATTAATTGTATTAAATAATGCTTTAATCTTAATACTTTTAAGCCCGACAGGTTTCTATTTTGGCACACCTGGGACAGTGATCTAGGCCGTGTTTTGTGTCTGAGATATGTTGACCAGCTTCTTTGTGCCAGCTGACACAAAGGGGACATGTGAGATTTAGGGGGCTTATATTTTTAAAGCTGGGAAGCCAGGACGGTGACTATAAGTATTTCGAAATTTTTGTGGCAACATGCCTAGTCATGGATGCTCTGGGAAAAGCTGTTTTTTCCCAGTTTTGCCACTGTCTTGTTCGGATGAAATGGCATCAGTGTAGTTAATAGCTTAAGTTTAAGAGTGACACTTTGACTCAGATACATGCAGACAAGAATGGTGATCCTGTGGTTTCAGGAGAGTGGATTGTGTTGTTCCAGAAAATATTCATACCTCCCCATGGATGGTTTTTAGGTTTGAACTGCTCACCCCTCTCGAAATTCCAGATTAGCTTTACACTTTTCTTTAAACACTTTGGCTTTTGAGACCCCCCACCCACCCCCTCAGAAATCCCAATAACCATCCAAAAGATTTTCTGGAACAATACATTGACCCTGATCTCTGCAGATGTGTTGCTTCTATCAGCTAGTGACACACTTGATGGTATTTCTGCAAACATTGCTGGCAATCACCTACAATCTTGGACGAAACTAGTTGAGACAAAGGCAATTAGCACACGTATTTCTCAATTTGCGTGTATGGAAATACAAACAATATTGCAGAAAGGCTTTTCCTCCCCCCTCCCCTCATTCAATGTTGTTTGGAAGGACTGAGGTGTCATCAGGGGAATTTTGGCGGCAAAGCAACATTGATAAGGGGGAGAGGGGGGCAGATTTGACGTGGTAAGTAGTTTTCAAGGTCAAAGTTCTCATTCATTCCGAAGTGTCTCAACAGTTTTGTCTGAGATTGTAGCGTAGCCACCCACCCAATTGAAACTGAAAATTGCCAACAATCACTGGCATCAGTTTTGCCTTGAAGAGAGTATAAAATGCCCACTGCTTCGCTGGCTTTAGACATGAAAATTAACTTCCACTGTCTCTTGCCACCCAGGTATATCATCATTTTATAAAATAGAAAGCAATTGAGAACTGTTAGGGAACCTAACAAAATTCTTGACTGTGGAGTTAAGCCTGCAATTTTCTCCTAGTTACTTCTTGCTGTAGAAACAATAGAAGTTTACTTTAAGGTCTTTTGGGCCACTTTATAGCAGCCAATATGCAATTGCAACTTGATGTTAGATACATACCAGACCTGAAGTACTCTGCAGCGACCTCAACAGCACTGTAATGCTTCATCTTCAATTCATCACCATCACTGTCAGGAGCTTGTATGTCACGAATACCACCCCCCACAGTCAGGGGAACAAAAATATTCTCAGAGGCTTGACGAAGAACTTCCAACATTGGAAGATCAAGGAGAGGGCAGTTCTTGAAGCTTGTAATATTCAAGAAAACTATTTCATCAGCACCTTCTCGATAATAACGACGGGCCAGTTCAACTGGTTTTCCGAGGTTTCTCACTGCACCTCTAGGTTTAGTGGGCAGCTGATTATCATCAATGATTGATTGTTCCCGCACGTCATATTGTTCACCTTTAGTAACTACGAGGTCTCCTTGATCGTTGTTTCGCACATCAAGACAGGGAATAATGCGGCGTCCAAGATGGGTGCAGTCACTGGCTATCAGCAATTCATGTGGGATTGTATCTGCTGCTATGGGGAAGTTATTCAGGAAGTTGTTTATTAGTTTTAGTCCCATCTGCCCACTTTTCTCAGGGTGAAACTGGGTGGCAACAGTGTTTCCTTTCTGCACAACACTGACAAATTCATCTCCATAATCAGTAGTCGCAAGAATCCAATCACAGACACCTGCAGCATTTGGTTGTAAGGCATACGAATGAACAAAATAAACCTTCTCATTGCTACAGAAACCAGTTGGGAACAGAGCAGATCCCTTGTGAAGTTTAAGCCCATTCCATCCCATGTGAGGAACAGCAAGACCTTTAGCTCTGTCAAAGTGCTTTACAGTTGCAGGTATTATAGATAACCCTTTTGTCCCAGGTGACTCTTCGCTGCCATCACATAAAGTCTGAAGACCTAAACAGATCCCCAGATAAGGTCTGTCTTGTTGGATGTACGTCTTGAGTGGCTCTACAAAACCACTACTTTCAAGGAGTTCCATTGCACTTCCAAATGCTCCAACACCTGGAAATATCAGCTTTTCAGCCCTTAGAATATCTCCCGCTTCTTTCACAAAAATTACATTGTAACCAAGGAGTTTCAGCGCATTAACAAGACTGCGGATATTTCCAGCTCCATAATCCAATACCGTCACTTCAGGCATATTTTCAATTTTTTGATTGTATGGCTTGCTTACAAGTATGTACTTCTGTAACGAACGGAAAATCAAGTCAATATTAGGAACTTTTTGCACTGTTCTATTAAGGAAATGTTTTAAAAGTAAACATTTTAAAAGAAAAATGATTGAAAACATATGATGTTTGATATCATCTTGATATTGATAGTACAGTTAATCGTTTGTCTCACGATTTAAAAATTAATCCTATGGAAGTACCAGTGTGGGTTGCATATCAGAAGCACTATGCTGTTGCTTACAACAACAAGGTATACACACTGTTTTGAAGTTCAACACAACGCTTAGGTCAAACCAACAAACAAGATGGAGTAGTCTACAAGATTCCCTACGAATGTGGCAAAGTATATATTGGAGAGACGGTATACATTACGGTATATATTAGACGGTATATATTGGAGAGACACAAACTCAGACCTCAGCTGTCTCAGAACATGCCAATGAGACCAGACACTAACCGCTTTGGGACAAGGTTAAGTTTATTGACCGCAACCCACACTCACATAAGACTTCACCCTAACAACATAAATAGGGAAAACGGAATTGAAATTCCAAATCATGGATGCCCACGATCAAACAACACAACAGCCGATTGGTACCACAGCAGACCTCTCAGGAAACAGTGTCTAATCAGAACAATGAGGATCGAAATGCACCCATCACAAACAACCAAGTTACCTCTTATACTGATACACATCCAGTCGACACCATCACTTGATGAAGACCAGCAGTATAGCGGTCACAACGTCACGATCAAAGTGACTAAATCATGAGACAAAGGATTGACTGAACTATCATTTCAAACAGCAATGAATAACATCTTTCATGACACATCTTGATATTATTTTCAAGTACGTACTTTGAAATGGAAGTTGCTGTTTGAGAGCAGTGATGTCTTGTTATTGGTAAAATTAGTTATGAATGCCCAAACACATACAAACACTTACTAAGTTCTTTTAAAGGAGGGCTTAAATTAGTAAGGTAAAGTTTTATAACACCCGGTAGCGCCCCCCCCCCCCCCCCCCCCAACTCCTTCACATCTCCCAACCCAAATAGGGAAGAAAAAATGGAAAGTCTCTAAAGGTTCCCCAAAAAATTTTGAGTGGAAATTAAATATTTCTCCCTATTTACTTAACTTTTCCGTTATATTCAACGCATCAAGCAAAACACCCCTTCCCCCAACCCCGCTTTCGTCGGGAAACGTTTTCATGTTTCTCGTCACAAAAGTTGGATTGTGTATGACATAGAGAGTGTATGATAGAAGTGTATAATAAATGACTAAATGGGAGCAGTTCGAAAATTTATGACAGTAAATTGTAGATCGCCAATTTTACAGGAGAATTAGTGTTTCTTTTATAACAACTCACCTCGAGGTCGGCGGTTTTGGTCCGTATAATGGTGCCAGCGATTTGACCAGCGGATATTAACAAGAAATTACCCACAACTCCACTTGGTACGTGTTTCATGTCACGTGACAAGACCTTCTATCTGGCGGTGGGAGCAGCGTGGACAGTTGCCGGAAAATAGACTTTCAAAATCATGCTTTCTTCACGACTTTCGTCCTTATTAGCGAGAACTGTAGTGAGACGAACACCCCAGGTAAGCTGAGCAGTTTTTCTTTAGTTTATTTACTGTCCTCCTCGATCTTGCACTCAACAAAATATGATTGCAATCACGCGGCCTGGTTGCACTGTTCAAGCCCCTGGTCTCTAGTTCTTATACAGTCTCTATTAAACATCAGTAGTTTCTGGGTAAAGTAAGTGTGACAATTTTATCTCACTTTTGTAAATGAAATGTGGAGATAGCGTTGATGTAACTTTGATTTTCTGTGTTTGGATTTAAGGAAGGGATTATCATTAGAATTTCAATATCACGGGGTAAGCCAAGGGGTGTACCGGCTACGGCGTTTTGTTCACCATCGCTAGACCGACCAAAGTGACGAAAAGGTTTCATTCATAAGTAGTTTCTCTTCTTTGTCTTATCTACATTTTGAGTTATTTATCACATAAGAGTTCGCGTAGCATTCGAACAATATCCATTTACCTTTCTTTCATACGAGTTTCCAGATTTTCCACTTGGATCTTGGCTTCCTGTGAGTCAATCCACAGCCTGAATCATGCAAAATTCAGACTGAATGACCCATTGCTCTTACTCATAGTCATATTCACATCTTTAACAAGACTGCAGACCAAGAGTGTCATCCAGACATATGAATACTGAGCATTTTTTTTGTCTGAACAAAATATCACAGCAAGAACAAATATATCTGCATCTTTTCTACATCTGAACTGAGCAAACTTTGTCGAGAAGGGTTTTCCATTTCAAAAGTTATTTATGCATACAAAAGGTCAGGATAAAAAAAAAAACTATGTCCAGATCGCTCATGCAACCAGTTGGATTGCAATTCAATTCATATGGACCATACATGTATGGGGAGCACAAAACGACAGCAGGTGCAATGTTTGTTAAGGCCTCTATGGCAATACTGCATGGTGTAAGATAGAAAAGCTAACATGTTTTTTGTTGTAGAAAGTAGTTACTTCATAATTGCATTTTTTCTCAGATCTATCATGGATCTCTTGGTGCTGTTGCAGTTGCTGTGAGAAACATAAGCTCTTCCAGTCCCTCTTTTGCTAATGCTGGTGAGTTTCCTTTTCTGCATACAGATGAAATTTGCACACTGCCCTGATAAACATCAAAGGTATGCTAATTTGAAGGTGCTTTTCCAGCATTCAAACTTTTCCTGCCCCAGGCAAGAAGTTTCATTTAATCTATCCCAGACAATCAGGGAAATTATTTTGGTTGCACTTTTATAAGCTGGGTAAATCTAGCATGGCAAGGAAGCAACAAAGTTGCTGATTGTCTGGGATTTTCACACCTACAAAAACAAGGCTTTACAGGTAGGCTAGCCTGTTTATATATATTAAGTGGTGGTAGATCATGACTTCACATTTGAATTATTTAGCACTGACTATGCGGATATAAAGTTTAAATTATTTCATATACAATGTAATTTCTAATAGCAAGAAGGAAACTGTTAGTTACAAAAAAGTAAATTTGTGTTACAGGGACTGCTGAGGTTTCTTCAATATTAGAGCAGAGAATTTTAGGGTCTGCACCAAAAGCTGAGCTAGAAGAAACTGGCCGTGTGTTGTCTATTGGTGATGGAATTGCTCGTGTTTATGGCCTTAAAAACATCCAGGCTGAAGAGATGGTAGAGTTTTCCAGTGGCCTCAAGGTAATATCAAAAGGCTTGGGCTTTAGGCTTTATGTCCAGTTTTCTTGCACTAGGGCCATCCCTTTCTTTCTGTTTACAATTGTCTGACTAACCCAAAACATTGATATTGGACAGTTACGCAATGTAAGCAGGCTTCATTTACTTCGAAAATACAATACGTAATGCCGATTGGCTAGACTCTCCCAACCATAATGATCTTTTCCCCATTTTGTCCCCCATATTGATTTTATGACCACCCCTTTCCAGGCCTCCCACTTTGATGCTGGGGTACCAGTCCTCCTAGTTCCAAACTTTCTCTCTTTTCTTGTGAAGAATTTCTATTTTACCCTGACTGACCAACCCAAAATTTGGAAAAGGCAAAGATGATAAATGGAAAGCCAGTTGGTGGAAGTTAGCCCAGTCCTCATACCAGATCCCAATCCTCACTCTGAGCACAAATACAGCTTCCTGGGACCCTTTGTGTGGATGCAGGGGAATTTTTTAGTCATCATACTGTAAATTCCTGCTTATAACCCTGCCAGTGTGGTGTTGAGTTGTATACCACATGACGTACTGTATCTCTAGTACCTTGTCTGTTAAACAAACTTGTGAATAAGCTTGCATGCAAACTCATCTTGGACTT
Source organism: Siderastrea siderea (assembly GCA_964030785.1). NCBI lineage: Eukaryota > Metazoa > Cnidaria > Anthozoa > Scleractinia > Rhizangiidae > Siderastrea > Siderastrea siderea. The sequence goes on along the minus strand of OZ034966.1, from coordinate 45,227,225 downwards.
GCAATGCTGAGATACCAGGCACTTGAAATGTAGACATTTTTACCTTGAAGCTTTGTTCAAGGACTTGGTGGAAGGAACTGAAAAATTATTGGCAACTTACTGTGGATTGCCACTGTAATTTGACACTAAACAAAATGTTTATTTTGATATATGCATTTATCTTATTTGTTAGTACAATTTCCATTGAGCATTCATGTGTAATGTGTATTTTTTGCAGGGTATGGCTTTGAACTTGGAGCCTGATAATGTTGGTGTGGTGGTGTTTGGAAATGATAAGCTTATCAAAGAAGGTGATGTGGTGAAGAGAACAGGAGCCATTGTAGATGTTCCTGTGGGAGAGGGAATGTTAGGACGAGTGGTGGATGCTTTGGGTAACCCAATTGATGGCAAGGGCCCACTGGATGATGTTAAGCGTGCCCGTGTGGGAATCAAAGCACCTGGTATTATACCTCGTACCTCTGTAAATGAACCTATGTTGACTGGTATCAAGGCCGTGGATAGCTTAGTTCCTATTGGACGAGGCCAGCGAGAACTTATCATTGGAGACAGACAGACTGGGTTAGTTGAGTTAACTGTTTTAGATCATTAGTGGTACATTCCCTCTTCACTTTTGTGTTTGTGAGTTGAACATTGTAATTTCATATACCAAGATTTACTGGAGAAGTTATTTATATATTTCAAAGGCATCCTTGTTTGGTGCTGCATGCATGTAAACAAAATATTGTGTGCTGTTTTTTAAACAATTTCTTTGTTTGCTTTCAGCAAAACTGCCATTGCCATTGATACCATCATCAATCAAAAGAAATTTAATGAGGGAACTGATGAAAGTAAGTCTTGAATTGCAAGAGCTTGAGTTCAGACTTCCTGTACATTATACATGTAATTTGGGCTGTTGTTATGTACAGCAAAAATGTAAATGTAACCCATCTTGTGCATGTACTGAAAATGTACCTGTAAATTGGTGAATGCTGAACTCACATGTGTAGGCATGCATAATGGCAGAAAACCGAGGCTAGTACAACAAACTGTTAGATGTTCCATTTACTGGGCCTTTTAATAACCTTTGAGTCTAAAGTCTTTGGTTCATAAATGTGTCAGTATTAAAGCAGGGTTCATATAGGGTTAGACATTGTAGTTGAAATGATTCTGTTTTGCCCATGCAGAAAAGAAGCTTTACTGCATCTATGTTGCCATTGGACAGAAAAGAAGTACTGTTGCTCAACTGGTGAAGAGACTGACAGATGCTGGTAAGCAATTCCTTGGGATTTTACCAAACAAATCTTTAGTTATTAATGTTGGAGTTCATAGCAAGCTATCCTGTACCTTGTATTTACCAAAAGCCTGTCTGGTGTGGCAACTGGACACCTACTTCTTCACCCTTTTGAAGAGAGGGTGGCAACTTTTTACAAGCATGCTTATTGCTTTGATGTTTTGGTTTCCATGTTTTTGTGTGATGCGGGTAAATATTTTAATATAGCCCTTTTCGGAATGCAGAACATCAAGTTGTGAACTTGAATGATACACTGTAATATGAATGATACACTGTAATATGTAAAAGGCCCTCAGTTTAGTGTTCATCAACAAAGCTTTATGAGTCACATTCTAAGTAAAAGTATGTAATAAACACATTCTCTGTGCAGATGCTATGAAGTACACCATTGTTGTCAGTGCTACTGCATCAGATGCTGCCCCTCTGCAGTACTTAGCACCTTATTCTGGTTGTGCCATGGGAGAGTACTTCAGGGACAATGGAAAACATGCTTTAATCATCTATGACGATTTATCAAAACAGGTAAAGTTGTGTAAGCTTGCAAGAAACTAAGAGCAGTTAAACTAATAATAGCTTTTTCAGAGACTTCTGCCTTAACCTGTTGTAAACAGGAGATGTGCATGTTGCAGTTCAATTTTATCCTTGGTTCAGTTTTTTTCTTTTGTGATATTTTCCTTTGTTTTATTTTCCTTTTGTTAGAACAAAGGAAAATAAGAATTGAACCAAGGATAAAATTGAACTACAACATACATGTAGTTTGGTTCAACTCAAACATTTATGTGACAGACAACATGCTCCCCAACCCACTTTGAGGGCTGCTTTAGAATATGCCTAAACTCAACTTTAATAACAGAAAGCCCGCAAAGTGTCATGTGACCTCATACCTATGTTTGCAGAACCAGAGTGCCAATGTATAAACAAAATTTTATAAAACTAATGATGATAGATTGTAGCTTTGGGAAATTTGAATTGTCAATAAACGTTATTATTATGATTTTGTTTCAGGCTGTAGCTTATCGTCAGATGTCTCTGTTGTTGCGAAGACCTCCAGGCCGTGAAGCCTACCCCGGTGATGTGTTCTACCTTCACTCGCGTCTTTTGGAGAGAGCAGCCAAGATGAATGATGACAACCTTGGAGGCTCACTTACTGCACTGCCAGTTATTGAAACTCAGGTCAGTGATTAACTATTTGTGGATCAGAGAAAAGTTGTGAACATAGTGACCATGTGAACATAACTAACCTCGAAAAGTAATAAAACCAGTTGATTTAATGATCCCTGAAATAAGTGACATCACCAACACGATTGCAGAAACCATAACTTTAATAACTGACTGTGCAAGACCAGTGTGTTTACCATCAGATACTATGTCCAAACTCATTTTCATTTTTTGTGACTACCTTCAATTGCCTTTTCTTGTCTGCAGGCAGGAGATGTATCAGCATACATCCCCACAAATGTGATTTCCATCACTGATGGCCAGATCTTCTTGGAGACTGAGCTGTTTTACAAGGGTATCCGACCTGCCATCAACGTGGGTTTGTCTGTAAGCAGGGTGGGTTCTGCCGCTCAGACCAAGGCCATGAAACAGGTAAAGCAAGTTCATATTGGTGCACTGTCATTTGAATTCTGTTTGCCATTCAATTATAACCGTCCTCTTTAGAGCAAACTTTGCAAAATAACTGTGCTTAAAATCTACAATATACCAAGACTAAATGCCTCCTTGAAGCACAAAAAAAATTGTGATCATCTTCCTGCTGACTCTTGTAATTTCATGGTTGAAATAGCAATGTCACAAGATTTTCATCATTTTGGTCATCAGGTTGCCGGATCCATGAAACTCGAGCTTGCACAGTACCGTGAAGTTGCTGCCTTTGCCCAGTTTGGTTCTGATTTGGATGCTGCCACCCAGTCACTCCTCAACCGGGGAGTTCGCCTCACAGAACTTCTTAAACAGGGACAGTATGGTATGTTGAAATTTTTATGTCCAGTTATGTTGTCAGGACAGTGGCACAAAGCCCAACGAAACTACAGTTAAACCTATTTACAGACACTTTCCTATTACAGAAAGTTTGTTTGGTCTAAAAGAGACTAGAATCCCTATAAACTCCACCACTTTAATAGTACGGACATCTCCATAACACAGGCCCTTATCTCCGTTCTTTTAGTGTCAAGATTAAAGAGGTTTGACTCTACCAAATTTTAAAACTTGTGCCTTGTCGATTTGGATACCCAGTTTGAAGATAGGGTAAATTGGGAACGGCTCTTGAAAACTCTGTGGAACCACCTTAACTACATGTATCGTAATTGTGGAAAGGTCTTGACATTGTGTCCAGGGGCCCATTTGTCGAAAGTCCCGGTACCTTTTCAGGCCTGGAGCTATATTTTGAAATCAAAGTCTATAAATGGTGGTGTAGCTTTTAGCCTGCAAACCAGGGGCTGGGTTCACGAAGCCCTCCTAAAGTAAGATGTGTCCTACATGTATGTATTGCTGGAAAACAAAATCCTGCCCCAGCTCGATTTGTTTCGTTAACTTACAATTTTACTGCGTAGCTTTCAAAACCAACAAAAATTGAACCTCTAAGGTAAACGTTGCGCGCACAAAATAGCTTTCAGTTCCCGAAAAGTTATCGGTACTTTCGAGAAACGGGCCCAGGTCCCTGAATCGGATATTCAGCTGCTTTCTGCTTTATGCATCACACAATACCTATTTAGTCTTTGAAATCACGGCTTACGGTATCGTCTTCAAGTATTTATTTATTTTCCTGCCTTCCCTTGTAGTTCCAATGGACATCTCTGAACAAGTAGCTGTAATCTATGCTGGAGTCAGGGGTCATCTGGACAAGGTCGATCCTTCACGAATCACAGCTTTCGAAGAAGCGTTCCTAAAACACATCCGATCAACCCAGCAGGAACTTATCAACACCATCAGAAAGGAGGGAGTCATCTCAGAAGATACAGACGCCAAACTCAAGAAAGTCGTTACAGAGTTCATAGCTTCTTTTGACTGATTTGCCAAAGAAAAGTGTTAATATTTTTTTCACCGCAGTTTGTGTAAAATGTGTTCTCCCATAAAAATCGTCCTGCCGACAATTTTGGCAGTCTGAAAACCGTAAAAAGAAATTTTAAAAAAGATAAATGGCGTTGTATTTACTTGTTCACAGTGTAATCGTGAGGAAATGAAAAGAACGGGATGACTTTGCCATAAAAACGTTTGCCAATCTTTACAGAAATGACTGTGGGCCGGATGACCGTAGAAACTCCACTAACCCCCCACCTCTATTAAAGGACTACGTGACGGGCATTTTACGGACGTTTTGTCAAGACTGTGCTAAAGTTATGATTTAGTACCTTTGCTTACACGCACAAAATGCTCCTAGAACGCCAAGGAAGGTATCAAGTGAATTTTCACGGGGAGAGCAAATCATAGTAAGTTCCAAACGATTTCTGCAAGACACGGCACATCTTGAAAATGTTGGCCCATCGTTTTCAACTTTTAATCCGTTTCCATCCTGGCCATCCGTGGCGAGCTTCGTCTTAATAGATTCACTTCAGTGTCTTTGGACAAGTAAGCCTCTTCGCCCCTCTCATAAGCTCTCCCCCCATGGTAGGACAACACGGTAAAAACATTAGACCAACATAAAACTACCATTCATTTGTTGGAGACTTGTTGGGCAATGTCCAGAAGTATCACTGAGTGAGGTTAAAGGTGGTGTTGAAATATTAAAACGGTGATACATAATCCACTTCCCGTCCATTTTTTCTGAAGTTTCGGAAAAATTCCTTTGAGTAGCCCCCCACTCATACCGGTTGTTGAGAATGAATCTATCCCCCAGCTCCTCACCCCACACCATCGGGTGCTCAATACAGCTTTTACGATACAGGTGGTAACCCTTTCCAAGCATTTGCAACGTGAAACTGAGAATCCCTTCCATTTGGAGGCAATAATTGCGAAATTTCACTTGACACATGGATTAATTAGTGGTGTAACTTATTTAATAGAAGTTGAAGAAAAATTAATTTGAATTTTCTCTAAAATTTACGAGTTACCCCCTCCGCACTTCCTCTATAGTAAGCCCTTGTTGCGGTCTCGAATTAAGTAGGCTCCCCCAAAGAGTAGCCTGTGAACAGGCTCGGCGCGAAAATAAATCAGCGAGCTGAGCGTAGACTGGAGAAGAGGACGGGGCTTCCCCGTCTCTTCGCTCGATTTTTTGTCTTCTTCGCTCTTTCCCCGACCAGAGAGCCTGTTCAGAGGCTACCCAAAGGGGTGGGGAGGGAGGTTTGGGAGTGGAGGCTTGACGGTGTTTTTTTTTTCAGTCAGTTAGTCTTCCATGCTTTATAGACTAACTTTGCATCCAAATCAGACTGACAACCTTCACCCCCTCCCCTCCTCCCCTTCAGCAATATCGCCCATAGGATACACGTTCTCACTCTATATTTTGCACTCCCCCCCCCCATCTCCTTTCTCAACGAAGCTTAACGTAAGTGTGCAATATAAAATTTCGACTCATCAACTGAGTTGATAAGCTGAACTGACCACCGTAAAGAAATTCGAAAGCTGAGAATCAGAGCGAATCAAGGAATTCTTGGTTGTGTGGTTTATATGTAGAAGGTGGAGCTTCGGTATTGGTGGAAACATGGCAAGGTAGAAAACAGGAATGAATTAGTTGAATGAAAAGCGTTGTTAATTCTGTGAGGATTTAAAAGAGTGCCAATTTGAAAGGTAAATGTTTGCTCCAAATTTTTGTTGCTTTCGGTGTTGCCCGGATGTAGAGAGAGGCCGCAGACTGTCATTTGTTTGATAGAAGGATCAGGGAGATTGAAGCGCCGAGCGACTGGTTTGGATGTGTCTGTCATTTCTTTCAACGTCTCGCAGGTGTTCGCGGAAGCGGTCGCCCTTTCCTAGCTTTTGAATTTCTTTACAGTGGCCGGTTTACTTTATCAGCTCAGTTGATAAATCCAAAATTTTTGTGTTTCACTTCCCCACCGACACAGCACTACACTTAGTTTTTTAGGAACGAACCCCTTTATTCATTCATACAAAGTGAAGTCAACTCTATTCGTTTGACATGATCGTATCTGCCGATAAATTAAAGCTCCTGCAATAAGAGCGAAAACATCAGGTTCTTTGTTATTTTCGTCTCTGCAGAAACGATTTCAGCGCACGAATGAACAATCCGGAGATGAGAATGAATTTCGCTGCTTAAACCTTTCTTTCTGTTTGCCATGGTCACAAAAGGCTTCTGGTCTCTTACGAACTTTGCTTATAAACATCGCATCGCAGCCTTCGTTGCCTATGATATACACCCAGATCAATCGTCAAAATTATAGTTTTTCAAAGAAGGAAATTCTTGCATTTTTTCTCTGACCAACTCTTTTTGTTTGTCTGTCCATACCACGCTATAACGTGTCTTTGTACTTTCTCTGTATATGCTGCTGGAACAATCTTTGATGTACTGCTCATCACAGTTAAGCTGTAAAAACTGACAAACACCAAGCAGCGTTTTTCTCGGTTCTTTGATAAGCTGTGAGCTGTGTAACAGGTGTACTGCCCCCTCAAAGCGCATCTCCAGCTTGCGGTTGAGCTTTGCCAGGCCGAAAAAGTTCCCAATCATGTGATCTAAGCCGCGAGTATCATTTATCTAAACAAAAAAAACAAAACAAAAAACAAAAGAATTATCAGAGGGTTAAATATAAGGGCTGAATTCGCAAATTGGCCGATCCCTAAAAACCACTAAAAGGACAACAAATTTGTTACCTTGACTCCTTGCTTAGCCTCTGTTCTTTTGTCTAAAGCTCTAAGTAACATAGTAGCAATATTGTCGTGAGGGTTCCTGATGACATGAACATATTTAATGGGGATCTTCAGCGCTCGTTGTATTTCTAGTGAAGCGTTCATGCTCTCTGGACTCATGAGCTGCCTCGTTGTCCTATCACCCTTCTTATCTCCCATCACCTGTTGATTGAAATATATGACACTTATCTTCCTTACATTAAACCCGTATTAACTGGTAGGGTGACATTGTGATGTAGTCCACTTAAAGGAAGGAGGCACAAAGAGAGAAATAAATTAAAGAGAAAACTACTTAACGGGGAAGTAGCACAGATTATACGACGAAACTGCTTAAAAAGGAACGAAATGTATTACGTTTCAAAAAGATATCTTACCTTAGAAGCGGGTGAGGGGGTGGGAAGCGTGGGGAATTCTGGTCATATACAATTTTCCACTGTTTTAGAACAGTTTTCCACTAATCCAAAAGTGCCTCCATTAGTTTGTAGGTCGACGTTACATGAAGCTAAGTCTTCTTAATTTGGGGGAAGGGGGTATTTGGGAGGAGTGTTTGAGGGGGGAAAGGGGGCCGAAATTGCAAAATTTGCAAATGAATGAGAAATGCTTAAGATTTAATGAAGGCTAAGTGAAAAATGAAGAGATGGACCCCTCATTTAGAGGCCATGCGTGAATCATGACAGGTGAATGATGATTCGCCGACCGTAATTCGCCTGCCATCTTTTGCATACGGATCACATTAACAACTTTATGAACAACTTAAAAGTTGTTAATAAAATGCGTCATATATTACAGACTCAAGCAAGGTGTCTGCAGCTTTCCCTCATCGGTTTGTGATCATGGTCCAGTCTTGACGAGCGAATTGTCAGTTTAGCAGTCAAATGAAAACCCGGGGCTTCACACGGCAGCGCAATCGGCTGCAAAATTGTACGATTCAAAACAAAACCACAACACGCAATCTTTCCAGAGCAGCATTATTTGTATTTTTTTCGAATATTAGTAATTTGTATTTTTCCGCTGTGTTTGCTATTTTTAAAGAAGGTCTGTAAGGATAGAAATTTGCGCATGAAATGAGTTTACGGAAGAAATACTTTCTTAAATATAAAATTTCCTTTGCCACTTTGTGATTATGGGGAGTCGTTATGGGCGAATTGTTTTTAAAAGACCCGGGGCTACACATAGCGGTGAAATCGATTGGAAGAGATTTGCGTGAGAGGCGTGATTCTAGTTCCCCTAGCGTCTTTCACCAAAACAAGTCCCTCAATTATGTCTTGTGGAAAAGCAGTACAACATATATAAACCTGGAAAGTTTGAGCTTGAGGTTTATAACGGGTTAAAAAATTGTATAATAATAAATTATATGATCATAATATGGCCTCACAGCCAAATAAAATGGCTTGTTGTAACCTCATCGTCTTTGCCTCAAGTTGAGTAGCTTCTGTTCACAAAATATTCATTTGGATAATGTTATTTTTTTCGCGGAGAAACTGGGAGGGAGGTGCAAAGAGGCCCCCCCCCCCCCTCCAACCCATTGTCTTTCTGACTATGAAATAATCAGATGCTTTCAAACTGACAAAAAGTATCAAACCAAAGGAAACAGCTTAACCACTAGACAACATTAACAAGGGAATTTTACAGATTGCTGTAAATTTGCTAACTGTGAGGGATTACTCTTTGAATACAATGTGCCATATGTACCCCTCCTATAAAGACGTCCTGGATCCGTCCCTGGTTTTGGATAAGATCTATAATACTCCAGCCCAATAGAAAAAGGACTTCTCAAAATGCATCAGAAAAGTTAGAAGAAGGTAACGCCACCGATAAGGAAAGACAGTTATACACTCACCAAAATGCTTCTACTGTAGGTTCCCTGCCACTGTCTCGGTACATGATAGTTGTAGTAGCGATGTTTGACTGTAGCCGATCTGTAACCGACATCCGCTTGCTTTTTAGAGTTCAAGTACAACTCGTTAAACAGGTAATACTTGTTTCTGTGGGTGGCGTCCCACTCTTGCCATTTGCGAATGACATCAAACTCGTTGGCGATGATCACGTGAGGATGAGCGTCTAATAAGGAACTGACAAGTGTGTGACCACTCCTGGGATAGCCAATAAACATCAGAAATGTTTGAACCCCGTCGTAAACTTCATGAAGTGACTTCCCTTGGTCGTCGTTTCCAGAAAATAGCATCATGTGAGAACCTTTCGGAGGGTTAAATCAATAAAAAGAAAACAAATGAAATAAAATTGCAATTCTAGAGCTAGCTGTTATTTTTGGAAAGTTATTGATAGCTTAGGTTTGCGCATGCCGATCTCTATCAGCATCCAATCAGTGTACTATCGCATTGGTATTCCAACCGGTAAACAGAAGCAATTGAAGCAAATGCCGAAAGAAAATCATTTCAAATGCAAATGCAACAAATACTTTTAGCTTCGCGGCAGCCTCCGATTCATTGAATACGAATACAAGTATGGTCTACTGGCATTTCAAAAATTTCATGCAACTGATCAAACGAAAAAGAAGCAATCCAATTTTTAACCAATCAGAAAATAAACATATATGCTCGTTTTTAGCCAATGACGTCACGTTAGTGACGTCATATGGCTACTGTCAGAGCCTAAAAATCAACGATAGACGTACGTACGTGCGATGTTTGTCTTACGATTTGTGAGGCTGGGGGGATATTCTGTGAGACGATGGGTGGGGGTGTGCACCGGGACACTGAAAGTCTTACCTTATCAGCGGCACAAACCCATACAGCTAATGTTATGGGAGTAAGACCCCGGGCTTTGAAGTGTTTTGCATTCGCAAGTGTGGATCTACTTCGAATGCCTGTTTTCTGTACGTGAGGTCTGGCAGGATTTTATTCGCGTTGTAGTCCTGTGTTTACTTAGCTGAAGTACAAATTTCCACAGCAGCAAATACAAGACGGACTTGCCAATTTGAGATGTTGTATGAACAGAACGTGGAAATTAACGCTACATCGATCCCTAATTAACAGTGAAAGAAACAATATTTAAAGCCCAAGTTTATAACGATAGTGAAAAGAGTACAGTAAAACAGCATAAAATTTTTCGGGATTATCTCTCGGTAACAGCGAATCTAAAATTTGCAGTGTCATTTTTGAGTGCGTGTTATAAAACATGAACCCATTTAAAACTAAATCGGAAATTGCGCGGCTTGTTGCTAGCTATTCTTAAAACTGAAAAACTTGAATGAAACTAGTATTAAAATCCAAGTCACAGTGATGATCAAGGAATTAGAGGATGGATGTAGTAAAATCTTAACAAGATACTAAACTTTATTTCGGGGTTATTCATAGCTCAAAGTGTAAAGCGTATGTTGAGCAAATTTGCATAGTTGACAGCTGTAATTTCAGCCTTATAAGGAATGTAACGCAACACTTAAAACATCTCGAACCGACCGAAACAGTACCGAAAGATTAACAACAACAAATATGTGGCAAAGCATTCTAACAGAGACCTGTTGGATCTACTGGAAAGCGAGCTGAATTTGAACATTTTCGTACTGTTCGAAGGCAAAGCAAACGAAATTTATTCGGCAGTAGGTTGAGACTCAAAATAAACACGTGAGCTAAAAATAACTTTGTACCGTGGGAAAGTTACAAATGTAAACATACTTTGGTCGATTTGTGAAGCAAAAAGACGAAAATTATTATAGCCGACTTGATTACAAAGCAAGCAACTTCAAATAACAGGGGAAATAAATATAGTTGCAAAACTATTTCAGTCGTGTTTATAAACGCTAGTTCAAACCGATTTCGAACAAAAATATTGGGGATACAAGAAACACCGTTTGATGGCAGACTCCTGTTTTGACAATACAATGTACTAAGAACGTAAGTGGTTGCCTGAAACGTCTGTAACCTTACAAATTAAACAAAGTAAAGCGAGTCGCGTGCCACGCAAATCACGCAGAGCATCAAAACGGCACCCTTTAGAAAGTTGACCGTTTATGAGCACTGAAAAGTGTTGGATATTCGCCGGTAGAAGTAAGAAATTAAAAGGTTCAACTGCAACTTGCATTTATTTCTGAAGTAAAATTGTTAACTTTCCACTGATCTTTGCCTAAATTATGTATGCAATATTTTTCGACGGTGAGTTTAAGTTTAAGTTTACTTGTTTTTGTCTGTGTTCTTTGAAGAACCGTGAAACAAAGAGCTTTCTTCGGTTTTTTTTACTCCGCGTAGTCACGCTGCTGAATCATTACCAGGTTTTATAGTGGATAACCACAAGATCTTTTTGGTGGTGGGGGGGGGGGGGGGGGGCTGAGGGGTTAGGGTGGGCTTACCGGAGGTGTAAAAAACGTCATTGGCTCTGCGCGCATTGCGTGCTTATGTTTTCACGGTGCTTGGGATCAGCTGTTGCATATTTTCCTGTGCTTGGCGCCGGATGTTTGTTTTTGCTTTTTTCCTGATAGTTTCGTAGTGTTATTTGCGTTTGCTGTTATTAGTCAAATGTGTTAAGTGTAAGGTCATGACTTTCTTTGACCACAAACAATACAAAACGGTGACGGCCAAATTCCAATAACTGGATATACATGACGGTTAAACCCCTTCAGGCGAAGCGTCCCGGTTGACGGCGAAACTACCCTAGTTTGTCGATTAACTCAGTTATATGAGATTTTTCACATTTCAAATGCATACTGGATATCGGAATTGTAGAGAAGATGGAAGGCATTCCTCAAAAATGAATTTTTTGACAAATTAACTACCGCAGATTATTTGCCACAAAATTAACTAATTAATTGGTAGTGTTCTCAATTCCTACCTGTTTGGCCAATTTGTAGCTTCTTATCACTCCTGAAGAACATCCGCAGAAAAGCAAAGACTAGTATCGCAATAATCACATAGTAGAACCTTCGTTTCATTTTGGCTATTCTGCATAAGTGGCTGCCGTCCCCTCACGCTCAGTAACGTTTTAACGGATCTTTTTTATTTGCCAACCGCAGCGTCACTTCTCATTCAGTCTCATGTGAAATACCTCAGCTAGAAAATCAGTAGAAGGGATATAAATTTACAAATGTTAACCCATGCATTCAAAGACTTTTTGGTAAAAGCAAACCCCAGTCAAGGGTATTCAACGGTTCGTTTCGGCGGAATGTCTAGATCAATCAATCAATCAATCAATCAATCAATCAATCAATCAATCAATCAATCAGTTTATTAACGTCAATGCACGGGATAAGGTTGCCCTGTATATCCGAGCCAGAGGCTCATGTTTAAAACGCATGACAGTAAATAACAATAAAATACAAAACTTACAATGATTCAAACAATGCTTCTAGGGATGTACATAATAATAATAATAATAATAATAATAATAATAATAATAATAATTATAATAATAATAATAGATGTGCGGAAGGCCTAAATTGCCTAAGATATGAAAAAATTAGATTTTTTTGAGCGAAATATCACCTAAAATTTTCGAAACATGGAAAATTAATTTCTCTTGCTTCGGAGGAACAAATCTCTGCTTGTTAGAGTGTAAAATAATGTAGGCTAGCGTTTTCGTAAAGCCAACAGCTACTCGGAAATTTGGGTGATATTAAGGAGTGTACTCCTTAGCATTTTCTGGGACTTGAATTTTCAGCTGAAGAATCCGCAAAGATCAAACTGTCTAAATAGCTCACACAAATATCCCTTTAAAAGGGCCCTAGAAAAATCCTATAGAAAAGAAAAAATATTTCAAGTATTTTAGTTAAATGTTCCCGTTGAGTGCAATCAGACGAGTGAACTGGAAAGGCATTTAAGGCCCACATGGAGCTTAATCTACCTAATACCATCTTCAGTCTGCAGTTAGTTCGATTTGAACGGCAACAGCTTTGCACTTGTTGGCAAAAGAGGCACAATAAACTATTTATATCTCTAATACTTGCATTTTCTGCCCTTTGATTAACGCTCACGAAAAGGGAATGACCGAGAATAATAGTCTGTGTAGTGGTTTTCTTAAGTTATTATTAGTACAGGTAATTGTTCGAAACGTTTTCGGAGCCAAGCTTCTTCATCAGCGTACGATGTAAAAATAATAGTGAAAATATGCAGGCATATAATAGAAATAGAACAATAGAATGATTTCACAAACCCCGATTCTAATATGCTAATAAGAACAATAAAGAAAGCATGTACCAAGGTTAAAAACCATTGTTTCAAGATTTAAATTGCATACATGCTGGTGTGTGATATCTGAATGGTTTATACGGACAACAGACAACGGCAACAAAGAAATGAGATTAACTCTTTTTTTCTAATAAGGAAATTATCTTTTTTAGCTGTTCTAATGTTAAGGGCAAACGTTACCCAATGGCTACTGGATCTTTTACCCAGCATTTTAAAAAACATACCGTTTACTATTCGATATCGGAAAATGCTAGATTTCTGCAGACAAGTAGCAAAACAAGCTCAAACAGGAACAATTTTGTTTTCAGAAATTAAACCGGGCTTCACATTTCAAAATTTCCGAACGGCAATAGACAGTTAAATAAAAAAAAGCTGAGTTCTGAAACAAGGCTTTTGGCTTGTTGTCCGTTAATTGTGCAAACCACAGGCAGCCCAAGCTCACATTGAGAACTGCGCATAAATTAGACTGTTTTTTCCACGCTAAGCATAATAACGACCTCGGCACGCTATGCATAATAATGACATCGGCAACATTTAAGAGTTTGTATAGACACGCTACAAAATGTCTCAAATTGCCACAAATCAGAAAGAAGTCGAAATAAAAATAATTTGCCTTATATCATTTTGCATTGGTCATTATTTTAGGGCTTCCTGGGCTGGTTTGAAGCTTTTTAGGCAAGAAATTGAGGTTTGCTGAATCTTTAGAATTAATTAAAGGCAGGAAACAGTTTCACACTGCACCTCGCTTGAGGTTCGATAAATTCCATCACAATAAACGAATAGCCCTACAACTTCAAAGGTGTATTCTTGGGTCATGCACATACCTCGGTTCTTTCTCAAAGGTTCCAGATCCTATTTTAAGCCGTCGAAAATCCGTCTTAAATACAAAACTCGCCTTTCCTGGTATGCGTTTTCATTTGAAGTGCACACATGAATCTTTGCAAGCCGCGCTTCGACGACAAAATTGCCCTCAGCCGGGGAGAGCCTGAGTGAGATTGTCCACAAGCAATTTGAGATGTTTTGTAGCGTTTCCACACAAACTCTTAAATGTTGCCGAAGTCATCATTATGTATAGCGTGCCGATGTCATTATTGTGCATAGCGTGGAAAAAACAGTCTAATTTATGCGCAGTTCTCAACGTCAGCTTGGGCTGCCTGTGGTGCAAACCATCCAGATATTTCACACACCAGCTTACCAGCATGTGCACAATTAACAATTTGAAACAATTGTTTAACTTTTGTGCGTGCGATTTTTATTCTTCTTCGCATTAACATTTAACGATTCTTATTAGCATATAAGAATCAGGGTTTGTGAAAACACTCTAATCTCTAATAGGTGGTTTTTAAACTAAAAAAAACCAGTAATAAGCTGCTTCTTGGAGATAAAAGAATCGAATAGGCAAACTTAAATGAATAATTTATGTGACGTAATAGTAACCAAATAAAATGCATTTTGCGCCACTAAGCACAGGTTATATAATTGAAAGATCAGAAATGAACTCTGCAGTGGAAGTTTTAAGTGCGGAAATGAACTATTAGTTTACTGAGGAACGCTTAGTAGAAAATGAGTGGGTACTCTTCACTTTACCCTACACCACACTACATGGTCAATTTTCCGATTTCTCAACTGACTGCATGAAAAAAATTGAATGCTTCAATGACTGTTTTTGCTCTGCTTCGTTATCATTGTATAGTTTCACTCAAACATCGACAAGAAACAGTTCAGCTAAAACTACACACCACGGAGTAATTTTCGTCGAGTGATTGCCAAAACATTTCAAACAAGCCACAGTCATTCAGAGCAGAAGATGAATCGCCAAAAACTACCCAGCGCTAGATTAGACAAGGGGTGCGTATTAAAACTACTGGCACGGTTGCGTCTATTTATAACTATCGGTGACCATCTTATCCGATCTAAGATAGTACGGTGTCACTAATATGCTAGATTTTGTTGTCAAATTGTATGTTAAGTTACCCTGCAATCTTAAGTTTCTAGGAGTACGCAAACCTCACTCTACATTGTAGCTGCTCCCTCTTGAACCTCCCAGCAGAGTAGCAAAATACACCTTTGTGCCAACCTCGTTTCCAAGGGCTCTATTCATGAAGCCCTCCTGTCCTATGTATTGTTGGAAAACAAAGCCTATTGTTAAGAAACAATACTTAAAAGATTCATCTTTGGCTTAGGACAGCTTTGTGAATACTACCCCAGGGTCTTTGGGTTAGGCAATCCAAGCTGGCGACGACATCTTGGATTCTTTTTACAAGAATCAGTCTTGACATCCGCCTTGACACATAAAAAGTCGGCGCTACGATCGCAAAGTCCGGTGGTATTTGTTGCAGTTTCTCTTTTACTTGCTTGGGGTGTCGCTATTGGAGTAGTGAAAACCACAAACTTTTTCGGTGCTAATTAGTTAGCGCTCGCGTATAAGTGTGGATAGGTCTAAGAAGTTAAGCCATTAGGCCCCGTCTTGCATCCAACCCACCTCCCCTTCGGCGACTTTTACCCTTTTCAACATACACTTATATTCCACTTTTTGTCCGAGAAAAATTGTTCGTTTCTATCTTGTGTCAGCCGGGGATGAGTAACTGATGTGGCAAGGCAAATTTGAGTCCTGTTTAGATCACTTTTTCCATTGTACTTCAAACGAGGCAGGTTTATCTCAAAGCGAAAATTCATTGAATCTGGCGGCTTGAAGATGCGCAAACAATAGCATATAAGCAAATAATAATAATAATAATAATAATAATAATAATAATAATAATAATGTTATGACATCTCTTTACTTTTCACTGACCATCATGCAGTTTGGTTGTGTGTTGTTACTGTCTAGTGTCTCAGAAATCCTTGACCACCTACTGTAGGCTTGAGCTTTCCCTACTCTGCCCAAATACCTGGGCTCGACTGAGACGTGTCCTTTCTTCAGCAATGTCAGAAAATTGTGCAAATTTTGCCATTTCACAGCGTAAAAATCCGCCATTCTTATTTGCACTATGAAATTTTTCCAACGCAAGTGCGATGTAGTTTTGAAATACAAATTTCCTGTCAACATTATCTCACCCCCCTCCCCCCCCCCCCCACAATTGCCTTTCCTCTTTTCCGAAAATAAGCCCCTGAAATAAACAAGAAACTTCATTTTCTGAATATTACAGCAGGGATTAAACAAGCCATAGAGGGTCCTTAGGGTTGCTGTTATGAACGGTTTCTCATTGCATTAAAAAGTAACAAAATGGCCAGAAAGCTATCTTGTTAGATTTCTTGCTTGCCTCCTCGTTTGTCTCTGGCTCGCAGCAACACTGGCAAACTAATTAGTGGAAAACAGTTCAGGGCGTTTTTCAATCCTCAAAAGTATAGTCTTTTAAAGACGGGAAGTCTTGCAGTTTTTCTCTGACCAACTCTTTTTGTTTGTCTGCCCATACCACGCTATACCGAGTTTTTGTACTCTCTTTGTATATGATACTAGAACAATCTTTGATATACTGCTGATCACATTTAAGCTGTAAAAAGTGACAAACAGCAAGAAGAGTTTTTCTTGGTTCTTTGATAAGTTGTGAGCTGTGTATCAGATGAACGGCTCCCTTCAAGCGCATCTTGAGCTTGCTATTGTATTGCACTAAAGTGAAAAATTTACCAATCTGTTCATCTAAACTGTGTGTGTCATTGACCTGAAACAAAGAAAGTTAACATAAAGAGTTCAATACAGGTCCACGTGGGTTTGGAACAATTTGAAGCCTTGTTTGAAGTCATACAGCATTTCTGTGTCCAAAAATAGGGTATCCTCAGCCTAGTACCCAGGCCTTCTCTTCCCGCTCACTCTACTTGGCGTGAATTTTCGTGACGTCACCGAAGGACATACCACGTCTCATTCGGTGACGTCATCACATTTCGCACCGAGTCGAGTGAGCAGGAAGAGAAGGCCTGGGTACTAGACTGGGGTATCCTATCCTGCGAGTAGCAAGCCGCCTAGAGCCACCACAACACCTCTGGTAAATACAGCCAAACATTCCTGAAATTTCAGTTGGAATGTAAGTGGCAAGCCTAATTCCAAATAAGGCAAACGGAAAATTGCCAGGAAAAACGGGATATCTTGTGAGAGAGAGTCCAAACGGAATTTCCGAACCCAAACTGTTCGTACCGTTGGTTTCTTTATGTACCCATTCTAGGCCTTTCGCCAACTTTGACCTTAGACTTGCCCACAAGTCGAGCTCAGAGTTTTTTTTTTTTTTTGGAAGCACGATTTCGGAAGCGTGAAACCCCAAAAAACCGAGCGCGAGGGAGCGGGAGCTCGTCCTTTGCGTGCGGGCCTACCACCGGAACCGGAAATGAGAAGCGAGAGACGTTTGAGAAAGTCTACTTTGACCTGTATACGTGGCCACTCAGTTTGATTTGTGGCTTTTCAAGTAAATTTCACAAAATGGAACACGACATGTCTACCTTCTGCCGAGTTTTTGCATCCCATTCACACAAACAGTGGATTAACCGTGAAGCAACTAGAGATATCACCTTGACCGTTAATCATTACAAAAAAAGCTCGTCCCCCCCTTGTCGGAAGAACGCGTTCCAGTTGAATCCGACATTTTTGTTGAAGCCAGCGACATAGTCGTAGGAGGCTTGGAGATGGGGAACACAAATTTTCATTCGGAACTTCCCATCTAGAAAAACAGGAATACATTTTTAGAAGTTTTGTTCATTCAAACTAAATCAGAGCGTCCCATTTATTTCCCAACCGAAAATTCTGGAATTTTTAAAATGATAAACGATCAACCCAAGATGCCCCCTGTACAGTGCATGTATCAGCAGAGGATCTTGGACTTCGCGTAGAGTGGGGGCCTGGAATAAGAGAAAGGGGGTGGGGGTGGGGAGGGGGGAGTTGAAAATGTTCCAGTATTTAAAACTTTCTGCACTATGAGCCTGATTTTTTTCGATAAATAGGGGGACGAGCACCTGCGGCCCCTATCTTAGGTCCGCCATTGTGGATAACCTGAAGCTCGTCAGTGCACCCTTTAAACTAATCCTAGAGGATTACAAAAAAAAACGACAACTTTTGTGGCTAACACTGATTGTACGTTGAACCGTAAACACTAAAAGGACAAGAAATTGGCCACCTTCTCTCCTTGGCTAGCTGCGGTTCTTTTGTTCACAGCTCTAAGCAGCATAGTAGCGATATTGTCGTACGGATTCCTGATGACATGAACATATTTAACGGGAATCTTCAGTACTCTTTGAATTTCTTTTAATATTTCCATGCTATATGGTTTGATGAGTTGCCTTGTTGTCTTGCCACCCTTCTTAGCTCCCATGACCTGTTAATTGATAGATTGAATCAAAATCGTTATGCTACTAATTAAACAATAGAGTTCTTCTGTCGAAGGCACTATCTTGTGATAGGAAATTTGATCTTCACAACAAATATTAGCCCGAAAAGTAGTTTGAGGGCTTATATGAAGTTTGAACATCAAATTTCCCAGGGAACCTATCACACATAAGGCCTGAGACAGAAGGACTCTATTGTTTTTATTATACAACGCTAAATTTTGAGCAAAAATTGCCAAAAACGGGCACTATACACTGTTAGTATAATTGCTCAGGTGATTATAGAGAAGGGCACCCTCTGATTGGTCGAGGATTACGTCATATCTTGCTATCATCACCCCGCGCGAGATGATTATAATACTGAAGAACTAATTTTCAAAATGGCCACCGCGCGATTTTTGATGTTTCTGAAGAAAAGAAAAAAGAAAATGCATTTGCAATGATAATCATCTGAGCAATTATACTAAAACATTATTCTCCTCAGGCTCAGCGAATATTGTGGAATAATCCCCTCGACGATTATTCCACAACATTCACTTCGCCTTCGGCGAATAATGGTTAAATAGGCGCCCGCTGAGAAGAGACACCATTGAGTCACGTGATCGTTTCCGACCAATGGGAGCACACCAATATTTAGCGTTGTACTATAATTTTGTTTATGCTATCACCAGCCATTTGGTATGAAATAGTTAATTTAGCTAGGGGAGACCAGTTAGTCCTCTGGTAAAGAGTCAGTGCTGCTAAATTCGAGAAAATAGACTAAACATTACAAGATAAATACACTCAGTAACTGGACCTAACTAAGTTTAAAATGCTTCAATGGTGTGCCACGCCAAATTACGAAAAGCCACTAAAAGCTACACATTAGCTTTAAAGGGGTTATGTCACGAGGATTTTGCTATTTTAGGTCAATTCTGTGCTAAAATCATAACCTAGTGCCTTCACTCATACACAAAATGCTCCTGTAAAACTATGAAGAAGATATCAAATGAAATTCATCAGGGAAAGCTAACCACAATAATTTTTTGGGGGGATTTTTGAGAACATAGCATCAAAACTTGAAAAAATTGGCCCAATTTTTTCAAATTTCAACCCATTTCATCCTTGCCATCGGTAGCAACAGATGGCAGGAAACAGTTTCAGTGCCGTAAGATAGTCTTTAATAACAAAGCTAGACCATTATTTTTGGAATTCGATTGATGCTAAGACACTTTTTAGCTTTTTAAAAAGATACTAAAATAGCGTGACAAACCTACTCTCCATCTAGCGGCACAGGACCTTGGAGAAAAAAAGCTAGCGAGCAGGAGCAGTTAGTTAGGTTTTGGCTCGCGCGACTCTTTCGAGCCTGCTAGCGAGGCGCGCCGTCGAAGGAAAGGAGTGGGAAAAATGAAAAGTGACGCCGTCTCACTTCGCTCACTGGCTCGTAAATGGCGGCTTAGCCGAAGACTCCAGTGCGAGTACCCAACTAAAAGAGCTTATATGAAGGCTAGGGACAGAGAGGAAAGAGGCAAAAAAAAGAACAAGCACACTCCTTCCGAAATAAAAATGAAAACCTGAAATGAGAGAGGCGGTGAAGAAGTCTGAGTGATATTTCCCACTAAAGGGGTGTAAAAATAGTCCCGACGTTCCTACTACGATATTCGAAGTTCTCTAACGTGCCCTGTCTAGTTCGTTCCTACGTCACCTTATGATCAAAAATTAAATTTTCTAGCGAAATTTTAAATGAGGCACCGTACAGCAAGGGTGAAGCTTTTTGGCACGGCAACGGCAATATAAAAGTAGTTTTGTTTCAGGCAAGGCAGTTTTGTTCCAAACAAGGTTCCAATCTCGTTTGCAGCGTCTTTGCGTAATTGGACAATCCAAGATGGCGGCTACTCGAACTTTGGCTTACAACTTGGCGTCCAAGGGTCTTTTTTTTCTCTCGTTTAAAAAAGGATAGAAAAGAAGATTCAAATAAACAAGAACGGGTGGGTATCGTTGTATTTGGAATTGCAACGATTTGTAGACAGCTGTTTTCTGTTTTAGCGTTTTTAATTGCCCACAGCATAAGTCGATTTTGCTTCTTGTACAGTCCCCTTGTTTTTGTATGAGCGTAGTAATTTTTTTTTTATATCTTTGCATGACAATTTTTTCCGGAGAGGAAAACATAGTCCCCAACCGTAAGAAATATTGGCAAGTCAAATAAGGCTTAACTTATGCCGGTTTTCACCTTTGCCTTCAGTTGCCGTGTTACTACGGCAACGCAGGGTTGTTGTTTTTTTGAAGGACAAAAAACACTCTTAATCAAACTGTCACAACATCGTTCAACAGTTTTTGAATAAAAAGTGGACGATATTGAACCACAAACTACATCAGATCATAAGGATATAGTATACCACCATATCACACTCACCAAAATGCTACTATCGTAAGTTCCCTGCCACTGTCTCGGTACATGATAGTTGTAGCGATGTTTGACTGTAGCCGATCTGTAACCAACATCAGCTTGCTTTTTAGAGTTCATGTACAACTCGTCAAACAGGTAATACTTGTTTCTGTGGGTGGCGTCCCACTCTTGCCATTTACCAATGATATCAAACTCGTTAGCGATGATCACGTGAGGATGGGCGTCCAATAAGGAACTGACAAGTGTGTGACCGCTCCTGGGATAGCCAATGAACATCAGAAATGTTTGAATCCCGTCATATACTTCATGGAGTGACTTCCCTCGATCGACGCCTCCAGAAAAGCGTGTTCCAAGAGAATCTTTCAAGAGAACCCGAAAGCAAAAAAAGGGAACAAAACTTTTTAATTCTAGCGCGTTTATATTGCTTTCATTGCTTTGATTTTCCAGTTATTAAGTGTAATAACTGATTCACAATCTTTTGCAAAGAGCAATGAACTTAACGACAACAGATACGTGAATCATAATCAAAACCAACCCAGTCGTGAGGTCAAGAAGACGAACCTGGTAACGAACGGAAAGCGACAAACAGGGCTTAGTTTTGTATCATCTTTCAAGGACACTTTAGTTTGATCGCACCACTCCGCGGCATGAAGTATATACCTTCTTTTACGTGAGGGAATGGGGTGAACCTAACATTACTAGTTTTCAGATCAGCCCATGAGTTTAGCTGTAGGAATGCGAGGAGAGCCCCACCGAGTAATCCTCATTCTGTTTATTCTGTATGCGGTATCCGCTACAGTCCTCAACTAATCAGTCCCTATCTTCATTCTCAAGCTCCAATTATGAGCTATAATTGACGTCACATCACATACGCAATTCATGTTATAATTACGCAAGGAATCAAAACACAAGTTTCTTTCTCATAGCTTTTTCCAGGCTCCAAGATAGCAGGAACGGTGAAAAATAGAAAACTGACGCAAAACTAAAACGCGTAGGGGGTGGGGAGGGTTTTTCTGTTCCCTCTCCACTTTTCACCGCCCTTACTGTTTAAGAGCTTGAAAGAGAGAAATAGAATTTCGAGTAGGACAACCAATAAACAGTCTGTCACTAGACTGCAAAACAGATCACATTGTTTGCGTCAGTCGTTCGTGCGAAAGCGCGCGGTCCTCGAGCGAAAGTTCAGGAGCGAGTGTGAAAACAATGAACTCGCGGTGGAAGGGGGAATCGGCAAGCGCGGATACCTGAGGATACTCGCGAGTCGTGCGTCGAATAAGCGGATGCGCAATGTCTCCCCTGCATTCTCACTCTCCATACCAATCACGCAAAAATACGCGGACTGTGTTGCAGTCTAGCGTACGTACTTTCTATATCAAAACTACTGACTGAATGTACTTTTTATCAGTATGAGGTGGTTCATAGCGATGATTTGATTTTTTCCCTAAAGAGTTCTTTTTCAAATCAGAAAGATACTGTCCTTTTAGATTTCAGGTTTAAGACAGTTATTTCTATAATTACGGCATTTTGTTTCTATGCGCGAAGAAGCTCCACTCGGTTGCACAACTCAGTGTAGGGTTTGTTGAACTTTATCAGAGTTATAAATTTCTTATGGGCGCCCGATAAGCGATTTCGTTCGCACCCGCGTAGTTTTCGAGCAAACACGTGTGTTTTAGTATTTCACTCGCTCGACAAAATCCTCGGCAAAAAAGGAAATGCCCCTCTCTAAGAGTTTTACTGGTATGCAATTCAGAATGTCCTTTTTGTGCATCCTGATATTGACTAATTGCTTCTAGCAACGAGTAAAATGTCCTCGAGTGACCTCTGTAAAACCATAGAATGAGTTATTCATTATTCCACTTCATTCTACCTATGATTTAAGTCCAATGCTCAAATGAAAACCGGAAAAGTCGGGACACGGTAGTGTAATACGGGGTCCTAAAGTAAATCCCGAGATAAAAGGGTACAGGAAGAGTACAGGAAGTGGGAAAAGAGGGGCGGGAAGGAGGAGAAATAAATAGAAAGTACATAACATAGGAATATTGTCAGGAATTTGAAAAGGACAAACATAACAGCAAGGCTGATCTGACTACGAAGAAAGATTTGACTCTGCAAGACATCAACACGACACTAATAGAACTTCAACAGAGCAGGGTTGCAGCCGTAGACAGCAGTTTCGCTCTTCTTAGAGCTCATCAGTACGGCATAGCAAGATGGCGAAAATGCCGTAAAAATACCCGTGCACTCTGTTAAAAGCCCTAAACGAGGACGCACGCCCACCAAATCACGCCATCACGTCTCTTGGAAAGGTCGAGAGTCCAAGTGTCGTGTTGATGTCTCGCAGAGCCAAAGATAGGATGGACAAAACCAACCTTACAAGAAACATGGACAAAACCATACTATAAAGACAGCTGTCTACGGCTGCAACCCTACTCTGTTGTAGTTCTATTAGTGTCGTGTTGATGTCTTGCAGAGTCAAATCTTTCTACGTAGTCATATCAGCCTTGCTGTTATGTTTGTGATTTGAGTATTTCTTTGGCTGATTAGGTCTGGTTTACTAGATCCTACGTACACGTGCAGCATTTTTGTTTGCGGTCCTTTGCTGATGTTGTTCTACTAGTTGAAAAGGAGTCATTTTTATTAGAACGTTTTTGAAGGTATCTCTTCGTTTAGTCAAGCGAGTCGCCCCTCAACCTATTTTGCGATCGAAAAAGGGGAAAGAGGCAGGAGCAGACAAAAATAGAGCGGAACCGGGATTTAGAGCTACGAAAAGCAAGGAATTTTGGACCTCCTGCTCTCCCCACGCCCCACCCCGCCCCACCCCCTCCTTATATGACATAATAGTGGAATAATAAATGTAAGCATGGTGGAACCCGGCAAATTCGGACACCAAAGGGTGACATTATTATTATTATTATTATTATTATTATTATTATTATTATTATTATTATTATTATTATTATTATTATTATTGTTGTTATTAAGCCGGGTGCTCGTATTATCCTAGAGTTCGAGGGTTCTCACAATAAACGTCACGGACATGTCTTTTATCGATAGAAGAACTACACCATACAATTTTTAATGTCTCTAACTCGAATTCTCTCATGAGGTCAAACTGAGAAGCCGGCTCATGCTCAGTCAAATGATCAAATATGTCAAATGCCTTATCTGAAATTTTTGTTTTCAAACTTGCACAGCGTATCGTAAGCTGTTTTAAACAGCCTGTAATTTTTCTTTGCACTGATATTTTCAGTTTACAGTTTAGACAGACGGACGGACGGACGGACGGACGCATAGTCGGACAGAGCGTTGTCCGCAGTAAAGCGGGGTTAATTAAGTAACTATAAAGGTGTTCGTATTTTAAGCGGGCCGATGTATAGCCTGATTCTCAGACGGTGTATAGCCTGATTCTCAGACAGATGCAAAGTAATACATCGTTTATGATGCTCTCATCCCCATTTACTATTGTACCAACCAGGGACGTAGCCAGAAAAAAAATTATGACTGAGGCAATGTCCATAGTTAAATTCTCTTCCTAGGTATCGATAGGTATTGAGGGTATTAAACGGAAATAAAAAATTAACTAAGAAAACGAAAAAAATGACTGAGGCAAGTGCCCCGGTTTGCCTCACGGCCCTGGCAACGTGGTAGAGAGCATAAATTTTCCAACCGGAAGGAGTTTTCATGCGTGACAACTTTCAAAGAAAGCGATGTCTGCTTTTGTGACCACAAGTATTTTCTAATGTATCTTAAAAACTTGAATTTCTCCATAGTTTTACTTTACACTAAGGTCGTTCAAAAAATTCCACCAAAAAGGGGCACAAAAAAGGTGCTGCTATTCCACAGCAAACGCATCATTAAAAAAATGAAATAAATAACAAATTCATTTTGATGCCTTGTGGCCCAGCGTGTTGAGTTTTCAATGTGACAAAAAAGGACATATTGATGAAGCATTAACAATTTAAAGTGATAGGAAAGGCTTGTATTTTACTCTAAACGAGATATACAGAGCAGATGTAAGACAATCCTCCAAAATGAGCTGTGGCAAATGACCTGAAAATCCCTAAATCAGACATGAATATTGTAGAATGCTAACAACTCCATACGAATAGCAATAGTTAAACGTGATATGTACGTTCATATTTCCTACCTTTCATGCCAGTTTGTATGTGTTGTAACTTGTTATCATTCTTGAATAACGAATATAGAATAGCGACGACTAATATAACAATAATCGCAAAACAGAACCTTCGCTTCATCTTGAAATCGGACGACACGTTGGACATCTGATCCTGCTTGGGTACTGTCCAATCACGCCAGTCACGTTATTGAGTAACTTTCCCTCACCTGACGCGTGCAAACGCCATGCGCGTCGTTGGCTTTGGGCGGCATTACGAGAACGCCAAACGGCATTGACTGGACAGAACTGGTTCAGATGGCTCAGTGGTGTATTGCAAAAATGGATTGAATAATAAGCACTTAACGACTGGTCCCAAGGGAAACAGAGAGCCGGTTTTGTTTAATAATAATAATTTAATAATTTAATAAACTTATATAGCGCTATAATTTATAAAAATATTCTAATGCGCTTTACATGATATTCATAATTTAAGTAAAAATAGGATTAACTAAAAATTTACATGGATTTCATCTAAAAATTTAATAACTATATAATATGTTTGTACGCTTGCGTAAAAAGAAAACTTTTCAAGTTAGTTTTAAATGTACCTACATTTACTGAATTTCTGACTGCCAGTGGCAGACTGTTCCAGACCCTTGGTCCGGCGACGGCAAAAGCCCGGTCGCCAAATGTTTTGCACTTAGTCCGTGGGACCAAGAGGAGGTGTTGATCGTCGCTACGCATTGCGTAGCGACCTGGAGGTTTGATGTGTAATAAATCAGTTATGTAAGACGGAGAGTAGCCATTGAGCGCTTTGTAAACTATCAACGCTATCTTGAATTTGATCCGGGAGGCAATAGGAAGCCAGTGGAGATGTAACAACGTTGGGGTGATGTGAGAATACCGTGGAAGAAGGCAGGTGATGCGAGCTGCGGCATTAAGGACCCTCAGTGTTCCGCGAATTGGTATACCTCCCACTTCAAAAATAGAACAAATTACGTAGCTAAAATTAGTCTACATACGTGAGCAAGGAGTTGAGATCCTTCTATCTTGAGTTAGTTCTTCAAAGCTTTGTTGTAAGTTTTGTTGCTTACAGAACTCTTTTCTGTCTTTTAAGGTTTTAACAGCATTTTGTGTTGCTTTGTTTGTGGATTTCGAGCTTTTATCCCGTATCAGTTGTTCAATTTCTTCTTCTGTTCGGACTTGAAGGCGTTTCGCGCCATGACTGAGGAAAAATTGTATTCTTGATGCGTCTGGACAAAAATTTTTATTAAAGTGTGCTCTTTGATTCTTCTTGATAAGTGGCGAGAAGTCTTACCAACTTGTATAACGAGGACTTATCGGCATCCCGCGCTAGAAAATTGATAAACAAAGAGCGGCAGGAACAGGATCCTTAAAACTGCAAAAATTTTATACGAGGAGAAAACTAATTTAATGTCTAAGTCATTGCAGAAACGTATGGACAATTTATATTTTGATTTGGGTGATGTTAGAAAATTAACCGATAAAAGGAAGCCAGTTGTTACTAATAGCCTGTTGAAATAGCGGGCGTTAAGCATAAACGAGAAATGCTCTTTCTGGAAGCATCATTGAGATCATTGATTTCCGCTCAGAATCTGGGATAGCTCCCGGAGGGTGGGGGGGGGGGGGTTACTCCCTTATATGGCCTATATACGGGGATGTGCCGCTGGACAGGGTATGGTTTTTGGCCTCTTTGTCCTAAACAGGGTATATAATTTTGTGTCTGTCCCAAACAGGGTATGTATTTTGTCATTTGTCCTAAACAGGGACCTAAAATGAAGGGTGCCTTCCTAAACAGGGTACTGTATTTTAGGGTATTTTAGGGCTTTTTTTACCCTCAGTGGCAGCCCAATACCCGGCCCTATACCCAAACATGGGTCAATTGCCCCCCCCCCCCCGGGGGGGGACAGCTATGTTGGCGAAATCCCCTACCCCACGCCACTCTAAGGCCTCGGGGTAATATGACCCGGACTGGACTACTATAAATGATGACTCGCAGTCAACTCCTCCCTTCTCTTGGGATAAACCTAATACTGTGACCCAGGACCAAAAGTGGCGCAGTGGTGAGAGCACTCGCCTCCCACCAATGTGGCCCGGGTTCGACTCCCAGTCCCGGTGTCATATGTGGGTTGAGTTTGTTGTTGGTTCTCGTCCTTGCTCCGAGAGGTTTTTCTCCGGGTGCTCCGGTTTTCCCCTCTCCTCAAAAACCAACACATCCAAATTCCAATTCGATCTTGGAGGTGTCCCCAATTAGCATTCTTTGCTAGATACCGTTGACACCTAAATAAAGTGATTTATTTTTTATTTTATTTTATTTTTTCACATTGCACGATAGAAACTGGGCAACTGAATCCAACTCAAGGTATCTGTGCCAACCAAGTTGAGAATTCTGTTTCTTTCTGTGATTTGTTCTTGTTGTTCTTATGTGGCCTTGTAACATTCATTGCTCTGTTTATAACATTTGTGATAAGACCTTGATTTCACTCACTGTAAATTCAACTTCTCATCTCTGAAGTAACAAATGTTTAAAACCAAACAAAACACAGTGCACGGTTGCAAAGCCATTATGGCTCTTGACGGTTGCCATTAGAATTTCTGAGAAGCCTCGTGACGCAAGTTTCTTTACACTGAAACATGGGAACACTTTGTCCCGTACAGATGGATATTTTTGCACTTTGAGAAGACTGAAAAAGTACTGATGCACAGCTAAACCACTACTTTCTGGACTGCGATCGTCTGGACTTCACGAAAGGAAAGTGCAAAATATTGCTACTATTCTGGAAGTTGTTCAGTTCTTCAGATGTCTGTAGCAACAACCAGTGACAATATGTTGGAACATCATCTGCTGATCAGTGTCTACCTTCCGTCCTTACCCTAACAGCGTCGTTCAAAGACAAATGAAAATGAAATTAAGACTGCCGCTTTTTATGTGAGCCAATGTCTGACCAGGGGAAAGGGAACGGTGAAATAACAAGTTATGTCACGGATTGTAGCACTTCAAATTTGTATTCGAATTCATGTTGCATTTAGTGTGATTGTGTTATTACTATTCATAATACTAGTTATCCGGTTACTGCGTTTTCGTGAGTCTCAAAATAGCAGGATAATCGAGGTTGTTCTTTGTAACACAAACTATTGGCGAACAGCAAGCCAAAACATGTCCAAGACAAACAACTCCACTGACATAACACTCTACTACGGTCCTACTCTGTGTGCTCAAAACCTTGAGAAAATTACATCTAAAGCTGTGTTACCATGTTGGCAATATTGCAAAATACGAAAATTCAACCACAACTAATTAACTTCAAACTTTAAAAAGTTCTCAAAGACTTGACACAGAATGGCAACCGCTCTTAAAAGCTAATAATTAACGTTTAGCTTACTCCTCTTAATATTAAAACTAGAGAAAAAAAAAAAACACTCGACAATCACTAAGTCTTAGAACTTTTCAGGGCCGTAGCTAGTATGAGGCAAGACGGCCTCGTCTAGGTTTTATGCCAAAATAAAAAAATATATACTTTTAGAAAAATAATCCCCAGAAAGTATCTGCCGCTGGGTGAGAAAAGATTAACCCAAGTAAGGTGTACGAAAAAGACTTTGAAGACTCAAGTGGTTTGTATTCCGGCTATCAGCTTCATTTGCGTCGTAATCCACATAATAGGCAGCTAATCGACCCTGCTCATCCAGAGAATCATGGCTTACAAAAGTCAAACCTTTTAGAGAATCAGTGCCCATGTTTTCTAAAGCTATATTATCACACTTTCTGCTATACATTGCCTGAAAACTGCATAAATCATCAATTCATAAGTTAAAATAAAAGATTACAAAGCCGGTGCTGGTCAAGACTTTCACTTTTGTGATGGCTACTAAAAGAGCTCTTTGGCTGGCTTTAAGTTTTTCACCGAGCGGAGTTTTCGTAAAAGGTCTTTCTTTAGAACATCCATGCTGTTTACTGGTGAGATCAGGAGATGGCGTTTTCTCTCAGGCCACAGTAGAGTTCTACAGTTTGCAGCTGCAACTGAATTTGATATCTTGAAGCAGCACGGTATTTGCATGATATAGAAATTGAAAACCAGCCATTGCTAGCGAGGTAGCAGGAAGGTCGGGATGGGGTGTATAAGAGCAATGCGAAATTCGGGATAGCCATCTACTTGGTGCCACTCAGGTACACGCCCTAATAGTCGGTATAAAAAATGTTGAAAGCACAAAAAAATCTTGCCTTTTTCATGCTTTTTACACTTGAACGATATCGAATTTTGAAGAAAAATTCATTAAAAGGTGCTGAAAGTAGCATTTCAGAGAGGGTAATTTTAAAATTTTCTGGGGGAGCATGCCCCCAGACTCCCCTAGAAGCTTGCATTTTCAGATCTTTCGCCCTCGCGTCACTTGCCTCGTCTGTTCTAAAAGTCTGGCTACGGCCCTGCTTTTACCAGCTACTCTAACTGAAAAAAAACAAAAAAAATAAAACAACTTGGCGCTATAAAACCATTGTAAATTCAAACGGGTGACTGTCACAGGTTATCGGGCATTATGCTGGGGCATTAAGACTGTAATTCCTAATGGTCACTGATAGACAAACATATCATTCTAACGTTATACCCAAGGGTACTCTGTCTTTAATAATTGTGAAACTTGTGAAACAAGTCTTTGACGTGGAATATATCTGACGGGAATTAAATTTTACTAAAGATACCATCTATACACCGTGAAATGCAAAATAATGTTAGCCCTATTTTACGTAGTCCAGTGGTTTTTAACACGTTGATAACTTTTTTTTGCAACAAGATATTCAGGCATTCAAAAAGACAATGGCAGACGAACTGTTGGGTTACCTTTTATCCCAAACTTCCTTTAAAATGGATTGAAAATCAACCCGTTTCAGAAACAAATGGCTCCACTGCGAGAAGTTCACGAAAAAAATGGGGAAAAAAATGTGTACGATATGTTGATTGCATGATGACCCAAGATTGGCACGCAGGGCTGCGTTTACAATGCACGAGTTAAACTCGCAGTCACCTCTCATGTTTTCGGATCAGAGCGAACTTATTTCCAAAAAAGGCATTATCTGAGAACATTTAATAGAGGCAGTGGCGTGTTGAAATGCAATCGCACCTTCAACTTCACCAGTCGTGCCGTCAGGAAGTTCCATGTGATTGCGAATTTACGAAAAAAAAACTATGGAGTAGAATTAACGTCCAAACAGGTTGATTTTAAAGTAAAATAATTCAAAGGACATCTGGGACCATTAGTAGATAATTGACACCTTCCACATTAATATGGTTTACAATTCTTCACATAAAGCAGTTCTGAATCAAGTTAAAAATCATGACAAAGTTGAAACCTTGTCATCTACCGATATCATGTTTTGCTTATTTTACGACCATGTTTATAAAATAAGTATGATATACGCGCGCTCTGATTCGCTGAGGTGTGTTTGCATGAAAGTATGTGAACACAGTTGTGACATCACAGTCGCGCGTAGTATCTTAGTTATTTTATAAAGGCAATAAAAATTTTTTTCCTGTGTTTGCATAGCCTGATATTTTAAAACACTCGAGGGGTTGGGAGAATTCTCGAAAGTTATGCAAACCCGAGACGAACTCGAATTCTTCCAGCCCCTCTCGTGTTTATATCAGGCTATGCAAACACGGAAAAAGTTTTCTATTGCTTAATTGGTAACTAAAGGTTTGGCTTCAGGAAGGGATATGCCACCCTTGAGACACAGCAGCAGATGACTGAGGCAGGAGCAGTATGTTGTATTTTTTTTCTACTAGTAACTGTAATCTTTGTATCTTGAAACATTAATCAATACAAAATGTTAAAAAAGGGAGCTGGGAAAATAGCGAAATCAGTGCAAGTTTAGCCCATTTTACTGTGTTAATCTGAAATGCGCCTTGAACGTTTTGATTTCACTTTGTCAGGCTAATAGCCCTTTCCACAGTTGGAAAAACAAGTAACTTTGCATGGACCACCGTGACAAAATAAAAGTACCGAATCCTGTAGTGAAGGATTTAATCAGCAAAAAATAGAGAACCAAATACGATAAAAAAGCAAGGCTGATTCCACGGTAGGGAAACTGATATGTTTTATTTACATTCGCTACGGTAGAATCAGCCTTGCGTTTTTTATCATATTTGGTTCTTTTCACAGTTAACCTTTCTCATTTGCAATACAAGGTAATTTTAAAACGTGGATGTGAAGCAATTTTGCAGTTTCTACCCGAAATTGCGTCACATCCATGTTCAAATCCATCGCAATGCAAATGAGTGAGCTGTGAAAAGAGCTATTGTGCCACAGCCAATAAGACGCGAGATGGATCACGTGTCTTTCAGTTTATTCACCTCGCATCTGATTGGCTTTTCCCAGCCTCACAATAACATTCCACAAACAATTCTAACGTAAATGCTTTAATGATTAGCACTGTTATTTTCTCTACCTCTGATATCTGCCACTTGGCCTCTGAGACTATCACTTGAGTCAAACCTGTGACGGGCATTTTCCTTTAGTATATCCTGCAGGTATGCTACTCAAACACACCCAAACTTCAGACACTTTCTATTTCAACTGTAGACAGTGACATACCTCAGTGTGGTATCATTTGTGATTAGATTCTAATTCAACTGCCAATTCTCAAACAACATGCATGAGTTTCACATGCTTGGAGGTGTACAATATTGTGATCCGCTCGCCACTCAGTCCAAGTTTTCACACCCACCTCACAAATCTGAGCAAGCAGAGCAAACTGTAAAATATTCACATTTGAGAAAAATAATTCAGTTCAGGTATATCATACATGTAGCCTCGTACGAAACTGGCATTCAAGTCACATTTGCAGAGCTTCAAATAATTTTTCTTGAAAGCACAAACATCAGAGTCACCATTTTGGTTGAACAAAGCATATAAAAGGGTTGCATATCACACGTGCCCAAGGTATACTTTTATTTCTCTGCAAAGTGGTTGGTATTCATAGTTTTGGACATTATGGCTGAGCACCACAGGCAAACTTTGGTGGTACATGCCAAAACCGTGAACACCACAGGACAACCAAGGAAAACCTTGGAACTCCGGAACAGCACACTAAAGCTGACTGTATGGGGACTTGAATAGGCCGCCTAGTAAGGTCTACTCTAATCCTTAGCTGGATAATGTTTCGGGCTGTTCCGTGGTGTTCTGGGCTATCTGGTAGTCATCCACTGTCCAATGAAACTGTTATTTTCAGCTCTGTATTTGTAGTACCACCTCCTGCAATTTGCACTAGTTAGTGGGTCATCTTTGGAGACCTTTGAAAGTCCTTGCACAGTCTCTAAGAGTGAAATTCCCACGCTAGAAATTCACAATACCAGATTTCAGAGGTAGTGCCACCTAACAAGACAAACTCTAAAAAGTGTAAGAGATTCTCAAACAGTTCCGGCTATTTTGCCCACAAGTTTGCGATCAGTTCAGTTTGAAAAAATAAATAAATAAACATACTGATAAATTGTTACTCTGTAAAAGGTTGAGAAGGAAATCTGTGGGAAAATGTTTTTCATTCAACACAGACTTACAAATATCATTCAAAACCTAGCACTTATCTTCAAATTTTGATTAAGCATATCAAGAAAAATGGAATACTTCTAGTTGATCAAGACTGTCTTGTTTATCCATTTATGAAATCTGGTAATATAATGTCTCTCTTCAAAAAGGACAGGAGTATTTTACTTTTTAATGTAACATCACGCACAGCATTACCAAACTTTGATATTAAATAAAAACAAAACAATTACCAAACAGAACTGGTATTAATATAACAGGGCAATAGCGTAACCTCACCACGTGTCTTCAGCACTGGATAAAAGTTAACTCAGTAGTATGAATCACAGCTATGGAATCGTTTACATGGAGTAAAACTTTATGATTGATGCAGTCATGTGAAACCTACACACATCTGTGTAAAAGCAGAGGTTCCTACACTTAGAATAAAATATCTTGAGTACTGTTAACACTGGTACATAAGCCACACCTTTTGGCTTACATTCTGGGATCAAAATTGGATCTGCAGTTATGAATGAGAATTTGGTGAGACAAAACTAACAAATCCTCAGTTAAAAATAAATGATAGAGAAGACAAAGGTCAACATCTAACTGAGAATTAAGGCATGCGCACTTCAGACTCAAAGCACAAAAACAAACAAGAAAAGATTTATTTGCCCTACTAATTTCTTCTGTAGGTAAGTATACTTGTCTGCTATGATTGTGTAACATTTTGTCCAACAATCAAGCAACAATCAGTGCTTGTATTCTGTAATTTGCATATTTCCAGTACTTCATTGTGACTTTCTAAAAAATCTTACCTATCACAGTCAGGGTACAACTTATCACAGGTGTGGCTTATACAAGAGTGTTTACAGTATACCAAATGCTCAGAAATACAGAAAATACCATCGCCACCTTAACACAATCTTATATTTATCACTTACAAGATCTACACAGTAAAAAATGTTCCTTGTACACCACTGTATCGCCAATACATGTTGAAACGTGTCCAACATCATTACATAATATAATGCATAGCTAATTTTCTAGTATTTATAATACACAGAACGCACTTTATGGTACACAGGATAATAATAATAATAACAATAATTATATGGATACAAAAGGGTTGGGTCTTACAGAGAACAATCTTATCACTTTTTACTTGTAACCCTTAATAAAATTCTAAAACCTAATTTACATTATGCATTATAGCATTTAATTAGTTAATATGCATTCAAAAATAAGTTACCCGCAGGATAAAAACAGGCCACCACAATTATTGCATTTGTACAGCAACTTTGCTTGGAAAGGTAAAATGCATTCTTCTGGAATGTTCTTATATAGGAAACCTTTCTTAAAAAGTAGTAATTATTTGCATTTAATTCAATGTAATCTTGCAGATCTGTAAGAGATAAAGGAAAACAGAAAAAAAATGAAATTTTTCAGGTAAACAAGAATGCACTACTTAAGAATTGAAAATGCACTGCAGGTTTACTGTAGAGGGTTTGCACAAGTACTTTCAAATTCTTCCAAACTTCCTCAAGTGATTGCATCATGTTTCCATAAGCAAAAGGTAGCCATTTTCTATGTTTTGCAAACCAGAAGCTAAACAAATGATAAGGGGTAAGAGTAATTTCATTCATGTCCACAAAACAAGAATCTGTGCCTTATGTTATGTTTTCCCATCAGCACTACCATCACTTATATATGGGAGTCCCTCCTCAGTCCCAGGAAATTCTAGTTTTTCTACCAAGTGAACTCTAAAGCAAATTGACATAAAATAGTGGCTGGTTTGTTGTGTTTACTGCACCTTTAAATGTCACCCAAATTGTGAATTTCAACTGAAATGCAACTGATTATTGCAGTTTTTACTGCTGTCATTCGTGATTACATTGTCAACCAATGAAACAAATGAAACCAGGGACTAACAATGTGGATCCAAACCCACCAATCATAGCACATGAACTTGACCTTTTCACCACACTGAGCTGGCTTCCAAAGACCCACTGCAATGACTGACGACAGTGAAAAAAATAACCGTCGATTCACGGACTTCAAAGTCCGCTTGTTATTGAAAAATGCAGTAAGATTTGCTTTTAATAAGCACTTGTTCACAGAATTTTTTACAGCACTCACAGATACATCCAACAATCCTACCCTCGCTAAATTTCTAACAAAAACCCATTTTCCTTGGGTAATTTTGCACAGTGAAAACAATTCAGAATTATCAGGTAAAGAAACACACAACACATTAAGCCTACCCAAGCCTGTCCAAACGGAATTGATCTTCGGTAGCAGCATCAGTGAGTTCTGACTCCTGACCAGACAACATCTGAAAACCTTCCACATCTAATGGATCAAGCACAACCTTTTGAAATGGATCATCAGACCCGTACATTTCCCCAGTATCATCTCCACTAGCATGGGCCATGGCCGTACTAAGATCTCTAGCAAAGTCTGATTTTTGCCCGTCATCATCTATTCCAGTCACAATTAAATCTGGTACCCGCGCATGGCCACCATAAAAATGTGCTAAGCTGGGCATGCCCTGAGGGACGTTTGTTGGTGTTTGTGACAGCAAACTTTGGAATGGAAGTTGCATTGAAGAATTCAACATCTGGCGTTGCATTGACAATTGTTCCGAAAGTTGTTCTTGTAAAGCTAAATTACTAGGCTGCTGTGACTGCTGTTGCGGCTGATGTTGTTTAAAGTAGAGCTCGGGATTAAACGGCGACATTGGAGTGGTTGGCAAGTTGCCAAAAAGAGGTGTGATGGGTGCTGATGAAGTGGGAGATAACGTTGGTGAAGCACTTGTTGTGATAGCTGCATTTCCATGTGAACTGAAATCATTATTTCCAACATTTCCTTGTGGATACAACTGGAATTGTTGTAACCGGTCTTCAAGCGGAGAGAGGGTTGCATCCATTACTGGCATGTACGGAGGTTTTCTCAATTGCTGTTGATTGCCTGGTTGGCGTCGCATGGGATTCTGTCTCTGAGACAATGGGAAAGGCTGGTTGGGTGACAATACTTGATTGACTTGTTCATCAGGGTCAATGGGAGTTGGCAGTGGAGATGGAATGTGCAGGTTTGTCAGGTCTGGCAGAGAGCCACCAGTGTTGGCAGCAGCTATTGGCAAGTTTGGCCCTGATGGTGACATATTCTCTGCTGATGGGTACATCCTGTCAGTCACAAACAAAATGATATATCAACCCACTGAGAGCTCCACCAGACCAAAAAGAACTTAATCTTGTGCAATCATGTATTCTTAATTTACCTCCTGCCTTCCATACAGTACTGGTCAAATATGAGTTGACAGTCACTCGAAACTCGAAGAACTTAACTTGACCTTCGATCCACGAAAAATTCGAGTTATCAAGCTCAAGTCAAAAGCTTTGAGTTTTGACACAAGCACTTCAAGTTTTGCATCAAGTGAATAGAGTTTTGGAAACTACAAAACAAATTAAATAGCTCTGACATTATTCAATTCAATTTTCATGTGACTAATTGAAGAATATACTGCACTAATGTCAAGGAACTTACTCTCATTTTCAACAATGAATACCACATGTATTTCAGTTCTCATTTTCGTGCTTTTCAAATGTCAAGTAAACAAGGTGATTGCTGTTGTTTCCACTCAAGATTAAATGACAATATATTATTTTTCACTTAGAAGTCCTGTTGAAAGAGACACTAAAGCGATTTAAAGCTCTTTATAAATGCAACATTTAAAGTACTGGATTCTGAAGATTTACCCAAGCATCTCTGAAATGACAAACAATTTCAAACTCATTGAACCAAGAACATTGTATAACATGCCGTGCAAAACACTTTTGACCACTTTTGATTATGGCTTGAAGTGAAACAATTGTTGCCATGTCAAGTTAAGTCACAGTATTTAAGTGTCAACTGTTCTAGTGTACTAAAACAGCACAAGAAAATGGTGGTACTAATTGAGAAGTAAGATTTACGTTAAATTACCCAAGAATAATTACCGTAGACACCGGCGTATAAGCCACACCTTTTTACCCTAAAACTTCACTCGAAATCGGAGGTGCGGCTTACCTGCGAGAACATTGGGGGAAAAAATCTTTAATTTTCCATGAATCATCCCCAAAACACGAGAATTAGGTCAAAACGGTACCACGCTATCTTCGAGAACTTGCGTGGTAAATGGCCCACTGTTTTTCCGTTGTTGACAACTTTGATGGCAAATTTGTCAAAGCAATTATCAAACTCCCTTTCACAGGTGAGTTTGTCACTGATGGATGGCTTGCAAAATTAATATCCTTGTAAACATGGATGCCATGAACAGCTGAAGAAATCGCTAAAACCTCCATTTCAGTTTGCTTTGTGAATGAACGAAGCGACTTGTCACCAGTTTTCTCTCTTCTCATCAAATGTCTGGCTACTTAGCCAATATATGCAAGCGAATGGCCAAACGAACTTATACTCACAAATTTTCAGACTTAAATAAGTTTAACTGGGAAAATGCTGGGAAAAGTTTATCGGGAAAGCGGTCTTGCGTTGAAGCACCTTTTACACACCTTTTGATTGTTATAAGGATTAAAATGCATGTTTGAGTCTTATTCAGACTACAAAATGAATTACCGATCCATAGTGAAAAGGACTTCACTTCAGCCAATATGTTCATTGAATGAATTTTTAACAAAAATTTTTTTCCACTCTTGAGCTTCTAAACACAGGGTGCGGCTTATACACCGGTGTTTACAGTAAAATGTGATTACAATAACAAAAGATTTGAAATACGGTCACACTGTACTAAATAGCATCGTATTTTAACTACCACACTGGAGGGAAATTAGCACTCAGCCACGTGCCTAGGCACGTGTCAAACCCTCCTGGGCGAGTACAAACTGTGAATTTTTGGTAGTGGTCTTAAAGTCACTCACCCATATGGTGAGTGCTGTCAAAATCTAGCTTCCAACCCTGCTATTATTGACAATATGAATAACAAGATTTACTTAAATTTACAGTCCCATGAGCCCTCTCTGAGGTGATGGATTAGACATTTTATAGTACATGATTGAACAATCCAACAAAATACTTTTAACATACTCTGATCTGCCAGACTTCATGCTAATTACATATAACATAGCACTCAGATCAGCTACTGCATAAGTAGCAGTTCTTCCAGCCACAGTTAGGTCAGGTAGGTCTCTTTTCCTTATTCTGTGTTTAGAAACCTTCTGAGAACATAACCACTTCGCGCTGCTCCTTGGTCAACTTGGACCAGTCCTTAACCCTTTAATGCTCAAGAGTGCCATATGGCACGAGATGCCATTACATGCTCTGCCATCATTTTTGTCAATTTGTGTGAAATTTGCATGACCAAAAGATCTTGGAAAGAACTGCACACTGAAGGCATAAAATTGAACCCCCCTCCTATATGAGACTTGATTTACCACCTCTACAACTTTTGGACTTTTTTCCCTTTGTACTTTCAGGGTCACATTGATATCTGATGACAAGAAGTAGACTGAGAGCTGCAAATTTAGCTATAGTTTAGGGCTACACCCAATATGTATGAGGAATAGGAAAATTTTAAGCGTTTTTCTTTTTTCATTTTGAACACTTCTCAGTCTAATCTGAGACCTCCACCCCTGCAAGCATGTTTTACAACATACCACATAAATTACCTTTCAAATGGTGTATCACATGTGGTCTACCAGTTCATAGTTGCCAATTTAGAAAAAAATGGCACTTCCCTTGGCCGGTAAAGGGTTAAAATCTTGATGCTGGACAGTATTGAAGAGGGTAAAAGTATAGAGTTTCACAACTCATATGTGCAAGAAACAGTCTTGTATTAATTGCGGGAGAAAAATATTAGCAAACTTTGAACAGAACTTAAACACAATGTTGGTTCAAAAAATCTTCCCATTTAAAATGGCTTTACGCAGGAGTAAAGCCAACTGCAGAAAACCAGGAAAGCCTAATGAGAACTCTGTGAAATAGTTTTCATTTTTGGAGATGCCAATTCTATCCTTGAGTAAACAAAAGTAAGTCTACACAAATTTTGTGTGCTTGCAGATTTGCTCAAGTGTTTTCTCAGAACAGAGTGAATAGTTATCTGAGGCTGCCAAGACAGAAAATTTCTTTCCTAATTTGGATGGCAAAAGTATATGCTGCTGAAATTTACCCAATTATTTTTCATGTACTGCTGTTTTGCCAAGAAATGAAGCAGTAAAGGCATGCCAAACACGATTTGCTGGCCATAAACTCATCACCAAAAGCAGCAATGTATTAGTTAGCTGCAAGATTGTTTTTATTACAAGGAGTAGGTGGAAATTAGAGAATTTGTAAAACAATAACAACCATTTGATTTTAATTTGATGACAATGCACTTTTGTTTTAGAAATTCAGTTTAGGGGTTGGTGATTTCTCTGCCAATTGCAGCAGGAAATCATAGTTGAAAACCAGGTTTGTGCCCAACATATTTGAACTCAACTGTAAAGAACCAACGGCTTTTAACCAGTAAATCAATTTTAACTCTTGAGTATAAGTTAACTAAAACAACAAAACA
The DNA here is from genome assembly GCA_964030785.1 of Siderastrea siderea. NCBI lineage: Eukaryota > Metazoa > Cnidaria > Anthozoa > Scleractinia > Rhizangiidae > Siderastrea > Siderastrea siderea. The sequence goes on along the minus strand of OZ034966.1, from coordinate 45,188,135 downwards.
AACTGGTTAATCTTACATTCCAGGCATTTCACATGACTTTGGTCTTGTAGGACTGCGAACCTGCTGAAAAATAATAATAATAGTGTGAACTAAATCACAATGTCCTAATTCTCAAATGGTCAAAGCTTGATGGCATCAATATTTCTCTCCCTAAAATGCTATCTCCTGCATTGTTGATACTAAAAATTAGTTGAGAATAGAACAACCAGCAAATAATAAAAATCATCTACATGCACAGTGTATAGATTTTCAAAACTTATGCTGCTGGCCAGTTTTCCCAAAAACACCCCCCCCCCCCCCCCCGACTAATAAAGCCCCCTGACAGTTATTAGATTGTTTAAGTACTAAGATTACTAAGAGTACTACACCTGGTTCCATGCTATTAATGTCTCTATCTACCCAGGTGTAAATATAGGTATCAGTAATTATCCCTTAAACATTCACGCCTTGAATTATCGTTCGCCGGCAAATGATGACTTTGCGTGCTCGTTACATGAAGGTTTTTGGCTTAACCGTCCAACCAATTGCAATTTTTGATAGATGATTCACATAGCAACTAAACTATAAAGATTTTTAGGATTGGTTATTGACTAGATAGTGAAAGCGAGGTTGGCTTCATGTTTGCGTCCCCGATGCCGCGTGGGGACGCCATTTGTATCTGGTTGCAAAGACGCGAGTTTGGAATGAGCGGCTTTGAATGGGATTTTGTCGCTTCAGTGGCTCCAATTCATGGAAAATGTTTGAGGAAACTTGTGATTTTACGTTGTACTGCATTTTTACGGTCGATTTGGGATTAGAATGTGGAGTTTTTTCTTCGGAAGAAGAAGCGATCGATGCAGATTGTAATCGACTTACTTGAGTCAGCTGATACGAGGTATGTTATAGAAATTATGCTGTGTTTTCCGCAAAAATATCAACAGAATTGCTCGATAATGATTACTAAGATGTTTTCAATTCTCCTAGAAGACTTGCTTCTTTATTTCTTTGTTTTTATGTAGCTTTTTTGGGATAATAAACATTGCGTGTGTCGGAGAAGTTATAATTGAAGTGCGTGGTGTCACATTTCATTGTTTACTATTTTTCCTCTACTTGTTTCTAACTTATTGTGGGGGCACCAGAGGATCAAAATGGAACTGTTTATCTCTAACACTGCCATAAATTTTCTCTACCATTGCTCTACAATTATTAAAGTAATAGTATTTTACATTTCATTATTTTATTATTATATGTGAAAAGATTTTATTTGCTTAAATATTTCATTTTGATAACCCTTTCAGGTACATTTTCTTGTACCGGAGTAACTGTACACAGATTCTAAAGTTATTGGGTTTTGATTTATTACAGAGGAGCTGCTTTGGTATTATCTGTTGCTGAGCCTGTTCCTGGATTCATCCACACTATGTCACATGGCATAAAGTCCTCCTTGTGTTCAGCTTCACAAAAATTGTTTTCAGAAGTGGGTTAATTTCAGGGTATTCTGACAATTTAAGAAGCTGATCTACTTTAGAACTTATTTCTGGCATGTAGAAACACTTTAAATTGAAACAATTAAATTGAAATTTTATAAGATAATTGTGTTTTGCTATTAATGTGTTTCTGTGTTACGTGACATGGCATCTTTCTAGTTCAACAAAAGTGCCATCAAGTAGTTGACCAGATTGTCATTTCAATGTTTTAGAAATTTAACATGTATCTGTTGAGGATATTTTCACACTTTTTGTGGCAGATTTGTATCTTAAAATCTTCTGAAATTTGGCTGTCCTACAGTTTGTAGAAAGTAATGGTGGAAAATGTGACAACTTTGAACCCAACTGTCAATCAATCAGCTTGACAAGTAACATCTTAAGTGCTGTCAGCCTAATCACTGCATACTGTAAATACTTTTGCAAGTCCAAAAAGGCTCCCAGCTACAAAAGGTCTTGACTGTAGCAAAGCAAAATAGAATTTTTTCCTCAGTTAAGTATTTTAAAAATTAGCAAAAATTAGCATGACTCCCTAGGGGGGGCACCTGTCAATCAAAAAGTTGCCATCAATGAACAGAAAATTTTATCCTCTCAAAAACCATATATAGTTTTGCATACTTCCTGTTCTTTGTTTGGTTGTAAAAGCCACTAGTAGCTGATCACCCAGGGTCCGAAATTAACTTTCTTATGTGGGCGCCAAGTGGCGACTGAAATTTTTTTTTCAGTCGCCAGATGGAAAATTCTGGTCGCCAAAAGTGTCCGTAAAATTGTTGCTTCACAGCGAAACACGAAGCTTTTAAAGACATTTCTTCGCTCAAAACATAATCTTACTTGTGAACGATCGCAAGAGTCAGACTACCATGAAAAAAAGGCATTAAATGATCGTGTAGCTTACATTGTAGTTGAAAAGGAGTTTTTGTTAAATAGATAGGTCTCTTAGTTTGAAGACTGAACATAACGCCACTTCTTCTGACTGTATAGCGTTATCGAAAATTTGTAGAGCGTTTCGTTGAATATTCAATGGCGAAAGGAAAGCCTGTATTTATGCAATGCGCCCACGGTATGGTTGTCAGATGAAACTGCGGAAAACATGGCGCCCGCTAAATGTCGATTACATTGCGTGGATTACAACTGTTGTGGAGGTCATTTAACAGGAATCTTACCTTCGTTTTTGATCTAAATTATTTTCTATGGAGATTAAAAACTTCGAAAAGACAAAGGGTAAGTTTCTGCTGGAAATCAAACGCGAATTTTTCCATTTAAAATGAAATTAATTCCGTGAGCGGCGGTTCAAAACATTAACAAGGCGCTGAAAGTTAGGCGCCTCCTGGCGACTAGCCTTGAAATTCTGGTCGCCAACACTCAATTTTCAGTCGCATTGGCGACCAGCTGGTCGCAATTTCGGACCCTGTCACCTTAAAAGTGGCCCCCAAAAAAGAGAAATTTTAAAGGGTTATAACCTGCTAAGGAAATAAACCTACCAAAAAAAATGCTGCAGCTACCCTGTGATCATGATGGACTGTCAACTGATCCATGATGGGAGGGGTACTGATTCTCCCAGGAGACAAGTGCACACTTGATGTGTGACTTGACTTGGAGAAAGACTCAGCAAGTAAGATTTTACTGACAGGTTACATTATATGATAGAATAACAAACTGGCAAGTCCATTCGTCTTACCTTTCTCACTTCGTAGGAAGGCAATGTCTTTTCTGAAAAACAGAAAGGATAGAATGTTAAATTTCCTGAATAAAATGCAACAGTAAATTAAAACTCAAAATTACATGTTAAAGCTTCTGTCAGATATTTTTAGCAACATATTTAAGAATGCATGACAGAAATATAGTTAACACGATAGCTGTCATTATTGTGTGATTATTGTTTGAACTTTGCTCAAAGTAAATAGGTGCTTCCCAGCAATTAATTGTGACTTAAGATGAAACCAACAAGAAGAAGAGTTTCACATAAATTGGAAATTCTTGCGTAGACCAGACGCAGGTACTGTACAAGATAGTGAGTCGAGTCAGGTTTGTGTCTAAGTGTACTGGAAATAAACCTTAAAAATTGTGTAAACTTTTTTATGACTTGCGTAGGATATGATTTACTGGGAGGAAAATATTTTCCATACCTCTAATTAATACTTGTGAATATTATCACATGCACATTACATATAACTATTAAATGCAAATATTAATATTACAGATAACTATTAAATGCAAATATTAATCCAAAATCAACCCTTAAAAACATACAACTATTAAGACTATTAAAACTCTACTTAAATCTAGTATATGAAAGCTGGCAGTTACACAACAGGGAAATATGAAAATATGCTGGGGATACTTTTGAGCCAGAAAATACATCAATTTTAAATTAATAAACACAAATCAAACTGAGGAAAATGAAATTTGTTCGCATCTCAAAAAATTTGAGAGTTGAGGAAATTATGGTGTAAACATGTCAAAAAAGAGTGGAGGGTGTAGAAAAGTAAATGAAAAAACTAAAACTACAGTAACATTGAATGTCACAAGGCATTCTAAAAAATCTGTAGAGGCTCTTGCCCATGACCATAATTATGTCAGCTAAATTCAAATTATGACAGTCCTTACCTTTAGGCTTCACTTCTGCACGCATCACACTTTCATGAAGGGCAGAATCAGAGGCGATTCTATGTTCAAAAAACAAATGACAAGATTAAACACCATGTTTACCACTGTCCTAGCAGTTCACAGGTGCTACCAAGAGGAGTCCTATTGTTCAAGAAATGCCGGATATCATAGGAAACGATATCACATTGGAATACAATAAAACAGTGGCATTTCAACTTATCATATGATAGAATATTTTGCTTAAAGGTTAAGACCCCCTGACCTTGTCCCATTATTTGTTTTAGACATAGTACAAACCATCATAAATTATAAAAAAGTTGTATAATGTTTTGTATCTTGCTACAGGGTTGGAAATAATTTTTCGATATTCACCGGTCAAGATGACCGGCCAAATACATTCTAGTTCGGTCATACCTCGTTTCTGACCGGACAAATATATATACATACTTTTTCTTTTATAAGGCGCACTCGGCCATTAGACGCATCCCAAACTTCGCAACTCAAGTTTTCAAACTAAAAAATATCACTAAAATATGTGGTTACAGGATGCATCCTGAACTAAAGCAAAACTCTTCTCAAGTTTATTTCAATCACAACTGAATTTTCTTACAATCAATTAAAAGGCAGTTGAAAGTGAGATCGTAAACAACGGCATAAAAGTCATTTGCACAAACACGAGCACACAAGTTTTCAGTAATTAATAAAAGGGAAATTGTCACACTCGTAAACAAAAGCTAAAATGTCACACTGCAATGACTTACATCTTCAGTTAATGCTGTTTTGATTCGTGTTGCCCAAGTGCAGCAAGAAAACTAGAATAAATACGAGCAGAAAAGTGCCGAGAACAATTTGCTGTGCCGATAAGTTTCACCGTCGCAGTGAGTAGTAAAGGTGAATGGCGAAAACTGACTCACCCCGAATGTCACCTTCAAAAGAATTAGACACCTGAAAATCTGGGTGCTACCTTGGATGAAAGTGTCACTGGGTGGATGAAGAAGGTAGGTTTCCTTTCTCGACTAACAATCCAACAACATTGTCACAAAGAAAGATGATGTGTTTGAGGTTAAGTGCGTGACGGTATCATGTTACTGAGCATGTGCTTTCAAGCATGCACTATATGCAACTACGGCTTTGTTATGTTGTTTCGCAAACCATTCTGTCGCTGAAGTTTCTTTTAAAATGTTCTTGCATTTAAGTGGAATGTTGATGTTGCAGAAACGTCAACGACCAACAATGTTTCTCTTTTGTTATCGCCTAATTTTTAGGAAAAATCGAGATCTTAAGAATTTGTTGCCGGAAATATTCGTCTATAAGATGCACGCCGAATTAGCGATGACCGGTAAGGCGAACATTTGACCGGTCAAACCCCCAATCAGGCTGGACATTGTCTGTTGACCGGCCATTTTTTTCAGCCCCGTGTTAACTTTAACAGAAAAATACAAGTTACTTAACTACTCATTCACTACTGACAGGGCTCATACTAGTTTGAGCTTTCGAAATTCCAGGACTTTCCATGACCTTTGACCTTTTCAATATTCTCCATGACCTAATTAATCTTCAGGAGCAGTCACTAACATCTGTTCTTCACTCACTAAACTTTCTTGTCCCTTTGCAATTGTCTAATTTATTTTGTACAATGAGCGATATTTTCCATGACTTTCCACGTCCCACACTTAATTTCCATGACTTTCTGCACCAGGAAAATAAATTTGGTTAAAAAAGCCATGACTTTGTAGGTTTTCCATCACCTAAACAATTCCTGCCTGAAGCAGAACTTGAAACAGTTCAGTTTAGTAAACGTAAATGCATTGTACTCATTTCAGCAGAACTTCCTTTCATTGGAAATTTGAAAAATACTCATGATCAAAGCAAACAAAAAGTTGTTTGAGAAAATGGAGTTTTTAGATAACCAGTACTGGATTGATGAACAACAGTGTGCAGCAAAAATGTGTTTCTGTCTGAGTTTATAGCAAAGTTTCAGGGCATATGTAGCTATAAAGCTAGTGTTCAAGTTAGAGAAGTACATCATACTTTCATCATTATTGGTGATACTTTTAAAATTATTGTAAAGCGCTATTGGATAGCACTAGAAATAGCGCTCTATAAATTCATTATTATTATTATTATTATTATTATTATCATTATCATATGATTTAACTCTCTTACAATTAATACATATATCTTATTAGACGGTTTAGTGTGTAGTATCGTGGGATATTTTTACGAGTCACGCCGTATTTTGGCGAGCCCGTAGGGCGAGTCAAAATACAAGAGATGAGTAGAAATATCCCACGATACTACACACTAAACCGTCTAATAAGGGATTTATTATTCAACTTAGCTACAAAATGGAAAAGTGGTTTATAAACTGTCTGAGATGTGTGACAAACTAACGTGACTTCTGAGCAGCGAGTGAGCGCGCCAGCGGCGTCAGGTTTTGTGCGCTTGACGTGAGGTTGTTGTTGATTGGTCAAAAACTAAAACTTGTCAAACCTGTCTGTCAATTGAGCGAAGTGTCGGGATTTTATTTCAAACTTGCAAGGAAAACAAAGATGGAACAAGGCAAAACTGAATTATTTTCAGGTTTACAGTTAGATGAACAACAATGTTCTTGGTCACCGAGTAAAACTACGAAAAGAAAGAACTCGACAGAACAAACAGAACTCGACAGTCAAGTCAAACAAAGTTAAACAGCACTTCAAGCTCAGCCATCTTCGTCCAAATCACTAACCACGCGTCGTTTTGGAAGAGATAGTGGTGGAGATTTCTGACCGACAACAATTGTGCATTCGTCGAAGACAGCTCCTGAGGAAAGATGGGTTCCATTTCCTGACTTTGACAAACAAATGACATAAAAGATTGTTAAGTTCCTCGGCGGGAATTTCTTCAATGGTCCTTGTTTCTTTAACGGACTTGAGGTCAGTTTTTGTCTTTTCTGTTGTATTTTAATACGTGTCGATTTTCTTTAATAAATAAAGAAATTTCACTGTCGTCTAGGTCATTGCTTGTCTCTAGGATCTCGTTTTCGTTAAAAACCTCAAAATTTAGTAAGCATTCATTGTTTTCTTCCGGAAAACGACCGTTTCGGCCATTTTTTCATCGTTCACCTTGTAAGCCTAATGCCTGACGTGGCATTTGTAGAAAACCTGTCAAACCGGTCTTCTGGAGTACAAATACCGTGGGATATTTGTACTCGTTTTGGGTGTTATTTGTACTCTACTGAATGCAGTTGAATAATAATACAATTATCAAATACATACAGTTAATCTATATAATTTTCAACAAATATGGTTCACACTTCCCTAACAATCACTTAATTAACATGAACCAGAACCTCGGGGGGAAATAAGGGCTATTTGATTTAAGTAAAATTGTCTTTCGATTGATCAACAGGATGATGTCTGACTTGTCTGACGAGCGATGTCTTAATAAATGAAAGGTAAATTAAACTTATAGGCAAACAAACGTCCAGCTGAACAGGTGGAGAACTCCAAGTTCCAAATTATAACATGTTATCGATGAAACAACATTGCGTTCATAAAACGTGAAATCAATTCTCAGTGAGCTGCAAGCTGTTACGAAATTTCACAAAATCAGTGTGTACATGTAACTCGTGTTAACACAACAGTGCTTTTGCGCGGGAAATCATGTTTTAGCTTTAGCGAACATTTCGCTACACAAATATAATTCGAACCAATCGCTTTTTTACTATTTATCGCGTAAAAAAAGATAGCATATATCTAAGTTTGCTGCAACAAGGACAGCGAACAGAACATCACTGTTTTTAAACGGAAAGTAAGGAGACCCACGTCGTTAAGTAATCGAATTAAAATGTAAAGACTTTATGTGCTGTTTTGTAGCTACAGATGCGTGTCGTGAGAATATTTTACCTTCGTTCTCGCCAACCCTGGTCAATGTGCTGTGGGGGTGATAGGTGACATCCATAAGGTGATGTGTCTATGTGATCAAGGTTAAGGCAAAATAAAAATTAAACAAAACAAATAAAAAACCGAGCGATTTCCTTTCTTCAAGGGGAACGTGCAACTAGTCGTAATATACAAGATTCATGTACGTTTCCCTTTTAAAAAGGATCGTTCGAATCTAAGCATTTCAAAGTTTCACGAACGCTTTCATTTCTTCAGTTTTAAACAAATTACACTGGTTAATAACAAAGTGAGCTACAGTTAAAACAGGTACTACAAAAGCTATAATTTATAGTACGATAGTTATAAATCATATCGTGACATCTGCTGCTAAAGTCCTTTTGCTTTGACTCAGCGATATGTCTGAGTAAAATGAAAGGATATTCCACGATAGCGGTTGTTAAAAGGCACCGGTCTGCTCCCTACAAACCGTCTGTCTCTTACAGGCATTCGATCTCCCACACTGTGCACTTTGCCCGTGAGATCATCCAGATGTTTTATAGCGTTCTGAGAAGGCAAAGCAGTATCACTTTATTAGACTCGAACCTCCAAAACAAATCCAGAGAAATTTAGATATAAGCTTTCATATGAAAACACAATCAGAAAGTGCAAAACATTCAGTGACCTGCAAATCCAAACCTCTCTGTGCGTTTGCTAAGCTCAACTGGACATTCGGCAGAGATCCTCCTCGGTAATGTGCCTGCAGTTGTTGATGATGTTGGGGCTTTCTTATCGGCTGACAAATAGAGGAGAAAACCAGCGTTCAGCTGTGTCATATCAACAGCGAATAACAAAACCCGACTAAAGAAATTATTTTCCAATCAACAAAATTAAAAATACCTCTAGCATAGACACCTCTTTCATAACTTGTTCGAAAGCGCGCCTTTCTTCCTCCTGTTTTTGTTTATGTAGCGCGATTTTCTCGGCAAATTTTCTCGGGTTCGCCATATTGGAAGTATACGACAGAGCGTGTGTTGTCAGACTAGCAGCGTTCCATTTGGTCACAGGGGGTCCGTCTGTCGACCAATCAAACCGCGCAAAAATGCAAGTCCGCGACGTTTCTTGTTGCGGAAAATGCAAATTTATCGCACGAAAATATTGCTAAAGGTTGTTTATGCTCACGAGAGTCTGACAACTTTTCAAACGGAGAGAATAATTCTGCAATTTTGACCAAGTTTATATGAAGCACCCAGAATAAAAGGATGGTCAGGATTGTCGACTTTCATTCCATGACAGTTCGTTTTCCGTTGCTGATGTCACTGACATGAGCATAAGATGAGATAAGTTCAATCAGCACGCTCTGATTACACACTTCGTGTATACTTCGTGACACAATCGGCTTGTCATCGGAAATTAAACCCAGATTCCTTTGCGGCAGCCACTCGACCCACTCCTATTATTTAGCATGCTGGGCCACCTCCCGGGGCAAATATATGTAAGAATGTACGTGGGACTCGATATTCGCCTACGTAGGTAACTAACTTCCGCAAATATCGCAAATCAAATAAGCTAAAACCGAACAAAAAAAAATTATAATTACTCCACAATTTGAGAGAGCCCCAGACAAAACGTATGATTTCGAGGATGATGCAAGTGTAGCTTCAATACGTTGTTTTGTTCGTGGCTGGCTTGTGCTCGAAGCAATTTCTTGACTTGCTGACAAACTACGTAATCGAGATGTTGTAAAATGGTCTAAAATAACAAAATGTAAACTAACTCTGTGTTTCAAAGCGAAACAACAAACAAGACCAAGCGAATTATCCCAAAACTAAACAAAATTAAAAATACCTCTCGTATGACCGGCATGTTCATGACTTGTTCGAACGCATGTGTTCTTTCCTCTTGGTTTTGTCTTAGCCGCGCGATTTTCTCGGCATATTTTCTCGGGTTCGCCATATTGAAATCGGTACGAAAAGCATGCGCGACAGTCGTTCCCAGTCCCCAACCAAGACGCTGAAGATGCTACTTGAACTTGCAGTTTAGCCTGAAACTGGTTGGAATGTATAAAATGTTTCGTAGGACGCCTCAGACAAGATAACATTTGAAACTGGCGAGGTAAACGGTTACCGCTCTGATTCAAATCCTTTCCAAAACGACTCATAAAGACACAGGAACACAGATTCCAGGTTCGAGTCCCGGCGGGGTCGTTTGATTTTTGCAAGAAAAGACATGAAAAGAAATTTTCCTGATTTTTCCAAGAATTAATAACGAAAGAAAAGGTTTCGAACATTTTTCAGATATTTTAAAAATATATACATGTTTTTTTACTTTTACCCTGCATTCTGAATCTGTATGCCTTATCTCCTTGTTAACTAGTAACAAGATGTAACAATTCAAAAACTTGACTATAAGTTTACACTCTTTTTTTCTATATATAAGAACGCGTAAAATTTGGCTGAGCCTGGATCTTCTTATTTAGCCCATACATTTTCGGAAGTTTTGGGGCAAATCTCAGCCTCAACGTTCTTATAAAAATGGTTCTTATACAAAAAAAAAGCATTCAAAAAAGAGCTTCGCCGAGTGTCACTTGGTGCTCAGTTGGTAAAGTAGATTGGCCACCGTAAAGAAATTGAAAGCTGACGTTTTGAACGTTAGCTCTTGCAAGCGTTAGCCCCAGCTTTCAATTTCTTTACAGATAAATCCAAATTTTTGTGTTTCACTTTCTCACCGACGCAGAACCACAATTTCTTTACAAACTAACCCTTTTAATTTTATTCACTTGGTTCTGACAAGTTCAAGGAAGAATGAGAGCCACGTTCAGGATTCCCACTTTAAAAAAATGCAAAATTCGATCCGATGCACAGAGTGGATAAATCCCACAACGAAGCGTTGCGTTATATGACCATAATTTCCGTAAATGAAACAAACCGGAAGAGTTATTTCCTTCATTTCCGTCTCCAGATCGTCCTGAAGTGAACGACAAGTTGGCTTCCTCTGTTGCTGTCACGTGACCATCCCTAAAAATTAAATATGGCGGACGAAGAAGAAGCCGAGTCTCGACCGAGAGCTGACCCGTACGGACCCCGGTTAATTGAACTACATCGCGGAGAAAATGGATTTGGATTTAATGTACGTGGGCAGGTATCTGAGGGGGGACAACTCAAGTCTATAAATGGCGAGCTTTACGCACCACTGCAGCACGTCAGCGCGGTTTTGGAGAGTGGTCCGGCCCACAGCGGAGGAGTTCGAATTGGCGACAGAATCCTTGAAGTGTAAGAAGCTGCCGTTTATTTTTAATTTATTTTTTAAGGTATACTTAGAAAAGCCCTTTTTAGGTTATTACAGGTCCCTCGCATCAGCAATACTGCGACGTGTTCGATATTTCGCCAGTGTTGTGAAGTGTGCAGCTTGAGTTATAATTTTAGCTTTGATCGATCTGTTAAAGTCGGTGTTAATTCCCATCTGTCGTTCATTTAGACAGCTGCTTGCAAGTCTGTTTAGAGTTTATCTCGTAGGAAATTGATTTGAATGTGATATTTGTCTATTGTCTTCGCATCTTCATCACAAGTTTTTTGGGAAATTTTGTTGATAAATTTTCAATTCATGTGTTATATCTTGTCGGTCAAACTGGTTAATCAAGTGTAATCAAACTATATTATATTTTAATTAAATTTTGTCTTACCTTTCATTGATTATAATAATAACAATGTGCAGGATGACTACATTTCCATCCTAATCCTGCTAAAAGTTAACAAGTAAGGTAAGTTTATCAACAGAAAATTCGAAGTGAGCTATGCATCTGTCATTTCCAGTTATGCCCATCCCCTGCCCCCATCCCTTGGGATAATCCCAGGGGATCATTGCAAGTAACTGACACGGGGGGCAAACGAGCTGTTCAAATGCCCAGTTACTGTAAAGCCCAGATCAAACAATGTGGGAGTTGTTATGAGTAGACATGAGTCAAAACTCATTAAGAGTACATGAAGACTCAACAACAGTGCTTGAGTTAGATCTCAAGGAAGAACAAGAGTTTGAACTTCAACAGGCACTAGTGAAATTTTGGGTACATTCAAACTCTTTGAGTGCTCATACAATGTAAGAGTCACCGATATTGCATGAGTTTCGCACCAAACAAAAGCAAGGGATTGAACTCTTGTCAACTTTTGTTTTCATTTGGTCCATTGTTTCAAAAAGTCAACTTTACAATGAACTCCATTTTTTCAATATTGTCTCAAAAGTAACACCTTTTCAAGTTTTTTAGGTAGTTAGTCTCACATCTTTTCAAATAACCACAGGCAGTCGAAGCTCTAAATTAACCATTTATCATCAATGATGCAAGCATTGTGTGAATCGGGACGTGACCTGTCCATGAAAGCGGTATTAGGTTGCATGACAGCCTTTGAGAATTAGAATGCTTGTAAGACATTTTATGGAGAGTAAAATGTCATAGATTCCAAATGCTAAATAAAGGAAAATTTTAACATACTTTTGGGAAAATGAATAAAGCAAACTTACCTCTTGTCTATTCTTTGGGTGGATTGGGTTATTACACTGTTTTGAGCTACTCTTGTCATCGCTGTTATTCCCTTCATAATAAAGTAGGAAGGCTAAACACAGAGGTTCAACTGTTAGTCCACTCAAGGTCTGTTTGCATCCGAAAAATCCATTGGTTCAGAATTTTTTTTGACCAGAGTCAAAGCCCTGTGATCCCTGAAGCCTCTGAAAATCCTCACACAGTACACATTACACTGAAATGAGCATTTTCTATCACCCATTCCATTCTGGTGATTTGGGACCCAGATGTGGCCACTGGAGAGGCTTGCGTCCACAGGCAAATTTCTCCCTGCAAAGGGTGGCACAGTCAGTTTTCTGGGTTTTTTTTGGGGTTAAGTTTCACAGACCCTTATCTAGTCTTCGATGGCATGCTTAAACTGTGTTTTATGTTTCAGTTTCGTTCTCAGCCAAATATTTATTCTTTTTATCAAATGAGTTTATTTCTTATGCAATTGAAGTGACTTGGACCCAAGCCTCTCCAACAGCCATGTCCAGTTTCAAAAACACCAACACACATAGAATGGCATCAGTGATGGAAAATGCTCATTTTCAGCATAATGAGTGAGGATTTTTGGAGGCTTGACGTTTCCAAAGGTTTCGGGGATCATAGGGCTTTAACTCTGATAAAAAAAATTGTCAATCAAATGGATTTTAAGGACGCAAAGGGCCTTTGTATGGACTGTGGTCGAGCTGGTGTGTTTAGCCTTGCCATTCTTTTATGGAGTGAATAACAGAAGTGATGAGTGGTGCTCATTTATTTAATTTCTTCATCTATGATATTTTCTGTCCATACAATGTCTTAGAAGCATTGAAATTTTCAGCAGCTGCCATGGAACCCAATAATGCTTTCATTGAAAGGTCAATTTCTGATTCACACAATGCTCAATGCTTGTATGAATGATCGATGATTAATTTAAGGCTTTCTCAAAACGTGAGCTTGGGCAACCTCATTCCCAGGGTCTTACAAGGGAGGCAGAGAAGAGAGCCCAGGGAATGAGGTTGGAGCTTGGGCTGCCTGTGAAATGACAAGTAAAAAGTGCTGGTAGTAGTTATATATATTTTACTTTTGTCACACTGTGGAGTGGGAAATTTTTAGCAGAGAGTAAGTTTTTAATTATTGTATATTTTGGCTGTTTTGTAGCAGGATTTTTTTTTTTTCAAATTGGAAAAATTGATATTTTCTGATTGGAATTAACTTTTGCGATTCCTGGGTAAGTTATCATTATGTGAATGCTGACTTATTGCAAGTTACAATCTACACTGGTGTGCACATTGTAACACTATTAAGTTACTGGAGAAAATAATTACAGTTATGCTTTTTACAGAACCTTTTTTTCTGTTAATCACAGTACAATAAAAAAATTTCATACTTTATGGTACAGTAAGATTTAAAAAGTTCTGCATGAATTTCTTATGTGTGATTTGGTGTTGTAATATTTTAATATATATTTTTTGTCTTCCTTAGGAATGGAGAAAATGTGGAAGGTGCAACTCACAAACATGTAGTTGACCTGATTAAGAAAGGAGGGGATAAATTAACACTAGTTGTAATATCTGTCAGTCAACTAGAAGCTGAAAAACTTGATAGCGACAGTTCATCTGGAGGAGAGTATTATGACTATTCTGACAAGCGTGTTGTGCCAATATCTATACCAGAGACAAGACAAGTCACAAGTGATGGTGAAACGTATGTGGTAAGAATACTGAGATTTGTACATATACATGAAATAAGTGGAATAAAAATAAGAGTGTGTAAGTAATTTTAACATCTGCATTTTTAGGCTGACAAAAAAGATTTGAAGGCTACAAAAGGAATCAAACCCATGACCACTGCAATACCAGTGCATTGCTTTATCAATTAAGCCCTTATATGTTAGTTGTGGGCTCCAATAACCTGCAATAGTGCATGTACAATGGACAACATAATTAATGTGGGCAAGATCTACATTGTGCAACTATTTGTTTCATGGCTTGCGTATTATGCATATTGAAACAATGTGTGGTTCCAGAAAATATCCATACCCCCACCACGGAGGGAATTTCACTTAGGACCCCCCTCTTCCCCGGATTTTCCGTTTTTTGAAGTAAGCTGTAACCCCCCCATCCCTCCGGATTTTCCACAGTTTGTCAAACACCCCCCCCAGCCCCTCTGGAAAGTTCCGTTCAAGAAGCGAGAGTGTTAAAAATGAAGCAACTGATCCAAATTTAAGTGAAGCTAAGCCGTTCCGATTATCGTAGGACGTGTTTATACTATTTATTAGCGTTTAAAATAACGTACGTAGTCATAGCTTACTCATAACATATTATCTTACCAATACCAAACTGTTCTCTACGTCAAACAGATATACTAGGTAGCTGTAAAATAACCTTGACAAAAGCATGTAAAACGTTTGTTTTAATTGAAGAATTCGCTTGAAAAGACACAGTGTTGCTGATAAACGTTACTTCAACATGAACGCGATCATGAACAAAGAAAACGCACAAAGAAAATTAAGGGGAAATGATCAAAATAGAAAGAATAACGAATATTGAGTTCTCTAAAGTCGTTACCCTGCATACCAGCCCTCAGTTAAGAGCCCGTTACTTGAAGGTGCAAGAGTAGCAAGAAAGCCCGTAAACGTATTTGGCGACACTTGTACTTCGCGATAAATATTCTCGTTGCTAAGCTTAGTAAAACACGACTTCTACGAGTCAATGAGATCGCACTTCGCTTGCCAGTTGCCACATAGGGAAGTTAAAAAGGACGGACTGATTGTTCGTAAACAACTCTTATAATTAACGTCAATCGCGAAGGCAAGCTTAAAATTTAGGTTCTTTAGACGACGCAGGCGTTTCGTCGAAGGATCGTGGTCTCTATAAGTAAATGTAACCACTCCTGGTACACGTCGCTGTCTTCTCGAAGACTGGTAACGAGTAATGGCGGCTACTTCTACGCAACGACGATGTTTATTTCGTTTCCGCCCCAATATCGCTTCCAAAGCGCCTTTGGGAGAAAGAATACCTGTTTTACGTTTAACAAAAGTGTTTACTTAGCAGTTAAACTTATTTAATTCCACAATAAAGATCTACAAATCCGGTAAGTAGTAATTTTCGAACTTTATCTGCAGCTTACATCGGAATGAATGGAAGTTGACCCTCTGGAAAGTAATTTATCCGTTTAACCCCTCTCTCCTCTGGATTTTCCTGGGCTTTTGACCCCCCCACCCCTCCGGAATTTCCAATTCCCTCCGTGGTGGGGGTATGGATATTTTCTGGAACCACACAATTTGACTTAACGAAAGTTATTTCATTTCTATATTAGGTGTATAATATATATTATGAAGACAAGCATATTTGTTCAAGGAGATACAAAGAATTTTCAAATTTGCACAACAAGGTTAGTTTTTAAATTTAACAATGTTAGTTGTACATCTTCAGTGTTTGTTCTTAGTGAAAATAACCACCCCAGACTTGAGTGATACGGGTGTATACAAAACCTGGGCTAGGCTATGGCCCGGGCCATGGCCCACCCAATGACCTACCCTATGGCCCACCCTATGGCCCACCCAAAATTGTGCAGTTTTTACAAAAATAGCACGGTCAGGAAAATTTAGTCAAAATTTAGTCAAGCGCGGTATGGAGCCGGCGGAAGATTGCACAGTGTTCTCCTTATCAGGTGGTAACCGGTAAAATTTACCGCTTGTAGCACCGCTTGTTACCGGTTAGCCCGAACCAGATAAAGCCTGGATTAGAAACGTCCAACAGCTTGGGATCGCGAAAGATTTATTATCGGATTGAAGTATGAAAAGATTTATGTCCGTCGTATTACATATTAGATTACGTTTGCGATGCAGGCTACTGCGTACCACATAAGTCTAGTTTTGGTAACTTTTCTCATTGTCCATGTGTTTGTACAATATTAGACGTAGTCTTATCATCTCGACATTTCTAAGTTCGTTAGATAATAGTCTCATCTTCTCCACGTTTCTCCGCACGTTTCTATCTGCGTCGTATCTTTTTAACGTTTCTCCGTATGCTAGTACATTCCTAAGGTATTTATAGTCTTCTCAACATTTTCCATGGGATAGTGTGTTCATCAGTGGTGTAAGGCCTTATCTTCTCAACTGTTGACATTTCTCTGTTGTACGTTAAAACATTCGAAAAATATTATTGGCCCGATTTATACTAGAGACGGATCATCCGTCCAGACGGATCATCTGTCAAGACGAATCATCTATCTAGTATAAACACGGGACGAACTATGATACGAACTATCGTTGCGTCTCGTAGTTCGTCCCGTATTTACACTAGGCGGATAATTCGTCTAAGCATGACGAAAAGGCATGGGTACAAGTCAAATTTTTATTTCACTGCAAGACGACCGCTGGCTTTAGGTAACGAGATCCTGATTTTTTAGTAGTTCGTCTTCTGCCCGTATTTATACAGACAGACGGATCATCCGTCCAGACGAATTATCCACGGTAGTTCGTCTGTCAAGACGAACTACCGTGATAGTTCGTCTGGACGGATGATCCGTCTGAAAGCCCGTATTTATACACAGACGAATTATAAGACGAACTACCGTTCTTTGCCCAAGTTCGTCCCAGACGGATGATCCGTCTCTAGTATAAATCGGGCCATTGTTATCTTCTCAACGTTTGTCCGTGTGCTAGTATATTCGTAATTTAGATTTTGTTAGTTGTATCTCCTTAACATTTCTCCGTACGTTAGCATGGTCGTAAGATACCAGTGTTATCTTCTTGACGTCTATATCCGTAGGTTGGTTTGCTCAGGTTTGTTCGTAAGGTACTCTTCGTATTGTCTTCTCCTCGAAGTTCTTCGTTGTGCCTTTGTAAGGAGTATGTCTCATCTTCTAGGCGTTTTTCAGTACGTTTTTTAGGTTGCTGTAAGCTTTTTCTTCTCAACGTTTATCTTTACGATAATACGTTCCATGTGACAGGAATTACAAACGTCAACCATTTTGAACGGTTTTCCAGATGTGTGTTAGCCTAGTGTCAGGCCGACAACATTACGGGTCTCATGACGACAATTCCACACCAGGGCAGAAAAAGATTTTCAACAGAGCTGCTTTACCGGTCTGAAAAACCGACTTACCTGTTACCCTGAAAACTAGGGAGAACACTGATTGCAGGAATCACGAAACAGGATACTGTGCTACCGTGAAATGTGATGCCTTTCGACAATGGTTGCAATGGGCAAAAAAAACAAGATTACCTCTACCCGACCTTGGGGAACAACGATCCGTGGCATTAAGAAAAAAATGTAAAAAAGTAGATAAAAGAAATTAAAACAATTTTTTTAGTAAGTTGATGAGCCGACAACTTTTTTAAATTCATTATTTTTTTTTAAATGAAATAAATTTGTATCCGAAGAAAAGAAATTAAGAAAGAAAAGGACTTTTCAACACACCGGCAAGGGGGCTCGAGCCACGAATCTTACGATTAGAAGGTCGCGCTATGCCACTAGACTAACAGGGCATCTCTCTTTCACATAAGTTAACTTGAATCTACTGAAGCCCTTCGCACGTGGCGTCACCATTTTTAGCCAATGACGTCATGTTAGTGACGTCATATGGCTACTGTCAGAGCCTAAAAATCAACGATATACGTGAGACGTGTGAGACCTGTGAGACCTGTGAGACGTCTGTCTTACGATTTGTGAGGCTGGGGGGATATTCTGTGAGACGATGGGTGGGGGTGTGCACCAGGAGACTGAAACTCTTACCTTATCAGCAGCACAAACCCATACAGCTTATACTATAGGAGTACGTCCCCCGGGCTTTGAAGTGTTTTGCATTCGCAAGTGTGGATCTACTTCGAATGCCTGTTTCGTGTACGTGAGGTCTGGCAGGATTTTATTCCATTGTAGTCCTGTGTTTACTTAGCTGAAGTACAAATTTCCACAGCAGCAAATACAAGACGGACTTGCCAATTTGAGATGTTGTATGAACAGAACGTGGAAATTAACGTTACTTCGATCCCTAATTAACAGTGAAAGAGACAGTATTTAAAGCCCAAGTTAATAACGATAGTGAAAAGACTAGAGTAAAACAGCATAAAATTTTTCAGGATTATCTCTTGGTAACAGCGAATCTAAAATTTGCAGTGTCATTTTTGAGTGCGTGTTATAAAACATGAACCCATTTAAAACTAAATCGGAAATTGCGCGGCTTGTTGCTAGCTATTCGTAAAACTGAAAAACTTGAATGAAACTAGTATTAAAATCCAAGTCACAGTGGTGATCAAGGAATTAGAGGATGGATGTAGTAAAATACTACATCCATCTTAGTACATACATATCTTAGTACATACATGTACTAAGATACTAAACGTTATATCGGGGTTATTCATAGCTCAAAGTGTAAAGTGTATGTTGAGCAAATTTGCATAGTTGACAGCTGTAATTTCAGTCTTAGGAATGTAACGCAACACTTAAAACATCTCGAACCGACCGAAACAGTACCGGAAGATTAACAACAACAGATATGTGACAAAGCATTCTAATAGAGACCTGTTGGATCTACTGGAAAGCGAGCTGAATTTGAACATTTTCGTACTGTTCGAAGGCAAAGCAAACGAAATTTATTCGGCCGTAGGTTGAGACTCCAAATAAACACGTGCGCTAAAAATAACTTTGTACCGTGGGAAAGTTACAAATGTAAACATACTTTGGTCGATTTGTGAAGCAAAAAGACGAAAATTATTATAGCCGACTTGATTACAAAGCAAGCAACTTCAATCAACAGGGGAAATAAATATAGTTGCAAAACTGTTTCAGTCGTGTTTATAAACGCTAGTTCAAACCGATTTCGAACGAAAATATTGTGGATACAAGAAACGCCGTTTGATGGCAGACTCCTGTTTTGACAATACAATGTACTAAGAACGTAAGTGGTTGACTGAAACGTCTGAAACCTTACAAATTAAACAAAGTAAAGCGAGTTGCGTGTCACGCAAATCACGCAGAGCGTCAAAACGGCACCCTTTAGAAAGTTGTCCGTTTATGAGCACTGAAAAGTATTGGATATTCGCCGGTAGAAGTAAGAAATAATTAAAAGGTTCAACTGCAACTTGCTATTATTTCTGAAGTAAAATTGTTAACTTTCCACTGATCTTTGCCTAAATTATGTATGCAATATTTTTCGACGGTGAGTTTAAGTTTAAGTTTACCTGTTTTTGTCTGTGTTCTTTGAAGAACCGTGAAACAGAGCTTTCTTCGGTTTTTTTTTTACTCCGCGTAGTCACGCTGCTGAATCATTACCCGGTTTTATAGTGGATAACCACAAGATCTTTTTGATGGTGGTGGTGGGGGGGGGGGGGGGGCTGAGGGGTTAGGGTGGGTCTTACCGGAGGTGTAAAGTCCCATAGGTTGTCAGGACAAATTTCACCATATTGTGAAAAAAAAACGTCATTGGCTCTGCGCGTATTGCGCGCCTATGTTTCAAGATGGCACCCGCTTCTTCGAAAGTCAAGTCAAACACGCTTCGATTTCTCACCCCAGCGCTTTCGCCCCCAAACCAACACCACGTGTCTGAGTTCACATCATTCAAAGGCAGAGGAATTCCCCCACGGAGTTCCCACCGGGGATTTTCCCCCCTTCCAAAAAAAACTCAATATCTGTGCTCGATCCACGTGGCCACCACCAAAAGCGCTATAAGATTAGACGAAAAAATCCTTTTTTCCGAATTCCTCCGTGAGAAAAATTAATCTTGGCCAAAAGAAAAAGAAAAAAGAAAAAAAATTTCTCCGCAACGCCGGCTGGATTCGAACTCGCTCACTCCAAAAAAACACAACACTGGACCTCCCCGCGCGATGCCCCCGCGCGCACACCCCCGCGATCCCACACCCACCGGTCAGCGGTCCGCCCGTCCCAAACTACATTCCATTCTGATGATGTCATCACTCGAGGGGGGGTCTTTTCGATACAAAACACTATACCGCAGCCCCTTACCACTACTAATGAGAAGTAGCAGAATTTCTTGGAAACAAGTTGACAGTTCTTTTCTTATCTTTCTTTATATGTTTCTTTGTACTTGTGTTAGTTTGTTTTACTTTGCATGCCTTTACTCTTGTTTGGCTTTTTTTTCTGGTTATTTTTGTAAAAACTGCAAAATTTTGGGTGGGCCATAGGGTAGGCCATAGGGTGGGCCATGGCCTTGCTAAGGTTTTGTATACACCCGATTAATACCGTGTTGTACACGTAAATTTGAGTGGACAGTAATCCGTTAGTCTACTTATGCACATTTAGATGCATACAAAAAACAACTCAGTGACAGATTTCTACATTGGAAATTTTAAATTGTAAAAAACTAATATATCTGAACAGAAATGTCCCACAATTCAAAAACTATGTAAATGTGTTCCTTGTGTAATGTTTTGTACCCTGACTGATGAGATCAACAAATACTAGTTAAAATAAAACACAGTTGTCAGCCCACTCCACTACAGGAAAAAGAATGCAACAGTCAAAGAGAAAACTTTCTGAAACACAGGTGAAAGGTAAGGTTAAAAGGTTAAGCCATGCACAAGCCAAGGAGACCCACATGGATGGAGCTTATTCCAGTTTCTTTTAATTAGCTTGTAGCAACTGAGAGTATTGCCATCCCCCCTCCCCACCCTGGATGCAATTCTAGTCCATCGCAGGATTACCCCCAGCAGTATGTCATGGGTACCCATTTATACACCTGGGTGGAGAGAGACAATGTGGGGTAAAGACTCTTATCTATGGAAACAACACAAGGGCAGGGACTGGGCATCGAACCACCACCTCAGATCTGAAGTCCAACACACTCACGACTACAACACCACACTCCACCACAGATAAAAGGAATGACAATATTACTGTAAGAAACCATAAAGAGGTTAGAGGAATATTTTTGATTTTTTTTTCAGCTAAAGAAAGAGTTTAGAGATTTCCAGTTTCCCAAGTTCCCTGGAAAATGGCCATTCCATTTGTCTGATCAGCAACTGGAGACTCGGAGAAAAGGCCTTGAGTCTTACCTTGAACAAGGTCAGATCACATTATTTTACTATTTTGACTTGGCTCATAAAAAGTTTACTGCTGTATTAATCCATCTGTCCTTTAAAATAGCTTCAAATGTGACTTATTTGATGCACAGCTGGTTTTAATTTGGTTTTGTCCTCAGACAGTGCTTTTCTTGGGAAAAACAATTTGCCCTCTACTATTTATTGACTAGCATTAACTTCAGTAAAGGCATCATATGATGACATCCATATGTCAGAAGTTCAATGCTACCAATTGAAGGGCCCGGTGGAAAAAGGGCATAAGTGACGATTTGAGGTTAAAATCGAAATTGCTCCCATTTAGCTGAACATTGGCACACAGGCTGGTTTTCATGTGAGGAATGCTGTTGTGCACTTATTTCTTGACCTGAGATCTAAAATTTGAACAATTAGCGTATTACTTTTGTGTGAAAAGTGTTGTTGAACTGAACTCGCTCAAGTGATGCGTGAAAGATTTCTTTTGTTCTCTGCCTGAACTAAAACAAAGGAATTCAACCTAGAATCCGCGGTCCTGTTGTTTTCTTTGTGTCAGTTTTAAGCAAAAGTAATACGCTAATTCTTCAAATTTTAGATCTCAGGTCAAGAAAGAAGTGCGCAACAGCGTTCCTCACATGAAAACCAGCCTGTGTGCCAATGTTCAGCTAAATAGGAGCAATTTCGATTTTAACCTCAAATCGTCACTTACGCCCTTTTTCCACCGGGCCCTTCAATTAATATTTGAAGCCATCAGGAAGGACACATGGTGGATCTGGTGCAGTAGTGAAGTGGTCAGTGCAACTGACTATTGATCAGATGGTTGGTGGCTCAATCATGCTCAATCATGATTCGTTGTTTCTTAATGGACAAGAAACTTTACTCTACGATGTCTTTTTTGCGGGGGGTGGGGGGGAACTCCTACAAGAAGTTGCCTCATGTTACAGAAAACAACATTAACTGCTAGGCAGTTCTAGGCATTTGGGCTGCTTAAAGTGCTACTATGATCAAAAATAAGATTTTTTTTGTTCTCTCCATATTTCAAAAATATAAGTACATATTACTCATCATGCAAAGTGTTAAGCCGAAATTCATACGGGAAGTCCGATTATTTTAACTGTAATTTTCGGATTCGGCTTGCCGCCATTACTCAATTCAAAAATGACCGGGACGAGTTGGGCCGAGTTGGCCCAGAGAGGAAGTGACGTAGAAGTCTCAACACAACACAACAAAATAAATGCGGCTAGTTTCTTATGCATTCAGAGAGGTGTGAGGGTTCGCAAGATTCACTTCTTCAATTTTGAGCTGCAGTATGCGTGGTCAGCACTCTGTTGTTAAAGATCACGGCAAAGAAAGCATCGATGAATCGGAAATTACCATTCACAGTTCACTGACGAGTTGGTACATTTATTTTAAGCAGAAAAGCTTCGTTTGCTGACACTGGAAGGACTTCAATCCTGTTGGACACCCAGCTGTTTGCTCTGTGCATTTTATGGGTGAATTCACGTAAACTCACATAAACTATTTTCTGTGTCGCTGCCAAGCCGGCTTCGCGATACGCAGAAATTTTCTTTTTTCAACTTGGCTATGTGGTACGCGGTAAGGAGAAAATATTACCGCGTATTCTGTGTACTGTAAACGTTCCCCACTTAAACTTCCACTAAAAGAATATTATTTGAAGTTCCTACACACTAGTGGACCATAACAGAACATCACCGTGTATTCTTCCTTCTATAAACGAAAATGTTACGCGAAATTTCTTTGAATTACTTGGCTACATGTAACGTTAAAATATAAACAACCGAGCTTAATCGACCAATTAACAAACCTTACTGTGTATTGCTTGTTCTTTTTACTGTGTAGCCATCTCCTAACATCCCTCGTACATTTCAGTTTTATCTCTCTCCGCGTACCGCGTAGCCAGCTCCTAATATCTCTTTATACTTCAATTAATTTCTCTTGGCGTACGGCGTAGGGAGCTCCCAAAGTCTTACATAATTAGCTATCAATAATTTCTTGAGCCTTTCACCGCGTTCGGGGTTGTCACTTCTCTTAGTAAAGCTTTCGATGTGATGGCGTATTCCACAGTTTATACCTAGACTTCTGATTTTAAATCAGAGTTTACCTCTGTTAATTCGCATTTGCTTGTTTACTTGGTAGTACGATTACCATGTTAGCACAATTACTCGGGCTATTCGTGACATCACTTCGTTTACGTGAATTTATTTTCCTTGACCTTTTGTCTCATCTATAAAATTCTGAATGTATGTTAGGCGTCAGGGCTCTCTATATTTATTTAGAAGGGAGAGTTAATTATTATAGGATTTATTATTTTTAGGTCTAAAATCTTTCTAACTACCATTCAGGATACTGCAACAAATCTGTGAACATAACAAGAACAAACTCAACCCGTATCAGCAAGAAATATAAGCAAGAGTAAGAAACAGCTGACGGACCTCAACACGACTGACATGTGAAACAGTTAAATTTGTTGTATTATAGGAAGGATTTCAGTGTTTGTGATTTGGGATATTTGGGATATTTGTTCAGCTTCTTGATCCATTCTTGCATTGTGAGACAGCTTCCTCTTCGGTGGCGAGAGGCTCTAAACTGTCATCGTATGGCATGACTTCTGCGAGTTCGCCAACTTCGCCCAAAAAACTTTGTTCTTAATTGCTCTCAAAAGAACTGGACGACAAATTCGACGGAAAACACATCCATATAATGCAATGTTTGGCTCTCTATTTTTGACTCTTTGTCGGTCTTTGTTGTGGCGATGGTTGAGACTTCTACGTCACGAGCAAAATTCATGTGGTTAGAGATAAGACTGCTTCCATGAAATTCGCGGGCTTCTCTCTTACAAACTGAGTAATGGCAGATGGGTTTAACGCAGTTTTCGGACATATATTCCTGGGCCGTGTAAGCAAATATCGATCTAATTTATCGCGATTCATATAATATGGCATCTATTGAACACTTTGAAGTTTAAAAAAAGTTGAAAACAAAACAAGACATTTTCATCATAGTAGCACTTTAAGGCCCATATGTGACCTTACTAGCAGACATCTGGCGTCTGAAGTATATACAAAGTGGATCCTACACACTCTATCCCTATTATCTCCATCCCTCCCAAAAAATAATAGTGTAATGTTTGGTTAAAATATTGTTCTGTTGCAGTGAATTCCGTGAGGGTAATAGGAGAGTCAGATATAATGGAGGAATTCCTGAAATCTTCAGAGAACCATGTCATGGTAGTCAGTTTTAATCTATAATTTTAATTGTGTGACTATAAAAAATTATTAATATGTGTGTAATCTAAAATTACTGAGTACATGTATCTGTGAAACTATGATAATTATTATGATGTACATGATTGAGTGTAGAAAGGAAATTGAAACCAACCAGAATACTGGGATTTCCTTATCTTAATTTGCCTCCCCCCCCCCCCCCAAAAAAAAAACTTGGGAAGGAGGGAAGTAGGTATTATAAAGAATTTAAAAAAAACTTTCAGGATGCTTTCTGTTCTGTTAGTCTTCTTGAAACATTACTTTGTTTGCAGTATCAGTCTTTAGCCTGAATGGAGCCATTTTCTATCTGTTTGTTTTTCTCATTGTGGTTGTGGTGCAGAAGAAAGATGAAGAGGATGGAAACATGCAAGTTGAATTAAGAGTATTTTTACCAGATGACTCCATCACAACTGTGGCTGTTCTCAAACATCAGAAAACTGATGAAGTGTTTAAGGTACAACATCATAAAGTAACATAAACTGCCACTACACATTGCCAGTTTATGCGTCCAGTAACTCTTGGCTGTAGAGGGGGGGGGGGGGTGCCCCCACCCCCAATAAGGTTTTTCCCCAGTGTTTGAAGAGGATTTTTTGTCGATACCAGTCATTTACGGTAGCTGGCCACTAATCCCTAGACATATTTTGGCAATGTTTGGGGAGATTCGGTTGCTATGGATACAAGAAATAATGTCATAAGTACCATGAAGTCAAATCATTTTTGAATTAAACTCATCACCAATAGTTGAGTGTGAAGATGGTGCCTGCGTCTATGTGGAAGCCGCCAGCAAGTGCGAAAGGTAAGCATGACAACCCTGTGAGCGGCAACCACCAGGCACCGTCACACTGAGAGAAACTCAGTGGAAAGGCAACACTAAATACTTACCGATACTTACCTATGGGAAAGGGAGGGTGGGAATGAAAAGGCGAATCAGCAGTCCTTGCTCAAAAGGCAACGCAAGTAAAATGGCTTGACCTCCACGGGAGAGCTGTAAATTAACTGAAGCCCCTGATAAAACCCTGAAACCGCCCCAAGTTCAGGAGAGCAACCGCTGGCCCACGAATATTGTCTCGAGTTTAACCTTGCCTAAATTTCAGTTAGCCTCATTTAAACTCATCACCAATAGATGAGTGTGGGGATGGTGCCTGCATCTATGTGAAAGGTAACCATGACAACCCTGTGAGCGGCAACCACCCAGATATGACCCCAGGTGCTTGGAGAACAACGGGCCCACTCACAGGAGTGTCAAAGGGATCGTGTTCCACCAGAGTATTCAAGCACCAACCCCACAGAACTAAAATAACAAAAAGGAGTTACTCACCAAATGGGATGACTAGAAAGCCCTACCGCTGGAGAATTCCAATTCACTCCTGCAACATGAGCCACACGCAAACCAGCTATAGAGAGAAGATGAGACATCCGATGCTGAACAGAAAACTAGCACATCCGTGACACTACAAGAGAAAAGAACCAACGTCCAAGAGCAGTTTTGGTCGGTTTTTGCCTGAAGGCAGTCAAAGCCAAGATGAAAACTGACTAAGCGAGTTAAAGAGGCCCCCCGCCACTGCCGCGGGACGGGGCAGACCTAGGCTAAGCTTGCCCGGAGGCGATGACTCGCAGACGTGAAAATAGAAAGGCACCTGTTGCAGGTCAGGCTATTCTGGCACTTGCCATAAAGTCTCTCACTGCTAAGCCCCGTGAATGCCGCGCGTCGGGAGCTAAGCCAGTTGGCTGGAAAGCCTCGCGAGTGTTTCAGATGGGGTCCAGATGTACAGTTGATAGGCATTGCTGGACCATTACATCTACTGCTGTGGAAGTTCTAGTCACCAAAATGTGCACGACTGCTTCGTTATCAGAACGGAACAAGATGTGCTGACGGGACCACTGCGGATCCCAGATGAAAGCGGCGATCACTATGTGGAACACTTCCTTATAGACGATGGAACACCCAGCCTGGCATGGGGCCCACGCACCACTAAACCATTCGCTCCTGAAATAGGCTCTGAACCCGAGGGAGCCTGCAGAGTCTAAGGTGACCTCCACGTCAGAAGAAGCTGCCATACCTGGAAAGAGCCAAAAGCTCACGCCATGCCATGAAGAAAGAAATTCATCCCACACTGAAGGTCCAGATGGAATTCGGAGTTCAGACAGATAGGTGCTCCCGGCGCCGGAAACAGCTTAGGAGGTTGATCATACGCCGAAGGAAGGTGCGGCCGGGCCAAACTACTTTGGCAGCGTGGTGAAGATGGCCAATAAGCAATTCCAACTGGGTCCTGGAACACCACCGGCGACCACGCCACAAAGTTACATGTATTGGCTCCCTTACAGCAGCCAATTTTTCCTCTGGAAGCCGGGCAGACTGTTCTAAGGAATCCAGTTCGATCCCCAGCACGACGAGGCAGGTGGCAGGGCCCACACATTTGCCAGGGTGAAGAGGAAGGCCTAACGTCTGGCAGACTGACTGAGCAGTTAGCAGTTTATGAGAGCATTGAGCGGAATTAGGAGGCCCGGCGGTGATGAAGTTGTCTAGGTAGTGCAGAAGATCTGGCAGATGATGTCTATTCAAGAGAATCCATTCCACCATCTCTGCCACTGAATTGAAAATATATGTGACCCTATCTGGGAAAACCAGGCTTAACGAAAATTGCATTGAAATGCGTTTCAACGAATTTTCAACGCGTTGGGAATGCATTGCAACGCTTTGATAATGATCCTCAACGCATTTGAACGTTTCTACACGAATTCTTGAAACGCAACGAATGTTCCAAAATGTTGAGGAATGCTTTTGTAATGTTTCTCAATGCACTGACAACTTTTCATAACGCTTGAGTAAAGCACTTTTAAGATCAACGCTTTTAAGGTCAACGCAACGGCGTACGATTATTAATTTTAAACAACAGTCGTGTTTACTTTGCATGTAGTGGCCCAACGCAACTGGTATCAAATTTATCGTAATACATAGATCGTCGTTTATATAATTTTACTTTGAAAGTTGTGCCTTTTTTATCCTGTAGCATGGAAAATGGTAATATGTTTGCACAGCAAAACTATGGTGACTACATTGTAAGCTTGAACGGGATTCCAGTTGAACGGTAACCGCCGGGTTGTTTCGTCACAAAGTCATTTCGCTACAAATGAACGTATGAGTATTGAATTCCTGATTATAAAAGCTTCAAAACAGTGGAAGACTGAACTGTATAGTGAACCGACTTTAGCATGCTGTAGCCAGTGGCGGGTGAAAGCTACATACTTTTGACGGTTTGACTCCGCGGACGTGACCTCTGTAGCCAAGGCGGGGATACAATTGAAACTTGATAACATCAAGTATCCATGCGAAATTGAGGTCGGTCGACATTTTGTGTTGTTTTCTGACATGATAGCACCCTGTATTTCGCTCTGCATCGAAGAGCAATTTATTATTACTATTTTTTAATATTATTTGCACCTTCAAAGTAAAGCGACTGTAAAATGTCTAAAAAATAATGCTACCTGTACGGTTTCAAATCGTTGCGAGGTGAAATTAACACACCGTCTTTAATAGGATACACGGAAGAAAAAACATGGAATATTTCTCGATTCTGACAAAAATTCATATGTGTTAGAGGGAAAAAGAGCTATCAAATGGTAAAAGTTTTAAGTTAAAATCTTATTTAGTTCAAGAGATATAAACGTCGAAAGTATAAGAAAGTATTAGATTGATGACAGGTGAAGTCAAACTTTGCAACATGTCAGATGTTTGAAATGTTGCACGCGATGTTTGTACTCTTTTTGCAAACTTGCGAAATTGCAGTACTCTCCACCAAGTTAGCGTCTTTCAAGTCGGTGTTTTTTAAAACTGTTTTGTTACTCAAGTGTTAAATTTATTATTTCAAGACAAAATCTACCGGAAATCACTCAGGAAAAAAGAAAATGAAGCCTAACGTAAATCATTGATCAAATTTCAATCGGACCGGACGATGCGAGACAAAGGTTCCTTCAACGATCAATTTGCCCAGAATAAATGGTAAAAGAAGGGGCTAGTTGGGAAAATTACCAAGGAACAGTCCCAAAAAGAACACAGAATCGGCTGCAGAGCCTCAGATGGCGGTAATGCTTTTTTTTTTTTTCAATTCATAACAGATGAACGAAGCGGCCGCATGTTTGTAATGACAACCGTCCGTTTATTGTGGTAGAACAATATGACTCAATATGCATATATGGTAACTTTGCGTACGTGCACAGATTAAATAGAGGGAAAATTCTTAAGTTGTCTGTTTTATTCATCCCGAAAATGTCTATTGCCATTTGTAGCTTCAAATAAAGAAACGTCTTGAAGGCATTTCCACAGCTCGAACTTGAACAAATTAACTTCAATACGCGTATCAAAATACTAACTTCGTTTTCTGAGGACATTCTTTCTTCCCCCTGTTTGCCTTTTCTGTCTCTGCTACAGCAACTCGGTCCAAAGTAGATCGATGATCAGCGAGTTTTCTGCAGCACGTGTTCCGCCGACAGTCTAATTAGCGGGTTGCATGTGATGGGATCAAAGTTTTGCGAATCGGAAACGCCGTTGTGTAAACAATCCCTAATCCCCAGAAATCTAAAAATCGCTTTTTCTCGAATTCAATTTTAAGCACACAAGCGAAGTTTGGTGAGTTTATTCTCGCTAAGTATGCGACCAATTTACGTGAAAATTGCGCAGAAATTTTAATAGCAGTTTACGCATGTGGAAGCAATAACAGAGCGGAGCGATAACAAGACCGCAAGACCTGAGCGTGATAGTAAGCGAGTTTAGAGTTTCTGGTATATGTCGCATTCAGTTCTTCAGCTTGAACTTGACACAAGATCCATGATAAGAGTAAATTGTTGGCGACCTCAACTTGCGCATTTCTCTATAAAAATAGAATAGTTCTCTGAAGTTCGATAATTTTAATTACTTCCACTTCTGGTAAACCTGAACAGTTTCGTGTTTTCCCAGATAACAATAACAACATTTTTTGAGTTGCATGTTGTCTTAAGCTTTAAACAGAACGTTAATAGGCAGAGAGTATGAATGCTTCTCAATACAAGGCTGTTTCGTGGAAATGCGTTGTCAATGTTTGACAACGCATTGCAAACGTTTTGCAACGATTTGGAAATGGTTTTCAACGTATTTCGGTTTCGTTGGGGAACATTGCCGACGTTTTAAAACGCATTGAAAATGATCTCCAATGCATTCTCAACGTTTGAAAATGCGTTGAGATGCAAAAACGGTTCAACGCTAATTTCGTTAAGCCTGGTTTTCCCAAATAGGGTCACATATGGTGCCGATGGGAGACCAAAGGGGAGGGCTAGGTCGACGAAGTACTTCCCTTGCCACTTCATACCTGAAAGGAAGCGGTTGTCCGGATGTACTGCAATATTACGATAGGCTGCCTCAACATCAAATTTGGCCATTAAGGCAGCTGGCCCATACTGGGAGACCATGCGAATAATCTGATCCACCTTTATGTAGTGCATGGAAAATTCTTCCGCATTAATGACATCATTCACGCTGGAGCCGCGGGGGAGGACAAATCAATGATAAGACGCCACTTACTGGGCTGGCCTTTTTTTGGTATTACTCCAAAGCTGCTGACATGCAGATTTGGCAACGGGGGAGGGGGGGAAGCAAAGGGGCCCACCACCCGATGGAGAGCGACCTCAGTAACCAGATAGTCATTGATCACCGACGCGTGTTGCCAGGCAGAGGGTTTATTCCGCTTGGCAGACTTCAGCCGACGAGTAGGGTGAAACCCCAGCCGAAAACCATTACTTAGACCATCAAGGACATAAGCTACAGCAGTTTGGTCAGGGTGCCCGGCCAATTCCCTTGAAAATTCTGCCACGCTGAGGGGACTGATCACTGATACTGGCGGAAAGGGAAGTGGAGCTAGAGGGAAGAAACATAAGGTCAGAAAAGTAAACAAGGCAGAATGAACTAATAGCGATTCCTGCTAGTTCGGAACAAAATGATCTACAGACACTGTCAAAATCAAACTAGTGCGGAAGCTAAGTGAAATACATGTCAGTCATAGTCCGTCTAGAAGGAACAAACTATAAATGCAACAATACTCACTAACTTTGTGCACTGTCACTCAAACTAAACAGATCAGAAAGGGGGGGATTAAGAGTGACGAGACTTGCTAGATGACGAGGAGCCCGCTGCCACAGGGGAAGAGGAGCGCCGCTTTCCGTCTTCCCGCTTGTTCCTGGAAGTCGAGCTGGAACATGCAACCGCGTGGTGAGATCCGGAAGAAACCGTGCAGCGATGAGCGTATCTGCAAATGGCCTGAGGGGCAGTGCAGCGGCCCTTATTCCATGATTTGCATTCGACCAGACTGCTGGAAGATCCTGAAGGCTCCCAGTCAGATGAGTCAGAAGAAGAGGAGGAGTGGGTAGTGGAGCCAGCCGCGTGGAAGTTAAAGAGTTGAGCATTCATGCACGACCAGTCAGTGAGCCCTGTGGCCACCGCGTGCTCACGAAAGGCCTGATCATAGGAAAAACACACATGACCGCTGAAATGGCGATGCGTCCGGAGGATGAGCAATTGATACTGAAGTAGATCCCTCCACCGATGTGGGAAATGAGAGACCATAATCAAGGAAAAGATCGCGAATGCCTCCAAGCACGTGGCAATGTCCTGGATGCGACGGCGAGGTTTTTTCGGCTGAGTCGTCAAGACCTAATGGCCATCCAACAAGAGCTGTGGTTCAGGCTGCTTTAGCTGTAAATTTGCTGACAGCAGTTCGTTTAAATCAATGAATTTGCCAGCCACGATCTGCGCCACCAGCTTTGCAGGGACCGGAGAGAATCCTGGCCCGACAACGAACGGTTGATCGGCCTTGCTCATGGGCTGAACAACACTTAAAACAGCAATTGGAGGATCGAACAGTGCCTGCGAACTGTTATTAGTGGAGTGGGCAGCCATAATTATCAGCACCAGAAGTAGAGGAGGACGTGAAAATACTACAAGGAGTCTCAAACAGGCGAATGAAAAGGCGAATCGGCAGTCTTTGCTCAAAAGGCAACGCAAATAAAATGGCTTGGCCTCCACGGGAGAGCTGTAAATTAACTGAAGCCCCAAGTTCAGGAGAGCAACCGCTGGCCCACGAATATTGTCTCGAGTTTAGCCTTGCCTAAATTTCAGTTAGCCTCATTTAAAATGCTTGCTTTTCACCTTTTTTTCAGTGGAAAAAGAAGAAATGCTGACAAAAAGCAGTGAATTGTTTATTTATAGCACATTCTACATGTCTAGCATGACATTTCCTAATTTTTGGTAGAATCCAAGATGACAGTGGCCATCTTGACTGCCGTTTTGGATGATTTCAGAGACTCCCAACAGCCCCACAACCCACAATAATTACCTCATTTTGAAAAGCACATCACAAGCTACCTATCAAAGAAAAAATGCTGTTTATATATTATAACACAACAAAAACCCATGCATGGGGGTTCCATCATCCCCCCCCCCCCCCCCATGCCCTTGTACCACATTGGGGGGATAAGTTTGCTTGTACATCTGAGGGTCAAAATATGGTAAATACTAGAAGATGAAACTACACCCAAAGTTTAGAAGCTCAAAATTTGGATAGAAAACAATTAGTTACTTTAGAAATGAGTAAAGGACTGGGAACACTTTTTAAAATTAATCAATTGATTGAAATTAAGTTTGTTATATCGAATAAAGTACCTCAAAAATGGGAATCCTGCCAAGTTTGGAACTAATCAGTTGATTAGAAGCAGAATAAATGGCTTCCAAAAATTGGACAATGTACAGAGTTCGCATGGTTAGGGGGGACAAGCTTTTCAAAAATATAGAGACATTTGTATGGGATTTTTGTTATATTTGAAAACTTGTAGTTTAGTGACTTTACATCCAAACTTTCTCAAACTTGGCAAAGCTGGTAATTCTGTCATGCCCTTTCATGTAATGGACCATTACGTTGTAATTTAATTCACATTTGGTCTTAGGGCCCTACTTGTTTCTAAAGTGGCGAATGTTTTTAAGTTGAGTCTCAGAATTTTGCTACATCCTTGCTTCATGCATAAACATTTACAGTGTACTCACTGAGTAGTTTTGTGCCTAAGTTTATGTAATTTATGTACCGTAACATGTTTTGTTTGCAATTGTGGCAAAAATGGTTCTGTTGTTGTTGTATCATATCTTTTCAATCATCTTATCGATCATAATCTTATTGACCATTACATTTATATTTTTATTTTTGAAGGCTTTGGCGAACAAGCTCAATCTAGGCCAGGAAAATTTTATAAACTTTGCTCTCTTTGAGATTCTGGAAGATGGATTTGGTAAGTAAATATTATTGTTAGCCTCTGCCCTGGTCTTATCAACTGGGAACTTTAGAATGATATATTTCCACATTCTAACACAGACTGAACATTATGTAATGATTGGGTGGAGGGGGGGGGGGGGAGTGCGCTGATCTCAAAAGTGGCAGGACCTAAGGAGGGAGCTGTCATGGAAGAGGCAGGAAATGGGAGTAAAGAGCACAAAAAGCAAGGTGTTCGCGTCTCCTTCTCCCCTTCTCTTTTTGTGTTGTAACTGTTATGATGGATCCACAGGGCTTTTTTGGTGATGAGGCATGCACCATTGTCATCCATGAAAACCTGATTGTCATATATTTCATTCGACATGTTTACTCAAAACTACTAGTGCATTTGTATTAAACAAGAGAAAAGTTTTTTTGCAATCATTACTCCTGAATGCATTTGTCAAATTTAGCACTGAATCAAATCCACCCATAGTCAGGCATTTGTCAGAGTGCATGTGGCTTTGATTTTAGTTTTCTTCAATTTCCTTCCGTGAAATCTTCGTAAAATTTTACAATACATATAATTTGGCTGGAACAAACTTAGTTCTGGCCAAATTACGTGGAAAAAAGGTTAGAAAAGCAATTTCTGTACTTTTGTAATTTTTTTCTTTTAATATACATTAAAATTGATCTTACAAGTTTTCCTGATTATCAAGCCCCACGTGTATGTGGAGTATAATATAAATTACCTTATCTCTTTGCCAAACCCCACTTATGGAATTTCACCAAAGGAAGCTTTTGTTCAACAACAGTGCTACGTCATAGAATAGGAATCCAGCTACAGTAGATTGCTATTTTAGCATGCGTAAGTTCTTGACAAGAGATTTGTCATCTGGGTGTTTGACTTAATCTTCATGTTAGGAGGTTTGAAAAACTGCTTCAAGCATATGTTTTTTTTTCAATTCTTGGTCATAGGTGCTTTAGGGATAAAGCTGGGGCTGTATTGTTAACTTGTCACTCTTGTGCATAAGCTTGTGTCAGCTCACATGCGTAGGTTACCAAACCCTGCATCATTGATGCACATATGCTATCATAAAACTCTAAGGTAAAAGTAAGGTACATTCGCACATAAACAGGGAAATCCACATATCCTGAGCTTAACCAGGTTTTTGTAGATCAAATGAAGCAACTCAGAGAATCTCTACCAGCAACCACCCACCCCCCACCCTCCCACCCCCACCACCGGATGGAATGCTAGGACAGGGTTACCCCTAACCTTTGCAGTATGTTGCCAGTACATTTATACACTTAAGTGGGGAGGGACAATGTGGGGTAAAGTTTCTTCTCTAGAGAAAATACAGTAGTGATAGGAACTAGGATTCAAACCACCCTTTTAAGGAGCCACTTTAAATCAATTTTTTTGTAGTAAATATATTTTCCGTAGACAACATGTATTAAGTAACATGATGAGTAAGTCTTTCCTTTTCATGTTGCAGAACGGAAACTTGAGAAAAATGAGTTTCCACACAGTGTGTATATCAGAAGCTACTCTGCTCTGTCCACAACTCCCCTTGCTATCAGGAAATGGAATTTCACTCTAGCCAGGGTGTGTACTAAATGCTGAGCACTAAGCCTGTGAGACACTATGCAAGTTTCTATGCTTTTGATGACTGGTGAAAATTGACTTGTGTGCTGGTGATCAATTTTGCTTTCATGGGTGCATAATATCACCTAGTGTGTTGCTGGCTTTAGACAATCCTCCCCTGCTCTCTCTTACCAGTGTTACTTTGCTCTGAAAAGGAATAAACCCAGATAAATACATTCATGAGTTGTGCAAATTAGGTATATACGTATCAAGTCCCTTATAAAAAACAAGTGTCCCCTATCCTGTCTATGAGAGTTGTGGAGTGTATTTGGCAGCCGGGTTTCACATTGACTTGTTTTATCATTGGACAGGAAGTTGAGATGAGCAGTGATGAATCTGCACTAAATCTACTTTACAACCAGGTATTTATAATAGGTATTTTCTGATGTAAAGTTGTCAACTAATTTTCCATCATGGGTTTCTGCATGTACATACTGACATGCAAAGTAATATTTGTGAGGAACTTGTGACATGAATGTAGCATACAGTTTGTTATAATTAGAAAGAATAAATTCTGGTTGTGGTATTTTGCTTGCTATACTGTACTCACGTGATTTTTGTAGACACTATTTCATGAATAATAACCTTTACAAAATAGTGTTGCCTCCTGGTTAGAAATGTTATTTAATAATTTTGGTAGCATTGAAACAAATTTACCAAACAGATGTTTTTCCATTCTTGTCATGCAGGCAGTTGGGGACTTAAGAAGACGGAAGCTCTTACCAGGCAAAAACTTACAAAAACTCAAGGATCTGCAGGCAGGGAATAAGAAAAAAGAAGTAAGAAGACAAAGGCTGTAACATCACAAAATTTAAGAAATTCTAAAATGTGTCATTATTGGAAAGGGAAAATTTCAATCACTTTGGACATTGAGACATCTGTCACATCAGTCAATTTATTTAAAAAATTGTTGCAGTCTGAAAGTTGTTTTTGGTTTCCCCCAAAAAACTATTTTCTTCTTTATTTTGTTTAAACTATCAGCTCAAGGAATTTGGTTTGCAAAATGATGTAAAACACCTGTTACAACAGCCAACATCGAGAAATCCATGAGTTTGAGTGTGAGTTTGAGTTGACTTCAAGCTAAGTTCGATATTAGTAATTGTGAAGAACAGATCCCTCCAACGTCGCTCACCTCTCGGCCAACAGCTGGCCAACAGTTGGCAGACAGTCAGTCAACAGTCAGTAACTTTGGGTCAACTGTTGGCCGACAGTGAATGGAGGGGAGCTCTTCACAATTACCAATTGAGTTAACTTACAGGATGATGCTAAGCAGTGAACCTAACCCTGTCTAGGAGCTAACCAATGAAACTGTACCAAGAACCCTAAATTTCCAAACTACTGATTAATATCATAGCTGTTTCTTTGTAACTCGAACCCCACCTCTAGTCAACTTTAAGTTAAACTTGAACTCAAACTCATAAATTCCCTGGTCCCTATCGTAAACTTTGCTGAAAACATATAATATTTCATCGTGCATCCAGCTTCCAAGTTTTGCCTTCAATCTCTTCAATCTATCCAATTCATAAAGGCGATGAAGTTTAAATATAGTGGTAGTTATTTCGTCACCAAAAGTAAACCAACTTTTATCATTTTCTATTTGCAGTTCCTTGATGTTGCAATGACATTAGAGGGATATGGAACTGTTGTGTTTCCTCACTGTGCATGTGATGCAAGAAAGTCTGGCCATGTTATTGTGTCCATAAGTTTAAGCAGTTTTCGATTGCAAGCATGTTCTGATCAGGGGGATCGAGAGGTTAGTATTGCAGCTTTCAATATTTTGCCCATTTATTATGCTGTGTAGTTACAGACATATGTCACAGTCAGCACTCTTAAGAAATGACAATAAGGTCATCTTAACAGACTCTATCCTATCATACACAAAATCTTAAATGAGGGTTGTGATACCAAATCCCAATGGAATTTACAAATGTTGGTTTTTGGAGGGGGAGAAAAACCAAAGCACTCTGGAAAACCCAAAGCTTGGAACGAGGTGTATGCCAGCAACCTACTTAATCCACATGGTATCATGACACTAAATCTGAGATCATCGAGTGCCACGACTCATAGGGCATTCAGGTTTAATAGGTAGGAGTGAAAGAGGTTGGAAGTCTGCATTAATTGAATTTTGATCAGTAGTGAAACCGACTATCAAAATCACAACTTTGATTATAATTAATTTAAATTGTATTTCTCAAATGGAAACCCTTGTTGTAGATACATTGCATGTTTAATTTTTTCTGAAAATGAGCTGACCAATGAAGGTAACTGCAATAATTTATTTCTTTTTCATTACTAGACTAATGTCTGCTCTGTATTAATTAAGTTTTCTTTGTGTACACATTATTTATCCCACTTGCAGGCCTTGTTCTAGCAGTGCTCAGAGGCCTCGGGCTTCTAACTTTTGCCTTCAGGCGACTCGAAAAACGTATTCTTTCCATAAAGCTTAAGGACTGGGTACCCCAGATTTTATGGTTAGGAGCCCCCTGCGATTCTTCTAGGAGCACGGCCTTGTCCACAATTGTCCTTTTATGAGCATTT
Source organism: Siderastrea siderea (assembly GCA_964030785.1). NCBI lineage: Eukaryota > Metazoa > Cnidaria > Anthozoa > Scleractinia > Rhizangiidae > Siderastrea > Siderastrea siderea. Next base: position 45,150,915 of record OZ034966.1, on the reverse strand, counting down.
TCTTTTCAGGATCAGGAACATACATTCAACTGGGAGGAGCTGACTCAGTGGGAAGCTGATCATGAGGCTATGGCATTCTGCTTTGAGTACAGTAGAGGAGGAAAGAAACCGAGATGGGTGAAAATTTATTCACAATATGTACGTACACACATTAAGTTTGGTATTTAGCCATACTCACTATGATTTAACCCTATTCAGACCGGGCTTTTTTTTGGTCTTCTGGGACGGGGGGTGGGGGGACGGGGGCGGGGGAGCTGATTTGAAAAGTTATAATTTTTCATTTTTTCAAAATGCTGGAAAAAACAGCCTGTCAAAAAGTTGTTGCCATGGGAACGTCAAACCTGACGGACAAGCACTTGCTATGCCAAATTGTTCCGAGATAGATTTTAGGTAAAGTTACCAAGTTGGCTTTAGCTTGCTTACTAAAAAAGTTATAAAGTCTAAGGTCAGTGCGGGCACAATCGCCCCCCCCCCCCCCCCCGGTCTGAATAGGGTTAACATGTAAAAAAGTGCTTTTCTGTGGTAAACATAGCAGTCATTAATTTTGGCGAAAAAGGATCCTTTCTAGCCACTTATGTCCAGAAATGCACTTAACAACGAAAATGGTAAATTAACCGAAATTTTGCCAGAAGTTTTGACGAGAGGCCACGAATGGCAAAAATGGCGTTTGACAAAATTCTGCCAAAGTTCAGATTTCCTGCAAATGAGCGGCGTCCAATTTGACAAAAACGGAGAATTTGGCAAATACAACTTGGCTTATCTAGAAGAGGGGCCGGGAGGGGTACAGATCCCCACTTTCTGTAACCCCATGCTTCTACCTTATAGGCAGGTCTGGAAGTGCCCTTCCTCCCTTTTTCATTCTAAAGCTGATTTGAGGATTGGCAGTTCAGTCATGTGAAGTCACGCTATTTGCAGGATAGGAAACTTTGCTCCACATTGTTTGTGTCCACTGGGATGTAAAAATACGCTTGATGGCAAACTGTTAGGAAAAACTATAATATGCTGGGGGAACCCTGTGATGGTAACATGTAGCATCCCATAGAGGGGAATGAAGTTAACTGTTGGCTACCTTTGGCCAACCAAGACTTGCCTTACTTCCTTATTGGCATGTGTTTCCGTTAATGTTATTGCCAGAGCTTCCAAACTATTTGATAAAAATCTTTAAGTGCTTGATGAGGTATTGAGAAATTAGCTGTTCGTCAGTGTCGATGTCTTGTCAAACGTGATGAACACAACAACTTTGGTGTATTTCGTTGCAGTTTGTGTTCATGAATGCATGTGTAGAAAGAGTCATGAAAGAGATTGAATGGAATGAAAAGGTAATAGTACCAATGACGTGTTTACCTTGACTTCAGGTATAATATATCAAAAGTGAAGTACATTTGATGTTATCTTACTTCTCTGAAGTATCAGCCTCAGTTCATTATTGCGGGAAATTTACAAGTCAATAGAATTAGAGCAAAAAGTGTTGTATTTGGCGACCCAAACAAAGTCAGTCTATTTGAGTTTTAAAATTCTACGTAGACTGCAAGGAAAATTACATTTTCACATGCATAAGTAATCAACGGGGCCCAGAGACTAGCTTCAGTGAAATATCTGTTTGTAAAACCTTGACTGGATTGATATAACTTTGACCAAACCGACCCAGGGGTCTCTTTACGAAAAGCCTTTAGAAACTTTGGATAACCTCTTCCTGGCGCTTAAATTAAGGGGAGGGCAAAAAATGATTTGTTTGTCCACCCTCTCCCTTCCCTAGTCCCTCGTCGATCTTTGTTTTGTTTTGTTTTTTGTTTGTTTTCATAAAATTATTTTTAACTGACGCGGTTGTTCCTCGTTTTAGGACGGTATTTCACCTTTGTATCCAGCTCAAGTAGAGGGAAACGGATCAGTTGAAGAATCGACTGATGACACAGATTCACAGGACACGGTATGAATTATGTTATTGTTACACCGTGAAGCGCCGTTTATGAGACTGCCGACGAGCCATACAATGATTTGGGTGTGTTAAAGGCGCGATGTCATGACGATTTTCCCATTTTTTGGTCAAAGAGATGCGATATTTATTTCTTGAACATACATGAATCGCTTCTAAACCACCAACGGGACGGTATCGAGTGAATTTTGAAAAGGATGAAATAGTAACAATCAGTTTTTACTTATTTTATCTGAGACATAAAGGAAGAACTTTAAAACGTCAGCCCGACCTTTTCAAGTTAAAATCTATTTACGTCCTGGGCATCCTTAGCCAAACACACAAATTAACAGTTTCTGTACACAATAATTGCCATTTTTAACAGAACCGAATCATTAATTTTAGGTTTCCATTGATGCAACTGTGTCGGCTTTTGGATTTTTAAAATTATACTTAAAATAGATAACACAGTCCCTTCAACGGGGTGGTCTTATTTACCGAGTGAAGTCAAATTGTGATCGTCTACAAAAAGGTAGGAGGAGCAAACACGAAAACAAAACAGGATCGCAGGATCAATAAATAAGGCGAAATGACTTTGAAACCGGCTGCTAAATACAGTTTAAAAGACCATTTTGGTTTGTCTTTATCATATTTTGCTTGCATGTGCCCTTTAAGCTACAGCACCTCGAGTTGTTGTATAAAGACTGTAAATTTGGCAAAAATAATAGCAGTTTGGCATTCCAAAAGGTGCTTGTTGTTGGCATCAACGGCGTGTTTTCTTGTATTCCAATAAAGCGGTTTTCAGTCGAGTGCCGTAAGTAATTCGCGTTTAATTTGGTTTTGCTTTGAGTAGATCTGTGGTTGGTTAAAAAAATACTCGCCCCAAATAGTGCTTTTGTCGCACGCGTTTCCCCGCGTGCTTGGCACCTGTTACGTGTAGTTGCTTCGAGATCTGATTGGTTCATTGGGTAATTTACCCTTGCTGTGATTGGCTAGGGCAACTACTTTTGGTTTTACGACACTCAATTGAAAAGCGTTCTATAAAGCACGTGCTTTACAAGAGAATGTATGAGTTATATATTGTATTTTTACAGACTGTTAAATCCACTACCACCCCTGTGAGCCACACGAAGTCATCGTCGAAGGGCAATCAGAAATTTGCAATGCCCAAAACAACGACCAAGAAACTGTATACTGAAATCGATGACGAGGACTTATGAAATGTGAACCAGTGAGCTTGATGCTTGTGTTACTCCCAAAAGAGTGTCTTCCTCGTCAGTTTTGTACTCTACGTATCGTTATCATTGTATGGTTTGTCTTTTTCTTTTTTTTTTTTTTCGTACAACTGAACAGCCAGGGGAAGGCGTTTCTCGCAACTCGCGATAACTTTCCGGTCCCGATGAGTGTTTTTTCTTTTTCAAACCCGTTTTATTAATCAAACTTCCCAATGTGTTGCATAAAATTGCAAATTTTTAAAAATTTATCTCAACCTCGTCCCCAGGGTCTTCTCCTCGTTTCAAATGGCGGTCGGAGAAGCCCCTGGCCAAGGCTGCCAAAGTGGCTCCAAAAAGTTCGTCAGAATTTCGTCACGCAAACACTATGAAATGTCTTCGTTTTGTTTGAATAATAATTTCCGATTGCAGAAAACAAACTGGGCCGCCAGACGCTGCAAACGGCCTGCGAAAAAGCCATTTTATCATGCGTCACGTGACAAAATACTCCACGATTCGTGGAGTATTTCAGCAGCCTTGGCCAGGGGTTTCTCTGACCGCCATTTTGAACGAGGAGAAGGCCCTGGGGACGAGGTTGAATTTATCTTTCAAAATGAATAGAAATTCATTCTCTCTTGAAGTATGAGTTATCGAGAGTCTCGAAAAACGGACCCCGCAAAGTGTTTATCAGAAGACATTAATCCTTCGAAGGGACGCATCAGATAACCAAAGACTGAAAAGCGAGTCAATCATCCACAATTTTCTATCATTAAAACACCTGGACGGTCTTAGTATTAAAACGCACTGGGTATTTATTTCTTTTTTGACCGTTTAAAGGGGTTTTTATTTTTGTCCGTGGGAGAAGGGACATTTATTGCAATAAATACGGGATATAGGTAAAGTGGTCAAGTGGGATCGCGCGTGCCACCCTCGCGGTGTCGGTGTTTCCGCTTGATCCACCCGCTCTTTCCCGTAACAGTTTCAGTACAATCTGCAGTTATATGGGAAAGTGTCGCTTTTGGCAGATTTCACGAGTTTTAATTTCCTTATTCTCCAAGCAAAGTGTTGCGTAAGCACTGACGAATGTTCGTTCTGTTGCTTAGCAACGCCCTTGTAAACCGCGAGTTCATTCAATTGCCTAAGATTGGATTCCGAGCCAAAAATATTATTGTTTCCGCGGAGGCTACATGTAATTTAAGATAGAATCGCTGACAATAATTACTATAAAAATTTCTGTCGAATGTCGCGTAGCGCATTAGAAGGAAACCTACAATATCTTTATAGAAACACGAAAAATGTTCAATGTAATATTTACTTAAAGAAAATAGGAGCATTAAGCACGTGTTTCGGTAGAATAGCCAAAACAAATGAGATCGAAAGAGCCCTAAACAGTTAATAATAAGGGATCTCCGCAGTTTTAGTCGGGAGAACTCTTAAGTAGTTATTTTCATCTCCTTTATGTTTTCTTAATCCTATTTCGAAGGAACGAATTTGTACTGAATAGCTCAGTACTAAGAACAAATAAGGAACTGTTTTACTTGCCTGATTTTCAGACGATCCGAGGTAGCCCAGACGTCTGAGAATCAGGCTGCAGTTCTTGAAGTCATGTGTATTTGTGTCAAGTTAAAAATGCAGGATGAGAAGGAAATAACCTGCAAAATAAAAACTGTTTGTCATGTCAATCTTTATATATTGTCAATTCCAACAAATGATTTTGAAATAATGCTGAATAAATAACGCGAGTGATGTGACCCATGAAGGGAGTGATCCGTTGCGTTTCAGTTATGTGCGTTGTCACGCAACGCTGATCCCCTGGTGGTAGTGCTGTGTGACAACCGATATAACGGCTGTGGTGGAGACTGCAGATGGAGCTCATGAAAAACGAAATTGAATCATTAAATTTCCCGGAGATTGTTTTAAAAAAGAACTCGCGCCTCCTGCTCAACCAAAGCGAAGTAAATATGACTTGCTTATACGCGTTCTCCCGGACTTTATTTATCTGCTTCAAAGTTCTGTTTGGTGTGCCTCTGTTGTGATTGGTAATTTCTTTCGTTTCGTTTTGTTTTGTGACTCAACTGGAAACTTCTCTGTGTACTACTGTATATTAAACTCTGCGCGATAAAAATGCATAAAGCAATTTCTCAGAGTCCATTTTTCGAGCTCATTTGTGACATTCACTGGGTTCCTGGTGGCACCGTGGTACGACTACGTAACAAAACGACTGCGATGCCACCACCAATATAGCTAAGAGTTTATCGTGCGTCAATTCATAGCGGTTTAGTCGCTGACCTTGCAACCTGAGCAGTTTTTAGTCGCGTCCCTTTGGCTGCTGCTGAATGCAGCCGTAGCTAAAAATTTTTGTAGTTTCCTTTCAGTCGCTGAATTATTATCGGAATGAAGTATGAAGTTTTCTGTAAAGAATATAAAGTAATCCACTGTATAAAATGAAAAGTGAGTAAGTACAATAAAAAGGAAACATTTCAGTGTTGTTTGTCCTGTTTTGTTGGGTTCCTATGTAGAGGTGCGGTAGTGTTTTCTATCGCCTTTCTTCGATCGGAAGATGTGAAGGTCGGTGGTTCAAGGCTGTTCTTGTCTCCGGAGAGACCACATTCGTCTTCTACATCCTTCACCTAAACTACCAGCAGTTCCTCCTTCGTGGACTACTTTCGCGTGGGAAAAGAACACGCGCCCGTGTACAAATTTCGGCACCCGCGTGAAAGGTGACGTGCGTGTGCTGAGGCCCAGGCAACTTGTTTTTCACGTTCTAATTCGCTACGCTCAAACGAACGTAAATTATTTTCCCCTTAAGTACTGTAAAAACAATCACAACAGCTTGATGGTTGGATGCTCGGGCAATCCTAACTGACGTTTATCCGACAAGCAACTATTTTACAGACACAGTTATAGCTTATTACAGGCTGATGAGCACGCTAGAGAAGTTTACTCTGATGGTCTATAAACCCAGTTGGCTAGTTATTTGCAAACGTTTAGAAATGTCCTCTAAGACGTACATATCCTTCGTGCTATCCGACTTCCAACGTCCGTGGAGTTTAAGTACTCTTTCTGAAAGGTTAGAACTATTTCTAACAGCAGAGGTAGCTCCTCCGGACCTTAAACCGTGAAGGCCGTACAGCCTATGATCTAAGCCGAGTTCTTTAAGACAATCCTTAAAGATTTCCCTACAGCTACTGACCTAGTATAGCATAACTTCCCTCCATACAACTTATAAGTATTACAGGATTTAAACAGCCTCACTGGCCTAAAGAGTGCAACATTACTAGAAAAATTAACATCCCGCATGCACATATAGCTTTCTAAAAGCGCGACGGGACAATATTTATTGCCTAATCTCTTAATGTACACGTAATTCCCGTCTCTGTAAACATCATTCTTCGAACGAGGAACAAACACCTTGAAGTAGACAAAAAATTCCAAATGCGCGGAACAATGCTGCTCAGCTCATCATAGCGAAAAAATCCAGCAAATCTCAATGAGCAAATACAAGCTACACGTAAATCCTTCAGATTCGCTGACAGACTAGTATACTTATCAATAATACTTCTAATTACGTCAGCAGAGATAGGAGCCTTCTTAACAGTAACTGGTTTACAACGCTCAGCAGCTTCCAGCAAGTTATGATTAAAAGAACTATCGAGTGGATTACTGCCGTTACTAGGAATGAAAGAATGAAACCACTTAAGGGCAGCATGAGCCACCACTAATGCGGCATAAGAATTTAAACTCTTGTAAACCTTATGAAGATAGGCGACTGCGAGAGAGACAGGGAAAGGAGGCACCGGCCGAACATTGGGCAAATTACACCACTCAATAAACTTTAGAATCTCTTTCTCATATTTCTTCACTGTGGAGTCAGCTTTAGATCTCAATAACGTGAAGAGAAAGTCCTTCAAGTCTGGCTTGACCCTAGTGGGTAGGTGATTCCAATGACTATCAGCATCAAACATCTGCAACGAGAAAAGCATAACGATAATAGAAGAACTTGCACCCTATAAAATAGCTGCACAAAATAGTACAAAACCCTAGAGTCCAAGAGTGGTGCCCTCCTGCCAGGGCTATGATGGCAAGCGCCCACAACTTTCTGTCCAATATCAACTCGGGCCAGTGCCCCCTCTCACTGTTAACTTTCAAGGACAAGCGTCCCGTATTTCTATGTTCCACTAAAGAAAAAAGAAGGCACGCAAAACGATGATCAAAAATAGAAAACAAAAAACTCAAATTCTTGCTATGAAAACGATACAAGACTAGGAAAAAAACCATACGCAAAGCTAAAACGAATCGACCGAATCTCGGCTACTACACAATAAAGAATTAATGTTCCTCCCATGCTCCAACGAGTTTGCGTGGAAATACTTATAATCCACATGAAGCTGGCAAATTTCCGAGAAATAATGGGCCAAAAATGAGAAGAAGGCCAGAACGGTACGACTAGTGTGGCAGTAGAAGCTAGCAAAACAATCCACGGTACGAGCCCCCCAGCGAGTTTCCAACGACATGAACCAAGAGGGCCGATTTTTGCCAATCGTCCACATCAATGATATGACTACTAGCGGAGCCTGCGGGCAAAGCCCGCCAGCGGAGCTCCATTGCTAAGGAAATTTGGTAAACTAGAGGTAAACTACAGGAGGGAGCAGGAGGGAGTGATGAACTCGCCGCTCGGCTGGTTCGAGGTGTCTGGCCATCGTGACGTCACGACGTGAAAAGCGCGCGAGTTTGCCGAGTCTTCAAAAATGGCGCTGGCAAACTGATGGTAGAGTTCGGGTTACAAACGTATTTTTTGTGCTATTAAGCTTTCAGCTAAGCTTGTTTTCTTGGGTAATGGAATTTTAGTCATCCTTTTTTTCGATATAGGTAAGTGGCTCTTTGTCTTAACGTTAAAATCACACTTAAATAATGTTTTAAGAGTCATGTTTACTCTCCGCGATCGAAGAATTATGCGGGAAAATTGTTATTGTCCGCGTCCGAAAAATTGTGTTTATTTCAGTTTCATACCACAGGGAAACTTGAAACTTGGCTACGGACTAGCCTATAGTTTAACAAAAGTACCCAAGTTGAAACAAGTGGTATAGTATTTGCCAAAAAAATGATCAGTCCGTTTGTTTAGCTGAGTATAATAGAAGGCGAACCTAGAAGGGTCAGCGCCTGAGGAAACAAGTCTTCGCTGATCTGGTTCTGTACTTTTTTATGAAAACTAATAGATATATTTGAGTACCATTTGGATCAGTGATTCAGTGATTTATTCTCAATACCTCCAGTTTCCTCTAGATTCAGTTGCTGTCCAGGTTGCATAGTGTTTTAGAAAGAGTTTGACCGTCTACTTGATCCACAACTAGCTACAACTGACGTTTCGCAAATAAATTGAATTGGTCCTGTCATTTGATTTTCAAAGATTAATTACTTTTAAAACAGTCAAACTGAGGACCATTCTAGTAAAGAGGGAGCCTTGTTAACCCTTAACATCAGTAACCTGAGAAAGTTGGCGTTTTAGATAAACTGTGGTTTTTTATAATTATTCGATAAGAGATCAGCAGAAATTTGGCCGGAAAGCCGGCGTGTCAGCTGTTTTGCCTCGCCTCCAGCAAATGTTGTCATCTTTGTCGTTTTTTACAAGATAGTTAGCAAATTAAGGAATAGCAAATTAAGGAATTACTGTGGTCCATTATTAACTTCGAACCAAGCAGATGAATTCACAGTAAACGTTTCTTTGTATTGGAGTATTCTTCTCCACATTTTAATGATGTTTAAAGCCACTGATCATTTTAATGAAAGTGTTACGCAATTTTATTTTCCTAAAATTGGAAAGAGTTTATACATATAAAAGTTATGTTTTTGTCTCCAAGCGACACATCTTAGGGTTTGTGAGATACAGCTTCTGAAAGGTGATCTTGATCACGATTTCAATCGATCGACCAAAGCGTCCATGAAATCTTTTAAGTCTTATCGCCAATTGGTTATTTTGTTTTGAGCACCAATTTGCATTAAGAATACTTTTAATGTTATAGCATGCAGCATACCTTTCGTTCTTTTATTGTTTTGATCTGTTCTTTTTGAGAAACTGGACTGTAAACATTTGCGAGGAAGCCATTTGTTAACTTTCCTTTGAATTTCCGGGGCAGATTTATATGTGACGTCACGATGGCCAGACACCTCGGTTTTTCATTCGCCAATACCGGCGCTTGTGCCCAGGCCCAAGTTCATCACTCCCTCCTGGTAAACTATCAATCCAAGAAATTTTGGTTCTGACGTAATAGTCGCGTAACCGTCCGTCCGTACGTCCGTACGTCCGTCCGTCTGCACAGACTCTGTGGGAGGGGGAGGGGAGTCCCAAGACAACCCGACGGGGGTAGAGAATGCCATCTTTTCTTGGCGGGAAATCGCGCGATGCTTTTGGGCAACCGACGTTTTTCTTGGCGGGAAATCGCATGACCATCGTCGCTTTTGAAAAAGAGGTTTCTTTAAAAGCTTCAGCTTCTTTAGCATTTAACGATTGCTCGAGAGTACTGAAGTTTTATACTTGACAAAAAAAACATGTAATATCTATAAATGGAAAGAAAAAGTTCAAAAGAATACTGGTAGAAGGCGAAAAGTTCAAGTTACGGAAGCTGCATTGAAAGGACTTCATCGCTTTGTTTTCTTCACGGCGGAGAGTTTGCCCTTGTTCTGAAACACAACTGAGTAAGTGAAGTTTTTAAAGGGTCTAAGGTACATGATTTCGAGTATTACGATGAAAGAAATTACGTTTTGAAATGGTCATTTACTTTTGACTTTAAAAAATTATTAGAAAACGTGCTCAGATTTGTGACAGATTCTTGAATATTTTGCCATCACGGCTCAGCCGATTTCACTCGCGTGGACCGACCTACGATTTTGGAAGTGTAACGCGAATTGCATTTAAGTATAAACTTACAGGTTTTCGAATAAACTTTTTTCAAAAATGATTTCTCTGTCCATTATTTTGTGTTTGTTTATTCATAACAGTAGGTCTAAGCACAGCCGCAAGACAACTGCACAAGCTTTGCTTTCAATTTTGACTGTCCGGTCCATCTCTTTGTGCAACTGTCGATTTTCTTGTCCTAGAAGTTTTCAATAGTAATAATCTTTTAAGCGAAACAGTTGTCGGTTTATAGCTATTTTATCCCAAAAGCTTCCGAAAACAGTTTTGTGCGTTCCTCAAAGCGCCTAACTTTACGGGCTTACTTCGCATCCGCAAAACTTATGCCGGCATAATTTAATTAAAGCGTGTTTGGCGTTTCTTTGTTTTGAATCTTGATGGTCTCTAGCTAGAGAACGAAATATAAGTTATTTGAAAAACTATAAGCGAAGCATTTGTCGGTTTAAACCTATTATATCCGAAAAGCTTCCAAAAACAGTTCTGTGCATTTTTAAAAGCGCTCGAATTTCAGACAATTTGCAGCCGCAAAACTTGTGTCTCAGAGTTAAAAATGTTTGGACGGTGTTTGTTTGTTTGTTTTCAATCTCGATGGTCTCAAGTTAATAATAATAATAATAATAATAATAATAATAATAATAATAATAATAATAATAATAACTTTACTAACGTGTCAAAACTGTAGTAGCTGAGGGGAAAAGTCCCCTCTACTAATTGTGGACACCAAACCTGCCTAACTAAAAACGTAATTAATATATATAAAATGGAAAATATTTATATACATTTAAAAAGCCTAATTACAACAATTAACTAAGCTAAAAAACTGTAAAAATATATTAAAATTCTGTTTCTTCAACTATATTAAAATATAAAAATAAAAATTATGTTAAAAATAAAAATTATGTTATGTAATGTTGGCGGCCAGTCATTCTTGGCATAGGTTGCAGCCTCGACAATCACTGACATTTGCAGCCAGCGCAGTGAGGTCCCGATCACGTATAACGTTCTTAAATTGCTTCAAAGAGGGTAAATTTCTTAGTCTAGGAGTGAGATCATTCCAAAGTTTGGGCCCTAGGTAACGAAGTGAGTGTTTTCCATATGTTACCGAAGAGAATCGAGGTTGAACAAATTCTCGTTTTCTTAAATTATATAAGCCACTGTCTAATTGGAAAAGATTACAGAGTCTCTCTGACAGCAATTTATGCTTAATTTTATACATGAAGATGGCAATGTCCTGTAATCGCCTGTTGTACAACGATGGTATGTTTGCTTTTGTCAGTAGTTCCTCATAGCAAGATTGTTTATCCTTAAATACTGCCCTAAGTCCTCTTTCTTGTACGCGTTCAAGCTTTCTCCTGTCGCTAGCCTTGCAGAAGTGCCAGGTGAGGTGACAGTAAGTTAGGTGTGGTAAAATGGCAGCTTTATATAGTTGCAGCTTTGCTTCTGTTGGTATCAGGTTTTTCAGTCTCATAAGGACTCCAATCCTTTGACTTGCTTTCTTACACACATTGTTGATATGGTGGTTAAAGTTTAGGTTACTATCTATCGTCACTCCCAAAAGGTTCAGCTTCTCTGTTGACTCGATTTCATTTCCTTGAACGCTCATGGTCTGATGAATGAAATATAAGGGTTACTTAAGTAACTATAAGCGAAGCAGTTTTGAGTTTAAAGCTATTTTATCCGGTAAGTAATGTGTGTTCCTCAAAGTGCTTGAATTTTTTCGCGGCTGCTAAAACCTACGCGACATTTCTTCGATAAGTTTATTACAAGTGCTTCGAAGCTCCCCAGACCCTTTCTTTCGGGTAATCCCAGTAAATGCCGGTGAAATGGCAGTATAAATTTTTGACCAGACTAATGTTTTTATTTAGTAGCAGTTCATGTTATTTGTTAACATCCGAACGCGATGAAGATGACCCATTTAAATACTCGAATAATTTTTATGTTGTTTTTGTAAATGAGCGCCGTTTCAAGTTCATTCAAGCGAACAGCCAATAATCCAAGGAGATTTGACAAGCCTTGACAGTTAATGACAGGATATAGAAACATTGCAAACACTAAGCAAGACGGCTCGTGAGTAAAATAATCAAGCTGTGCTCAGCCTCTAGAATGACCTTTCGAGCTTGGTTTTACAGAACAGATCCCCAAAATATTGGAGGACAATTCGGAACACTTTCAGGCTTTTTGAGAAACACTTTTCGAAAGCGAACGAGACAAAAAAAGCCCCGAAATATATTTCAGACCGAAAAGTTTCAGGACTATTTTTGAGAAACGAACACCAGTTTATTCCTTCGCGGCTCCGCTTTTAGGCTTGGCTAATTCTACATATTATAATCTGCCCTGCCAATTTCAGTACGAGGGATCCACTGAACTTCCAACTCGATGCCATAATCAGTGCAAAACTGGAAAATCTCCAGAGCGATAGCGTGCAAATCGCTTCTCATGCTTCCCACTTGGACAATATTACACAGCGAGCGAAGTTCGAGCAGAACGTTTAGATTTCCTTGCGAAAGACAACCGACATACTTGGGTTACTCGCGTTACCTAGATTTTTACCGCAGGTCAAATTACTTTGGGCTCTTAGGATCACTGAGAACGTGTTAGGCGAACGCGTAGTGTAAGTCGAGCTCAGTGATCCTAAGAGCCCACAGTAATTTGACCTGCGATAAAAATCTAGGTAACGCGAGTAACGCAAGTTCGCAGCAAATTATGTCGGTTGTCTTTCGCAAGGAAAACTAAACGTTCTGCTCGAACTTCACTCTTCTGTACCCTGTGAATATTACAAGCGTTTTGTCTATCAGAAAACCAGGGGCGTAGCCAGGATGTTTCCAGGAGGTACGCACAACTTTCCAAATCCACCCTAACATCTCAGTATTCTCACTTCCTTTTTCACATTCCTTGGTTGCATTTGCTTTTGTTATCAGTATGGTGAGGTTATAGATGAATGGATGAAATGGCAACAAGGTTGTAAAGCTTTTTGTAGATTTTTTGATTTAAAGGAACGCGTAAGCGTGAGCATACTTGGAGGATCCAAGGGCATGCTCCTCCGGGAAAATTGGAAATTTAGGTCTTCTCCAATGGCTGGAAATGCGTCTTAAATTTGTATTCTGGTAATATAGTAGTATACATTTTTAGTAATTTTATGGATTATAGTTTATGAAAATCAGACAGTTGTTGCTTTTGTATAAAAACTCTCTTCCAATTTGATGTCCATGTTATTATGTTCCTTTTTTATTTCGACAGCAAGCAGATCAGAATTTCATTTATAATTTTTCTTGAAATATTCGACTCTGTTTGCCACTTGGGAAGTTGCTTTTTAAAGGTTTTGTTATATGGATGTCATTACCCCTGGCTTCCTAGGTCCTTCTCAAAATATACATTTTAGGATGAAAACACTGCGTCCATGTGTTAAAAGGCCCTAAGACATTTTTCCCTCGACCCATTATGCCTCGTCACAGTTTTGCCGCTTGAGTTTAAAGCACGAGTTAAATTAAAGTGAAAACTGTGATACTCAGGGTATCATCCAATTTTGGACTTACATCTGGCCTTAGACATTTCTATAAAGAGAACTTTCCAAAGGAACCTAGTGTTTCTGTTATGTAATACCAGATTCTTTCTTTAAATCATTCCTTTAAAGCGCAAAAGGAAATAGTGGTTTACAAGAAACTTGTGTCTCTCAAAAGCTCTTCACCAGTGAAAAGTCAATTCAAATGGAACAGTAGCATCGCTTCCGACGAAGGGCGGACTGCTGATTGGAAAACCACTTATGGTTTGGCAGGCAAGTGCACAAAAAAAGTACGACACTCATTAACTTCCAATACAGATTTCTTCACAGAATATTACCTACAAAGTTGTTTCAACAAAAATTAGCATCAAACAAGACCCAAACTGCTCTTTCTGCAGCACTGCTTCTGAAAATCTCATTCACCTTTTCTGGCATTGTACAAAAGTGAAATTGTTTTGGAAAACTTTGACTGATAAACTTCTGGACTTTGAATCAATCCCTCGAAACTATCCGAAAGATTTCGCAGTTCTTTGGGCCTAAGCCAGACACCTCTAAATTCTCTCTTCAATTAATCTTTTGTTTTCCTCTTGCGAGACACCACAAATGGTGCTGTAAGACCAGTAATGAGATCCCCAACTAAAGAATGTTTTTGACGGTCGTTAAATCCCAATTTAATATTGAATCCTATAAACTAGGCTTAAGCTCGAAGAAATGGGATCCCTTAATTCCCCTCCTAAATTCTATTTAGTCTGTTGCAAGCCATAATTATTATTACAATTTGCACAATGCCCGACTCCCTTCACGTTTAGAGACGCTATCTTTTTCAGTCTGAATTAACTATCTTCCAATTTTTTCCTCTAGCTTTGCACTGCTCACTAAATCGCTAAATCGTTATTTTCATAAAAAGTATACAAAGTTGTACAATTTTTTCATAATTTCTCCAGTTGTACTTTTTCTTTCTTCTTTCGGCTGAATTTGTTAGTAGCAGTTGTAACGTGTACTGTAATTTGGGTAGTTAGTGTACCGTGCAGTTAACTATAGTTTACTAGGTGTTTCTTGTAATGTAACATGGCAATGTAATGTACTGTTGTGGTGCAGTTAATAACGTTTATTGCATTTAAAAAAATTAAATGCACCAAAGGCTCAAACCTGCAACATAGCGCTGCTTTGAAAAAAAATATATAATTGAGATTTTTCGCCCTATTTCCCTTGTTATAGCCACCAGCCTCCTTGATCATGTATGCTCCTTTGTCTTCTGATTGAAATAATAGCTTTTATAATTCTTTCTTTCAAACACATGGCAATATTAAGCAGCGTTGATGTAGAAGAGCCGCAATCTCCAGTCTGTCATGGCTTTTCAGTGAGAACATTTCTCTTTCGTTTCGTGCATAACAAATTAAACCAATCAGGTAGAAAAATAGTGATCCTAAGAACAGATGAAAAATAGACGTTGAAAACCTATCTAATTTGGGTAGGCCTAAATTCGAATAAAGTTCAGCTGTTGAAAAGTTTTGCGTCTGAGCTGAGCCTTAGCCATCCTCAGCCCCCTAATTTCCCGCCTTTTCATACACTAGCATCAACATTGAGTCCACCAATCACGTGGCTTCTCTGGAATGTGCAAAAAACGTTGACTTTTGATAAATAAGGAAAGATGGTGAATTTTAAGCTCGGAGAAGAAATACGAAAAGATGGAATATTTAACACGTCGCAAGCGTGGGACGAAGAAAAAATCTGAGTCCCCGACGGGAATCGAACCCATGACCTTCCGTAACACCGGTCGGAAACTCTAACCACTATTTATCACCTATAGCGAACTTCGACATTGCTGATCCTAGCAGTATGCAGGACGCATGTCACCACGAACTCAGTTGATATGACCTACGCCACGAGTCTCCCAGTAGCTCAGTGGTTAGAGCTTCCGACCGGTGTTACGGAAGGTCATGGGTTCGATTCCCGTCGGGGACTCAGATGTTTTCTTTGTCCCACGCTCGCGACATGTTGAATATTCCATCTTTTCTTACGATGTCTTTTGTTTTAAGAAATTAATATTTCAAAGAAATAAGGGAAGTTGCATGGCATGCAGCAATTGTGCTTTTGTTCAAACATTGCTTAATTTCCCGTCTGTTTTATATTTCTGTTGTTTTGTTTCGTTTCGTTCTTTTTTTAACCTCCGACATTTTTTCAGGTACGCAGGTGCGTACTGGTGCATATAGGTAGCTACGCCCCTGAAAACCATTTGACCTAAGAGCCCTTAAGAAGAGGTAAGAATGACTGGAGAGCGAAGAGGATAGCTAAAAGCTCTCTCCACGTGGAACTTTTACCACACTCATCTTTACCCCATTTCTTATGGCATACTTGCTGACCATTAAAATCTAGGTAGGCACCACACCCTGCGGCGCTAGCATCTGAAGAAACTACATAGTTAGATACTTTAGACGGACAACCCGCCACTACTTTTACATTCATTCGGGCTAAATTGTCCCTCCAAAAGCCAAGTTCTCTAACACAATATTGATCTAAATGAAACTTGGAGTCCCAATGCCGCGGAGACCCAACTGTAATGGAGCAGTACCTAGTCATAATTCTGGAGATCTTTCCAAAAACTGCCCCAGTGGAAATAATTTTACCTACAAAGGAAGATAACTCACGCGCTAAGACCAAGCAGCCCTTAAGAAAAAAACGTTTCAAGTGATTTCTTAATGCTTTGCTCCCGTCTATATGAGATACGAATGGTACTATGGATTGCATCCCATACAATGCCCAACCATTCAACTATTTGGCTCGGGCACCACTGAGATTTCTCCTCATTAGTGATAACCCTGTTTTCCTTAAATCGGACCTCATATTAGACGCTAGGTCTACACAGGAATTGTGATCAAAATTGATCAGCCAACCATCGTCAAGAAATAATGCAATATTGACCCCATAAATTCGCCAATACTTCTCGAGTGGCTTAAGGCATTTCGTGGAAATATAAGGGGCAGAGGACAACCCAAATAGCAAGACGGTAAATACAAAATAACGAAAAGAAATTTCACCTGGGAATCTGATGGTTCGATCTCAAGAGTGGCTATCACCATATCGACGTTCACCCTACCATCAGATTCCCAAGATGCTTTATCAATAAGATAAAGCAATTTTCCAATCTTCATACTTGATCCTTTGCTTGACAAGAAACTTGTTGACATACCAAAGATCAAGTATCAACTTCTTTTTCCCGTTGGGTTGAATAGATACGCTTAAGGGTTCAGTAATTATACGAACGGGGGGCCCTGGACTTCCACCACCCTGCGTGTGTGTAAGAGTTCCAAAATGGCTTGCTCGACAAACTGCGAATGATCAAAAGCTGATTTGTTATTCTAAGAAAAATTCCCGGGGGGTACCTGCTCAAATGGCAAACGATAACCCTCAAATAACCGATAGTATAAAATTAGGGGCGTCTATACTGTGCCAAAATTCCACATGTCTTCGTAGGCTGCCCTTCGCTTCAGGCGAGACGGGTACTGTTAAATCCTCAACTTTGTAAGTCTCTTTTACCTCCATAAACTGCGTAAACAGAGAGTCATTACCATCATCACTTTGAGTTGCCGTCGTTACTGAACACTCCTGATCCGGGCCTAGCAAAGTGGCGCCGCTCAAATAATAGAAGCCGCTTCTGTTGGAGGGGAAAGAATAGGCGACCTTGCAGTCCTTAGCCCAATGTCCTGAGCGATTGCGCCGGTAGCAACGGTTGGTATTTGCAGCATATTCTTGACGGCCTAAAACAGGTACACATTACAAAATAAACCAACAAACAAGCATAAGCCATGAAGAAAATTTTTCTGGAAATAAACTCTGAACGGGCGGGTGGGTGGGTGGGCGGGATATCAAAAAGCAAACGCCAGAGTGGAAAGCGAGAGCGAGAGGAATCGACTAACTCTTGCAGAACCTTAAATACCAGAACTATCCAATCACAGAATCCCTAGAGACACGCCTAAAGACGTGTACTACAATAGCACAAACACAACCTTCTAATGATCTGTATCAACTGAATACCAGCGGAAAATACATTTACGTTCTAATTCGCTACGCTCAAACGAACGTAAATTATTTTCCCCTTAAATACTGTAAAAAAACAATCACAACAGCTTGATGGTTGGATGCTCAGGCAATCCAATCACTCGAGACTTCACAAAGTAAAAGATAAAAGGCCTTACCGCGAAAAGCTGAGAATCACTAGTAGACTTAAACTTCTTGGCAGCATTGCCGCTGTTGCTTTTTGCTTCCTTTCTCTTTCTTTCGGCTGCAACTTTCACCTTGCGAAGCTTTTTCTTATCTTCTGAATCGGAGGCAAGATCATTGGATTCGTACTCTTGAACTACGAGCCAACCGTCTTTATTTCTAACGGCGATTCAGTTTTATTAACTTTTGGCCCTTCTTGATTAGGTGCTGTCCTTCAGCGACCAACTTTCGGGCTTCGGAAGGCTTCTGGACGCTGTCCTCTTTTTGAGACAAAATGTTGCTCAAACGCGAATTCAACTCGAACTGCTTTCTGTTTCCTTTAAATTTGATTGTGGAGATTTCTTTATCGATTTTAGCGCTTTCCTCCAATTGCCTGCCTTTTTCCTCTAGTTGGGAAGAGAGATAACCCTTGAAGAGTGAGAACACTTAATCAACTACCTAAGGGTTCGGCACTTCTCAGTTGAACCGACAAAACAGCTTCTCCTAAAAGTGACTCCTGTCCTGGCTCAGTCAATTCCCTTTCAATGATACTAAAAAGCAAACGCCAGAGTGGAAAGCGAGAGCGAGAGGAATAGATTAACTCTTGCAGAACTTTAAATACCAGAACTATCCAATCACAGAATCCCTAGAGATACACCTAAAGGCGTGTACTACAATAGCACAAATACAACCAGCTAATGATCTGTATCAACTGAATACCAGCGGAAAATGCATAAGTTTTGGCCTGATTTTGCTCATATTACCAGCTCCGCGCGCGTAGCTGTTAGAAACAAGGAGTGGCTTCTTCTCGCAACTTTCTCCGTAGGTGGTAATACGCACAAAATTCGGTCGCAGCTTGAAGTAAAGGTTGGCCTTATTTGTTGTTCGGTTTATATGGGAGAGGATATCTGCGCGGTGAGCTAGCAACTTATACATGTGAGGGTGGGGTGGGCGGGTAATAATGCTCTTACCCTTCACTGTTGTAATTGCTTTATCGTAGTTTCATTCCTTACCTGCGTTATCACATGGCTGTTTACACTTTACATGGATTCATGGAAACGTGCTTTTCGTAATCCGTTTCCATCTAGTCCGATCTTGACAAATGGCTCTCCGTTCCCTTTACCTTTATATTTGTATCGATTTGAAACCATTCTTGGAAGTTTCCATTTCTTTTAAAGAACCGTGTGAATATTCGACAATTCTTTTACGATAATTTTATTTGATAAGAAACTTTCTACTGTGACTTACGGTGAAGTGAGAAGCTTTCTTGGCTTACGCAAAGAATGGCTACTTGGCCAGGAGTAGAACCAGATCGATATACTGAAAATCTCGTAAAAGGGTGAAAGGAAAAAAATTAGGGTTGACATCCGGTGTTTATCTAACTGTATTATTACTTAAGGCAGCTAAAAGAACACAGGTTAAAACAGGTCGGAGTGTTTGCCGTTCAAACTAAGGAATGAAAGATCCAAAAACAGAGGATTAAGTAAGTCACTAGTATCACCAATTTTGCGCAAAAAAAAATAAAACCATAACAATTTAACTGAAATTTATATCATCTTTCTAGAATTCACGTTAAACAAGTTAACGAGGCAACGAAGTGAAAACTAATAACAATCAACTTGATTCTGTGCTGTGAGTTTACGATGGGGCTACAAGTAATTGCTCAAATTGCCACACACTGCGAAGAACATTTTACTCGTTTCTTGACGGGTTAATGTTGTTAATCTCACATTAGACGGTTATCCGTCAGAAGATCTAGATGGGTTTCTCGTCTTCTAATAAAACTAATTGTTCTCTACACTCGCGCATTCCACCTGCTAACAACCAAATACTCTTGCCCCCCACGTAACTAGAGATCTTCGGGGAAGTTGAATATTAGAAACTCTCACAGCCACATGGGCGACAAATGTCAAGAAATAAGGCCCACATAAGAAGGAAGCCATAAACCCACAGATTAAAAAGATTACAAATGGAAAGCAGTATCGGTTAAGAAACGGAACTTAAACGCATTTGTAATAACTGAAAACGAAAAAAAAACGTAACTGATAATGATATAATTTACGCGGAATTTCACCCTTTTTTGCAGTGGGAGGGGAAAGTTATCGGCATATTTTTAAAAACCTATTGACTTGTCAAAATTTACAATTGTGACAGGAAATAATAGGGGCAATTTTGTAAGCCCTGCTGATTAACTACAGAATACACTTACTCATTTGGCGATGAATAAACCATACGCTTAATGCACTTTTTATTTTATCTCTGAGGTATAATTATCATTTTTATCAATTTGAAAAGCGAATCTTGGATGTCTTTTTCCCTAATTAGTCTGTAGCTTTAACAGGTCGATACTATGCCCTCTAACAGCCGCCTAGGAGAGTCATTTCTAAGTTCGCCGCATATTGGTTTTCGAAAATTCATTGTAATGAGTCGTCGCCTCTGAGTTGGCGATCGCACTCGAACACGTGTCAATCAGTATGGCATTCATAAATCATAATTGAAGTTTTTTTGAGTGTTTCTCTTATTTTAAGTTAGTTTTCCTTCGATTTTAGCTAACATGTTGATATTTTCGCTATCTTGTCGACAAAAAACAAAACAGTTTTTCAAGTCAGCTCGCCCTGGAACCAGCTGGCAGATAAATTAGTTTTGGTCGAGATGGGGGTTTAAAAAATGTAAACAATTGAAGAAAACACCTGAACTGTGGTAATACATTCACAATACCCTGTGCAATCAACATTGTCTTTTATTCAGCGTCTGTTATTTCATCTTGCCGCCGATAAAAAGGGTGGTAGCTAACTTAATTCTGGAAATGAAATTACCCAGGAAATTATACTTGAAGAAACATTTGACCCAACTAACCATATTTGGTCGTGTTTGCCTTTTTTCAAAGAAGACGACGTTGTAAAAAGAAATAAGGTCTTTTTATGGAAGGCGCATTTAAGGAATTGAAAATTAAATCGGTAGGAGACAGGTTGTAAAAATGTTCATAGAGCAAAGACTTGCGGCCACTCAACTTTCATCAGAGGGCCAGATAAAAAAATCTCTTCACACAGAAACATTTATCCTAAAGTTCACCTCTTTTTATCAGTACAACAACTAATATTTTAATGTTTGGGAACGTACGATTTCAGATAAAAGTTCATAGAAATGGTGGTTTTTGGAAAAATATTTTGGGGGATAGGAGAAAACATAGGGAAGAAAGTAATGTATGCAATGCACTGAGAAAACTGCCGACAGATATTGGACCCTGCGTTATCCGCTCTAGAGCAAATCCGCGAGAGCGAGACCTGAAGTCTTGAATCGGACAAGCATCGTCCATGTTACAAAAGGCCGTAAAGTATTAACTGGACCGTTTCACGTTTAATATCATCCATATCCAATTTTTCTGCAATGCGAACACAAATAAAGCTCTTGGTGTGTGTAAATAGACGTCTAGCATGCAGGGAAGAATAGTAGATTTTAGTTATCGGCTACTAAGTGACAAGGGTGTGACAATGAATATTCAATACCCTTTCAGACAACGCCGGTCACTGCTGTGCAACTGTCGGTAGTCAAGATGCGTGGTGCAGATAACTTAAAAAATAATGATTATTTAGAGGATATCTTCCCAAAGAACAAGGAAAGATTCTCGATGAGGCCGGCCTCTGTGATACAACTACCGCAGACGCCACAAAGTTACCGCTAAGCGCGCCCGCAACTCGCACTCACTTTTGAAACACAGTGAATTATTTCCTTTCCTAAATAATTGGGAATTTTTCATTTGCTCTCTTACTTTTTTTGTTGCCGATCAAAGGGTGTTCCCATCTACCTTTTTAAACTGTCCGCAAGCAATGCCGGAATAGACGCAGTCAGAATATAATTGAGATCATCTTTTCAAAAGCGCATGACAACACATGGCAAATAGAATGATTCAATGAGTTGTCACTGTTATGTCAGTTAAGAACCAACTGAATAAGAGGAATTAGGTGTTCTTCTAAACTCTTCCTGAGTAATATTGCTGTTCATCTACATATTTTTGCACCATGACAGCTTTATTGATTTTATGTCCGCCCTCAGACAGACTTAGCATTTGAAAGTAAAATTTTGCAGAGAGATTACCGCCTTTGGGCTTTTTTCAATATGTCGATGACCAGTGGCCTACGTTTGAATGATATGACACGGGAAGATGAATACATTCGACGAACATCACTTAGATCGAAATAATGCAAAGTAAAAAGATGAAACGGGACTCACAAGTAATTCTGAGCAAATGGAGTTTTCTTCCTTATTTATTACGAGAATTCTCCCTTTCTGTTGAACGTGACTGCATATTTGAATCTTCTGTCACTTTTTTGGGTCAAAACAATTTACTGGGGGCGTCGCTGTGTTTTGTTGTTACCACTTGTCTGCTGTTCTAAAAGCCAGGGTTATTCTAACTAAGAATGCATTTTAAAGAGCAAATTAAGAGATGTCCACGCTGTTTTGTTTACTTCGATCGATCCCCTCTTGTTCGTGGAGAAGTGCGAAATGCATTCATTGTGCATAATACCCCTGGTCGATTGTTTGTAAATGTTCTTTGCTGTGATTGGTTAAAACGTGGCAGCTGGAGATCACTTCATAATCGCCGTAATTTGCATTTCGTAGGTTGGGAGGCTAGCTGTAGATGCACTACACAACCGACGCTTGTGGGATTTCGTGCGAAAAAGTCTTCTCCAGCCATAGATGTAGAGATGCCGCAATTACCTGTAACTGAATCTACAAAATAGACTATGCAAGCCGACGTACATAGGTAAGAAGAGAAAAAACTATCTTCGAGGGAACACTTATGGTCAAAACAATCACCCCAGAGACTGTGTTGATTTTGCGAGCGAACAGCATTAAATTGCTTTTACCAAAAAATCTCCAATGAAAAGGAAGACGTGGGTAAAAATCGAGGTGTCTTCAGCCAGGAAACATTCTTGTAACGTTTTAATTCGCAACACGGGTTTGTTTCCTGAATCTATTCGCAAGCCGAGCGAAGTGCAGAAGTTTCATTAAATGCGGCAGAGAGATTCTCATTGTCATGAATAAAACTAGCACCTGCTACCGTGTTTGGAGTCAAATTGAATTTAGCGTCACTACGATTTTCCTCTTTTCTTGTCTTTTGCAGTTTCTCGCGGACTATTCTTTGCCGGAGCCAATGCGATAATTGCAAAAAAGTGATACGTTTTCTTGGAGTGCGCTGCCAAGATTGCAGGTTTGTAGATATACGGGTTTTACGCTACTGCGGACTGCACGGAAGACCAATTGTACATGAATAGTAATGATTGTACAGAGCAGGACTTACTGACAATATCGCAATGTTCTACTTTTGAAATCTGAGCGCTAACAAAAAATTGTTGTGCTTTGATCAAAAGGTTGAAGTATCACAAAAAATGTTCCAGTTTCCCGTTAACTGCTGACTGTGATCTTCGATGCCATAAAGTTGATGCCGGTAAGAGAAAAGAGGATACAATATAACTTTTAGGGCGCAATTAATATTTATTTTACTCTCAAACCCTTTTTATTTTCAGTTTATAAAGTAACTTATCCTTGCATTTTGTTTTCGTGTTCCTTCATCACAGTAATTTTGATTTTCGTTCTTATATTTTCTTTTTCTTTCATTTTTTTGTTTATTTATTCATAAAATATAGAAAAAACAAGAGCTAAGCGGTTCTGGCGTAAGGGCCATAATGCTAGTGGAAAGTTCTCTCTGCACCATGCAAATTTGGAGCATTTCGCTAGAAAAGGACCGCAAAGATCGCTTGTTCCTGCCAAGGGAAGAATACGACAAAAACTGATCAATGGACTTTACGAGTCATTTTGCTATAATCCACGACAGGCTTTTGAGTTTCAACCCTACGATGTGGATGAATTTCGAGCAGCATCAAGGCCATTAACAGTAACCGTGGAACGACATTCTACACCTGAAAAATACCCAACTCGCGTCTGTGAAAATTTAACCACAATAGACGTCGAATCACTTCTTGAATTACCAAGATCACTGGACAACGAACTGTTCTTAACTACCTCGAGCTGGCATAGGGCCAACTCATGGTCGACATCAGCAAGTTGTACATATTCATCGGGGTATTCCTCGGCAAACACATCTTGTCCATCATCAGCAAATTCTCACCGAAGTACTTCGCCAACACCAGACTTTTCCAACATCAAGCTATTGAGCGCGACTTTAGAACAGTACGACGCAGAAGAAAACAGTTATTCGGGAGCCAGTGATCTGGGAATTTTGACCGAACAGGTTGATTTAACAGACGAGTTTTTGGTGGAACCCTGTGACCACTTTGCAACATGGCCCCAAAAAAGCAGAATTCATGACAAAGCTGAAAAAGCGAGCAAGAGAATATTTTCCGGTGGGTTTCAGTTATGCATTTATTGAAGTTGTTTATACATTATCTTGTGCTTACCATTGCTTGTAATTATTATTTCTTGTATTCCGTTGCTTAAGGGGAGAACATGCTCCTCCTTTAAGCGGAAATAAGTTTAGAATACTGAAAAGCCGGTCAATAACGTAACTATCTATCAAGTCGGTCAAAGGGAATAGGACAACTTTTCGATAAAATTGTCATTACAAGTTACCTAAACCCTAAAAGAAACGAAGTGTAAATGTTCACAAAATGTTCTGAGATTTTCACTTGAGGTTAAAACTAGATGAAAAGAAGAAACTCTCGGTTTCACTTTAAACGTAAGTTTGGGAGAGCTGATCAAAATTTGAACAAGGATAAGAAGAACTGAAGCACAGGAAAGCAGTTTGAAGTCCTCGATCGAGTTTCCGCACAAAATCTGTTCAATGTTAGTGATATGAGCGCTTTAAATAGCCCTCTTGCATTTCGCTCGCGACAGTACAAGGTGAGAAAGACCGAAGATCATCATATTTACACAAGCAACTGTATCTGTTATATCTGTTCAGTTATCATCCATATTTGTGGGAGAAAATTTCTTCCATCCTACCGGCCAAAACTCGTAACCCTTTTAGCAATGTCACGTTCAGGTCATTTCTTCGGCAACACATTTTATACATAATTTAGTTATTTATACCAACTGTGTAATATTCATGCATAAACGAATGATTGGGAATTTTGAAACTTTTCGAGATCCCATTTTTCCAATATTTTTCGACTTTCTGAGTCTCACGCGACGTGCTCGAGAGCACGTCAATACTAAGTCATAAAATTTGAGTTTTCAGTCGGATAAAATTCAAATTGGATTTCCCTTATCTAGTTTTTCTGGTCCACTTTTTCCCGTGTATCTAGAATTGCTATCTGAACAGCGAAGAGCGTTTATTAGCTGGGATATATTTGTACCGCGCTGATTAGAAATTTAATGCACTAGTTCACTGGACAAAATTTAGGATCTTTGATCTTAAGGTTTTCTTTCAATATGAAAGTGATTTTTTAAGGAGAAACAAGTAAAAGTCAAAGCTGTCTTGTCTCTTAACCAGCGAATTATCTTCAGTAGTAGTTGGGTACTAGCATATCAAACTGTGTTGTGTAGAACGATGGGTCTTTTCGATTATTTATTTAGTCACCAACTCCTTCTTTGATATTACTCGTTTGTTTTCCAGAACACCTAAATGTTGCGCAAATAATGCTGTCTCAACCTCAAATGTTTGTTTTAGCGGTTACAGTTCGTGACAAGCAAACGAGTAGGCATAAATATCAGTCAGTAGTTTAGGAAAATATTTTTCTTGCAAACGTGTGGTGTCTTCAAAAGATTCGGTTATGCCTCTAGGCTACGTTTGCACAGCTTGATGTCATATCTCGTCTTATTTACCATTTATGTCTCTAACAATTCTAATGGGGTATCAATATGGCTATTATTAGACCAGATGACGTAGCCAAGGAGCGCAAAAGATGAAAAGATAACTCCTTTTTGTTCCAATTTTGTCCATTTACAGCGATAAATTGCTGACTCATAAACGAAATTCTAATGATCTCCTGCATTTTTACAATTAAACATTTTTACTTCAGCATTTATCACCCTTTACACTGTGCCGTTCTTTCCTTAGTTTCTGGATAAAATCTTGTGGTGTGCCGCGTGCTATTTAAATAAAAATTACTGATGGATGTTTCCCATTGGCGTGGTTTATTTTTCAACAGAGTGTAACATAAAATTTAGAAATTTTTTCCCAGTTTTTGTCCTTCAAGACTGGAAGGTTAATGTATGCATCTCATGTCGTTTGCCTACGCGTTTTTTTTTTAGCTGATGACTTTCATGGATCACGATATCACGAGCCATTACCCACGGTAAACAATGGGTAAGTTCACTTATCACTCTGAGCACGTACAAGCTTTTAGCAAAAGCAGGAAGCAGAACAAAATTGACGTCATTGTTTCCTGCTGTTATTACGTAGTAATTAAAACAGAAAACATGGCTTTTGACTGCGAATTTGAAAAGGGAATTCTTCCCCAAGGCAGGGAGAAACTGCTAAGACTTTCACCTATTCCAGGGTTAGTCTTTGGTTAAACGAAGGTACAAAGCAAAGATAAAAGCCGGATTTGCCTAAAAGGAGAACAAAATCTTACTTTTATGCTGACTTGCTTATTTCACCTGCATGCTCTCCACTTTTTGCGAGCTAAAAAGACATACGAAACTAAAAAAATTCGTTTTAATTCAGTTGGAGTATGAGAAATGCAATGATATTTAAAAGAATCTTTCCAAATAATTTAGGTTTGCAGGAGTGTTAGAATCTGTTAGAATCATGCACCTCTTTAGAAACAACCCCGTAGCTTACTGACCATTAGGTCGATTAGGAAAACCAAACGTCGGTCGCCAGGGAAATGTTATTGGCGTGGGGAAACATCAGACGATTAATTAGGCAGACGTCTCACGTCCGAGAGGATCTTTATTTAGCTGGCGTAAATCAACTTTTTGACGCTTGTTATATTTCTGTCCTACTTTAAAGAGTAGAAGTGAAATATGAAGAGTATCGAATCCTGACAGGTATAGCTGACTGATATGAATTTTACGTCGCTAAATTCAAATTGGCGTTTGCTTAGGTTTACGGAGGCAGCCGAAACAGAGATAACTCTGGTCGGCAGTTGTGCAAACTTCCTTCACATAACGGGGACTCTTCGTGCCTACTCAGTTCTGTCCAAGGGCGCAAAATAACTATGATGTTTTAATGACTATATTTCTCAAGGTATAACTGAGTCACTTTAAAAGGATTTCTCAGATCGTGCGTAGTCTTCACTTCTAGTAGACCAAATATGACTAGCAACTTTCAGAAATCTAGAACATTAAAAAACATTAAAATGTTGCAAAAAAATTCACTTTCTCGATTTTAAGGAAGAATGACAAACCTTTACCCGGCTTTTTTCCATTAACTATATTACAAATGTTAATGTAAAATACGTTTATTTGTTTATTTACTTCATTTTTCGGTATTTTCAGTCTAAACGGTGAAAAACATGACGAAGAGGACATAAAGGTAGGCCGCATGCATAGGCGTTGTTCAGACTAATCTAACATTCACTGCTCCTAACCGATATTCTTTTCTTAAACCAACGCAATATGTAAGTACCGCATGATACAGCATCAATATAATGTCGTGTTCTTAAGTGGCACGCAATCTCTGGTAAATTATAAATAAGTGGAATTGACGAGCTAACTGTCGATTTATAAAGTTAAAAATTCCTTGCAGTTTGTTCTGACTATAAAATACTTCTATCTGTTCACAGAAGTCCCTTCGTGAATGGAGCATCCCCTATTCAGATTTGCAGTTCGGGGAAATCGTGGGAGTCAGTTCTAAAGGATATGTATACAAGTAAGCACCAATCTGACACTGTAAACTGGGAGAATAAATCCGACTTAGCGACCCCCTAACATATGACGTTCACCTATCCGTTAGTTTTGACTAGATATTCATGTTTTTATTTGGTTTTTATTTGATAATAAAATGGTTAATGTTGGTGTTGATTTAGGGGAAGATGGCACGGTGACATCATGATCCATACTCGGCGGAATTCTACAAAAGAAGACGTGGACGAATTCCTGAAGGAAGTGTCCGTGTTGAGTATGATAAGACACGAAAACGTTGTGCTGTTCATGGGCGCCTGTCTTGAGCCGCCCAACCTTGCTGTTATCACCAGGTAAACCGCGAGCATGCGCACAAAACATACTTATGGGTCTTTAAATTTTGATGTGATCTTATTCTTCAGTTATACTAATAACACATAATGAGATAGTATTATTGCTGCCAGAAGTAACAGGCCAAATAAGAGAACAAAAGAAGTCGGCCAAACACGACAAAGTAAAACAGGAAAGGAACTTTAAGTTGGGTCGTTCCTTGTACATCCTTACACAATTCCAGCCAAGAACTGAATCACTAATATGGGAAAAATGTAACCCAGAAATGAGCCCCAAATACTAAATAAATAAACAAACGATATAAGTAGCAAGAGGGGATCCTCAACGGATAAGAGGAGAACGTGCTTGGTAATATACTTGACCTCGGCCACAGAAGGTAGCTGCAAGCGGAATAAACTGATTGGATAAGAGTGAGTATGCGCTGCCACGTCATCTTTCAGTAGTTATCTTTGGTCATAGTCTGTAGCTGAATGTAAGCTACGTTCGTCGGGTGAATTTCTCTTCACGGAATTAGCTCAATAATTCATTTGCAGCCATAACGCCGCCATGCTTCGCTAATGCTTAAGTCATTTTTTGTTATATTTTTTCCTTTTTCAGCGTCAGAAGAGGTTTGTCGCTTTACAATCACCTCCACGTGCGTCAGGACTTATTTTCTTTGCATTCTAAGATTTCCATCGCCAAGCAAATTGCACAGGTTTGTTCTTCAGATGTGTTTAATGTACCATTGGCTTACCTATCCTTACAGTATTGTTACATCTTTAAGGAGGCAGGTGTTAAGAAATAAGGCAAAGGATCTGTAACGGGTGTTTTTCGAATAGATCACTCAGTTTGCCAAGCTCATGTTAAATTAATCTCGCAGTAAGAATAGCTACTCACTGCTAAAGCGAAGCTAAGATACCGTATTTCCTCGAATAATAACCCTCCTTTGGTGGAAATAATTGAAATAATCGCCTCCCTTGAATAATTCCCCACCCCCTTCCCCGAATAATCGCCCCCTTTTGGTGCTAAAAATAATAATGATTACAATACGGTATTGGTGGCAAGGGTGGCAAGATTTAGTCGAGGTACAGTCAATGAAACTGCTGTTTTTTCATATATGTTTACCTTTTTTATTCTTTTAATCCTCAAATAATTATTTCTGCCTTGCGAGTTAAGTCAGGCTGTTTTCAATTGACTTACAACCAGCTAAGAAAATACACGAATGAAATGATGCAGCCCATGTAGTTTTTAAGCTGGCGTAAAACGTTCGCTCTCAGCGAGCAGTCATTGTTGTTTTTGACATTTTGTTTATGACTTTCGTTTCTTCAGGGTATGAGCTATCTCCACGCTAAAGGTATCGTCCTTCCTGCCTTAACCGCCATGAACGTGTTCCTGGAGTCCAAAGTCAAGCTGTGTGTGTCTGGCTACTGCAACAGGACTACCAGAGTTGAAAGGTGAAAGCAAATGCCACTTTACACCTACAGCATCCACGAGGCCTGAATGATCAACTGGCATTTCTTTTCCTAATATAAAACAGATCTAAGGAAATTTAAGAACGATATTAACTTCAACAGCAAAAACCTCCACGTGAACTTACCGACTTTTTCATGTATCTTTTTGTCAAAGTGCACCTCCAATTTGTCTTGTCTGTATGTTTTAAAGACAAAACCGCGTTTCCCACCAACTAAAGAGCCATTTGTTTCTCAGGGAGGGGTACTCAAGTATACCTCAGGGTCATCTGACTTATCTGGCTCCAGAACTGATGCGCACGCTCACAAGAAAAGGCTGTGTTTTATCTCCTGAAGAGAGAAACACTGAATGGTCCAACGTGTATGCGTTCAGGTGAGACACTTTAATTTGCAACAATATAAAGGGGTAATAACTGTCTAAAGCCCAGATTATAAGCTTTTAAACGCAAAACAGGTGATCATTGATATTTGTATGGAGACAACTGGCAAGAGAAAATGTCTTTGATGCAATGCGAAGTACAAAGATGCTCTTGTTCTTGTGGATTCCTGTTGTTGAGAAATTGGTATTGTCCGTATTGAAACTAAAAATATCGAATACATATGACTGGAAATCGGTTTGGATTTTTAGTGTGACTAATACGTTTAAAGGCTGCATAAATCGTTTGGAATATCTTCCCCCGATCAAACAAACAACGGTATAGCCACTACCTGCAAGACTTATACCACGATAAGAATAGGTTTTACTAACAGAAAATGTAATAAAAAACATAAATTCATATCTGCATGATGCAGACATGAATTTATATTTGTTGTCAAACTTTATTAAAAATTTAATATTACAATTATATTTTAACATCAATATTTTGTTATGTAGCACGATCCTGTACGAGGTTTTCACTGGCAAATGGCCTTTTAGCTTTCACCCTACACATTCCGTGATATGGATGATTGGCAAAGGACAACAACAGTGTGTCACACATATCCAGTGTCCGGAATCTCTCAGGGTACGTACACATTTTTCAAACATTCATAGCTTGGACAGTAACAATGTGCGGTAACAATGTGTGTTTAATCCAGAGATCATGTTAACCTGACAAAACAGCAGCTAGCTCCCAAAATTAAAAACAGACAATTCTTGTTTAATTCTAAGAAATTAGCTGCCACAAGAAGATGCGCACAATAGCTTTTACTGAAAGGTTATGAGGATTTCATTCATAGCTGGACTCGGAAGGTAGAACCACCTTCTACAGCATGATGCAGGGGCACCCAACGAGAAAATTTTAGCAAAATACTTGAAATATCATTATTTTCTGCTTTCAAAGATTGTTTCAGAGCTTTTTAAAAGCATATTTGTGTAAGCTAATACCTATTGATCTGTTCGGATCTTTTAGCTGAAAATTTAGGCTGCAGAACATGTTAGGTAACAGAATTCTATCCGCCGAATTTCCGAGCTGCTGATGGCTCTCCGAAAAATATTACCTGACCTTAATTTGCACTCTAAACGACACCCTGATTTGACCCTCCGAAAACAAGAGGAACTACTAAAGTCCTCTTGTTACGAAAGTCCGAAGTGAAGTTTCGCCGAAGAAATCTCTAGCTTTCACTGCAATGAAATCTGAAAATCTCAGGCGATTTTAGGCCTTCCGAACAGATATTCCCCGAAACCAACCGTTGGGTGCCCCTGATGATGAACTGCACCACAGGA
The DNA here is from genome assembly GCA_964030785.1 of Siderastrea siderea. NCBI lineage: Eukaryota > Metazoa > Cnidaria > Anthozoa > Scleractinia > Rhizangiidae > Siderastrea > Siderastrea siderea. Next base: position 45,119,929 of record OZ034966.1, on the reverse strand, counting down.
AAGAGCTGCTAAATCGTTTTTTCTCCAACGAATGAATTAAAATCACCTCGTTTTGTACAGCACACTCAGCATAATAGAAAACCGTTGCTTAAAATCTTTCGTTTGATTGGTCGCACAAAAGATTTGACCCACCGAGTAAAAAATTCAAATTATGTCGCATAAACTGACGCGGAATCTCAGTCTACTTAATGCACTCATTAGCTGTACAGTGCCATTATTAACCATCTCATGAGTAGATATGATCGCTTTAAACGGAAACAGTAGTGTGCGATATATTTACTAATGGTCACTTTTTGTGTATCAACAGGAGCTGATCAGAAATTGTTGGAACAAAATACCGCATGACCGACCAGGATTTAGCAGGATTGCCGAGTTCCTTCAGCAGCAAAACGTGAGTACAGCGGACTAATTAAGTTGCGCATAAACTGGCTGTTTTCCTTGTAGTGGTTGACTCTTTCGCAGTTGCAGCCTGACAATCCAAATAACCGCTGCGAAAGAAAGTTGCACGGGTAACATTGTTTTTTAAAATGCCGCTTCGCCATCTCGCAGTATATGCAATATGTGCATAAAAGCTTGCGTAGGTAAAAGTGACCAGCCCGTTCTTTGTCGCGAATGATTCAACTTATTGAACTCCCCGCGACCTCTTTGTGTGATCTTGCCGGCAGCGGTTTTGGCACTTTTGCAATCGTGGCTCTGGTAAGCCACATTTTCAAATAATCGTGTCCTCTGTGTCAACAAAAAAATTGTGCGTCTAGCCATAACTTTAGCAGCTGGCTTTCGGGACCGGCGAATGTCTTTATTAGCTCTTCAATGCTGATAATAACAATAATTCTATAAAATAACGAAGAAAATTCGACACACTGAAGATTTGTGAACGCATTATTTGCATCAACAGCTGTATTAGAGGATGAACGTACAGTTAGTTTATCTTTTAGTTGTCCTCGATTACTATCCGCCGTCTCTTCTAAGGCTATCTTTGAGACAGCATCAAAACTAAAGGGCACTTTTTGACACTTTACTCAGCGCTTTTGACAACCTGTCTCTCCCATCAATAAAGCAAAGTTACCGTTCAACTTTCATCCCATTCAAAGTTGATCTTTGTTTTGGTCAAAGGTTTACAAAGCCGCCCTTTCCGGCCCAAGACATCGTATCAAAGGTGGATATCATTATCAAAGACGTGTTTTCGTGAAGTGCGCGCGCGAGGTCGTAATTGTTATGTTCAACCAAAACTCCAAAAGCTTCAGACTACGTATTTGTTGTTTTTCGCATAATATCGGTAAAAAATTATTTCTTGATGTTCTTGTTTTATTTTTAGGTCCCTCCTGAAGTTGCTCGCAAGAGAATCAGTTTCTCCGAGCCCGAAAAGATGAATTTTGTTGGTCGTCAGATGACTACATTGTCCATCAAGTAGTCTTAACACAGCAAGGTGAACCTACAATACCACGACAAGCCCTCCAGCTAGATTACATATACAGCCTTTATTTAAGTTAAAAGAAAAGTGTATTATTTCGTCTTACACGACGATATTTGGCCAGATACGTCTGCTCAAACACAGCGTTTTGAGTTTTGTTTTACACAGCTTTTCCAACCAACATTCGTTGCGGAACGAAAAAATGAAAGATCTACCATCGGTATTCTTATTTACACAGTTACGAAGGCAAACGAATATTGCCGTTCTACATTATAGAACTCGATCGTTTTTGTATTTAGTCTCTTCTCAGTCGATTGCTGTCTATTTCGTCGACATTTAAACTTTTTAGTTCATATACTTTTGTACTTTTTAGAGATATCTCTCTATTGTTTGAGCCAGTTTTATTGCTTTGAGCTGGATTTAAAAACCACCCTCCATGTATACATAGCCAATTTCAAAGGGTGCTTTATAAAGTTAACTGTTAAATGAAGCGAAAAAAGTGCTTTATCGTGCTAGCTTGTTTATAGCGAAAAGCTTTAAATTTTTGTATAAATTAGATGCTTTTATTCCAGGAACACACGTACACTGGTGTTTTTGGAAGTGATTTGTGATTTTAACGCCATATTTTTTACTCATTTGCATCGGGGTATTTTAGTAAAAAAAGATATAACAAATGAGATATTCGAGAGATTGCAAAAAATGATATAGAGCTCCTTGTAGAAGAAAGGTTTTGTACAATAGCATGAAATTTGTAAGCCTCAGTGTTGTTTGATATTTATCTTATCGATGGCTTATCTGCTGACTGCATTTTTGTATCTTTCTAAAAAAAATATTCTCTGTTTTAAACCGAAATTTTCTTAACCGGACTTAACAGACATTATCGCTGTATATTCATAACTGGATTACAATAGATTATAACGTAAGTAGGCAGCGATGTAAATGCATTCAACAGTGATCGTTTAAGAGAGAGTAACGGAGAGGTTTAGGCAAGGTAAGCTAGCAGAACATAAAACTCAATTATTATTTTATTATAGTTTAAATAAAATGCGACTTATCATTAACTGAGAAAGCTATAGCCTCTAGTATTTATTGCTTTTTCAGCTCATGCTATCACTGAAAAATATGACTTTAGTAACCAAGTATGATTCACGTGGTTTTCTTTCGAATGTCGTAAATTTTAAACTATAACCAAAGTCAACATGTACAGAATCAGATCTGCAATTATCAAAATCGTTACAACCACAAAAAGCGCAATGAACCAATGCAATCAAAACGGAAAGCTAAACCACTGATATCTTGTGTTAAGCGCGGGAAAAATCGCATGAGTCACACCACTTTGAATGTGATAATGTGGATTAAAGGCATCACGTTAACTGACTGGTTGGAAAATGTTGAGCGAGGTTATGAACAAATTACCGAGCTCGTTGAAGGGGATACAAATTTATCTTTAGAAAACGTTAGAAGAGCGCTCTGGTATTTGAGATGCACTGAGTTAATTGTTTTATCGATCACCAGCACTGGTTGCTTGTGTTAAGCCTTCTTTATCGTGCTGGTAACGGAGAGAGAGTTTTATCGAGAAACAGACAAACACCTAGAGAAGTCAGACACGTATTTACATTATAGATTGTTTTTCTCTCAGGTAGATAGATAGTTATCTATCTGGGAAAACAGCTATGGGATACAAAAGTGACCAGGATGTTCGCAAGCATTGCCTGTGAAATCTTTTCTGGCAGTCGTTAGGATTTTCTGTTATTTTAATTTGAGCTTGTGCCTCATGAAATAGCACCAGCTCATGAAGACTCCTTCCCGACAATCCTTGGTCACTTTTACTTGATCAAAATGAATTTTGCAATCGTGTACATTGTCACGCTAGCTAATATAATACGATGGTTCAATTTATTTATTTGAAAAGGGTTTAACATTGATGTTTACTATGTAAACTTTGACCTGAAAACCAGTTACAAGAAATTCAGGGATTTTTAGCGGTCTGTCCACTTCAGTCCTCTTCAAAATCAGTTTAAGCTCTTTGTCTTATGGTTTCTCCTTCATCAGACTAAATCGGAAATAAGGAGAAGTCGGAAGTTGAAGAGCCAGAAATGGGGGAAGGGGACAGGGCTAGATTTGAGAGCGAAACACTAAGAAAAAACTCAGTTTTTGTCATGGTTTGTTTTCAGTTTTTAATCGACTATAGACATTTGTAACGTGCATGACGAGTAAAAACAACGTTGTACATGTGTTGTATTGATAAAGACAAGTTAAATAAAAAGCTTTTAAAATATCTTGTCTTTACCGTTTTATTGGATTTACGGCTGAGTCTCACCTCGAACGAATTTGTACATTTTTGCAAGGATTGAACAAAAAAGGCATGGCACGCAGCCCCTGATTTGAGATAACAAAAATTTTAAAGTAGTTTAAACACCCTAGACCTTTTGGTTGGCCTTTATTTAGGCCAAAGTATCGACAGTTTCAAAGACGGAGTTACTGTATTCCCTCCGAGTGATTATTATAAGGCGTGATGTCCACTTGTTTTCCCTTCTGTCTGAGAACAGAAAACAAAGACTACCTTGTAAATCAGTTCATCCGGGCAGTCATCCCCTCTCCTTTTCCTTCGCCCGACCCTCGCACGCGATAGACATTGTGCTCAAAGTTACTCTGGCGCTTGCAATGCGATTAAAACAAATGACTTTCTGATGCGATCACTCCATTGCCATAACCAACGGCGAGTTACAGTTCCTGATAGTCATAGCAAAACCAAAAGAAAATTAACGCAATTAACGCAGATCTTGAAGGCGGAATAACTGCAAGGACTGTTTTCCCTCAAAGCCTATGCAAACCACTGCACTACCACTGCAAACACTGTCAAAACGCCTTTTATAAAAAAAAGGACCCTAGCAGTGTGTTAAAAAATTTTAGAAGTTGCAACGTAAAATTGGAAAAATATTAATAGTTTAGGTTTTGAACGGGGATTGAAACTATCACACACCCTCGGACTGCTCTCAGTTGCCGCGATCATCAACGCGAGGACACTTCACTCCTTAAAAGTTTTCATCGAAAGTTCACTCCTATGGCATCTGATGTTTCGTTTTTTCTTTTTATGGTCAAAAAAGCAGATCAGTTGGAAAGAGCTCTGTAAAGTATCGTGTTAACTTGTTCATTCCCTGCGAGCTTATGGGCCAACAACAGCTTGCTTGCGGGCTGTTTGGTTCTATACTGTGCACGTTCAAAGTCAAACACTATACCACAACAATTTAACGGGAGAAGTTGTTAGTTAAAAAGAAAAGCATTTTTGTTCACTTTGTTGTTTTAATGCCCAATTTGCAAGGTACCAAGGGTACCTGTCCTAGTCCCCAGGGTTCTCCCGTGTCACCACAGATTACATTTCGTGAAGAATGCACGAAGGTGTTGTTTAATCGAAAGTGGAAATTGTTCCAGAATCGCATCGTCAAAATGAGGAATGTTGTATTCAGTTCGACGGATTTTGAGCTTTTTGATCCGGATATCACACCTCAGGACTATGAGTTCTTCCAGAAGCACAAGGGAGCGTTCAAGGGTCTATTGGAAGACCAGGTATTGACTTAAATCTGTAGAAATAAACGGTTTTTGTAGGAGAAGAGAATAATGCATGGTTCAATTTTACCTGTTACCATCCCCCCCCGGGCAACCCCTGGGACAAGTCCAGCCCTTCAGGTCTGGGGGTGGGGAATTGTTTGAAGCGGTCATGTCCCGGGGGTAGGGGGGTTGGGCAAATCGAAAATAACTTCTCGTTTTTTCTTGTGAAGCACGTCACTTCTCAATTGACACAATGGCGCCGGACAGCGTAGAGAAGACTGCCTATTTCCAGGGAAAATCCCTAGAATTTGTAGTAGACTGGTTGGAGAAGAATAATCTCTCAAACTTAAAATCTGTATTCGAAGGCACGTTTATTATAAATTGTTAAACGAATTTGCGTTTGATGCGTAATCGAATGGATGGCGTTCGTCACAATCCTAGAAATATTTCTTCAGCGTATTTATTTGTATAATAAGATGACTTAAATAGACTTTATATAAAAACAGGTGCACGGCTTTATATTAGACAGAGATCTCAGTCCAGTGTTCTTGTGAAACAAGCTAAGAAAAACTCCTTTAAAATACTGCCATAAATTTGTTCACCGGACCTTTTTTGTGCATGTGCTATGTTTAGAATAAGACACGCGGTGAAGAACATTTCTTTAACCGCCAGCCGTATGCCAGTGCGGTTAGACTTTTTTGTTCAGTTTTCTTTTTCAATGTAGTGTTCATGTTTACTTATACTATTAGTGTAGTATCCTTCGTTCAGTAAACTCTAGAAAAGCGTTTAAGTTCTTGTCAAAACGTCTGGTTTTGCTATTGTACGGAAATCAATATGGTTCTCTATATTTTGAACACAAACAACGTACTTGTGGTCGATGAGGAGTCCCGGGGGTGGGGAATTGTCTCTTTCTGCGTGCCCGGGGGTGGGGAATAGACCGCCAAGTAAGAAAAAAATTGTAAATCCCCGGGGGTGTGCCCGGGAGGGGGATGGTAACAGGAAGAATTGAACCTTGCATAAGCTACAAAGAATGTCTGAAGCGCTGTTTCAGTAAAAGTGTCGTGTAGAAGAAATTAAATTACTAGCTGATTTTTTCAGTCTAATGATAAGGTTAAATAGTTGTTACTTGTTTTAAGTAAATTGTAAACGAACAGGTTTGAAAAACAGCGTGCAAATGTATAAGCTGAATTATTTTACCGTCTGCTTTCGTACGGTCTTCCACGTCAAACCAGAATGCAAGGAGATGCATGAAAATCGCATCTTTTCTTGTGTTCTAGTTTGACCTCGACATGCACGCACTTGTATAAACTTACTTATAATTTCATTATTCTCAGAATTCAAGCATGTTTACTCACGTTTTCAACCATTTGACACTGCAACAAGTTGACACAACTTGCCCTCAGTGTTGTTTTGTTACAACTGTGCATCCAAGACAAGCATTAAGGAGGCTCGCAACAGTTTTTTTGGCCTTGGAGTGTATCTTTTGAAGTCAAAATTTCGCATAGAAGATAAACTTCGATTTCCTTGATACTACACCACCTTTTCAACAAATGCTCAAAGTTTAAAACTAGTCAGACACTTTATGACGAAACTTGAACTATTTGAACTACTCAACCTACACAACTTGTATGCGAAATTAGGGAAACATCTGTAAGAGCGTTTTCACGTAAATCATAATTCATTTTTTACGGGCTGATTTTGGTCATTCCTGCAATTTTCTCCAATATTTCAAGAAAGATAAGACTTAACACTTACTCTTTTCAGTTGAAGGACCTTTTATGATATCGAAACATTCTTAATGTACATTGAGCTTCCTAGGTGGCTGCGATTTTAAGATATTTATATTTAAAAACTGCTAAAATGCAGCACAAATCAGCCAAAAAGTCCGTAATTTGCATAAATAGAACTATTTCTAAACTACCCTTACAGATTTTTCTCTTAAATTGATTGACGTTAGAATAATAATTCTTTTTGATGTTCCAGCAAGTTTTAGGCTGAAATATAAACATTTCTGTTATTAGATAAGAAGGCTGGATCTTGGTCAAGTTTCAAACAAAAATATTGGTCTTCTGAGCTTGTTTCTCGTCATTTTTCGGCCCCAGTGTAAAGCCATCGTGGGCGTTAACATGTAGGCAATCCGTAATTTAAAAAGCTAAAACGTCAGTCAGTATTTAAAGAATAATGGCAAAGAGTCTCCAGGAAGAAGCTCACAAGACGAAAGTTTTTTATTATTATGAGAAGGAATTATAAATGCACGAGAGGACACAAGCGCAGCGTGTATAAATATTCATTGCACGTGAATAACCGAGAAATAGACCAGGAAAAACAAAATAATACTGTTGTTCGTTGAAAGTTAATAACGACTGAAACCTGACTGAGATTCAGCCTTCCTATCTAATAAACGAAATTTTTATTCAGCCTAAAACTTGCTGGAACATCAAAAAGAATTATTATTCTAACGTCAATCAATTTAAGAGAAAAATCTGTAAGGGCGGTTTAGAAATATTTCTATATATGCAAATTACGGACTTTTTGGCTGATTTGTGCTGCATTTTAGCAGTTTTTAAATATAAATATCTTAAAATCGCAGCCACCTAGGAAGCTCAATGTACATTAAGAATGTTTTGATATCATAAAAGGTCCTTCAACTGAAAAGAGAAAGTGTTAAGTTTTATCTTTCTTGAAATATTGGAGAAAATTGCAGGAATGACCAAAATCAGCCCGTAAAAAATGAATCATGATTTACGTGAAAACGCTCTTAAAGATGTTTCCCTAATTTCGCATACAAGTTGTGTAGGTTGAGTAGTTCAAATAGTTCAAGTTTCGTCATAAAGTGTCTGACTAGTTTTCGAGATATTCGGCATTATGTAAAATGAGGGGTTGTCCCTTACCGTTGCTATGGTGACAGCTGTTGCTAGGAAACCAGTGAGAAAATAAACTTTGATCATTTGTTGAAAAGGTGGTGTAGTATCAAGGAAATCGAAGTTTATCTTCTATGCGAAATTTTGACTTCAAAAGATACACTCCAAGGCCAAAAAAACTGTTGCGAGCCTCCTTAAACTTCAACGCAAAACTTCTTCTTTATCAACTGAGTTGATAAGGTAAATTGACATCGTAAAGAAATTGAAAGTTGTCGTTTCGAGCGTTGGCCCTTCATCAGAGCAAATCAAGGGATTGTGGGTTGCACTTGGTTTATATGGAGAACAGTGGAGTTACGCTACTGGTAGGAGCGTAGCAACGTGAAACACAAGAATAGATTAGTTGAGTGAAAAGCATTTTTTGATATCGTGGGGATTAAGTGTGCTGATTTGAAAATTGAATTTTTGTTCTAGATTTTTACGGCTTTCTGTGTTGTCCTGGTGTAGGGAAAGGCCCGCAGATCATCATGTGTTGGACAGAATAATCAGGGAGATTGAAGTGTTGTCTCCAAGGGTCCACTTGTGAATGGCTTAGTCTCTTAATATAGAAATCATCTGTCAAAAGATATTAATCTTGCCTTTTTCTATTTTTAGACTCAACAGCAAAAGCAGAAGTTTGTCGAAGCTTTCAGAGAGTTTTCAGTAAATCATGGCTGCATGAAAGGCTTTCCAATCAAGGTACAGTACACAGTCACTGTGTACAACAAAATAAGCTTTTCTGTTTCTCAACCAGTGTAGCTTATAGTGCAGCTGTCAAGCCAAAAATTGTTCACTTTTTGATAAAAGCATGAAACTTGGAGGGATGATAGACTTATATGTGTTGATCATTTTCTGATATAGGGCCAGCGGCAAAACACCTGTTTAAGAGGATAAGCGGGCGTGGCCAAATGCACATGATATCAGCCAACATGAAAACGAGGCTATATAGCAAACACCTTGTTGCCGCTGTGTTTTTGTACTTTTTATGCACAAGTGTTTTGGCATATATAACAGACAAGTCATGAACACCTTTATGGCGCAGAATGTATGTTAAAGTGAGTCACATGACCTGGCACGTGACCAAATAAGGCAAATTTCAATAGAAAGCAGACCTATTGTAAGCCGTAATTGAAAACGATCAAATGTTTAATATCCGTCAGCTATCGGAATGAATATTCCTCTAAATATTAGCATTTTAACTCAAAACAACCCTTTCTCGTAATTAATTTATCAGGACGAAAAAGTTCACTGATATCTTGTCTTGGACATCAGTTATACATCAGAGAAAATACATGATCAATTTAAGCCAGTTGAGTGACTGACACCGCGTAAGGTGATCGGCAATAAACACAGAAATGCAGGCAGTCAAATCAGCGATAAGTAGTTATGTTTGTGTAGCGAACATTGCTTACAGCCACACTGAACAGAGCTATTAATCTTCCTCTTGACAATGTTCGCCACTATTAGACTGTGCATCGTGAGGTGCAGGTTGAACTTTCCTTCGGACATTTGATTGAGCGGCACACCCTTTGTTGCAACCACAGTCTACGGCTTCAAAGCAGGATTCTTGTGCTTGTGGTAAACTGTCCACACTTGTTTCCGCTCTCCCTCATCTATTTTCCAACCCTATTTCGAGGAAATGGAAAAGTTTACTTTGAGAATTAAAGCACTCCGCCATGCATGTCTAGCCTGTTACGTCGCTCCTTCTGTGTGGTCTGTTACTACTGTATTTGACCCTTTCAAATAGAGCTATTTTGTCTGCCTTCATCCACTGCCCTAGCTGCACTTGCCCTGCTGTAAAGAGGTAATTACAAAGCTTTCAATGAGTCACGTGTACTCATCAGGTATGGTCTCTGGAATAGATGACAAGTCAGCCAAGACATAAGTAATCTGACCAAAGACATTCCATGTGGTCCGTTTACCTCTTGCGGAGAAGAAGGAGCTTTTGTCGCAACCTGTAAGGGCATGCAGCACAGGAAGTGCTTTGGCTTTTTGTGGACGCAGATGAGCGGCAATTTCATGAATTCATTGTCGCATAGCTGAGTTGTTTTTTCAGGACCATACTTTCCTTTCATGTGATACGACACCACTTGTTTTGCCAGAAAGTGGAGAAATTCTGTATGGTATTCTTTTTCTATTTTCGTGGAATTTGGGGAGATGGTGCTACTCTTGTATGTGTAATACGACCACTCTTCTCTGGTAGTCGCCTTCTGACTATCCTGGCGATACACATCCCAGATGACGTCCACTCTCTTTACTGGCTGAAGCCCTCTTGTGATATATGGCATTGACAGCATACTCCTGAAATGTTCTGTCTGTCCCAGACGACATCATTTGCACTACAACATTGATTATGGTCACGTCCCTTTGAGGGGATGCTTCAGTTGTTCCACACACTTGACACTGCTTTTTAAGAAACTTCTCCATGGGACTACCAAACAGTGGAAGCTCGTTCTAATTTATCACTGCAGTTATGATAAGTTTGGACCTCTTCTCAAATTTTTCCGAATCAACGACTGCGCCTTATTCTCGATCCTGAGTCATAATTGCTTGTCAAAGTCGACGCGAAGGAAACCTACCAGTTTTCGTTGAGCGCAAAAAGCATCCATGGATTAAATCTTTGGATTTGAACAGGTAGAATGAGAGGAGGTCTTCAAGGAGCAGGTCCTAAACTCACCAAGAAGAGTTGGCATAGAAGAATGCTCCTACGAAGAAGATGACACACACCTCATACTGCACATGTCCCTGCCTCAAAACGTCATGATTAGAACCATTGACACAGATGCCGTTCTTGCGGTTGCCAAAATGGCTGACTTTGATGCTAATGAGCTGTGGATTGCTTCCGGCACTGGAAAACAATTCAGGTAGCTGGCAATTTATAATATCGCCGCTCAGCTGTGTCCTTAAAAAGCCAAACCACTTCCTATGCTGCATGCCCTTAGAGGTTGCGACAAGGGCTCCTTCTCCGGAAGAGGTCACGGACCACATGGAATGTCTTTGCTCAGATTACCGATGCCTAGGCTGACTTAATTATCATCCTTTCCAGAGTGGATACCTGAGGAGTACACGCAACTCATCGGAGGATTTGTCATACTTCTTTAGAGCAGAACAAGTACAGTGAACGAAGCCAGACAACAGCTCTTTTTGAAAGGGTCAAATAACTGTGGAAAACACTACCAACAAAAGCGGCCCTAGCAGATCACACAAAAGGAGCAATGTACCAGGCCGGGAAAGTATGTTGGAGTGCTTTAATTCCCTAAGTAAACCTTTTATGTCCTCGAGATTGGGTTTGAAAAGAGAAGAGGAAGAGTGGAAACCAGTGTGTAGAGTCTTACCTTAACCACAAGAATCCTGCTATGAAGTCATTCACTCTTCACTGTGGTTGAAACAATGGGTGTGCTGCTCAATGCAAGTGTAGCATGTACTGCACTATGTGGACATTGTCAAGAGGAAGATTTATAGCTCTTTTCAGTGAGGCTGTAAACAATGTGCACTATCCAAGCATTACTACTTATCACTGATTTGACTATTTGCATTTGTGTAGTTATTGTCGATCACATAACATTGTATCAGACACCCAAGCTAAATTGTAAAGGAGTCCCTTAGAGGCAACCAACTGACATTTTTATCATGTATTTTCTTTGATGCATAACTGATATCTTAGGCAAGATACAAGTGACTTTGAATAAGCAAGCATTTTAGTTGTGGTGAATTAACCCTATTCATACCGAAAGGGAAGGGGGAGATTCTACCCGACGGACTTTGGACGTTTCTAACTTTTCAATAAGCAAGCCGAAGCCACTAAACCTTTTCCTAAAAATTTTCTGGGAACAATTTGGCATAGCAAGTCATGGTCCATCAAGTTTGATGTTATTATGGCAACCACTTATTCACAGGAATGTTTTTTTCAGAATTCTGAATTTTCCCCTTTTCAGTGGAAAATTGTAACTTGATTGAAGTAACTTTAACATATTAGATAGTTTTTGTCTTCATTCATTGATTTGATTATTTTTGGTCAGTTTTGGAGCTTTTTTGTGGTTTTGGAAAAAATCAAGACATCCAAGATGGCGGATCCAAGATGGCTGCTATATGAGAACATGACGTAAATCTTACGTAATATACATCACCAACTCACGTTGCGGACCTCAAAGGAAATGCTGTCAGACGCACTATAGACCCTTTAAGTGTCGTTGTCATATCTTGAATATTTTTGAAGTTAAGAAGGAGGCAGAATCTGCGTCCCCTCCCCCGACCTTTCCCGGTCCCAGAAAATAAGAAAGCGTCCGTTCTGAATAGTTAATTATAAGAAAGGCTTCAGGGTTTTGGGTTAAAATGCTAACATTTAGAAGAGTATTGCTTCCGAAAGCTGATTGATATTAAGCATTTGATCGTTTTCAATTACGGCTTACAATAGGTCTGCTTTCTATTGAAATTTGCTTTTTTTGTGGTCACGTGACAGGTCATGTGACTCACTTTAACATACATTCTGCCCCATAAAGGTGTTCATGACTTGTCTCTTATATATGCCAAAACACTTATGCATAAAAAGTAGAAAGACACGGCGGCAACAAGGTGTTTGCTATGTAGCCTCGTTTTCATGTTGGCTGATATCATGTGCATTTGGCCACGCCCGCTTATCCTCTTAAACAGGTGTTTTGCCGCTGGCCCTATATCAGAAAATGATCAACACATATAAGTCTATCATCCCACCAAGTTTCATGCTTTTCTCAAAAAGTGAACGATTTTGCCATTTTGGGGGCTTAACGGCTGGACTTTGTTGTTGTTTTTATAGAGTGACAATATACTTTCATTTGTTGATGATGTGATGCAATTTTTGACTGAACATTTTGTCAATGGTAAGTTAAATTTCCAGTGTATTGTCTTGTCTTTTCGTCTGTGCTTCATTGACTTGACAGAAACTACAATCTTGGATGAAACTAGTTGAGCCGGACAAAGGCAATTAGCACGTGTATTTCTCGATTTCCCTGTATGGAAACACCGACAATATTGCAGAAATGCTTTCCCTCCCACCTCCCCTCATTCAATGTTGTTTGGAAGGACTGAGGTTTCATCAGGGGAATTTTGGTGGCAAAGCAACATTGATAAGGGGGAAAGGGGGAAAGACTTGTTGTGGTAAGTGGTTTTCAAGGTCAAAGTTCTCATTCATTCTGAAGTATCTCAACAGTTTTGTCCGAGACTGTAGCAACATGCTTGACTGATAAACTACCACACTGTTTGTTGCTGCAATTCAAAGTAGTTTACAGTGTTATAGTACTGGGGTGCATAAACAACAAGTTTTGTGTGCTTCACTTGAGTTGTCATGCAACATACAGTGTAGCACTGCAGCAGTTAACATGTAGAAATGATAGGGTTTTTTAGCCTTTCAGCATTGTTAGTGCATGAAAACAAGCCTAAGTTATGCCAAAGGTGATGAGATCCAAGCAAAAATCAAACATCAACAAAAGTAGACAAAATTGTCACTTCACACCCTTTTTATACAGAGTGCTTCATTATTGGTTTGCTATTCAGTGTAGCAATGAATTCTTTTGAATGCAGTCTGCATACAGTCATCTCCTATTTCCTTCCCTGCTATCGTGAGTGTTGTGTTTCTTGTTACAGCTAAGGTAAGCAAAGCCAAGTGTTTAGTCATGGATGCCGTTTGCCTGGCACAAAACAGAGGCTTGATCCAGCCTGTGGGGTCTTCCTCTTATGGTATGTACACACCTTTCTTCTTTGGCTTCTGGAATCTACCAAAACACAAACTTCTTCAAATATTTAAAACATTCAAATTTGTACGTGTAGTGATCAATCAAAGGTCTGAGTGCACAGCATTTGAAAGTTTGCCTTACTTCTCTGTAGTTGTGAATAATATTCTTGAAATTCCTGTAGTTTTAGGTGGACTACCTGGTACCACACAACACATTTTGACTACTAGCACACTATGAGAAAAACAATTTTTGTGATGGATTACATGTATATGCAGCAGACCCAACTATCTCAAATTACCCACTTTTTCGAACTGAAACTTGTTTTCCTTGGTTGATGTTGCTCGCTTACAGTATTTACTATTGGCTATCTTGGACTCCCATTATCTCAAACAATATTTAATTTGGTTTTCCTTGTGTGTTTGAGATGAATCTACTGTACTGTATATAATGTATGAAGTTGGTTAACTGTCTGTCACCTCTGCACTTTGTATGATACTAATGGCAATTTGTTTTGTTTTCATAGCTAAAGACCCATTTATTCACAAGGATACAAGGTATATAATAATAAGCTGTGTTTTCAAGTTATAAAGGGGATGATGTCATCAGCATTTTGTATCTCATCAAATGACTGGTCTGATTTTGCCTACTTCAAGTCTTGCATCATAATTTATGAACTGCTTGATGTTTCCTCTTGTCTAGAAATTAGCCTGTCTCTATTTTGTTCAACGATGTTCAGCGTGTTTAATGGCCTATTTGAGCTTTCATTGTGGCATGATGTACATTGTGCTGATTTAAGTAGGCCAAGGGAACAGAACAGAATAGAGTCAATTAATGTGACACCTAAAGGGCTTGAAACATAATGATAGTTTTCCAACAAGAAAGCCCAATGGGCATTTTAACCGGCCATTCTGACCCTCCCTACCCCTAGGTTTCACAAATGTTAGCGCGATCATGTATTTATACGAACCGGCGTGACAAAAAGTGTGGTTGTGTGACACAATATTTTGACTATAGCGTTACTGGATGATGTAATGTTTAAACTCTGATGACTCAGCTTATCTTTTTTAGCGCTTTTATTTCTGCTGAAAAATGCAAATTCACTCAAACGTTGAAAGTTGGTATAAATTTGCCCACAACTGAGAATGCTTACCCAGGGACAACAAAATATTTACTGTTGTGCCCAGACGCTGAATACAAACAATGAACATAGCAGTAGAATCAAAATATAATGTTTGATAAACACGAGTTCGAGCAGATCGTCAGAGTCTGGGGCACGTTAAGGCATATCTCATGACTTGATGTTTAACCCGGTTTGCTAACCTGGGAATCCCCTTGCTAAACGGCTACGTACCAGACTATATGTACTTACAAAATTACCTCAAACCCAACCAACACAACAGCGAACACCACACACAAACCACACACATCGCTCAATAGCATTCAGTTTTTTTCTATCTTAAAGACTGGAAACAGCTACCTTATTAATGACCGATTCCTTCGTCTTTATGCAATTAAAATCAAATTCTCACCTCAAATAAACACTCATCTCTCTCCCTTCTCAAGAACTATGATGTATCGATGGTGCAATCCACTAATTGTATCATCATACTAGTGCCAATCCCTTCTCTTCCTAATTCATTCCTTACCGCGCTAATAGGCTGCAAACACAGCTGCCGTTTCTCTCTTCTGCAAAATACAGGTTACCCAAAGAGCAAACTTACAATCCACTTCGGAAACTGCCCCCCATAAAATGCCAAGGGAAACTGCCTCTCACGCAGCACAATATTACACCGCTGCTATACAAAACGCAACTTTCAAAGCAAATCACATTCACAGAAGCATGATATGCTCCTCACATTCACAAATCCTTCCACTCCCTCTTTTTTGCATCCCTTAAAGTGTCAATCCCCATAACAAAACTCCTGCACTAAAAAAATTTTCACCATAACCACTAACTAGACAACACAGCCGATTTCGCATTGAATCCTATTAGTTGATTTACTTAGTTGCACATGCGTCATACAAGACAAATACAGAAACCCCAAACTTAACAACCCTCTGCCGTTCGTATCTTAAATACTGTAAAAATGACGAGAACACACGAAGGTAACATTTAGCAGACCAATATGCGCATATGTCTTATATAAGACAGTACCGCTCTTGAGTACCCCTACCACAAGCTTTAGAGCACTTTGTTCGTATGTTAAGCCAACTGACGCCAAAAAAAACAAACCCGGCCCAATTTATAAACCGGCGGTCTCCGTGATGGCGACGGCCAGTTAAAAAGTTGAATATTTAACAGTTGATAACTTTTGAATATTTCCCACTTGTGGTCGCATTCTTTATTGATACCTTTACCTGTCTGATGGCACCCAGCTATGTTGCAGGTCAAAATGATTTCAGTCTAGTTTAATTTGTATTCTCCTTTGTTTCAGTTTTATGACAATGGCTACAAAACAAAGGAAAATACAAATCAAACTACTTTTGACCTGAAATTCATTTTAACCTACAATAGCTATACATCATGGCTGTTGATGTATTTGTAATATGTTTAATGTCAGTGTTGGTGTCTTGTTACTTTTAGAGATGTGTTTCGTCGATTGTTTGGACAACCAACAGAACAAGATGCCTGCTTAAAGGTACACTTTTTAAACTCCCTTGCGAGTACCAATGCGCAATTCAGTGGCATATCTCACTAGAGAATTTCATCAATCAAAAAACACTTTGAAATTTGAAGCAATACGTTCAAGTTCTTCCAAAAAATTCAGTCTGGAATAAAAGTATCAAATGGTTGTATTTTTTTCAAATTTCCTGTAATATTAGGTACTGAAAAAGCGTATGGAAAATGTTGACAATGAGGAGAATCTTGAAATTAGAATAATGAGTGAACTAATTATGTTTTTTAGGCCCTCTGTGTGTTACCTCTGTACGTGAAGTTTGGTGGCTCTATCTGTCGATATTTAAGGCGTTGGTTAGAAGCTGGAAAACTGGACGAACTTGGCGTTACTTCCTTAACAGCAATTCCTTTATCAGCTCTGCCTAAATCTAAACCAGCGTCTACTAACACTGAATCAGACCAATCCACAACAGCTAGCTCTCGACCTACAAACAAACCAGCGTCAAGTGACTCCACCCCATCTAGCAACACAATGGTAGCGGTAGCCACTGTTGGTGGACCTGCAGGAGGAAAGGCAAGTAGCTCTGATGATGACGATGACGAGGAAGAGGATAACTGGCACACTAAAGTCATACGAGGGATACAATCAGTGTTGACAGACAGAGCCGGCCCTTCTCCTATCGAATACATGGAAGTTTATAAGCTCTTTGTCTTCTGGTTTCTCCTTCATCAAACTAAACCGGAAATAAGGAGAAATCGGAAGTTGAAGAGCCAGAAATGGGGGAAGGGGACAGGGCTAGATTTGAGAGCGAAACACTAAGAAAAAACTCAGTTTTTGTCATGGTTTGTTTTCAGTTTTTAATCAACTATAGACATTTGTTACATGCGTGAAAAGTAAAACAAACGTTGTACTGTATTAATAAAGACAAGCTGAATAAAAAGCTTTTAAAATACCTTGTCCTTACAGTTTTATCCGATTTACCGGCTGAGTCTCACCTCGAACGAACTTGTACCTTTTTGCGAGGATTGAACAAAAATGGCACGGCATGCTACCCATGATTTGAGATAACACAATTTTTAGTGTAGTTTAAACAGCCTAAACCTTTTGGTTGGCCTTTATTTAGGCCAAATTAGGGGCAGTTTCAACGAAGGGGGTACCGTATTGCGTCTGAGCAAGGCGTGATGTCCGGTTGTTTTCCCTTCTGTCTGAGAACGGAAAACAAGGACTAAAGCAGTTCATCCCGGCAGTCGTCCCCTCTCCTTTTCCCTCGCGTGACCCTCGCGCGCGATAGACATTGTGCCCAAAATTACTCTGATGCTTGCTATACGACTAATACAAATTAAATGACTTTCTGATGCGAGTTTCCAATGGCGAGCTACAGTTCCTGATATAGTGAAACCAAAACAAAATTTAACGCAATTAACGCAGACCTCGAAGCCGGAAGAAATGCAAGGACTGTTTTCCCTCAAAGACTCAGCTGCACTACCACTGCAAACAAAGTGAAAATTCTTTTTATAAAAACCAGATCCAAGCAGTGAGTTCAAAAATTAAGAAGTTGCAACGTAAAATTGAAAAAATATTAAGACGGAATTCATCAGGAAATTGAGTAATCAGTGGACAAAAACCTTGTACCAGAATAAGAATATCGCATTCTTTTTTACACTTTTTAAGAGTTATAGACGTAATTAGTTATCTGTAATAACACCAAGACAATTTCTTATGGGAGCCCGTGAAATTAAATTTCAAATTTCACACGAATTGTGTAAACACGGGTAAAATAGGTAAATTTTTATGCGTAAGATTTCATTTTGTGAAACTTGAAATTTATTTTCTCGGGCTCCCATAAGAGATTGTCTTTGGGTTATTGCAGATAACAATGTAAAAAATGTAAAAAAGAATGCGATATGCTTTAAATTATTCTGGTACAAGGTTTTTGTCCACTGAAAATTAAAATTACGCAATTTCCTAATGGATTCCGTCTTAATAGTTTAGGTTTCAACGGGGATTGAAACCATCACACACTCTCGGACTGCTCTTAGTTGCCGTGATCATGAACGCGAGGACACTTCACTCCTTAAAAGTTTTCATGGAAAGTTCAGTTATATTGCATCTGATGCTTCGTTTTTTTCTTTTTATGGTCAAAAAAGCAGATCAGTCGGAAAGAGCTCTGTAAAGTTTCGTGTTAACCGGTTGATTCCCTGCGAGCTTATGGGCCCACAACAGCTTGCTCGCGGGCTGTTTGATTCTATACTGTGCACGTTCAAAGTCAAACACTATACCACAACAATTAAACGGGAGAAGTTGTTAATTAGAAAGAAATGTATTTTTGTTGTTTTAATGCCCAATTTGAAAGGTACGAACAGGTTGGGTAACCTGTGTCCTAGTCCCCAGGGTTCTCTCGTGCCACCACAGATTACATTTCAAGAAGAATACACGAAGGTGTTGTTTAATCGAAAGTGGAAATCGTTCCAGGATCGCATCGTCAAAATGAGGAATGTTGTATTCACTTCGACGGATTTTGAGCTTTTTGATCCTGATATCACACCTCAGGACTATGAGTTTTTCCAGAAGCACAAGGGAGCGTTCAAGGGTTTATTGGAAGACCAGGTATTGACATAAGTCTGTAGAAATAAACGGTTTTTGTGGGAGAAGAATAAGCTACAAAGGATGTCTGAAGCGCTGTTATAGTAAAAGTGTCGTTTAGAATAAATTAAATTACTAACTGGTTTTTTTCGGTCTAATGATAAGGTTAAATTGTTTTTACTTGTTTTATGTAAATTGTGAACGAACAGGTTTGAAAAACAGCATGCAAATGCATAAGCTGAATTATTTTACCGTCTGATTTCATACAGTCTTCCGGGTCATACCAGAATGCAAGGAGACGCATGAAAATCGCATCTTTTTTTGTGTTCTAGTTTGACCTCGACATGTACACACTTGTATAAACTTACTTATAATTTCATTGTTCTCGCAATTCAAGCGTGTTTACCCACGTTTTCAACCATTTCACACTGCAACAAGTTGACACAAATTGCCCTCAGTGTTGTTTTGTTACAACTGTGCATCCAAGACAATTAGGACGATTTCCGCTCAACGTTCGAGCAGAAAGTGCAAAAATTAAGTTACCATAAAAGTTACTTATAGTAGCACAGTCACATTTTGTGAACACATAAGAAGAACTTATCAATACTTTTGCTCCCACGCTGACCCCGCCAGTGAAAATGGATTTGAAGCTATCCATATTTCAATTAAAGAGACACTTCATGTCAGTTCCAAACAAAATGGCGTCCATTTTTAGCATATTTTTACGAGATTAGACATTAATTTTCTCGAGAATGCTTGAGAATTTAATTGCGGGGTCACTTGAAGAAGTGAATTAAAGTGAGGTGTTTCAAATAGCATTGAAAATATTTTTTGCACTTATTGCTCGAACGTTGAGTGGAATCCGTCTTAAGCATTAAACATAAATGCAAAACTTTGGTTTTATCAACAGAGTTGATAAGAAATAAATGTAAAGAAGATCCTCGCAGTTATTAACGCAACTTATGCAGTTGCGAAAAGCAAGCCTGAAAAAATCAGGCTTGCCGGGATTCGAACCCTGACCTCTGCTATACCGGTGCAGCGCTCTAACCAATTGAGCTAACAAGCCAACTGGGAGCTGGTCATTAAATTGGTTCGTCATTAAATTGGTCATTAAATTGGTCCGTGAGGAGTCTGAGAACTGCGAGGATCTTCTTTACATTTATTTCTTCATTCTGCAGTTCAAATATATGATTTCAGATATTCATAATTTCAGAGTTGATAAGGTAAACTGACACCGTGAAAAAATTGAAAGCTGTTGTTTCAAGTGTAAGCCCTTTGTCAGAGCAAATCAAGGAATTGTGGGTTGTACTTGGTTTATATGGAGAACAGTGGAGTTATGCTATTGGTAGGAACATGGCAATGTGAAACACAACATTAGATTAGTTGAATGAAAAACGTTCATTGATATCGTGGGGATTAAGTGTGCTGATTTGAAAAATGAATTTTTGTTCTAGATTTTTACGGTTTTCCTTGTTGCCCTGGTGTTGGGGGGTGTATACAAAACCTGGGCTAGGCCATGGCCCGGGCCATGGCCCACCCAATGACCCACCCTATGGCTCACCCTATGGCCCACCCAAAATTTTGCAGTTTTTACAAAAATAACCAGAAAAAAAGCCAAACAAGAGTAAAGGCATACAAAGTAAAACAAACTAACACACGTACAAAGAAACAGATATATAGAAAGATAAGAAAAGAATTGTCAACTTCGTTTCCAAGAAATTCTGCTACTTCTCAATAACCCAGGAAAAAAAGCCCCTGGGAACGAGGCAGAAAACTACCAGTTAATACCGCAGCATAGGGTAGCAGGCTACCCCTATTTGGTTACACTGACCGTGAGGAGTCTGAGAACTGTCTTTCCCCATTCTCTCACCTGTTTCCTAAAGTTTGGGGTTAAATCTGTATAGGAAGTAGCAAGGAGTGACAGGCCTGCACGACTTCTAACAATGGAAACATTTATCTAATGTAGCCTCTCGATATTTTTGCACTGACAAGTATGTGATTTTTAAGAAAGGATATGAACAGTGGCTCTTAAAAGATTTGTCGTTGCAATGACTGTCTTGGTTTTATAAAGTGCCATTTTTTTTATTAAAACGTGTATGAGGTTTGGCACCGTTTGTTGACATTGTGTTCAGTCAAATGTGTAACAATTAGCCCCTTTCGAAACTGTGAGTTTCATGTCTATGGAGCTTGATATGTTTCCTCCTTTTGTAAGCAAGTCTTTCGATTGCCAATTTGTACAGGCAAGACCATGGATTCGACCCTCCACATGGGTCTCATCAGTTGCTGGGATTGGTTTTGCGAGTTGCTCTTATGCAAGCTCATGTACTTTGTAATCTTGCCAAGCATTCAGTGAAAAAAAATTTTGAAAGTGTTTCTCCTCCTTTCTCCTTTTTTCTAAAATTGTAATGATTTTGTACGTAATGCCTTGTGCGTGTGTGAGACTGTAACTTTTATTATACCTGTATACGTAAAAGTAATCTTTTTCTGTACTTTAATTGTAATTGTAATTGTAATTATGGAAAATTAAAAATACTAAATTACAAAAAAAATGACAAGGCATTCTGTTTGGCAAAGGCTTTCCGTTGTGTATTTATACCCACTGTGTGGATCGAAAATCCAGGACTTCTATTGGTTAATCAAAGGTAGCCAACTGTAAAATGTGGTTTTCGATCCTTATCCGTTTGAAGCTTACGTGTGTTTGTATATGTTGCGTTTTTGACATTTAAGCACTCGGTGTTAGGTTGAATTGAGGAGTTGACGGTTATCTGATTTGATGTGTATGTTATTTTTGCATAGTTGCAGTGTAGTTGTTTTGAATGTGGTGCAAATTGCTCTTCCACTCCTCTGTGATGTTTACTGAGTGCTGATATGCAATTTTCTACACGTGTGCTTATATTTGGGCAGCAGTGTTACTAAATAAATTTGTTAGCCTCGCGTTATATATCTCGGTCTTTTGACCAATTTTTTCTTCCTTCTTATTTGAAGTGGGATTCATTTGGAGGTATTTTAGATGGTGATTGAATCGAGCTGTTACATTGTAAGTGTCGCATGTTTAAGTTTTTGACAACTCAAGGTCATATCGGTATGAAGGTCTCCTGTGGCTTTTGACCTTTGTGTCTGTTTAATAAGCGACTCAATGTGGTTTCGAATCTTTACTCTTCTTGTCAGTTGTTATTTTCAAGATGTGTTTATGCTAGAGCGTAAAAACTCAATTTCGTTTCACCAAATATTCAGCAGATAGAGTTTTTATAGCCACGTATGTAGGATGTTATTAAAAGTTCGAAAAATTTGCATTCTAACTGGTCCTTGCCAGCCAGTCAGCTTGCTGTGATTTCGATCGGGTAAGCTTTGTAGCTATGGGCTGTTATATAAGAGGACTATACTGAAATACAGTTTCTTTTGCAATGTTAAAACAATGTTTTTTTGTGTACTATGTAGGGGCCTGCAGAAATACACAATACGTTGTTTTATTCCCTCGGCATTGAGGTGATGTGTTAGGTAGTTTGTGCACGATACGATGCGATATGATACAATACGATACGATGAGTTTCACAGAAACAACCCTCCGATTCCCACGAAATATCTCAGACAAATACTAACACTTATTCTAAAAGAAAATTCTTTCCAATTCAATGGAAAGGACTACCTTCAAATCCATGGTACTGCCATGGGCACGAAAATGGCCGTTGCTTTTGCAAACATTTTTATGGCTAGTATTGAAGCACAAATCCTCAGTGAAAGCATTGCAAAACCAACAGCTTGGAAATGCTAGAGGTTACCCAAAAAGTCTGATAAACACTTTTATCAGATGTTAAATTCACAGAAAGGACATTGGCACTACAACAGAAAAATGACAATCGAAAAGAAATCTTGCCTTTTGTTACACAATACCAATCAGCGGTGCCAAACCTTAAACATGTTTTAATGGAAAAATGGCACCTGATACAGAACCAGCCATCTCTACAACAAATCTTCAAAGAGCCACCAATCATTTCTTTCAAAAAAAGTAAATCGCTAAATGACATACTTGTCAGAGCTAAAATATAAAGAAGTGATATCGTATAAATGTTTCCATTGTCAGAAGTCATGCAGGCCTGTCACTCCTAGCTACTTCCCACGAGGCTGCAAGGTGGCATGTTAGGTGTGCTATTCCTAAGCCCTTGCATGTCTAAAGTGCTGCCATCTTGAAAACTAAAGCCAAGAGACCCGAGGATGAGCAATAAAAATGCTCATGATACCTATCGTTCGTCCTTTCAACACTTTAACCCTAAATTTTCCTGACCGTGCTATATTTGTAAAAACTGCAAAATTTTGGGTGGGCCATAGGGTAGGCCATAGGGTGGGCCATGGCCCGGGCCATGGCCCGGGCCATAGCCTAGCCCAGGTTTTGTATACACCCGGTGTAGGGAAAGACCCGCAGATTGTCATGTGTTGGATAGAATGATCAGGGAGATTGAAGTGTTGTCTCCAAGGGTCCACTTGTGAGTGGCTTGGTCTCTTAATATAGAAATCATCTGTTAAAAGATATTTATCTTGCCTTTTTCTAATTTTAGACTCAACAGCAAAAGCAGAAGTTTGTCGAAGCTTTCAGAGAGTTTTCAGTAAATCATGGCTGCATGAAAGGCTTTCCAATCAAGGTACAGTACACAGTCACCGTATACAACATAATAAGCTTTTCAATTTCTCAACAAGTGTAGCTTAACAATTATTGCTGTTGTTGTTGTTTATAGAGTGACAATATACTTTCATTTGTTGATGATGTGATGCAATATTTGACTGAAAATTTTGTCAATGGTAAGGTCAAATTTCTAGTGTTTCAACTGCCCTAATAGTTAACTTCTGAATTGAACAAATGTACTTTACCATCATGTCTTGTCTTTTCATCTGTGCTTCATTGACTTGACAGAAACTAACAACATGGTTGACTACCACACTGTTTGTAGCAGCATTATTCAAAGTAGTTCACAGTGTTATAGTACTGGGGTGCGTAAGCAAAATATTGAAATAATTCAGTGTGCTTCACTTGAGTTGCCAGGCAACGTACAGTGTAGCACTGCAACAATTGGCAAAATCTTATACCAAAGGTGACCTGATCCAAGCAAAAATCAAACATCAACAAAAATAGACAAAATCGTCACCTCACACCCTTTTTATATGGAGTGCTTTATAATTGGTTTGTTATTCAGTGTAGCTTGTTTGAATTCTTTTGAGTGCAGTCTGCATACAGTCATCTTCTATTTCCTTCCTTGCTATCCTGAGTGCTGTGTTTCTTGTTACAGGTAAGGTAAGCAAAGCCAAGTGTTTAGTCATGGATGCTGTTTGCCTGGCACAAAACAGAAACTTGGTCCAGCATGTTGGGTCTCCATCTTATGGTATGTACACACCTTTCATCTTTGGCTTCTTAATCTACCAAAATACAAAATTCTTCAAATATTTAGAACACTCAAATTTATGCTAGTGATCAATTGAAGGGCTGAGTGCACAGCATTTGAAAGTTTTGTCCCCTTATTTCTCCAAGTTGTGAATAATATTCTTGGATTCCCTGTAGGTTTAGGCAGACTATATACATGGCATCACACATTGTATTTTGACTACTAGCACCCTATGAGAAAAACAATTTTTGTGATGGACTACATGTACATGTATATGCAGCAGACCCCACTATCTCAAATCACCCTTAGGGGCAGATCAGGGGGGGGGGGTGGATTGGGTGTCCAGCCACCCCCCTCTTTGGGGTCACTTAAGCTTGAAATTAAGTGGGGGAACAAAACTATCACTATCACTATCTATCACTATATATCTCGGATTGTTCCGATATCCTTCTATCAGGTCAGCCCCCCCCCCCTCCCCTGAAAAATCTTGGATCCGCCACTGTCACCTAAAGTATTTACTATTGGCTATCTTGGACCTCGTGTTATCTCAGACCATTTTTGGTTTCCCTTGTGTCCTTGAGAGAGCTTTAATCTACTCAGTGACTGGTACTAGTACTGTATACAATGTATAAAGTTAGTTAACTCTCTGTTACCTCTCCACTTTGTATGATACTAATGGCAATTTGTTTTGTTTTCATAGCTAAAGACCCATTTATTCACAAGGACACAAGGTACATAATAATAAACTGTGTTCTCAAATTATAAAGGGGATGATGTCATCAGCATTTCATATCTCATCACATGACTGGTGTAACTTTGACTACTTAAAGTCTTGCATCATTATAAACTGCTTGATGTTTCCTATTGTTTGGAAATGAGCCTGTCTCTGTTCTGTTGAATGATGTTCAGCATGTTTTAACCATTTTAAAATGGCCTATTTGAGCTTTCATTGTGGCATGATTTAAGTAGGCCTGACAGAACAGAAAGGGTTTGAAATACATTCCCACTTGAGGTCACTGACGGAGACCCTGATCTTGTAAATGCATTTTTTTATTGATACCTTTACATCTGACACCTTGGCTATATATCGTGGCTGTTGATGTATTTGCAATATATTTGATGTCAGAGATGTTTTGTTACTTTTAGAGATGTGTTTCGTCGATTGTTTGGAGAACCAAAAGAACAAGATGCCTGCTTAAAGGTACACTTTTTAAATCGTTTACCAATTCACACTTCAGTTGCATTTCTCACTACAGAATTAATGACTATTATTATTGATCAAAAAATATTTTGCTATTTAAGCTATTGTTAAGTTTTTCCAAACAATTGTCTGGAATAAAAGTATCCAATGGTTGTATCTTTTCAAATTTCCTGAAATATTAGGTACTGAAAAAGCAGAGGGAAAGTGTTGACGATGAGGAGAATTTTGAAGTTAGAATAAAGAGTGAACTAATAATTGTCTTTTTTTAGGCTATGTGTGTGTTACCTCTGTACGTCAAGTTCGGTGGCTCTATTTGTCGCTATTTAAGGCGTTGGTTAGAAGCTGGAAAACTTGACGAACTTGGTGTTACTTCCTTAACCGCGATTCCATTATCAGCTCTGCTTAAATCTAAACCAGCGTCTGCTAACACTGAATCAGACCAATCCACAACAGCTAGCTCTCAACCTACAAACAAACCCGTGTCAAGTGACTCCACCCCATCTAGCAACACAATGGTAGCGGTAGCCACTGTTGGTGGACCTGCAGGAGGAAAGGCAAGTAGCTCTGATGATGACGATGACGAGGAAGAGGATAACTGGCACACTAAAGTCATACGAGGGATACAATCAGTGTTGACAGACAGAGCCGGCCCTTCTCCTATCGAATACATGGAAGTTTATAAGCGGGATAAAGATGGGTCATATAGAAGACTGCGGGAAGACTTCCATCTCGATAAAGGGCACCCTAATCAGGAGTTTGAAGAACGATGCAGGAGAAAAGACGAGGAGCGGATTGAAGGCAGCCGTCTCCATGAAGTGATTATAAGGGATTACATAGAGAGCCCGATCCACGGTACACCAAGTGTACCAAGTGTAAAGCGACGACAATGTGCAAACTGTAGAAAAGTGGAGAAAGCACCAGGAACGTATAAGAAATGTGAAAGGTAAGAAAAAATGGGCTCAAGGACAGCAAATATTCTTCCCTTAAAAGGACATTTCTCCAACGAAGTCATCGTATTGGTGAGACAAAACTGAACTGTGGTCTGGCGTTGTATCATTATACAATGTATTTATGCATATTTGCTAATGCTTTTATGATCTGTTCTCTGCTGTCAGCGCAACAATCGATGGCAAACACACCTTATTGCAACAATTTAAAACTTAAATTTGCTCAAGATAGTCATTGTATGTAAAACCGGTGTGTCCAGACGTCACTTTCAACTGCACCTAGAATATACTCGGACATGAGAAAATTTAGGACTTCGTTGTCTGACGACCGACTGTTATTTTCAACTTTGAGCGTGCACTTTAACTTATCTACACTTGTTCGTAAGTGAAAAGTGCCATTTCTTTTATTTGCGTGAGGGAAATAAGTGGTTAAATTTCTGTCTAAATGAAAAGAAGGATCAAAGGAATTAAGCTTTTTGAAATCCTGTCAAGGCAACTTACGATCACTAGATCAAATTTGCACCATTTTGAAGGACTAGGAGAACCAGTTCTTCAAAATGGCGTATTCCATTTTAGTACTAATCAGTCAGGCTGGCCAGTCTTGACGAATGACTCCGATACATCTGGTCAGTCAGTTTAAACTGCGTGTAGATCACAGATTTGTTAAAACTTGGTTTGGTTAAATAATTGTCCGCAAGAGTTCTGAGTGCAAAAGCATCCTTAGCCAATTGGCAATTCCTGTTCAAGCCTACCAGCCTCTTTATCTCAATGGCGATGTGTATTTTCAACAGGTGCAAAGGAAAAGGCACGAAATTTTACTGCGGCCGAAAATGTCAAGGTAAGTAGCATTTGCTGTCATAAGCTGTGTATCCTGTTTTTTATCCTTGAATATTTGACAGTAGATATAAAGGATTTCAGTGTTTGGGATTGTTCGTTGATGTGTCTGTCGTAAGAAATGATTTTCACCTTGAAATGAAATCTTAATTGGACTTTACAATGTATTACATCAAAATACATCAAAAAGGAAAGACAGAATTCTCCGAGTTGGTGGGGTGGGGGGGAGGTTGGAATTATTTCTCTCTCAAAATTAATCCATTTGACCCTACCTCAGAATTTTGGGAGTTGGAAAGTGGACGTAGTTACATAAGCACAGTTCCAAAGAGAATTATAATCTTTAAGCGATCTTTTAATCAGAGAAAAATATCATGAGCAAGTAGCTCTGAGCAAGTGGAAAAATAGCAAAATGTAGCAAGTAGCAAAATGTCATGAGCAAAAATGTTTATGAGCAAAATGTCAACTTCACCCCTTTTCCCCAATTGCTAAGAATCTTTTTGACCCAAACCACGTAACAAGTCAAGCGCATGAAGAATTTGCAATCATGATTGTCCTATCCGAAATTTGTTATTAAAACTCTGAACTATCAAAGACCACTGAACTATTAAAGATGGGCGATTGAAGCTGGGGTGGGATTGTTAGGCCCAGAAAGAGTTTTCCTGCTTCAAAAGAGGATGTTGCTGCCGCACTTTCATTGGGATTAACAAGGTTTAATTAGCGACTGAAGGACTTACTGACCCCGACTGACTGAGACTGACCGACTGACCGACCGACCGACTGACCGACTGACCGACCGACCGACCGACCGACCGACTGACCGATTAACCTTCCGATTGGCCGATTGTTCATTCAATGAACCGATGAACACTGACTGACTGATTGACGTAACCTTTGTTTCATAACCACAGGTGAAGACTGGATTTCAAGACACAGAGAGGACCATGCTTCTGTGGAGTTACCATCATAAATGCTGATTCTGAATTTCTTCTGGACGCAGTTGACTTAGCACAGCGATAGTATTCAATTAATTTTGTCGGCGGTTATAGCAAGAGAAAATAAACTGCAGCCACAATCTCCAGAAAAATCTTAAGCTGTCACCCCACTTGTTTCAAAGTCACTGGTGCTTTAGGAAAATCAACAAACATGGCATTGGAATGGGCTGCGGGTTCAAGGAACAGTGGACACGATTGTGTAGAAGTGTAATATACTTAGGAGTTATCAACGTGAAAATTGCTCCAGTTCCACTGAGATGAAAACATGCAATGTGATTTCAAGAAAAAAGTACATTAGAACTGAACCGTAAAAAGTACTGATGAGTCGTGCCCCAGCTGAATCTTCTTCCTAACTAGTAGGGCACGTGCGTCGTGAATATATAATTAACTCGATTTAACTAATCAGTGTGCGCGTTCTGTAATACGCGTTTCCGGTTGGTACAAATGTCGTTGAGTCTGTGGATGAAATTGTGAAGTGTATTTGTCCAATTAAAACGCACTCAGTGGTACTTTCCCGTGATGCTGTTAACTATTCAGGCTCATCTAAATAAAGTACACTCCCTTATCTTGAATCCCGGTTATCTCGAGTCCCCGGTTATCTCCAACTGAAACTTGTCTCCCTTGGTTGAAATTCTCGCTTACTATTGGCTATCTCGAACTTCCGTTTTCATTTCCTGATTTTTTCCCTTGGTTTTTCCTTTGGGAGTGTTTTTGTTCGTTACCGTTTAAGTTTTAGTCCAGCCATATGGTGTATGTATCTTTGTATTTTCGTATTAGTTTCTCCTGTGAAAGAAAAAACAATGATCTGCCTCAAAAACCGGCAGAATAATAATTCACTTAGCGAACAGTTTCTCCTGTGGCCTCATGCAAGAACATCCTCCATGGTAGGGTTGGGTGGGGGGGGGGGACCTCTGCGTGGAATGCGCAATCAAGTTTTGTATAATGTCTGAAAATCAAAAATTGTATGGAATAAAACTACATAATTATACAACGTTAATGTTATTTAATCTAATGTTAACCTTTAAACCATGTACAAAAATTAACCTTTTTAGGGGATGCATCTGCAACACTATCAAATGCTACAAGTGTTGGTTTAAGTGCAATGATGTAGACAACCATGTAAGGTCCGGACGGATGTCCAATACACCCGCACCGTAAGGGACCGTGAGGCTAAGGTTTCGGTCCGTATAGATCACACACTCAGGCCCGTAGCCAGTGTTGAGGCAACCAAGAAAGTTGCCTCGGTAAAAAATTTTCCTTGTGGTTAAAAACTTAAATAAAAAGATGAATTATTTAATAATATAACTTGTTTCTGGCAGTAAACCATGCCACCGGTACAGTAAAGTGCGATAACCTCAGTTAATTCTTAAGACGTTGTTTCACTACCAGATGCTATTTCCTGCTGCGATGAGCTGCTTTACCCCAATGTACCAACAATCGTTCAGTTAATCCTTACATTACCAGTTGGAACTTGCTCCTGCGAGGGAAGCTTCAGCAGTCTGCGCCGATTGAATGGTCTTGCCCTTGCATACGTTCATGACATCACTCCAGAGCCGTTGCAAATATTGCAAAAATGGGACGCCAGTGGGCATAGGAGAATTGCTTTAGCTTTCCCAAATAAAAGCGAGGCCTTAAGTAGAGAGTACACCTCAGCACTAGTACACTTGAACTGGTGTACTTGAACGAGATTGGTATTTTCTTTGTCTCGAATGCTGAAATAACATTCCAGAGCTTCTAAAATTTCATTTCTGAATGAAACCGTTCAAATTTTAAAGAGATGAAGAAATGATAGCAAACATAAATGCTGTTAAATTTAGTTGGATTTTGATTATGTTTGGGGGAAAATACCACCAGGAAAACGCTAAGAATGGCATTTTTGAACGTCTGGAAGCTCGCACCTTCAGCACTTCGCAGTTGCCTCGGTTATCAGAAAAAGTCTGGCTACGGCCCTGTGCGTGGTCCGTTTTGAAGAGCTGACTTTCTCTTTCGTGTGTCTTGATAGCTTTGTCTTGTCATGGACAGTCCGCTAATACAACTCTGTTATCAGTTGCACAACGCTTATAGAACGAGTAATCGACATCTTACTGTTTTCTCTTTGGTGTATAATTATCGATTGCTTTGTTTGTCTCTTGGCGAGTCCTCTTTTAGAACCCTGTTATCACTTTACGCAACGCTTATAGAACGAGTAATAGAATATAATGTCTTCCCTTTCGTGTATATCGATCGCTTCGTACGTAAGCTTAAATAACGAGGCATAATCATACTTGCATTGGATATGTGAACCTCTACATGCGGACTGTGAACCGCAAGTGATGGTCCGTAATCAAGGATGACGGTCCGTGCGAAACGTACAGACCGTCGACAGTTGGCCCTTGTGTGATAATGAGATGCACGCCCTGTATTCGGACCGTAAGCAAGAATGACGGCCCGTGCGAAACGTACGGACCGTCAACCGCAAAAAAAAAAACGGTTCGT
Source organism: Siderastrea siderea (assembly GCA_964030785.1). Classification (NCBI taxonomy): domain Eukaryota; kingdom Metazoa; phylum Cnidaria; class Anthozoa; order Scleractinia; family Rhizangiidae; genus Siderastrea; species Siderastrea siderea. The sequence goes on along the minus strand of OZ034966.1, from coordinate 45,089,342 downwards.
AAGCAAGGATGACGTCCGTGCGAAATTCAGGTTAGAAGAAGGTGGCATTAGTATGCCACTCTCTTGGTGTGCTGTAATACTGCATGAGCAGTAGGGAAATGTTCTCAAGGGTTCTTCCCTTCTGTGCAAATAGAACTTTTCTGGCATCACTGACTCTTTGGCACTGGCCTGTCCGGTCATACGCCAGAACTACAAATCTCTCAAGCACAGGCATAGCATCTAGGACATTCTGCATAGTACGAGCTTTCTGCTAAAGCCTACTTGTAGCACTTGTAGCACTTGGAATATTCGAGTATGACTCAAAATGCCGCTAAGATCCTTGACAGTGTTACAGATTCATACCCTAATTAATTTTTGTCCCTAATTAATTTTTGGTCTAACGGTTAACATGAGATTAAATAACATAAACGTTGTATAATTATTTAGTTTTATTCCATACAATTGTTAGTATTATATTATGCTATACGAAACGTGATTGTGCATTCTACGCCAAGGTGCATCAAGCACGCACCTTAGAACATCACGCCCTACTAATATGACAAATTCGGGTTAACGTTACAGCCTTCTCTTAAATTGCAGTAATTTCTTTAGAAATTGCACCTACCCCAGCCTCCTAAGTGCAAAATTCTCCCCCCTAGCAGAAATCCGCCTGGGTCCATAGCCAATTTTGTTCAGCAACTTAAGTACTATTACCACGCCAAATTTGGTGCTTTTACCCCTAAGTGCACAATTTTTTCACCATAAAGATAGACTTTTGAACAAAACGGCCAAACCCCTCCCCCCTTGTGTATTTGGATGGGGTCCATAGCTAAAAATGATCAATCCAACTAGTACTATCATTGTGCGGAGTTTGATGCTTTTACCCCTACGTGCACAATTTTTTCACCATATGGCTGGACTATTTACTTGTACGCTGTTGTTCGCGTGCTTTTTTTTCAAGACGCCCGAAGGAAAAATGCACCGCTCCGCTAGCGACTCTCTGTGTCGTTCGTGCCTACCATGCCGCCGCTAGCTCTCCTTCTCTTAAGCCTAGAACAACCACGAGATCTCGTCTCTGTGACGGTTATTAATCCTTCTACTTAATTAATGTATAACGGAGCTCCCTCGGCTAGCGAAAGCGAAGCCCCATATTCGTAGAAAGTATATATCCATGTGAGTCGGCCTGATGGTCATGACCGTACGATGACGCCTTTCGCACCATATGCTTCTTGTAAAATGTTCGAACTGGCCTTGAATACTCACATGTTTACGTACTGGTGAAAAATGGTAAACTGACCCGTACTAACGCTTTAATTATAAGCCCACTTTTCGTACGCTCGATTTTCAACGATAATTTTACATCCTTTGAATGAGGACGTTCTTTTGCTAGCACTACAAGAAAAGGAAAAGACCTAAAGAATACTCGACGGCGCATCTATAAGAAACTGGAGGGCTTAGAAGAAATCCTTTTTCGAGGACATACTTGCTTTTTTAGGAGAGATCTAGAGAGTGACCACCTACAAAGGACCACTCGAGCGTTAGACTTTCGTTTAACTTTTCAATTACTTAATCACTTCTTTCACTTCAACGGTTAAGTAAATTGCATATTTGATTGTGGATTTGACGTGTTGAAGATAACTTCCTTGAAATGTTTGAAAAACTTACAAAAGTTTTTTTCAAACAGCCCTGAAATTAAGTCGTGTGTCGAGCGGATCGGAATTGCATGCGGCATGCGGGTAACTCCACTTCAGGCGAAAATTGAATGCGTTTTGCCTTCCCAGGCAAACAAGCGTTTATCTGAGTGAAATTTTATGTTCATGAAGGATTTTTGTCCCTTCTCTGAGTTTATTCATTCAAGGAATTTCTTAAATAAGCGAATATAGAAAGGTTTCCAAAAAAGCAATTAAAAGGGTAGTTGAGGCTCTTTTTGGACTTGTAGAGGAGCTTTAGTGTCACCATGGTAACCGCTATGACGTCATAATCAGCCTTTAAGTTTTGCCCAACAAAAGAGGAGTAAACATAGTAGCCATTATTTTCTTGGGGGCGATAGAGTTGCTTCCTTAGGGACACTTGGACAAAAGAGATGCTTATGTGCGCTTGTCAGTAGCATCAGATGCGAAAGAAATGTTGAGATTGTAAAAAAAGACGCGGAATGTGAGCGTGTGTTGCGCCAGACGCGATGCAAATGATTTTTAATATGAAACAGTAATAAACTAACTACATGACAATAATGAAAGTACAAATATGAACTGGTGAATTTTTTATTACAGTTTTAATTATAATGAGGTGGCTTTGATAATACGAAAAAGCGTTTTCGTTTTGAAATCTTAGGCATGTAATATGTTGAAATGGTCTGTTAGGGGGACTAGCGTACAGACCAGCAACAAAACTGAAGACTAACTTTCTCCTTTTAAGATTGTCCTTTTTAATGCAACTGATAACTTTACAGTACAGAGGCTAGCTTAGAATCACACAAGAACTATCACTCCCATCCTTTTATTTTGAACAGGAGAGAACTGTCAATCTCATGTCAGTTACCCGTCAAACTCAAATATATTCTTACGTGATGACTTGCGCACAAGATCTATTGCGAAAGTACGCAAGCGCACAAAGACGATTAGCGTAGAAAGCTTCGAGCAACTACGTAGATACAAAATCTACTTGACGTTAAATTTTCAACATCGTTCTCGACGTATCTGGTCAAAATAAAGTAACAAGAACAATATAAAAATTACAAGGAACAATTCTATCGATTCATTTAACACACTCTCCTTAAATACAAGTGAAATCGCAAGTTGAATATTATTACATAACAGTAAGCTGCACGTAAACTAATTTTAGAACAAAGGCTTCTTCTCCGGATTTAAGGTCCGCGTTTTTCAATAAATTAAAAATGGACGTGATCGGCTATCTTGGAGAGTAAAATTAACATGCACAACAGAACTTGACATAGCACCACTAACAATAGACTGTTTGTCTTGTTCAACACTTGACAATTAAAGTTTCCCTTTAAAAACAAACCGACTAAAAAGCAATAACTACAGGAAATACTAACTGGTACGAATTCAGCAGGAGACACGAAGAGATTGCGCTTAAAATGCTAAAAGTAAGATAGAAAAGTGATTTCCAGGAAAACAATCACGAATGTCAAACCCTAAGGTCAAAACCAAAACAAGCAAATTGATGAACTGTACCAAAACAATTGAACATTTCATCAAATAAGGATTATAGTCCGGCAGCAAATGTACCTAAATAAAGTCCCGTGGGAATTTCAGGCTGGAAGCAATCCACCCATCCCAATGTGTTAAGAGGACCTTAGAGAGCACAAAAAAGTTTGGTGGCACTTTCGTATCCCGCACCGGGCGCCGTAAGGGGGATTTTAGTGACGGGCGTCATTTTTCAGCATAGAAACGAGGCTCTGACACGAAAATGGCCATTACTAACTCATTTTTCAACAAAAATGCACCAAAACCACAGAGATTGTAAAGTTCGATGAACTGATCATTATGATACCATATAAATGCGATAAGCTAGTCACGTGATCTCGCTAACATGAAAACGAGGCTCTTGTAATAAAAATGCTATACCGCTTTTGTTTTTCAACGAAATTTTTTATCGAAATTTACCCAAAACCACAAACATTTGTTGTTCGGCATCTAAATGATTCATATTTAACAATGGGGATCACGTGGTAAAGATAGCATGAAAACGAGGCTCTGGCAGAAAATGTCATCAACCCTCTCAAAGTATTTTTTTAGCTGATAATGTAAAAGAAATATATAAAAATTTTCCGAAACGTTCCGTGTTCGTTAATACTCATAAAAATGAAGAATCCAGGCTTAAAGATAAGATAATCTTTGCTGCTGATCGGGGAGGACTTTAAAATAAAGATGAGAGGGCCTGTGCACTAGGGTAGCATTGGTCAGCGGTTGTTCTCATCACAATATGGGACCGCCATTTTGACTTCCAGCTCATGTAGATATGTAAACTCAATTGATGTAGTCGTTATGGAAGAAAATAGTGAAGTCCGCTTTGATCTAAAGCTATGTTTGGTGTGTCAATCCAAAAGAGACGAGCCTCAAGTAGAAAATCCACGTTCGACACGGGAAACGCTTTTAAATGCAATTGAATGTAGAGCCGGTTATGGAGAGATGAAGTATGCTGAGATTTGGTCGTTGCTGAAAGAAGTAAAACCCGAGGAATTTGAATCAAAAGAAGCAACATGGCATCGAAGGTGTTACCAGGAAGCGACCCATTCAGGAATGCTAAAAAGATCAAGAGAGAGGTATGACAAGTTTTTATTTTTACTTTATTAAAGGGGCTGTGTCACGGTTATTAGAATAAAATTTTAAATATAGCTCTAAGATTGTATGTAGTCATCCCCAAATCACTTATTTCAGTTCATTAGCCTAATAAACAATGTAGGTAAGTTTTATTGGCAAGGCAGCAGATTTTCATACAAATTTTGATGTAATTTCAAACTTTGAAAATTGTCATCCTGACAAGATTTCAAAAACTCGTTGTTGTAATCTGTTTCCATCCGCTCTGTAATAGGTCCACGAAGCCTAAAAACATATAGCTTTGTAGTTAGAGGGCCATTAACAAACCTAGACTATTATTTTGGCTATCCATCAGTTGTTTGTATTATTTTTACATCGCCAAAAGTGACACCGCTTTTTTAGACTCTACTCTATCAAACTTTACTTCATTCAACTCTCAGGTATGAGAAACGTCTTCAAAATGACGGAAATAAAAGAAGAAAATCACAAGAATCGGCCTCATCTCTCACGCGTTCTCAGACCTCGCCCTATAGAAAAGATGTCTGCTTCTTTTGTGATAAGGATGCTGGTTACAGAGAGAGTCTTAATGTGCTCCGAACGAAGTCAGCTGGCAAGTCGCTCCAAGATGCAATTGAACGTTCCGGGAATGACCGGCTCCGCGTGAAACTCAGCACTGCCGTCGACTTAAGTGATGGTCACGCAATCGATATAAAGTACCATAAAAAGTGTTGGGGAAATAACGTGAGTACAGTTCTTAGACAGTCATCTCCTGTGGAAATTGGATCTTCAAATAGTGTGGAATCAAGCAACGTAGCGGGAATAGCAGCAAGAATTGAATTTCTTACAGCGACTGAAATGTCCCTAAGAGAAGGCAACGTTTTAACAATGGCAGAACTTCAGGCAGAATTTGAAAATATTCTTCAGGCAAATGGTGCTGAAAAGGTTACATGCAGTAGGAAAGCACTAAAAGAGCTGATAACAAATGCAATCGATGACGTCGAGTTTCACAAGCCCAGAAGAGTCAATGAGTCCGAAAGGGTGACCATCAAGGAGATCCGAGATGCAGCTATCCAGGCATCAGAAGCAGTGAATCAAGGGAATGACATAAATGAAGATATGAAAACACTCTTTAACGCTGCATTACACCTAAGGAAATCGATAAACAAATCTAAAAAGGGGGTCTTCGACGGATCATTAGAAACGCTATCGAAAGAGCATTACCCAGAGGAGCTGTATTGCTTTTTTCGATGGATCATTATTGGCCCAAATCCTACACTCTCTACTGAAGAGAAAAACCAAGAGGTGCACAAACGATCGATGGCACTCGTCCAAAGTACTGTCTCAGCTTGTCTAACTAAACGCCAGATCGAAAATAAAAAATCAGAAATCATAAAATCCAGCCGGGAAATGCCCCTACAGTTAGCGGTTGGCATTGCAATCCATCAGGCGGTTCGAAGTAAGCTGCTAGTTAACATGCTCCAAGGATTCGGTCTATCAGTTGAGTATAACAGGCTGTTACGAGTGGAAGCTCAGATAGAGGCGAGCGTACTCAAGAGGATGGAAGAAAACGGCGGTTTGTTCCTACCACCTGATATCGTCAGAGGCCGCCACGTCTTTTTTGCGATAGACAACATTGATTTCGCTGAGGATACGTATGACGGGCGCAACACGCTGCACGGCACGGCAATGGCAATTTATCAGAAATGCTACCCAGACGACGAGAGGCCACAGATTCGGTAAGCTTGAATTCTTTTACAAATTGATTTGCTGTGTTTTGTTTTACGTAGGAGCCCCTCCCTCGTGAGCACCGTAGAAATTCCGAAAAAAAGCCCCGGGGGAGGGGGAGGGGGAGCGTTTCATTGGAAGCCTTAGTTTTGCGTCTGTACAAAACAGACATTTTTAATAACATAGCAGGTTTTATTGAGAGCACAACTTCAAATTTGCCATGAAGTGGTCAAACGTTTCCGATTATATCCACCCAGGGGGCTATAATCAGGGGGAGAATTATTGGAGGGTGTTTTACGTTAAAGGAGAGGGGGCTTATAATTGGCGGAGGGCTTATAAGCGAGGGGGGTATTTTCGGAATTTTACAGTCTGACTTGGGCCTCTGAACAGATACTCAAAGGTTGCTTTGGGCCAAGCTCATCTCAATTTGATATCTCTTCATTTTTAGTTTTGAGAGTAATGAGGAAGGAAGTACTAGATCAATCAAAGATTTGCCTTCTTCAATAACGACACTTGTAGAGTGCCCTGACCCCCCATCAAAGTTGCCTTCTCCAACGTTTCCGCGATTTGGGCTCTACGCAGAAGAGGAGATTCCATTCACGCTGAGTGCCAAAGAGTACGCTTGGCTGTTTGCACGGAACCTTTCAAGGGAAGAGGAAACTGCTGGTGACGCAGGAATTCGACAAGAAGAAGAGGAGCCCCACCGTAGCAAAGTGCCAGTTTGCTCCGCGTACAATTCTCTTGTCAGCCCAACGTTGCCAGTAACCCGCGTGTCAGCGCCTCCTTTGGTTGCAGCTCCAGCGCACGAGTGGAGTACCTTACTGACAGTGTTACAACAGGCACAAGGAATCACTGCTCAGGTACCTTTTTAATGCACTTGTTCTCCTCGGATTGTATATGCACCTCAGTCTGATCTGTATAAATAATTCCTTATTGCACTTAACGAAATGATGGATCAGTACAAATAACACTCAGGTTCAATTTTCTTGATGGTCGTTGTAGTCGTAGTAAAAGCAGATTCCGTTGCATTACTAGGTTGTTGGTCAGCAGAGAAAAACTGTCATATCACTCGACATGGGTCTTTACATGCCCGCCAAGAAGCTTCAGATGGTCCATGAGGATCTCAATCACATCATCCTTCGTCCAGGAGAGTTACATATTCAAATGGCAGATCTTAAGACCATTGGTTCTTATATAGAGGGTAGCGGAATCGACCAGGCATGGATAGAGGCTGACCTTTACAGTCCAACAACCGTAAAGCAGATCATCGAGGGTAATCATGTGAAAAGGGCCGAGACAGCGCACATTATTACGCTGCAGGCCCTTTTCACACTATACCAAGATGCCTTTCTCAGCGGTCAAGAAGGTAATAGTCTTGTAAAAGCTATTATGTTTTCTTCTGAAAACACCAATGCTCAAAGCCTTGATGGCCATATCTCCACATCTGTGTTTACAGTATTGCAAGTTTAATGCTTTATGTTGCAGGTGAATGTAAGGAGCAATTATTGGTTTTGGCGAAAGAGTTGGAGAAGGCATGCGCTGAAGGTGACAGTGACAAAATAGAAGAGGCTCACAAGGCACTCGAAGATAAAGTGGAGTCCTTGGGAATCATGATGAAGATAGCTGATTTTGACAAAGAGAATGCCAACACCCCGATGTTTCAAGTTTTCCGACAGTACATGACGATGGTACTAGAAATGATGATGTTTGTTCGTGCTGTTCGAACTGCAGACTGGCTGCTTCATCTACAGGCCCTTGAGAAGTTCACTAAGTACTACTTCGCCCACGACCGTCTCAACTACGCCCGGATGATACCTCTCTACCTTGCAGAAATGAAAGCCCTCCCACTTAATGACCCAGATGTTTACCGCGAGTTCCTGGATGGAAATTGGGTTGTGAATAAGAACCAAAGCGTACCATTCTGTGGCCTTGGGGCTGATAATGGATTGGAGCACATCAACAGGTCTATGAAAGTCAGCGGAGGATTGGTTGGGATAACGCTAAATCCCAGTGCTCGAGCGAAGTTTTTCTTGATAGCTCCAGAGTTGGCCTGCTTGGCCGAACAAGCTAAAGATATGGCAGGGGTGTCCGTAAAGATTCAAGACCGGCACCATAACCTCACCACCTCAGTGCTAAATCGTGAAGAGGCGAGCATCGTCAAGCTGAAGACTATAATTGCAAACTACACCAACCCGTTTGAGCAGACTGGAGAAGAACTGTACAATCTTTTAACTAAAGTAGTAGTGTCTGAAGACGTGAAGAAGGACCTCTGCGCGCAAAGTACTGAAGGCTACAACCTCCTTGAGAAGTTTGTGACAGAGCGTATTCAGAAAGGCACCTCCAATCTCTGGTCTACTATGAAGAAACGCAATCTTCTGACATGGAAATCGACTGGAAAGAAAACAAAGGTTAAAGTGAATAATACTGTTATAGAACTACAGGAAGATCGGAGCTTGTTTGCTCGTATGACAGTCGTCTGTCAAAGCCGCCCGGAAATCAATGTACGAGAAGCTGTTGGCATTCATGAATTCAATGTAGTCCCAAGATCGCTATTTGCAGCTGATGGCTCCATGTTGTACTGCTCCGCCAAAAGTGCACTAATGCCCCTCTTAGAAAAGGAGGCAACGTCATCGGATACAAACCGCACAACGGAAGACGGGAACGCACATCAGAAAGTGGACATCGTGGATGGCATGGCATTACTTCAAGCTCTTGACAAGAACCCCACCATCACAAATTGTGCAGAACTTGCTGAGCATTTCACAGAAAAGCTCTTCCAGAAACATGACAACTGTGTGGAACTGCACCTTATTTTTGATAGATATGACGTCCCCCTCTCGTTGAAGACAGCCACCCGTGTACGCCGCCAAGGCGACCAGCAACCTATCGCCTACCACGTCACAGATACCACCCTCATCACAAAGGTCTCAATGAAGCGACTGCTCTCCCACACTAATACAAAGAGGGATTTGACGTCGTATTTATCTGCAAAGGTCCTGAGAAGAGCAGAGGAGCAGAGGAAGAATGTGGTCGTGTCTTGGGCTTGTGAGTGTCGCGCAAGCCACAGAAATGTAGCTCACTTGGAGAGCGATCAAGAAGAAGCGGACACAAAATTGATTCTACATGCTGCAGATGCAACTGCACAAGGGGCCACAGAGATCAACGTCTTTTCTCCTGACACAGATGTTTTTATTCTGCTTTTGCGACGCTACCCAGAGCTCTGCCGTGACGTCAACTTCATTACGGGAACAGGTCAGAGACACAGAGTTATCAAGTTGCAACCGATTGCTGAAGGACTTGGCAGGAGAAAGATTGGTGCACTTCCTGCTCTTCATGCTATAAGTGGTTGTGATGTGACAGGTAGTTTTGCAAACAAAGCTAAACCAACTTGGTGGAAGATCTTCAAGGAGGCTGACGAGAACACCATCTTTTCCCTTGCGAATCTTGGAAAAAGAGAGCAGCCCAGCATGATGACAATGCAGGCCATCGAGAAATTAGTTTGCCAGCTATATATCCAGGGCACTACCATTGGCAGCGTTGCAGAGCTGCGATGGCTGCTTTTCCGCAGGAAACAGGCCCAATCTGAAAGGCTGCCCCCGACGCAAGCGGCGCTCCGACAGGCAATCATGAGGGCAAATTACCAAGCTCTGATTTGGAACAACGACATCGTTGCAAAGCCGGAACTCCCCTCCCCGGACGAGTTTGGCTGGAAGCGAGAGGAAGACAAATGGGTGCCAGTAATGACAACGCTGCTCCCTGCGCCAGAAGCTGTCATCGAGTTAGTAAGATGTGGTTGCTCAAAGAGCCGATGCTCATCAAGCAGATGCAACTGCAAGAAAGCTCAGCTGAGGTGCACCGATCTTTGTGGCTGCTCAAATGACGAGGAACCATGCGACAACTGTACCGCAGTGGGGCAATCAGATGCAGATCCTGATTACGATTCATTAGATGAAAACTAGAACTGAACTGTCCAGCAGAGCAGAGAACACTTTCCTTAGACCAGTTTTCGTATTAAAGGAAAACAATTGTTACAGTTTTGTAGATAAATAAGACGGTTTATTGGAATTTTCTGCCAGAGCCTCGTTTTCATGCTATCGTTACCACGTGATCCCCGACGTTAAATATGAATCATGTAGATGCCGAATAACAAATGTCTGTGGTTTTGGGTAAAGTTCGTTCAAAAACAATAGCGGTATAGCATTTTTATTACAAGAGCCTCGTTTTCATGTTAGCGAGATCACGTGACTGGCTTATGGCATTTATATGGTATCATAATGATCAGCTCATTGAACTTTACAATCTCTGTGGTTTTGGTGCATTTTTGTTGAAAAATAAGTTAGAAATGGCCATTTTCGTGTCAGAGCCTCGTTTCCATGCTGAAAAATGACGTCCGTCACTAAAATCACCCTTACGGCGCCCGGTGCGGGATACGAAAGTGCCACCAAACTTTTTTGTGCTCTCTAAGGTCCTCTTCACACATTGGGATGGGTGGATTGCTTCCAGCCTGAAATTCCCACGGGATTACACTTGCTGCCGGACTATTAATTTCCTAGCAACGTGTAAGCAAACATCGCAAAACATTCGTTTCGCGCCAAAATCGTACCAAGAAATAAATATCAAAAACACAACCAAAAACGAACTGTTGAAACGTTGCGATCACTAAAAACCTACAATATCTTACTTAAAACTTACACAATCATTAATCTAAAGAGTCACGGATTACACAACACAGATATTCTTGAAACCACAATGCATACAATAACATCAGCTGGTGTAACACCTTGTTAGCAGTCAAAAACATAAATAAAATATGAATCTTCAGACTGATTCCCTTCGCAAAGTTCAGTCTTAAAAATTGCGTATTTTTATTGTTTAACAAATACATTATCTCTACACGTAAAGTAAGTGGAAAATTGCAGTAGACAGCGTTTGTGTACCAGCCCTTTTGGTTTTCTGGGGAAATAGGAAGAAAAGAATGAGCAACGAATACTATGAATACGCCAGATATGTTCAATTAAATTTTGACTTTACTTCGATTTACTTCTCCACAGGAAATTGCAAGCCGATACAAAAAATATTCATTTCTGGCCGTACGATAAATAGCCTTACCTACCACCCTACCCCGATATTGACGAACTATTTACCTCTGCCGCTCAAAGTGCCTTAGTGTTGCCTGCAGAAACTGACTTCAAACGGGTTTACGGTAAAAAAAAAACCGTTTTTCGAGCAGGTCACAGCCATTTCACGTCCAAGGGAGCCACAGTTGGACAATAGCAAAATAAAGTATTGAGATACAAATACTGCAACAGTAAAGTTATTATCATTATCAATATTTTTTTTGTATTATTTTTTATTGACTGGTGAAAATTCACCTGTATGTTTTCGTATTTTGCAAGACGGTAAAAAATGTACCTTTTTATTAGTGTTTATAAGCTCAGCAAAACCCGCATGTAAGAGCGCAGGAAAGTTTCATCTGTTCTGGAGCGAGATCACACTTATTCTCACACTTATTCTCATACACCGACTCTAGGAAGCAATGGTAAACATCTTTGCCATCAACACAGTAGGCTCTCTTCTCTTCAACTTCACCTAAAAATAAAATTAAAAAAATATAAAGGTGCATAAAACAATACACATTCACAAAGACTAAAGATAGTAAAAACAGCGTCTCTTTGTACTGCCTCATTCAGTAATAACGTTGCATTTTGTAATACTTAACAGTTACAGTTTGTGTTAAACGGCGTCGCTAGTCAGTAATGCCTATCGCAAATATATTTTTCGTATTTTGTAATAAGCCAAGAGCCGTTTTTTTACAACTCAACACAGTCTCCCGGTCTGGGAAAACATTTTGAATTAGTCTTTATTTTGCACAATGTCCAGAAAATGACGAAAACGCCTTTTACTTTAAAGTATGTACTCCATCAGTGAATTGTGAATGGTAAACTTTGGCTCACGAAGGTCGGCTAATCGATAAAAAGAGTGATAACTAAAATGTTTAAGGAAAGAAGAAATATGTTGAATAGCAAATACCGAGTCACTAAAAGAAAAAGTTTCCTTTAAATTACAAACACGATCATCAATTCCAGGAAACCTCTATGGGATTGTTTGTTGCTTTAAGGACAACTGTCTAAAACAGACCATCGTTATTTTTTACAAGAATGTGAGGCTTTAGAAATACTGAGGTGAGCAATTTCCAACGCTATCTGGCATTCACCTATTCCACAAAAAATTCATGGGAGTTCTATTTCGGTCGACTCGCTTGGTAATATTGTAAGTAAAAATAAGTATGTAAAGATGCTAGTTAAAATTTCTGTCAACTTGTTGTTGTGGAATTTTTTTCTTAAGACATTTGTTGACTTTCAACGATCTAAGAAATCATTATTAAAAACTGGAGCAGAGGTATTGCAATTGGAGACATAGAATCTAGCGTTTTAATTGGCATATCTATTCGGAGCACACTTAACAACAAAGAGAACTGAGCCGGATTGGCGGGCAAAAAATCGTCGCTCAGAAAAATGTCGCGAACGATAGGTTTTATATGAAAAGCATTCGACACCAAACTAGGAACACGCGACATGAAATAAAACAGAAAAACACAGCAAGATGGGAGAAAAGTCTTAAGTAACAAGTGTCACACGTTGATGGTAATTCGATCTTATATCAATCAATCTAAACTGAAGCACTCCGAAACAGACTGAAAAAAAAGCTTAAAGAGAAACTTTGAAGCTTATACAATTAGGCTTCCTTGTTACTGTAGTTAAGGTGACAAAATCAGTAACAGTTATTTAACTTCTATGGCTATAGAAGACTGTTAAAAGTGAGGTACAACAGGAATTGAAACAGTTTTATACAGATCTAGTAGTTAGTATAGATATATATTTGTTAAGTTTTAAAGAGAGACTGGATTGGAGCCGATATCTTTATCTAAAGAATTAAAATACCTACTAGCGTGAGTGCGTGAATCTGATTGGCGCAATCGTCGTGGTCTATTCACACACGCGATGTCCTTGAAAACTGAAATTTAGGTTCACTTTTTTGTAAATACGCCGACCAAAATATCGATCATTATTTTCCGATTGTGATCACCATTTGTTTTCTAAAACTTCACTTCTCGTCTGCGGTTCAACTTGACTTTGCCTCGCTGACTTTCCTCGCATAGAAAAAAACTCGACCTTGTAGTTTAGTCGTTAATTGTCGTTCAGCGAACTTTATCAGAAAAATATCCCAAGGTTTGAGTTTTGTTTGGTAATAAAATACCTTTTATCCAGTGCTCTCTACAAAATAGAGCGCATGTATAATTAATTGACTGACCGGCGCATTAATTGATTTAGCTTTCGACTTGAAGCTGGTAGAACTCATAAGAAACTTTATACAGTTTGCTTTGCTTTAAGTAAATTTATTTACTTTCAAGAGCTCTTAAGGGTCTTAAGAACTAAGAACTAAAGCACCCTAGAAATTTGCTATTTGATCTGCTACGATTCGATAATGTAACTGTAAATTTTAAACCTCAACGTTGATTCGAACTTGAACCGCCGCTAGCTAAAGTGTGAGAACAAACCTTGTGGGGCAATGTCCAATTTCATTGTGAGAGTCAGTTTATACTTTGTATTAGATGTCAAATAAATGAGACCAACATTTAAGAGAGACATAACCTCTGTATTTTTATTATTATTTTTCTGGCAACTAAGTTCTTTCTGTATGTTTCGTAGAAGCATGAGTGTGTTACTGACTTAACCTCTCGATCACTGTTTTGGCTTGACATTTCAGCTAACAGCGATCTCTTCAGGAAATTGAGGTTATAACGACAAACGTAATGCTTCTAACTGCATTTCAAAAACACTTTTCTTTTACTCAGTGTCGATCAGTGCATTTTTAACCTTGGCCCACTTGAACGCTTAAGTGCCGTTTCTTCCTTCCTTCCAAAGGGTGGTATAACATAGCTTACCTTCAAATTTTTTTTCTTAAATTTGCTAAGAAACGCTGCAAACTCTGCTTTACGGTATGGGACAGCCATGATAGTCGAAACAATGTGGCTACCAAAAGACAGGCGATGAACTTCCAAGCCATTGTGATCTCAGAGTTGGTATGAATACTCAATAAATGTGGTATTATTAAATTCAAAGGTTTCTGATATGACAAATTTCACAAATTCACTCTTTCAGAAATTATATGACCTTTAAACCAATATTACATTTCCTTGAAGAGACTGTTGTTTGTCGGTGGGTTAAAGAGAATCAGTATCGAACGAGAACTGACATTTAAGGATAATGCTCAAAATGTTATTTTCTGCTCTCTTTGATATTTTCTGGGCCAGTTATTCGTATAAGCTAACTCAAGTTGATCTGTTCGGATTTCTTAGCTAAAAGTCAAAGAAAATGCTGGGCAACGAAGTCTTATCACTCGAATTTCCGAGATGCTGCTCGCTTTCCAAAAATGCTAGCTTACCTTAATTCGCACTCTAAGCGGCATATTCATATTTTCCCTCCGGAGACAAAATAGATTGAATTTCCCGCTTTACGAGAGCTTGAGGTGACGTTTACCAAAGAAAACTTTAGTTTTTCATTACAAATATCTCAGGCAATCTTCTAGGAGTTCCGAAAAGGTATTCGGCAGAAACGAACCATTGGGTACCCCTGGAGAATCTGATAGTCTGATAGTGAAGTGACTTTCGGTTAAGAATTACAGCTCACAATCATACCGGACAGCTTGACAAAGATGACTTTGAGACCCAAGCGATCATTGTCATCTAGGGTAAGGATTTCTCTTTTCCCCAGTTGATATTCTACAGACATATAAAACAACCAGTGGCCTCGTTCTAATTTGATCAACTGTTTTGTGTGTTTTTTGCCCTTTCCATTAAACCCCACTAACGTTCAAAAACGTTACCTTTAGCCGTGATTTCGGACATACAGTCTCGTAAATTACACCTCCAGATAAAAACTGTGAGTTGACTTCTAAAATTTGTAGACGCCTGGTCTTTAAAGTAATATAATGTTAACAATTCATACGCGTGCACTCCTTATTACAACGTGTTCCACCCGCTGTTCAATGTGAAGTAATTGTTTCCTAAAAAAATCTGTTTATTAGAAGTAATGGTTCAAGCTTCAAGGTCTGGCTTTTCCTAAATCAATGAGATTATCATACCCTCCTTCTTCGTGCCAACTCAATAAATGATACGAGGAAAATTGGAGATGGCATTTAGCAAGATCAACTTGTCAGCTTGAAAACGAGGATATTTGGAATTTAAACGGGAAAAGATAACAAAGAAAGATACGGTGGTTTCAAAGGGACATACATTTCTCCCACTTTTTTGAGGGCTTGCGACTTACTTGCTACTTACTTGCGACTTACTTGCTACTTACTTGCGACTTACTTGCGACTTAGCGGCGACTTAGCTGCGCCTTAGTTGCGACTTAATGAACACCACGTGGCAACGGAAGGCCTGGTCGCCTCGTCATAAAAACGGCTTCTCCAGACGAAGAATCGCATCGGGAGGTGGACCAGGTGACTACGGCTTCTTCAAAGTTAACTTTCGCCGGATATTGTACTGTCCTATGATCTGTAGCTATGAAGTTTATTACTATCTTCGTTTTAGTTGTTATTTGTACTGCCTCAACAGCAGTACTTCCAAATTACTCTCCTGCAATAAGGAACAATGCACTTACTCGCGAGGAGATAATAGAAAACTATTTTAACCTTGGACTTACAGCATCGGAAATTGCATTATTTCTTGTAAGTGTGCACGGAATACGCATCTCGCTAAGGCATTTGAAGAGAATACTAAGGCAGTTGGGATGTACAAGACGTCGCCATCCGAGTGATCTTAATGAGGTTGTACAAGCAGTCGAGGAAGAACTGAGAGGTAGTGGAAGCCTTCTTGGATATAGGGCGATGCATCAGAGACTTATCAATCAGTATGGTCTTGTTACTACGCGGGAAGTCGTTCGTCATGTTTTGAGGATCTTCGATCCCGAAGGAGTGGAATATAGATCACGACATAGGTTACGAAGAAGATTGTACCGATGTAAAGGGCCTAATTATTTATGGCATATTGACGGGTACGATAAACTGAAGCCATATGGATTCTGCATTCATGGTGCAATTGATGGTTTCAGTCGAAGAGTTGTCTGGCTAGAAGTAGCATCATCAAACAACGACCCACGTATAATTGCTCAGTACTTTCTAGACTACGTGCGTCAGTTGGGAGGTACGGCGCGCATTGTACGGGGAGACCGGGGAACCGAGAATGGAAACTTGGCAGCCATTCAGCGTTTCTTCCGCCGGTCGATGAATGACGATTTTTCGGGTGATAAAAGTTTTATGTTCGGAAAATCTACATCGAACCAAAGGATAGAGGCATGGTGGGGACGTCTGAGACAGGGCTGCGCAGACTGGTGGATCGAGTTTTTTAAAGACCTGAGAGATTCTGGTTTGTACTGTGATGATAACATCATACACTGCGAGTGCCTGAAGTTTTGTTTCATGGATGTCATACAAAGCGAACTACACAGAGCTGCAAAGGAGTGGAATATTCACAGAATTCGACCATCTAGCAACGTGGAGTCCCCAGCTGGAAAGCCAGATGTTATGTACTTTATACCAGAGTCTGTCGACGCTCAAGATTATGTGACTCCAGTTGACATGGATGAGATTGAAATTGCAGAGGATATGTGTGCAGAGCGACCACAAGCGAAAGGATGTTCCCCATACTTTAGAGAACTCGCCGAAATTATCATGGAGGATGAAGGACTGGAACTAGCCACAACTGCCGAGGAAGCTCTTCAACTATACTTCGATCTGTTAGATTTCATAGATGATCTATAACTCAGATACCTACTGAACATGAACTCTAGATCTGCTTCGAATTTGATCTGTTCTTGGTAAAAAATACATTCAAAATAAGTTCGTGTTACACTGAGTAATGTTATATTTTGTTACAGAAACGTCGATTCCTAGACGACTTCATTTCTATTTATAGCGTTTTGACTTCTAAACTTCGAGTTTCAACCGCGTGTACATTCTCTTTTCAAATATGTTTGTTTATTTCATCTAGTTCATCTTTACTTGTATTTTATACGGTTCTTTTCTGTCAGTCTATGCTGTTTCGTGATCGAGCGCCAGGTAACTGCAGTAAATGGCGGTTTCAGAAGTAAGATGTATTGATTACATATGTTGTAGTTACTTCACTTTACACTTTATTGACCACTTCCCATAGGGGCTTTTCAGGGACAATTACAATTAGAATAAGGGAATAAGATCGGACGTCAGCACTTGGAGGCGCCTCAGGCAGCCGCTATCGGTCCATTATTCATCTCATCTCAGCCACCCCACCCAAGGAAAAGTTGCACTGAGTTCAATTTTATCCTTGATTCATTTTTCATTTTCCTTTGTTTTGTATTTATTATCATACAATAACAGAAAAGAACAAATTAAAATCAAATTTGCACCAAGGATAAAGTTGAACCGAACCACTATCTTCACTGCTGGAATAGTCATGAACTCATGCCGCGCTACGGATAAGCATTCCCATCACCCTATTATGGCTATTTAGCACATTGTGAGCCCTTGGGGATCGTAGCTAACCTATTTAAGTCATGCTTTCCAATTTCACTCCATCTTTTCGCGAAGCTTTGCTAGCGGGAACTTTTTGCGAAAATTTCCCACTCTCCTCCCCTTCAGCGATGTTTATCCTTCCTTTTTAGTATATTTACAACTCATTACCCGGGCAAAATTTTTCCCCCGTAACATATCCATAGCTCGGCAATGAGTGACTATTAATATTATGGCAGTGAAGATTTATTACAAAATATACATGGATCAAGCAAGTCATTCATATACAAAAAATCTGTAGAACTTTATTTCTTGAGGACCAACACTGTCTTACACAACTTGCAAATAAACGTTTTCACGGGGCAGGTTGACAAACGTCGCAATGCCTGCCTCAGTAGAGGAGTCTAGCTTTATCTCAGTCAACTGTAACGTAAGTGGTTAGTAGTCACCACAGCATCAATGCCTCTGCAAAGGACTCCTGAAGGTGTGTCCACAAACCTAAACTAATTTACGTGTGTATAGCAAGTAACACCCGTTACACTTTCCTTTATGTAAATTCAACATTTCAAATTTCAAAAAACGCTTTTACCCCTGAAGACCCACTACTATGGTGGAAGTGTAGTCTTTTAACTGCATGCGTTTCAAAATAAACTAATTTAGAAAATTCAGCGAATAAGTTTTCACGAGCTTAACCGTAGACGTTTACACATATCGTGTCACATTTTATAGTACTGATTTCTAACATTTCATAACATCAACTAATACTATCTAGTTGTAATCCAACAAAACAGTACAAAACAGGCACGTTCCTTCCAAAATGAAGAAGCCTCTGTCTACCGATAACAAAGTCACCACAAAAACTGTCTGACAGATTTCATCCTGTTTAGTGTTTAAAGACATCTTTAACCAGTTTCAGCTCACAATGAAGTAAACTTCCAGGACAATTCGTTGAGAAGGAGCGAGTTCATTTGGCTCCTGAAGTCACTGAAGCTTCCATAGCCGCAAGAAGGCAAATCTAATACGGCGGAACAGGTGTGTGCCAGAGGGTGTGGCAAGGAACCTAATTCGTGGACGTGAAACACTACTTGTATCTTCTCCACAACCGGAATGGGACTGCCGGTGACATAACGAAGGAATCGCCCGAGCTCTTCGCGTCCGAGACCCCTGATGTACCTTTTGAGATACGAGAAGACTTGGAGCCGTGATTTGTGCGTATGAACCGATGGGTCCTCGACAAGCATAGATATAACTCGTGAAGGTGTCAGTCGCATCGTGTCATAAAGCTTTAAGACGTCTTCTTTACTACATTGCCACAGTTCTTGTAGTTTCCGTCAACAAGTCCTTCTTTGATTATGTCCATTGCCATTGCAGGTTTCGAAAGCAACTCGTTTTTCGCCACTTGCACCAATGTAGCTTGTAGGTTGGTCACCGATGGTCGCTTTGTCACTTGGTAGTCGCTGAAAAAGTCTAATAAGAAATCGTAAGATTTCTCAGTAAGTTTTCCTTGTTTGGTTTCTTCGATGATTTCTCTCATCTCCACGGACTCGTTTTCTGATATATATGCCAAGAAGGACTCGATGAGATCTTCATCGGTTAGGGCTTGGCGGCCGCAAAGCATAGCGACCATAAACGCCTTATTTATTTGAATTGGAAATACGCGGGTGAGAACGTACTGATGGCTGATTATACGACCCACTGCCCTCAGCATGGGCTCCTCGATGCCTGGTCCAATGCGGGGCACAAATGTGGTAGTACCTTCAAAATATTCATCCAGAAGTTGTTTCCAGAAGATGGAATACGCTTCTCTCTTTATGCCGTCGAAATCCATCCCCTCCTCCCCGTAAAAAGAAAAGGTAGCCTGGCTCTCTGCAATATCACTCGTGGACTCGTAAATGTTCAAAAGGTCCTGCATGACCGTCTCGCGATGTATCCACACATTTCGCACGCCATGTTCAATCAACTTCTGTAAACAGTATTCTCGTTTCTCGTTTAAAACCTGCGACAAACGAAAAATTATTATGTATATTTTCTGGATTTAGGCTTTTATTAACTTTTGATAAATTCGAAGCAAACTCAACCCTCTTTTGTCACTGAAAGAATGCGGCAATGAGTGGAAAATCGCTCAATGGTGGAAAGTTTACACTATTGTTCCGGATGAATACATGTGATATTCTTGCTTTTCCACGACAAAATATTTTTGCCTAAAATGAAACCGCTCTATTTGTAACCGTTGTTCAGTGTTTCAAGGCAACAAAGAAACTCGTGGTTGGGTAGCAGGTAAGTGTGTGGGATATTGTATCGTGTGCGACAAGCAACGGGTCAAACACAAACGTAGTCTCCTGCACGAAATGAACGATCGCATTTATTCTTCAGACACTTAACTGAGGGGTGTAAATGAGAAAAAGAGGCATCAATTTGCACACGAAGTTCTTTTTCTCCTGGCTTAATACTGTGTCACGTGTAATTGGTAACTTGGCAATAAACAAACACCGTAATCTTCACTCACGTAAGACATGGTTGATGAAAGTACATTGTGAACTTATAGTCAGGGGTGGTAAAATCGCTCCAAACCATAATATATGAAAAATTAACACGGGAAAGGTGTTCTTGTTTCTTTTCGTCCCTTTATCTGGAGGTTCATGGAGAAGAGTACAAATTAAGTTACCTGGCTTTCAGCCTCCGCAGTGGATGGACTATGACTGGTGTTTACAATCTGTCTGAATCTCCTTCCGGGTGAGTCACTGGAAATACCCGAGTCAGATGATGTTAAAGTAGCATTTTCTGGAGTTTCGTCTTCGTTAACTCCCTCCCTGAAATTAAATAAAATTTGAAACCCACGGTTTATATGGAATTAAAAAATAATCATGTGCTTGTTTGGAGTTTGCTCCTATAAAACGTTCAGAGACGCAGTTTCATTTTGTAACCACTTTGATTTAGGTCATTTCCATGCATTTTTGCTCTCCGTTTACACTTACGGCACTAAGACCTTCACCAACGTTGCCAAAACGATCCCGATTCATATACAGTGTAATAAACCGAAACTCCTACTCTGAACACTTATAATCGCTCGAAATGGCGGTCCTGTTTGCTGCTACAACCGTGTAACTCGACAGTATTGTCTAGTTATATTAAGATGGTTTTAATAAAATGCCTCTGATCGTTTTCCCCTTCAATCGTACTTTCAAGGACACCATCACCACTTAAACACGTGACTGTCCCTTGCATCCAGATGGAATTGGTTCAGTGCATGTTGCTTGCGTTTTTCGTGACTGTCGGAAACGAGGGTTACTTCCGTTTCACTAAATGGAACAAAAATGAGGATTTAAAAACTGTTACTAACCAAAAGCTGCCTTGCTGCCCCCATCATGCCTTGCAAAGACGATTATAAAACAAACCAAAAAAGACATAGGGCTATGAAACAGACAATGCTGTAACGATCTAAAGGTGGACCAAGACACACACAAATAAGTGCTACTTACACTTCATCTTCTTCCATCAAAATAGGGGGTGGCGTCTCTGGAACACTGGAGAGTGGCCACATGGTGTCTTCAGATTGGACGGTGGAATTTAAACTGTTTTCAGACGATGCACCAAAACCTTGAAAACAAACAATCTCATCTGGAAAAGCTGGACTTCCCTCGCATGTAGACATCGAAATCATCACGCGGTCAACAGTTTCAATGGGCAAGGAAGGGTTCAGCTTCGCCTCATCAGGCGTAGAAAGAGTAAAATGCTCAGGCGTCAAGCTGAGGGAACCAACCCAGTCATACACAGTTCCTACTTCATCATCCTTTGCAAATTTACGCGTTTGAACACCAAGTGTCACGTGTCTCACAGACACTTGAACGAGTGGCTCACTCATTTCGGGCTCATCGGGCACCCTCATAGCTCTAGCTGCACGCAGACTTTCTTGTCTTGCAGTTACTTCTTGACATTGGAGGAGCTCCTCTCGCTTCTTACTTTCCTTTGCCTTGTCGTTTGCCAAAGAATCGAGATACTCTTTGTCTTGACTTTCCCTCAGAGATTTTCTCTCTTCCGAAGAGCCAAGCAAATCTGAGTGGTCACCTGGAGATGTGCCCTGCCCGCCAAAAGCAGGTGTTAACAAATCACTGTCGTCGTCGTCGCTGACATAGTGTACTTCGTTTTTCTTTTCTTGCCTTTCGCTGAGCCTCGTTAAGATATACAGTCTAACTTTCGTTAATTTGTGCTTGGCAATGTATTTTGCCAAAGTGAAGTCCTCGTTCACTTCCTCGCATTTATAGTTTCCTAACTTTAATGTCATTTCATTGGTGCTACCAAATGTGGATATCCCATCCGGAAAAAACACATCTTTCATTAGGTCTAAAACCTATCTCGTTGATGCATTTAGTGGAATCGATAGCTCTCTGGTGCCTCCTCCTTTCACCATGCGGACACCAACATAACGGTTTTCTTGATTGTTAAAGTGTTGCCAGCCAACTTGGACTTTCTTACTACATCGTACTGGTAGAGGGTCGTCTTCCTCTGATGACTGGAACTTCTTCGTAGGGTCGCTAGTGGCTGTCTTACTTCTTGTTGATTTGGAACCGACTTGTTTTGAAAGCTCTAGGAGTTTTCTTTTATGCCCTTCCTTTTCTTTATCTGTGCCACTTAAAGCGAATGATCGTAGAGCAAGTATGTCACCTCTTCGCTGCAGACCAAGAGCTTGGAAGTCCTTATCAGTGGCCATTCTCACAGCTGTAAAATCCATCTGCAGTCAAAAAGAACACAGCATGAAGTTTAATTTATTGATGCGATCGTTCGGGTGCGAATTTAACGCACAAGTATAGCGTTCTTTAAAGTATCCCAAATGTTTCATGTTGTTGCCATAAATAAATAATGTGAATTTCAACAAATTCGCACGATGCTTTTTGCATCAGGGCAGTATTTAGTAACTGCCATCTATGCTGTCCTAGCTTCAGGGTGTCACTGTTGTGATCACAAGACTTCCCAAAAATAGTTGTGAGTTAAGTTTTGAGCAGACCTTTAACAGAACAAACATGGAGAAGCACCTTATCTGTGGAAGTAAGGGATCGCTATACACGATAGTTGGAAGCCTTTCTCAACAACAGTACAAGGATAAGGATCTGTGTGACGAACGGTTCATCTGTGGTGTAGTGGTCATCACATCTGCCTTGTAAGCAGCTGGAGACCGGGGTTCTATTCCATAGTATGATACATTATGCTTTTATGCGTTTATTTCCTTAACTTTTTTTCTTTCATATGACGATCTAAATATGGCTGATTCACTTAGTAAGAATATTCCTTGTAGTCAGTTTATGAGTCAATTCCTGAAGCCTGATCTGTGCCCACAGGGAAACCCTCAGGCATTTCACTTTTTGAAAATAAACTAATAAATCCCCAACAATGTGGACCAATTACATGGTCAAATGGGTTGGGGTGGAAAAGTTAGTCAGCAGAGCGCGTTTTTATATTGTTCGGATAGATTTTTTTCCGTTGCCCATGTTTTTTGTTTTATTCATTCAGTTTATGGGGACCCAGTGAGCAGCACAAGAGTATTAGTCTCAGTCTGAGTCTGTCTGAGTCTGTCTGAGTCTTTGTGTCTGAGTCTTTGCGAAGCCAGGGTATGCCCTGGGGAAGGGATGATAGAATTGACCCCTATCAGTTATGCTGCATTGGTTGGCAAGTGAAACACTAACTTATTATCAACTATGAGCTGGCAAAGTAAAATTAACTGTAGTAGCGAATTTGGAAAGCTGATGTTTCGAGCGGGTGGTTCATTCCATCAACCGCTCCCCCCCGGGGGAGGAGGGGGGGGGGGAAAGCGTCACGCACGCACCGATCTTAAACAGACCCCAGGCAGGTTATGTATCTGGCATTCTTGTGACCATTTGTGATCCACTTTAGTACTATAATGCATCATCAAAGAATTTTGAACGGCTGGGAGGAATAAAATCAAATGTTTAACACTGCAAACCCTATTTAATTGTCTGAATGCTACCACTGAGGGATATGCAAATTAGTCGACAATCACTGCTATCTGCAATGTTTGTTTTGCTCACGTAGAAAAGCACTGATAAGAGCGAAATTATTTTAAGACTCCTAATATGAAACACCGGGAGAGTGATTTTGGAAATAAAAGGCCGAATTTGCCTTTGGTTGGAAGTCTTGGAGCCGTGACAATACATGCGCAACCTTTGGTATGTTTATATACACTTTTAGTCCCACAAAAGATTATAATATATAACATTTTGCGATACAAAATCAAACGAAATGAAACGACATTAAACGAACAGATATTAAAAAAACAAGGAAAAATGCTAATTACGACAGTACGCCACATTCCCAACCACGAAATTCACCGAGCAAACTTGAATAAACAAGTTGCGATCGCTTACCATTTCGTCCTTAAACGTTTGGCAAACACTTGCTTCCACGTTCCTTTTGCCTTTTAAAAACTGGAAAATCTGAAGAGAATAAATGTAATTTTCAGCTAATAGTTTGAAAGTTTGCTATTTGCAACGGAAATATGAACAAAATACCTGGTCCACCTCCTGATACGGTTCTTCGTCTAGAGAAGCCATTTTTATGACAAGGCAACCAGGCCTTCCGTTGTCACGTGGTGTTCATTAACCCGCAAGTAAGTCGCAAGTAAGTAGCAAGTAAGTCGCAAGTAAGTCGCAAGTAAGTCGCAAGTAAGTCGCAAGTAAGTCGCAAGTAAGTCGCAAGTAAGTAGCAAGTAAGTCGCAGCTAAGTCGCAAGTAAGTAGCAAGTAAGTCGCAAGTAAGTAGCAAGTAAGTCGCAAGTAAGTAGCAAGTAAGTCGCAAGTAAGTAGCAAGTAAGTCGCAGCTAAGTCGCAAGTAAGTAGCAAGTAAGTCGCAAGTAAGTAGCAAGTAAGTCGCAAGTAAGTCGCAAGTAAGTCGCAAGTAAGTCGCAAGTAAGTCGCAGCTAAGTCGCAAGTAAGTCGCAAGTAAGTCGCAAGTAAGTCGCAAGCCCCCCAAAAAGTGGGAGAAATGTATGTCCCTTTGAAACCACCGTAGGAAAGACGTTGATTAGAAATTCTGCCGACTTTTTTTCTGACATCTACCATTAGTCCATTCGTTTCAAAGAATTTTACCCATCTGCTATGTTGTCCCGGCTTGATTTCTTTGTGTAGTTCGGAGTGGTCAGGCAATGCTAAGTAATCGGAAAAAGTATCACTCAAAGGGTTGAACTTTTACCATGTGTAGTTTAATAGTTATCAGAGTAATGAAGAATTTTGGAGAGAAGTTCCAAAATTCCCCATTTGCGGCATAAAATTGGGTATCAATTGGTCACGTGACTGCCTGGAACCTTCGCTTCGCTTGTTCAGAGTAATATACCCTGGGGCCCGTTTCTCGAAAGTCCCGGTAAATTTTCGGGCCCGGAAAGCTATTTTATGTGCACGATGTTTGCATTAAAGACTCAAACTTTGTTAGTTTTGAAAGCTAAGCAATAAAATTCTAAGTTGATAAGAGAAGTCAGGCTAATATGTAAGCTAAAAGCTACGCCAACGTTTTATAGATTTTGATTTTAAAATATAGCTTCGGGCCCGAAAAGTTACCGGGACCTTCGAGAGACGGGCCCCTGGATGCCAGAGCGTTTCTTGTGCGTGCGACCACGCACTTACTTTTGTTAAAAAGGCGCCACAAGAAAAGCCTCTGGGATGGATCGTGATTTGTTTGATGACGCCGAGCCAATAACAAATCCGCTTGCCTACGTGCTTTGTCCAGAATATGGACGAGAATGCTAATTGGCTTCTGACGACCTCCAAAGGGATTCATGATCTGTAGACCTCGCCGGCTGGACGACAAAAAATGGTAACAGCCCCGTGTTGTCACAGATAGTAAATTTGTCTCACCTTCTGCAGAACAAAAAATTCTTAATTTAGGTGTTTCTTAAGATAACTTATCAAAGATATATCTTCTGCCACGGATAACAACAAAGGAAATCAAACTGTGCATGTTTCAGTTTGAAATTATACACAATAAGCTGTTCACAAAGGACAAGCTCAAAGCAAATATCTTTCTGGATGATAAATGGTTTCACTGCAAAGACAAAGCAGAAACAATTTTCATTTGCTAGTCCACTGCCCGCACACAGTGGCGTTTTGGAATTATTTTCAGGAATGGTGAAACAGAAATACCGATATTGTTCTGAACCTTACAGCTGCTATGGTGTTGTATGGTGTGTTATATAACATGCTGAATTCTACGCGCCTTTTTTTTGGTTCTTAGCTATGTTCAGGACAGACGCACAGATGACGTCATCATTGGCAATTTTTTGTCTCTTCATTATATAAACTAGTAGTAATCAAAGATTAAGAGAGTGCGTTCGACTGGTTGCATTCTATCAGACAGCCAACACTTCCGGTTCCCAAGTGGACACCAAGGAGATGAAAGCCTTTGAGTCCTTTGCTTTCCCCAAAATGAAAGCATGGGTCTGTGTTAGGGGTTCTTTGGAAAACGAGCTCAGGTTTACATTTTGTTTTGACTGAGAATTGCTGTGAAATGATTTGACCATGGAGAACAAATTTTCTGCTGAAGACAAATGTCCTTGAATATGTGCTGACAATGTGTTTCAGTCAGTGGAACAGTGAGTGCCCAACCCAGCTATAATCACTTTCTAGCCAGCAAAAAAGCTCCAAAACATGTACTAACAAAGGGCCTGAAACTAAATTTCCAGAAATCTTTGATGACCTATTTACAAGGGCAAATTCACACGACAAATTTTTCTATGCAAAAATGAAATTGGCACGCCAGTTTAATTAGCAAAGACATTTGTGACAAATTAATTGACAAAATTGTCTCATCTACACGAGCAAACATGGTTTGCCACAGACAATTTGCTGGTGTGCATGGGGCTTTGGGCTCTACAACGTTACAGGCAGGCATCTCAATAGACAAAATAACTGGAATCAATTCAACTATAAACCCTTTGTTGGTTTGTGCACGACTTTACATCAACGAATTTGCCAGTGTGATGTTTTAAAAATGACCATCAAGGTAAGCAGTTTAACAAGAAAATTTCAAGCACTACATAACAACGATTAGTTAGTATCACAAGGAGTATTTAGATGCATGTCTCTGCTGACAAATTTACTCACTTAATTTACTCACTCCTAACAGAAGTGTCCACTATTATCCTGCATTTAAATTAGTATTTAGCTTTCTTATCATCGTCATGCCTCACAACAACAAGACCAGTTTCTGGCTCTGAAAGTCAGCAGAAATCACTCTCAGGAATAGCGATGTCCCCGTACGAAAAATCGATGTTTTCACGAGCGCTGTACATCCTACCTCCACCGCTTGTGTTTTTACC
Organism: Siderastrea siderea; assembly: GCA_964030785.1. Classification (NCBI taxonomy): domain Eukaryota; kingdom Metazoa; phylum Cnidaria; class Anthozoa; order Scleractinia; family Rhizangiidae; genus Siderastrea; species Siderastrea siderea. The sequence continues at coordinate 45,062,490 of OZ034966.1, read as the reverse complement.
GTATTTACTCGATTAAACGCCTCCCTCGAATAAACGCCGCCCTCGATTAAACGCCGCAGATGGAAGCAAAATTACCAATAAACGCTGCCCTCGACTAAACGCCGCACCCAATCAGAAGAATGCGGCGTTTATTCGAGGATTATAAGAAAAAAAATAACAAGAACGGTAAAACTCGGTAATCTACACATGAACATGAAATTATGAAATTCCTATATTTAAACGGCGGAATGAGGAAATCAATGTAAAGAAATGATCCTCGCAGTTGTTAACGCAACTTATGCAGTTGCGAAAAGAAAGCCTGAAAAAATCAGGCCTGCCGGGATTCGAACCCTGACCTCTGCGATACCGGTGCAGCGCTCTAACCAATTGAGCTAACAAGCCAACTGGGAGCTGGTCATTAAGTTGGTTCGTAATATACCCGGGGAAGATGAAGATGAAATTATGAAATTCCTATATTTAAACGGCGGAATGAGGAAATCAATGTAAAGAAATGATCCTCGCAGTTGTTAACGCAACTTATGCAGTTGCGAAAAGAAAGCCTGAAAAAATCAGGCCTGCCGGGATTCGAACCCTGACCTCTGCGATACCGGTGCAGCGCTCTAACCAATTGAGCTAACAAGCCAACTGGGAGCTGGTCATTAAGTTGGTTCGTAATATACCCGGGGAAGATGAAGATGAAATTATGAAATTCCTATATTTAAACGGCGGAATGAGGAAATCAATGTAAAGAAATGATCCTCGCAGTTGTTAACGCAACTTATGCAGTTGCTAAAAGAAAGCCTGAAAAAATCAGGCCTGCCGGGATTCGAACCCTGACCTCTGCGATACCGGTGCAGCGCTCTAACCAATTGAGCTAACAAGCCAACTGGGAGCTGGTCATTAAGTTGGTTCGTAATATACCCGGGGAAGATGAAGATGAAATTATGAAATTCCTATATTTAAACGGCGGAATGAGGAAATCAATGTAAAGAAATGATCCTCGCAGTTGTTAACGCAACTTATGCAGTTGCGAAAAGAAAGCCTGAAAAAATCAGGCCTGCCGGGATTCGAACCCTGACCTCTGCGATACCGGTGCAGCGCTCTAACCAATTGAGCTAACAAGCCAACTGGGAGCTGGTCATTAAGTTGGTTCGTAATATACCCGGGGAAGATGAAGATGAAATTATGAAATTCCTATATTTAAACGGCGGAATGAGGAAATCAATGTAAAGAAATGATCCTCGCAGTTGTTAACGCAACTTATGCAGTTGCGAAAAGAAAGCCTGAAAAAATCAGGCCTGCGAGGATCATTTCTTTACATTGATTTCCTCATTCCGCCGTTTAAATATAGGAATTTCATAATTTCATCTTCATCTTCCCCGGGTATATTACGAACCAACTTAATGACCAGCTCCCAGTTGGCTTGTTAGCTCAATTGGTTAGAGCGCTGCACCGGTATCGCAGAGGTCAGGGTTCGAATCCCGGCAGGCCTGATTCTTTCAGGCTTTCTTTTCGCAACTGCATAAGTTGCGTTAACAACTGCGAGGATCATTTCTTTACATTGATTTCCTCATTCCGCCGTTTAAATATAGGAATTTCATAATTTCATCTTCATCTTCCCCGGGTATATTACGAACCAACTTAATGACCAGCTCCCAGTTGGCTTGTTAGCTCAATTGGTTAGAGCGCTGCACCGGTATCGCAGAGGTCAGGGTTCGAATCCCGGCAGGCCTGATTTTTTCAGGCTTTCTTTTCGCAACTGCATAAGTTGCGTTAACAACTGCGAGGATCATTTCTTTACATTGATTTTATCTACACATGAACGTTGTACATATCACAAGCCAGACAATTATGATTCTATCTCAGCAAAAAAGCGAGACATTGGAACTTTAAACATGTCTGTTTTACATAGTATTTACGAATGATTTACCGTAATTATTATCAGTGATTTAAGAAATATGATTTTGAAATAAACGCCGCCCTCGTCGAATAAACACCGCCCTTGAATAAACGCCGCATCGGAAACGCTAAAAATTTAATAAACGCCGCGGCGTTTAATCAAGTAAATACGGTAAGGAGGCTTCAAACTGTGTCTTGTCGACAAACCTGAAAAATTTTCCCGGAAACGACTGGGGAAAGCCTTTGTGGTCTTCGGCAGAAATCCTGACTATCAAAATTCTTCAAGAGACCGTACGGTTTTCCGACCGTTTTACATCCTAGGTGCGCTGCTTGTGTTTATAAGTGGACTTCAAACTGTGCCTTGTCGACAAATTTGAATACTTTTCTAAAAATACTCAAAGAAAATGACAAAATAGCCCTTGAAACATGATCAATATTCGCCCGCTCTAGTGTAGGCTTGGATAAATTTTGCCGGCAGAATTTCGAGCAGAATAAGCGATTTCTGAGGCGAGCATTCTGCCGGCAGAATAAGGCATTTTCGAGCAGAATTTGAGCAGAAAAAAAAAATCAGTGCCGCTAATGATTTGCATAACAGTTGTAAGAAAAAAATGAGAACTAAATAAAATGCAAAAAATACAAAAATAATTACACAGTCTTTTTGCATTTGTTTGATGTCCCTTTTTGTAAGATGCTAATAAAAAAGTCACTGTTTCTTCCAATATTAGTCATATAAAGTAAGACGAATAACGATTTTGCTTCGCATCATGAATATCTAATTAGCATTTAGCGGTTAGGCCCAGGCTCCCTTCCACATTTGCGAAAATACATAAGGCCCAAAAGGCCCAAAAGTTTTCGGGTACAGAGCAGAATTCGAGCAGAATATGGGTGTCCGAGCAGAATTTCGAGCAGAATAAGCGATTTTTACGAGCACTACCGGAGGGCAGAATTAGCCATTTTACGAGCAGAATTTATCCAACCCTACTCTGGTGACATTGTGTTTGCACGCTAAATTGACCGTTTGGGGCCTGGGCGTCATGAAGGCGAGGCCAAAGTCCATACCAGTTTCCAGCCGAGCGTAGGCCCCTGCAAAAATCTTCGGGGGAGGGCTAATTTGGCGTCGACGATTACAGAAGATCTCGAATTTTTCTGCCTGTACGAGATTAGGAATGCTTTCTCCTTCGTCGAACACAACAAATAGAGTCCATGTTGCCGTGCGTCTGTTCAGTAATACATCACAGATAACTCAAGGTTCTGTACGCTGCTCAAACAGAATTACGTGAAAAAGCAAGCATTGAAAAAGACGCTGCCGCGAGAAATGGTTATCTAAAACAATTCAAGATTAATGTTGTGAATTAATTTCAAGCAGTGTAATGTAATTTCGTCGTCCGTGCGAAGCGCACGAGCGCTTTTGTAGATTATGTTAATTTCGTTTTTCTACAAGTATAAGCACATGGTTTTGGAGCTAAGGAAGAAGTGTGAAACAGAATAAACCATCTCAAGTTCGTATTTGGAAATTGCGAGAGTTGTTTACTTTATCTTGAGACAATTAAATGAGAACATCCGATCCGCAACAAATTTAATGGAGATGTTGATAATTGAGGGACCTTTGACCCGCTTTGCAATTTTCTCTAGTCATTTGCTTATCTGTATTTATTTATCTAATTATATATTCGCTTGTGTTTTTTGTTTGTTTCTATTTGTAAGGCTGTGCTAAGTATTATTGTAATTGCTTTATAGTGTTACGTTTGTTTCACATACCGTGTGGCACTAATTTTTTGCGATTTTTGCGTTGTTGTTTTTTTTTTAACGATCCGCAAAAAAAGTTCCCGCGAAAAAAAAATTGCAGTCGGTACACTACAAGTATTTAACTATTCTCAACACTCAAAGTAAAGCGCGAAGATTGCATCATAGAGGTATTCACACCCAATCTAGTTTCAACGCATTCCTGTGAGATCGGTGTTCTCTAGGGAGGTGGAATAAAGTTTAAAAGATGACTCTCACTGCATTCTGCCCTTCAAACTTGATGAAGCGCCCACGAGAGAAGACGGCAACTCTGGGTTAACCTCCACGAATTTCAAGCGAGTCGTTTTGAGAGAAGCTTTAAAGACTGTAATGGCAGATCCACAGATGCCTGTTCAGCTGGCGCATCCAGCACAAATTGCAGATCCAGCGAGACCAGGGCCACCGGCGCAGCCGCCATCCAGTGCAACCAACCCAGCAAGGGGCAGCCGGCCCAGCCAAGTCCAGCGGCTCCGCCACCGCAAGCGAAACCTGGAGACCTTGAGGTAATTACTCCTATGTTTAAATCTAGTTTATTGTGCTAGAGTTTTGTTCCTTTCATGAGCGCTGCCTTCGCCCAGAAGGAGTCCGTTTTTAAAAGAGCGTCTGGCGCTGGTTTGTTGGTTGGCTTGCTTGCTTCAAGGCGGAGTTAGATGTAGTTGGCGTAAAATAATGAGTATACGGTAATTATTGTTTGCAGCGCAGTGTTAGGATTCTCTAGGTGGCATGATTCTTTCGGCAAGGGACCGTTTGATAATCGCTAATGAATGTTTGCATTAAAGTTTTGTTTAGGTGCAGAATTATCGATGTTCTCTTAGTGACATGATTCTTTCGGCATGGGACCGTTTGATGATCGCTAATGAGTGTTTGCAGTAATTATTGTTCGGAGCGCAGAATTATCATTGTTCTCTTAGTGGCATGATTCTTTCGGCAAGGGACCGTTTGGGAAGGGAACGGGCAGGGAACGCTTGTTTAATGGCTGTTCTTTTGTGATTTTTGAATGGTTTCTTTATTCTTTGTCGGCACTGTAGATTACAACGAAAAGTAAAAAAACACAGAGGAATGCAATGCGCATTACTTTGAATATATTAGCATTTAATTGCCAAATGTGAATATGTAACGCAAGCTTTTCCGTCGGTTCTTACGTCCCTTTTAACGTTAAATCTAAAAGTGTTCCAGTGAATCAAAGTTAATAAGACTCAATACTAAAATTGGTCACATCGTCAAGCACGCGTGTTTAATGTTTTAAAAAAATCCATTGAGCCGTTCTTAAGATTTTCGCAAAAGCGCTCAAATTCAAAAATTACCACAAAATTATTACGCGAATGATCTTAGAAAAACAGTTAGTTCTCGAGATCGCGAACACCAGTTTCAACAAACCTTTCTAGGTGTAAAATAGTGAGAAAAAGACACATTTGAACAGTATTTTCTAGCCATTTCATCAAAGCATTGATTATTTTTCGGTGCATTTACTATTACTACGCAAAAAGTCGAGTTGAAAATGTTTTTGCAATTTACTTCAAAACAAAAATACAAAATTTTTTTGTTCTTGTATATTTTGCTTGCCATACACCACAGTTTAAGAATGTTGGTATTTGCTTTTCAAAGTGAAATCTGGATCGCGCAAAATTTCAAGTTTACTGTTGTCGAGGATTTTTGTTTATCGTTGTCATGGAAATATCGGTTTTCACAAAATGCAAACCACGCTAAAGCTCAATCCGAAAGCAACAAGTATTGCAAATTTCACGTTGATCCGACAAGATGAAGACGGTCTAAGAGTCGAATTTAAAAGTGAGGTAAGGTCCCAAAAAAACTGTATCGAAACACCTTAAAAATAATCCTACATGTCGACCTTTCGCTAAGTTTGTACGCAAGACATTGCTTGATAGGATCCACTCTGGTGCGATATCCTTGTTGGGACGCGTTGGTCAGGTTCGTCCACCCCACCTCGTGTTACCATTGACTGTTGAACCAACGAAGCCTAGGTTGTGTCATGGCGCCCTTTTCCTTAATCTTTGGATGGCTGATGCTCCATTCAAGTTCGACAGTCTCTCCTACTTGCCTCGGTATGTTGGCCGGCAATCTTATCAAACCGTCCTTGCCGATAAGTCAGGATACGACCACCTTTTGTTGGCTGAAGAAAGTCGAACCTACTTTGGGATTTAGTGGGGTGGCTGGTATTTCCATTACAACACACTTCCTTTCGGTTGGAAGATTTTATCTTTTGTCTATCAATCGCCGGACAGGTTTAGTGGCAACCAACTTCTTTCGTTCACAGGAATCCCGTGTTTGATCGCCATAATGATCAGCTAAAAGTAGATCTTAAGAGCGCTTGTCTGTAAAAATCAAACATAACGTGGCAAGGGTGGAAAATTCGATTTCTTTCATATTTTAATGTTAGATAGGTTAGGGTATAACTAAAATCACTGGATACGTTTTTTGGCAAAATATCCTTTTATTTCAAAGAAAAATGCAAATAACGAACTTCCGTTAAAATCGCCATTTGAAGCAGTAAATTATGACATCAATTTGAGGCGTTCGCGTGCAAAAACAAATGCCTCTGTCGTCTTTTAAACACTCAAATTTACTTTTGCCATCTCTCAAGAGCTTCAAAACTGATTTTGGTAGAAACTGCGTTGTTCTTTGTGTTTGAAATAATTTAATTTTGAAAGTATACATTTCTCATCAGGAAAAGTACTTCGTGAATTTATTTTTCACCATGTGCTAAACCTTCAAATCGATTCATCTTCTGGCTGTTGAATTAAGAAAAGATGTTCTCAGGATTGCTGTAAAAATTTCTTTGGGCAAATGATTGAGAGCGACGCGAGAGCTTTTCAAAGTTCGTTAAAATGCAGGTTGTTTGACCCTTCTTGGCAACATTCCATTCGCGAGTCACGCACATATTTTAATGTGTTTCGACCCATATGAGATCGAAAACGTCAAACAGAAAAACAGTTCGAAATGCTCTTACCTCATTTGCTGTAGAGGACAGGTCCAGAGGCCATTTCCGAGTGATTCTCTTGCCGTTCGACGTATTTTGGTCCTGTTGATGCCATCCAATGAACACTGCCAACTGGGTCAGTGTATTGTAAACGGTCGAACAGCTCAACAACAACCTTTCTTCCAAAACGTTCGACATCTTTCTACACTGTGACATCTTACTCAACGGTTCAGTTGCTGGTCAGTGTTGCTTAGTTGGCAATACACAAAAAGGTTTTATCACCACATGTCGCCGCTAACGTGGCCAGAGTTCTGTCTAGAGCCGCGTCACGCAATGCAAATCATCGGAATGGACATTTTACTAGGGGGTAGGGGAAGGGCAAAATCTGCTCTGATTCTTTTTAAACGGCTCAGGGTTCGAGAAATGGGAGGAACTAGTAATGGACCAAAAATACGAAACAAAATTAGTGCTACATTTAGGCACCTCAGCCTCCCGTGCCAGAATGCAGAAAAAGTAGTCACCCCTCGGCGTGAGTTGTAGGCATGCAAATAACAATGTTCGAACACGAAAATTAGCCAAAAAGGGTACGTGTGCTAGCTTAACTAAACTATCGAAAATCGTTTATCATGACAAATCTTACTCGTTTGAGACTGATTTTGGTTGATTTATCAGGTTTAATGAAAAAAAGAACACATTTGAAACAAAATGTCCTTTTCTTTAACCCTTTACCGTCAGCGTTTTTCCCTTAGAAAAACGCATTTTTTACCGCTAAAGCGGTTTTTGAAGTGCTATGATGCCAAATGCCACTAAACATTGCTACAAAAGCGTTTTCTTACATTTTAGCTCAATTTTGAGCCAGCTTCTGTTGTAAATTGTACATTATTTTGCTTTCACGCATGCGCATAAGCCAAAATTTATATATATATATTTTTTTGCTGATTCATTTCTATTTTTGTAATGTGACTTACTAGTTTGTGCTTACTGTTTTGGCTTAGAAGGGGGACCGCGGACTTTTGTTTGTTTTTCACAAATCATACATATTTACATTTATCATATGACCCGTACGGACCCGCGCGCAATTTCCTTGGAAAACCATATGAAAAAAAGTCCCGTATGAGGGCCGTACGCCTCGCTCTAGCAGGGCCGGAAAAAGCCGTACGGCCCTACTAGAAAAGCGTACGGCCCCGCTACTGCCGCAAGATGACGGAATTGGAACCAGTTGATTCCACAGCTTTGAATTCAGATGAACGATAGTTAAGATTTTCTAAAAAGCAAAGAATGTCCAACATGTTTATTAAACCTTTACTATCTAGAAAGCGATGTAGTTTGCAGGCGCAAAAATTAAAACAAAACGTGTTTAAACTTGGTTAATGATGAAGAAATACTCCTGACAACAACAATAAAATCGAACTAAAAGCCGTCAAAAACTGAAACAACATAATCGGACAAAGACGTATCCTGGTTTGAAGTCATGATAAACATTGAAGAAAAAATGCAAATGCGAAGTAAACTCAAATTTCTTTTTCTGCTGCGTAATTTTTAAATCACAACAAACAAAATGTGAGTACATGTTTACGACTAACCTGGCAATGACACAGTTTCCTGCTTGTTTTCACGAAGCATTTTAAGCACAATTTGGACATCAACTGTAATGCAGAGCTCAACATCGTCGAACAGCAGATGTTCATGAATCCTACGATCCGTGGTAAACTAAACAACTTGAAGCTGAAGGGAAACGAAGCGTAGCAAAATCCTGAACTGCCTGTACAGTCCCTTTTCCAAGTCTTTATGTAGTTTCATAAATTAAGATCTAATGTTGTTTTTAACATCCAAAATCCTTGGTGGAAAATTAATTAATCGTCTCTTTCAAACCAATTGTGAATTTCGGCTCAGAAGAAACGTCGCTAAGTTGTTCAATCAGGATAAATTCAGTCTTCGCTGAGAGACGAGCACGACTGAGCCGAAACGTCGTGCAAATTCTTTGTTGTATTCCTTCATAAACGTTTCCTTTGAAATTTCTACTAACTGCAATCATGTACGAGGAATTTAGTCGGATTTAAATCTTCTTGGAATGAAGCTAAAACTCGGAGATTTGGTGTTCAAAAATTTTGTACGCACATCGCAGTTCAAATGCACTTTACTGGCTTCCCAAACAAATTACAAGCTACCATTGGCTTTTCAAAATGCGCGCGAAACGGGCCGCCGCGTCTGTATCCACGAAAGAAAGACAAAAAAAATTCAGTGGTCATATGATAAAATGCTTATTGACTGAGTTAGGTCGGGCCGGACGGGAAAATATTTGGCTCTCGGTCAGGACGCACGGACCTCGCTGCGCTCGGTCCGTACGTCCTGACCTCGAGCCAAATATTTTCCCGTCCGGCCCTCCAACTCAGTCAATAAGTACATAACATGAATTGCTTCGTTACAAAGAAGACGGTTGTTGTTGGTTCCATTTTCTTGTTGTCGGAGTTTGTGGTTACAACACCAGACGAATCAAAAGCTTGAAAACAATTGTTCCCTTACTTTCATGCACCAAGAATACCCAGGCCCGTAGAAGGGGGAGGGGGGGGGGGGGGGGCTCGAGTCCCCAGAAGTTTTGGAAGTTGAAAAAACATTACAATAAATGAGCCAAAAAATATATAATTAAAACGAATTAATGTGCAACAAATAGTCTTAAATGCTGATGCTAAAAGTTCCTTTTGTTATTTTACAACCTTTAACAGGGTTTGACATCTGTTGAGTCACTAGCCACCGGGCAAGTGGGCTTCAAAAATCTACTAGCCCACCGCACATTTCAGTCGCCCAGGTTCCTTACCAATGTCTTTCTTCACCCATATCACCTTGACCCTGGCAGTATAGCTTTACTGTGAAGGACCTTAATGCCTTTAATAGCTAAGCAACTGCTGTGTATTTGCTGCAAGCTTTAAGCTCATCATGTTGTTTTAAAACAAGTCTAAGGAACAAAACTATTTTTATCTCACCAATCGAGTGATAAAAGTTACGTAAACGTTTACGAGAGTTAGGTAAAACAGGTCCGAGATTCGTAGCTTGGCTGTCGAAATGTTTCAATTTTAACAAACCTTGTAACTTTAAGGGTACTTTTTTAAAACTGATGCTATAAATCTGGTGGATGTTGCCAACAACTTTGTCGGCGAAAGAGCAAACAGGAAGCAGCTTTTTGGCAAATTGTCAACGAAGGATGTCCCCAATAAGGTGCCGTGTTTGACGAAATCGACACAAACTGTGGCATTGTGAACAGAGTTAGTATCTAGGTGCATGAGTGTGTATTTTGAAAGGGGGGGGGGGTGGGGGGAAGGCTTTGACTAGGCCAATATGCTCGCAGCATTTATTTCAGGCTTGGTGCGGGCCTGATACCACAAGTTACAAGTCAGTTTTTACAACGAACGCTTGAATACAATGACGATATGTCCCAGCCATCGTGCAAAACTTGGAATAGTGTCTAGCAGAAGCTGCAGCATAAGGGGCCGGGTCACGGTAAGGAAACGGCGAGTGGCCAAAAAGTGAAAGAGGACTGGGGAAAAAGGGATCTGAAATTATCTTACGCGGGACTGGTTCGCTTGTAAAAGTTGGATCAGGTGAGTTATATATTCGCTTGTGGTCTATCCGAATATTAGTCAGGTTATCGATGGAAGCCTCACTCTTCTCTTCGTCCTCATTAAGGTGTATGTAGAACGTGAAAGAGGTAACAGACGTTTAAGGGTAAGATGCTTGACGTATTTCTGTTATGATATCCTCATATCCATTATGATAAGTATGCTGGCTGCTGTGAGAGATCTTGCTCACTGGGAACCTGTCTCAGTAAGATTCGTAAACAGAAATTCAGGAACAGAACCTCATTTTTTGTTACCATGGTTACGTGCCATATTTCACAGTCTTCAAACAGCACTGGCGTGCTGTTAGAAGCCCCACTCATTGGTCAGGACACACTAATGTAGACCAAGTCAAACAGCTGACAAGAGAGCACAGTTAAAAACTTCGATTGCACCCATTTGTTATGAAGAGAGAACCCTTCCTGTCCAAAACTCCATCCAACCCTTTAACAGCGAGCTGACTTTCACTCCTGATATAACTGTGCCTTGTACCGGTCCTGTGCCAGCTGAGAACCAGCAGACTGACACCAATGATCATAGGTAGAACACCCGCTCGTCAATTAAAAAAAGGGAACCCCTTGTAGTTATAGGTTTCCCCGTATTAAAGTTGGGTCTAGTTAATAATAGCGCCACTTCTGTTGCACCACTCACCTGTAACCATGTCTGTAAGCTTGTACGACGGTTGGAATTGCGTTTCAGACTACTAGGCTAGGGTAGCAAATACAATTTTTAATGGTTGTAACAACACTGGTAATAAGTAAGAAAGACACAACGCCATTAAAACCACGAATAATCCCTGCAATGAACACTGTATGTTATTTTACTTCACCTAAAAGGTTTTGCCCTTCCAATACCCCCTAAAATGCCTTTGACACGCATTGCGTGACAAACCAAATACGCACGCGGCGCCATCCACGTTTGGTCCCAATTTAGCAGTCAAATCTGATAATGCTTTTGTGCACTGAAAACTGAGCAACACTCGTATTAAATCAACTGAACCGTTGAGTAAGATGTCACAGTGTAGAAAGATGTCGAACGTTTTGGAAGAAAGGTTGTTGTTGAGCTGTTCGACCGTTTACAATACACTGACCCAGTTGGCAGTGTTCATTGGATGGCATCAACAGGACCAAAATACGTCGAACGGCAAGAGAATCACTCGGAAATGGCCTCTGGACCTGTCCTCTACAGCAAATGAGGTAAGAGCATTTCGAACTGTTTTTCTGTTTGACGTTTTCGATCTCATATGGGTCGAAACACATTAAAATATGTGCGTGACTCGCGAATGGAATGTTGCCAAGAAGGGTCAAACAACCTGCATTTTAACGAACTTTGAAAAGCTCTCGCGTCGCTCTCAATCATTTGCCCAAAGAAATTTTTACAGCAATCCTGAGAACATCTTTTCTTAATTCAACAGCCAGAAGCTGAATCGATTTGAAGGTTTAGCACATGGTGAAAAATAATTTAATTCACGAAGTACTTTTCCTGATGAGAAATGTATACTTTCAAAATTAAATTATTTCAAACACAAAGAACAACGCAGTTTCTACCAAAATCAGTTTTGAAGCTCTTGAGAGATTGCAAAAGTAAATTTGAGTGTTTAAAAGACGACAGAGGCATTTGTTTTTGCACGCGAACGCCTCAAATTGATGTCATAATTTACTGCTTCAAATGGCGATTTTAACGGAAGTTCATTATTTGCATTTTTCTTTGAAATAAAAGGATATTTTGCCAAAAAAAAGTATCCAGTGATTTTAGTTATACCCTAACCTATCTAACATTAAAATATGAAAGAAATCGAATTTTCCACCCTTGCCGCGGAATTTTGATTTTGTCTGATTTTTACAGACAGGCGCTCTTAATCGCTTTAATTAGCCTTACTCTCAGCTGCAAACGATGGACGAAGGAAATTCAGTGGCTGCTAACTCGGCCATCTTTTTGGTTTGCTATTTTTTGGTTCAGTTGGGTTATTTTCTTGGCTTGTCCAAGTCTGTATTTTGCCTCATTCCGGCTAAGAAAGAGAAATTCCTTATTTTGGTGCGGCAGGTTTTGGGGTGTTCATCTGTGTCAGTAAAGACCCTCCAACGACTTGTGGGCAAGTGGGTCTCGTTTTCCCTGGCCGTGCCGGCAGCACTTTTGTTCGCCAGGGAGATGAACTTAGCCATTTCCAAAGGCTCGCGTACTAATCGCTTGGTTAAAATCGATACCAATCTCCGTGACGAAATTGTTCATTGGCTTTTCCTCGAGACTTGGGATGATCCCCTTCCGTGGAAAGAAGAACGTCACCTACAGATATCCCTCTCCTCAGACGCATCGGAATCTGGCTGGGGGGCTACGATGAAATTGAGTGAGACTATTACCACATCAGACTACTGGACTGACCAGGAGAGAGAATTTGACATTGCTACGAGGGAGGCTTTAGCTTTGGATAAGGCTCTTGCGTCTTTCTCTAACCTCTTACAAAACGCAGGAGTGGACGCGCGTGTAGATAACAGGGCTGTAGTGGATGCATGGTCTAGCCAAGGAGGAAGGAGTGCGTCCTTGAACAGAGCATCGAAGAGATTGTTCTTTACCACGTCTCGACTGAATATCTCACTTCACGTAGGCTACGTAGCGTCTAGTGACAATCCAGCAGATGCTCCATCCTGACGGCTGTCGTTTCTCGACTCCAATGTCTCCACTCGGATGTCTGGAGTTTGGTGGCCTGACTGGTCACGCGTGTGACCTTATGGCGTTGGACTCCAATGTAATGTGTGACCGAGATGGAACTCCTCTGCCGCACTTTTCTCCTTATCCCACACCGGCCTCATGTGGGGTGAATCTGTTTGCCCAAGATCTGAGTGAGGAGATTGCGTTCCTAGCTCGACCATACCTTTTTCCGCCTCTTCCCTCAGTTGGTCCCGTTCTACGTTTTCTCTCGAGCCACAAGAGAAATTGCACTTTGGTCACTTTAGTTACCTACCCCAAGAAGTACTGGTGGCCGCTGGTCAACAAAATAATATTTGTCCAAATCTATGAAACTGGCTGAGACGGGTGGTACACGGGCGTTGCTAGTTCCTTCCAGAGTTGGCTGGGTTCATCATCCGGGGATTCCTGGAGACTTGGGGGCTTTTTCGCTTACGTTTGTATAATGCCTATAATGGCGGTACTATTTCATGGCAGACACTGACTCGTCCCCAGTCGTCTTCATGTTGCGCGACGCGCGCGGCACGGGAGCGCGAGGTGTGATGGGTAGTGAGAAAGTGAGACTCACCCCTTGCTATCACACCTTGCGCTCCCGTGCCACGCGCGTCGCGCAACATGAAGACGACTGGGGACGAGTCAGTGACAGACAGCTATGACGGACTGATAGGCGAGGGAAAACTTATAGGCAACTTATAGGCATTATAGGCAAGTAGTCGTCGACGGTTCTTGTAACATTTGTAATATAGTCTTCGTTACAATAATATATAGACTTAGCCAAGCCTAAAAGCGGAGCTCCACACTCTCTTTCATGCTTATTGGCCCGTTAAATACATTAAATTTTAGTTGTGCAGTTATTCGCCAAGTGGTGAAAAACAGTAAGGGAAAGCATGTGGACCGCTGAGGAAACAGTGAGTTGGCTTATTTTTCTTCAAAGAGAAGGCTTCAGCACGACTTTCACCGACAGCTCTTCTTGTAGCATTCTTTCGAAAGCTAGCTTATTAAGTTCAAGAAGAGTTCTTGTAAAACTACAATTGCTAAAAAAACCGCTTAAGTTGCTCCTGGTAGCGACTCAACAGACTTTTCCATGCAAATACACATTTCTCACTGATTCCAATGCATCCCTCTGGCTGTTTAGTTCTGTTAACCACGACACATTTCTAGAAATCTATTTTGCTAAAATAAATAACATTAATTTTTCCCGGCATCAAACCGGTTATTGACAAAAATTACCCAAAAGATGTTTTCGGGAACTTTCAAGCACACGTATAACTATCAAGAGAAAATGGCACAAGTTTTTCACCAGCGAAGTCTTAATCGGGCACTTTCAAGAACACACCCTGAACTAACTTTAGGAAGCTTTTAGAGTCTCATTTTAGACAAAATAGTCTTAAATCGAGACATGCTTTGCTTATAGTTACTTAAATAAAGATTTCATTTCGATCTGTAACTAAAGACACACTGAATTGGCTTTGCGGTTAAAAACAAAACGAACACCAAAACATGTCATACTGAACTCATTCACTGAAACGGCGATTCTAAGTTTAGACGCTAAATTGGAACAGAAATGTCATTCACTTCAAATGAAGAAACCAAAAAATATAATATAAGGAAGATGAAATATTGCACAACTGAACAAAAAACATATTAAGCTTTACACTAAGACTATAAACTTAATAAAAATATTGACGACAGAGCGACTCTTCAGGTGTTGAATACTAAATTACGAATTAGTCAAAACAACCCGATATGCCGTGCCGATATAAAACAATCTAGATTGAAAAAACAACACAGAATCAGTCTAGAATACTCACGATTTCTACTTTTCGAATAAAATACACTAGAATTGCTCAATGAAACATTGTAAATTACGCACTAAAGTTCAAAAGGAAATTGAGCTTAAGCCTAAATATCAGATTGCTCACTAATGAAAATTTCTTTAATGAATAAACACAGAAAAAGGGACAGGAAACCTTAAAAAAACATGAAATGTCATTCACATAAAAAGCACTTGTTTGCCTAGGAAAGCAAAATGCATTCAATTTTCCCCTCGAGTGAAGTTACTCGCAAGCCGGCAAACGGGAACTGCAAGGGTAATTTTACAGCTGATTTAAACAAGTTTTTAAAACATTTCAAGAAAATTACAGTAATTTACTAAACATGTAAAGTCGCTCAATTAAACAATTTTTACAATGTAAAGCCACGATCAAATCTAGAATTTACTTTACCACTGAACTGAAAGAAGTACTTGAAAATCTAAACGAAAGTCGCCGGGTTCTTTCCAGATCTCCTTTATAGCTTTGAAAATAGTGTGTCCTCGAACAAGGATTTCTTGCCTTCAAGCTCTCCAATATCTTCTATATGCGCATCGAGATTGAAGCAATCCTTTTCCTTTTCATGATGAACTGTTACAAGTCTTCATTCCAAAAAATATGTATTACAATTATCGTATTGAAAATCGAACGTACAAGAAACCAGCCGCCATATTGTTTACTTCAGAGACAAGAAAAGATGGCATTCCGCCTTCCCCGGTCAGGTTGTCTTGGGACTCCCCACACCCTTCCCCAGAGTCTGTACGGACGGATGGACGGACGTACGCTGACGTCAGAACCAAAATTTTTCGGATCAACAGGTTACCAAATTAGTTTAGCCATGGTGCTCCGCGAGCTCCGCTAAAAATAAAGTCCATGTTTCTTGCGTTGTTCCTTTTGTCATTGTTGATCCATTTTTTGTAGGACCTTCCAAGGGTAGCTAAGCTTTTTGTTGCTTCTGTAAGATTTCCATGTTGTTGTCATGCGAATGACTTTGATTTTCGGTTCTGCCAACGCTGCGGGTATAAGAGAAAGGCGGTAACTCCATGCGAGTCAACTTGTGTGGACAGCGGAACCCTCCAGGCGATTGACGAGTGTTTACACCACCTGTCTTTGTTTTCTGAAGCTACAAGTTATTCTAAACAGAATGACTCCCTTTGAAAGAGTTGGAGCGTTTTCTTGGTTCACTCCCTGGTTGCCCCACCCTGATGAGTGTTATCCCACGCGATACTTGTCGATTTCTTGTTTTTAAAGATCAGAATGGGAGGACTCAAGTTCATAAAAGCGGTTGCTCCTTTCTTGGACAAAGAGGGCTTCATCAATGTGTCTTGTTAGACTATTGTACAAAACCGTCGATTCCTACATTGGGAAGCTGCGAGCTATCTTTCATGCTGTTGGAAGAACCGGCGAATGGGATCGGGGGCTCGATTTGGGTAACCCGGCAACTGACAAGACTGTAAAAGATTATCTTCGTGTAGTCACGATGGAGCAGTTACAAGCTCGAGTGCAACCAAAACAAGCGACTCCGTTTTTTACTGACAAACTGGATCGGCTGGTGACTCAAATTGAACAATCTATGAAGTCACCCTCGATTAGCCCAACTCAGCATTTCACTTTAGCTAGGGACCAAGCATATTTCAAGGCGGTATTTTTAGCGGAGATAGACCAAGTGACATAGGGCAAGTTAAGGTCCCTACTTATTCCGTCCAACGAACCCTCAAGGAGCCACAGTGAATGAACCATTCAGTTCATCGGCGGCTGAAGCGCGTCTAAAAACATATCTAAAGGAAATGGGGAGTGATAACGGTGATACCCTTCATGGGTTTCGATCTGGATGAGCGATAACCCTGGCACTTCCGGGGATCGAGTTGTCAGAATCGATGGATCATGTGGGTTGGACTCAGCGAATACGGCTTTGTACTACTTACAAGTGGCTAAAGTTCTCAACCCAGCAGAGGCGTCAGCTCGGTTAGGTCAAGTTGACCTGAGTCCCGTTACGTCAGAATGGGAGAATCTTAATGAATTGAAACGTTTTGTTTCCGCCTTTCCCGTTGATGCTTCACGGAAACGTCAATCTGAGGGATCTTCGCCGCCTGAGCGAATCGGTTCTGTTGTCTAAACACCACTAGGTTATGATATCCCAAGTTTTATCAACTTAAAAAATTTATTTTGAGTGATAGGGGTGGTAGTTTTGTGAGTGAGGTTTGGGAGGCGTTAGCCTATAGGGAACGGGTTTATATTTGTTCCCTGAGGTGGAAACCAGGGGGAGAAGCGGCGAGATCAACGCTCCCATACCTCCCAGCAAGAAAAACCAGTTTCTCCCAATCGCAAAAATTAGTTCCCGCAAAACACAAAAACTCGCCCATTCGCAAAATTAAACTCCTGCAACACGGTACCTTGTAATTTAATGTTTATTTTATATTTATTATATTATTGTAATATTTATTTGTATCCTTTAATAATTTAAAAATAATAATTATTAAAAATGAATGTTTTTGTTGATGTGGATCCTTTTATCTTTCTAAACCTTTATTAAATACACTTATTAGTGAGTTTCTGAGGGTTTTTAAGGACTAATTTTTAAAACTGACCAAAAAGAACTTCTAGATTACCATGAGAGGACGGAGAAAGCGCGCACTGTAAGTACCTCCTGTTGTCACATACAAATTCTTACAATACTTTTCTAAGAATTTGTGAGGAGTTTCTCAAGGGTATCTAATTAATGGGCTTACATGATCGAAATGTCACTGCATCAAACGTAAACCAGAACAGTACAGACATAAGGACCGTCTCACACGTGCCATCAAGTCCTAAAATGCACATGTCATCACCAGACAATTTTGGTCAATCAAAAAGGAAATCGAAACCAAAACCCTCACTTACGAAACAATTTATTTGCGGCAAGGTCCGCTTGAGGTATAAGTGAACGTAAAAAAACGTAGCGAAAAACAAAAGCGAATTAATCACGCTTTTTTTGTTGGTTGGATGCGATTCTTTGACTGGTGAGTTTGACAAGAAAACTCCGATGGACTTTCGCCAGGAATAAACTTTCGAACAGGAGCGAGACCAAAAGGTCTTTTTTTTTTTTACTTTTGTACATCATTATTTGTCACCGGATGCCAGTACCGAAAAGGATCAATGAGGTGTTTTCATGCGGTTTCTAATTTCATTTTCTTGAGAAACGATGTGATGTCACTAGCGGTTGTTATGCATCAGTCATTTCCAGCAGTGCCCACCTACCTCTCGGGCCGATCCCCGGGCATTAGAATTTTTTGAAACAAACCGGCAAATACCCCACGGCGGGGAGAAACGAACTGTTCAAATGTCCCGCGGTACATATAAAAAATTAGTTGATTTTTTCATTGTAATCAAAGCTAAATCAGGCCAAACTAAGTGTCAATTAAGTCTTATTTCTGTGTATTGCTTCAATGACCATTCGTTTTGTGGATCTACCGTCTCATTTTGTCCTCCTTAGACAAAGTTAATCGCACATTCATGGTCCTTGCGAGATGCGTAATTGAGATAGAAGTGAGTGTCGGTTTCCTCGTAGTGTATACTGGTGACAAGACGATCAGATGTTGGCTTTAAACAAAGGTCCAGAAAAGGAAGCTGCTCACCAGTATAGCGTTTGTACAACTGGTGATGGCCCCGGGTATTGATCAAATATTTGTTCTTCAATGTGACCCATAAAAAGACATGCATAATTGCGCCGTTTGTGCTCACTGGAAGAAGGAGCAAGAATCATACTAATAAAAGATGTATTATTTTATTTTAACCATAACATTTAGATTTAAGAACGAACATTCGAAAGGCTCCATTAAAGATTTGAAGACCTGAAAACAATAGAGAAAGAATCAAGTGTCCAAGATTGCGTGATGCTGCCCTGATCGCGGGAAAAAAAAAAACAAATCAATAGCAAAATAATTAGTGGTCAAAGAGTGAAACAACACTTTTGTTCTATAGGAGCGGATGATACTTCTTTGAGAGGTGGAGAGATATGTCACTTCACATAGATCACGAAAATACTGACAAGGAACCTTTAATGGATGAAGCATCAGATGAATACACTATCACTGGAAAACTGCTCTCCTTTCCACTGGCCGAAACTTCTGGAAAACGGAATTTTTTTGTCTTTAAGAGAGAGAATAAAGGTCATGATAAACGGCCCTGTGTCCGAGGAAAAATAGCATGTTGTATTTGAGCACGAAAACAAATTGCACTCCCTTTTTAACTGTAACTAAGTATCTCAAACGACATTCTCAAAGGATGCACACATTCTTTATGCACACGTTGCACACGTTCATTACTACCGCCTTCGCACACCGCGCAGAAAGGCTCAAGTAATAACACAGCGACAATCATGGAGTGTGACTCGTGCTGGGTGCCTGATGGACAGCATGAACCAGCGCTTTATTAAACAAAATTAAGAGTGCAAGTATTTACAATAAATTGTGATAACATAAGCGGAGTAACACCGCAGCTGATGCACAAGGTAAAACGAAGAAAACAACCGAACAATTACAATGATCTTAAACAAATAATAAATATAACGAAATACATTTAATACTTAAGATCAACACGAATACACGTACAGAACTATAGAAAATGAAATTTATAATAAAGACAGTGTAAGGAAAATACAATGCTTTGATACGCCGCCCGGTACGAAAACCCGGAATAAAAACCCCATTGGGACAAAAAAGCCCCGGAACGTACTCCTCGATCGAATGCAGCGTATAGAGCTCCGAGGGTTAGAGCTTTAGACAAAATTCATAATTTTAAGTTTGGTTCCACCCGGCGACTGTCCAAAAGAAGAGATAGCTAAAAAATGCTAATACCTCGATATTTATACAAATATTTATTAGCATACCGTCAAACGTAGTTACGTAATCTTAAGTGTCAAAATAATTAAGAACAAAAGGCTTTCACAAACGGGATGAAAAATGCTACGAACCGGAATGAAAACGCTTTCCAACTACACGCTGTTACGTTGGAAAGCATTTATTCATTACTACCCTTCGCACACCGCGCAAAAAGCGCAAGTAATAACACAACGACAATCATGGAGTGTGACTCGTGCTGGGTGCCTGATGGACAGCATGAACCAGCGCGAGAGAAAACAAGACGAGAAACGAACGTGGAGCAAAACAGGATCTTCTGTTGCGATAAATTGATAGCTGTGGACACTTTCAACGTATCATCAGTACTAAAGTTTATATAACTATGCTTAGATTTGTCTTATTTCCAGCCGGCATGCCTAACCAGAAACTCACCAGAAATGCCCGCGGCGCTAGACGCAGTAGCACCCCCCTTTTTAAGACTATGGGTGCCAAATCTGTTACAATCCTTGACAAAAATACTAATAGTCTTCCGAAAATTTTCTCTAACTCTAGAATAGCTAATAGAATGTTGAAGTGCGCTGCCTTTAGACGAAAGTCTACAAACTAAAGGCTGACCTGGGTTATTAGGCAACTTAGATAACAATTTTTCGGTGATAGAAACAGGAAAATTTTATCAGACCTTGCAAAATAAAAGTAATGACCTTGAGAACGCTGATCATTCTTACGCTTAGGACAAAAAATTAACATATGGTCTGGGAATATAGAAACGTGACTTCTGTTTACATGTGAATAATTTCATCACAGCGCATGAGACCAGCAAAGGATATAATAAATATAAAACAGGTTCTCACGTTAAATAAAGAAGCCTGTGGGCTGTTGAATTTTTCTGCAACTTTGGTAATAACATCTAGGTCTTAAGACTGTTTTCATTGTACCGGCTTTCCCAATAAACGCTTAGACGCTTCTAGAACTTGCTTAACAAAACTACTTTCTGTAGGGGAAGAAATCCCAGCAATTTCGTGCACCCATCTAACAGCATGAACAGCAGATTCAATTGGTGCAGGCGAATTACACGACTCAACTTTCTCCCTGAGGTATAAACAAAACAAAAAAAGGGAAACAGGAAACTGATTAAAGCCTAAATTGTCTTTTCCCCATTTTTTTCCATACCTAACATTGGAAGAAGTAGCTTTAGAACAAAGCACAAAAGCAGGAAGAGAGTCGGCCAGACTCTTCAACTTGTCAGACATGGGCTGAAATCTCTCAGACCACAATCCAGCTTGAAAGACTTCTATAAGAACAAAAAAAAAACATACATGCAATCATCAGATCTAATCGAATACGACTAGCTGACAAAATCCAGTCTAAAGGCAAGAACATTAAATTTAGGCACGCCCAAAAAAACGGACTTCTTGTTAGTATATACAAGAGAGGAACCCCTGCCGGGGAGAAACATGTCCCGTGATCTAGGTAAATAACAAAAATCCTTGACAAATTCTGGAAACAAAAACGGGCAATCGTAAGAACATAGCAATGGCCAAAATGGTGCAGATTTCCACTCAGGTACAACAAGAGTACCTTTAGCCTTACAAGTTTCCGTGTGGTATAAAACTGCGATAATTAGTCTTTCCCCCAGTCCTGAGTAAAGCAATCAACTGCCTCAGTGCCAGGACACCAAAACTTAGAGTTAAATCGGGGCAAATGAGAATTATAACTACACGCCATCCTGTCCACATCGAAAGGATCCCACATATTCGCAATCAACTTGAGCAAATCAGGACTTAACATCCAATCTTCAGGGTCAACAATACGACTTAAATAGTCGGCCAGCTCGTTCTCAGCCCTGGGAATCCACTGAATCGGAAAAGACGCGCTGTTAGTCAAACAAAAACTAAAAAATATCTACAGCATATCTGCTGCAAATGTGCGACACTGCTCCCATTGTTTACAATACGAACGACATTCTGGTTGTCTGAAAAAATCTTAACCTTCTTACCATGATAAAGCGATCGCTACCAAAAGTTAAATGAGCACCATACCCAGACTCGCTGGCATCGCAGGTTAAAACTGCGCTAGACGACAAAGGTCTATTAATTGGATAGCCATTAAAGGCTTCTACATGAGTTAACCAAAATTTCAGCTCTTGTAAAACCCCTTCGGGCGCGACAAGCACGTCATCCCATGACTTCCTCAACTGAATGAAAAAATACACTTGTGTAGTAAATAACCTGGCGACAGGCCCTAATGCAACAGTGAGAGAAATTACAAATCCGGAAACACACGCTACGTCCCAAACGCTAAGGTTAGGAAATTCATGAATAAGCCCAGTCAAAACTGACTTTAACTTCACAATCTTTTTCAGTAGTATTGTAGGCTGGTTTGGGGTGGTTTACCTCGCTTTCATGTTCCAAAAAACCTCGCTTTCATGTTGGGTCTCGATGTGAGGTCGAGGCTGAGGGGAAATACGTCACGAGATCTTAGGTTTATTATTAATTATGATTGCATTGGTTTGTTTGTCGGTAACGGCGTCATTTTGGTTCATGTCTGAAGCGTGTAAGGGTGAAATTATGAAGCCACGTCGAAGACCTTTGCGATGTTTGGATTCTTTTCAGAATATTTTTGGACGAGAAGCATTGCGTTTAATAACAAGACCCGAGAGATCACATTTGGCTCGATTGGCCGAGAGGATCAGAGAAAGAAGAGAAGAAACGTGGCGTACGTCACGAGATCTTGGGTTAATTATTAATTATGATTGCATTGGTTTGGTTGTCGGTAACGGCGTCATTTTGGTTCATGTCTGAAGCGTGTAAGGGTGAAATTATGAAGCCACGTCGAAGACCTTTGCGATGTTTGGATTCTTTTCAGAATATTTTTGGACGAGAAGCATTGCGTTTAATAACAAGACCCGAGAGATCACATTTGGCTCGATTGGCCGAGAGGATCAGAGAAAGAAGAGAAGAAATGTGGCGTGTGTTGAATAGAGATCGCGTGGCGGCTTTTATTGAATTGGTGACCCTTGTCTGGGTCGATGAAGAAAATTACATCCGTCACGCTTCAGAGAGAGGAACTGCGGATGAATCCCTCACGTGGACATTACTGCATCGTGTGTTGCCGTTTGCTTTACGACATTGTAATGATTTTTCAACATTGGCAAAGTGGGCAAGACCGATGTTTATGAAAGACTTTGAAAAAATGAGAACGTGTTTGGATATTAAATTTCCAGACTTGCGTGAAACATCGAGACATTGGCGTAAGGTTTGTCATTATTATGAGGGAATATGGAAAGACAATCAATAAGACATATAGCGTGACGTTTTCATGTTTATTATTTAACCCAAGTAGAACAATTACAAATGTTTATTAGCTTTATCTAACAATTGTTGTAAACGCACACGTTTTTTGTCACTGAATTTTTCTTTTCGTTGACTATGAATTAAATGCATGTATTTTTTCAGTCGTTTTCGTTTTAATTGAAAAGGAGAAGATCTCACAGTTATGTCTTCCTCCGAAACAAGAGGATCAAATCGGAGTAAATAAAAAGTGTTATTGCTCATGACAGGAGTGTAAGTTTTGACTTGGTTTGAAAACCGAACACGCTTCATGTTTTACAAATGAAGTCCTTCCAGCTCTAGTCTTACTTGCTCAATGTTTTCGGGTAGACAGAATGTTCTCTGGAACAAGTTCTTGATTGCTGCCCTTGTTGCAGGAGTAATGTCTCGCGAACCAACCACAGCACTGCTCTGATGAAGGGTGGGTAGTCGAAGAGTGCCCCAGGGTTTAAATGATGTCACTTTTTTGAGACAGGAGTTTTCGATGTTGTAGGTATTTTCTGACCGATACCACTGATTGGTGTTGGTGTCAAACAGGAAGACTTCTTTACCCTGATCTATGGCTAATTGCACAGTCCACCCAGTTCCTCCTTCCACTCTTTTTTTGTCTGCACACAGTTTTCCAAAGGCAAAGACGGTATGGGCTTTTCTGGCAATGTGGTAATTGCGCTGCAAGAGGGAGAGAGTGTAAAAGTGAGTTGGAACACGTTTACACAACTTGTGAGCAGCAGCACCTATGGCAGGATCGGCTTGTATCAACACTTCGACAGAAGCAGGTGAAGTGAACTTTGCACGGGGATGATTTGGCGGAACAATCACTTCAATTTGCATTCCATATTCCCTGGCCATTTCCTCTGCTAGGGTGTCTGTTCCGTCTGCACCCCCCGTATACAATACATGTCCATGACCAATAGTCAATTGCATTTCTTCTTCATTAGTCATCATGTTTGGAGGCATTTTACCTGAGTTCTCTCTCTCTCTCTTCTTCGTCTTTTTTGAGAATGAAGAAACAAGTTAAGAAAACACCGAATTTATGGACAAAATGATCAAGTGAAACAACCAATCAGAAAAACAGTTTCCTTATATAGGCAAAGCGTGGGGTATTGAGGAACCAATGAAAAAACATATTAACTGACCAATTGGAAACAGTTTTTTCTTATATGGTTAATGTGAGAGGTATTTTCTGACCAATGAAAAAACAGAACGAAAGGAACCAATCGCGATTAAGTATGTCCTTATATGGATATTTGATCAAGTTTTGAAAACCAATCAGAATTAAAAGTGATTGTATAAAGGACGACTAAGTTGAAGGGAAAAATCACAGTTGAGAAGAGAAGTTTCAGAAAGATGGCTGAAGTCGAATTTGTTGGCGAAGTGCCTTCCAGAAAGAGAAAAGGTGGTTCTCACACGGACAAGAACAAGAAGAAGAAGAGAGAGCCCACGATTGAAATTCTTGAGAGCCCGATCGCCCCTGTTGAAGTTCAGTCACCTGCTGAAGATGAAACGGCTGCGGCTGTTCAAGAGTTGTTGAACGAATTGAACCAAATTCAAGTTGAAGATTATTCAACTCCTTTGGAAAACGTGGCTGCTTTTACGTTCGACAACAACAGCTCTGAAGAAAAAGAGAAAGTCGCTGATGAGAAGAAGAATGAAATGTCTCTCAGTTTCAAAAAGGCTGTGAAGTCTGTGGGGGTGTTTGACAGCATCGAAGATTTCGAAAAGATGATGAATGGTGACAAAAAGAAAGCCCTCAAAGCCCGAATGATTTACAAAAAGCCATTGAGAGAAGAAGTGCGGGATTCTGATTTGGAATATGGCAATGTGTCCCCCGTGCCGGGCGTGTATGCCAAGCTCCAACCAGAACTTGAACCAGAACCGAAAAAAGAAGATGATGGATTGGCAAGAATGGTTCGAATGGCAACCATTTTTCAAAGCCCGGGATTTCTGAAGGACAAACCCTCCCCAAAAGTGCAACCCCCACCCATCAAGACTGACTACATGGTTTGCCTGCGGCACGACGTACGTTTGGAGAAACGAGTGTCCAAAGGGGGATGGCATTACGTGAAATGTCCCAGACAACCCTGCCTCCTCTTTTGCCCTGAAGATAGTGCTGAAGAGTACATGAGACAAGTGTACAGGAATGTCCACCCCACCATTTGCGATAAGTGGGAAACCCTGGTCTGCTTCTGTCGTCAACCCGTTATCATTCGTCAAAGTAGTTCAGGGAAGAACCCTGGACGATTGTACGTTGGTTGTTCCAGTTCTGGAAAAAAGTGCAAGTTCTTCAATTGGACCGATCTCCCCCTGACTGAAAAGTACCTGAAATGGTTTGATGAAGAAAAAGATCTACCCCGAGTTGATGGAAACACCGGGGGGGAACCGTTCACAGAGGAAGACCTTCAGCTGTTGAGAGCCATTAAAGAAAAGAGTACCACCGACACAGTCACACCACCAGCACCTGCTCCACCCAAGTATTCCGATAGCGAAAAGAGGTGGAGAGCCAATTTTGAATCTGCACGTTATGGCAGGAAATGGTACGACCAAACTGGACTCTTTTAGAAACACTGTGAATGAACACTTGATTGAATTTTTTATTAATTGTAAAGATTTTAAAAGTTAGTGTGTTGAGAATTAAAGTTCATTTTGAAACTGAAATGGAGAGTGTTTTCATGCGTGTGGTGTGGGATTGGTTGTGGGAATGGGGAGGATCTCTTGTGCAATGGGTTTGTCACAAGTCCCTTTGTCAGTGTTTGTACGAAAGACAAGAAGAAGAAAATAGGATACCCATTCCCGATTATGTTGACGAGATACACCCGCTCCAAGTTTTTGAAGAAACCCATGTCGAATTGAATTTGTACCGTTGGACGGTATTTCATCCTGACGCTTGGCGCTGGTATCGAATCATTCAAAAGACGCACCCCTCTCGTATTCCTTCAATACCTACCCTGTTGAATGAGCTATGGCACCTCGAAAGAAGAAGTCCGTGAAAAAAGTATCCGTGGCACAAGCATTGCTCAAGCGTTATCACGATCCAAAAGCGAAGGGTAGTTTGGGAGGAATTCAACGATTTGCCAAGGCATGGGGAGTACCGTTGAAAGTGGCACAGAATCTATTGAAGCGGGATTTAGCTTACACCCTGCATAAACCACGCCGACGTCGTTTTCCATTGCACCCATTCATATTAATCCCGGTTTGCGTCAAGTGTGTATGATATTGGATATCGAAGGTTTCGTTCTCCGAGGGAATAGAGTGATAGTGTTTGCGAAGTGGGATGGTGCGACATGAATGGATTTTCGGATAGCTTTCATTTTAAACCTGAAGTTCAATACAACTCTTTATCTCCGAGGGATAAGCGGACTGTGAGTTACGTGTTCCACAACATCCACGCGCTTCCTTTTGAAGCACGCTCACAAGAGAATGCCGCCGAGGGGTATTTGGTCGAGTTTGTAGTGAAAACGTTGCACGAGAAACTCTCTTCCCTCGATAAAGATGTTGTCGCCTACAAGGGAGGAACAATTGAAAAACAGTTATTGTCCCGATTGAATATTCCACACGTTGATTTGGAAGCTTATGATTGTCCCAAAGCCAACTGTTTGCTTTGGAACGGATTCGAACCTCTTTTTGATTGTGGTCATCACACTCATTCTCATTCCCATTGCCCTCGAGTGGAAACGTATTTGTTTTACCAATGGATGACTTGTCATTCTTGATAGGTAATGGAAGAAATCAACACGTACCAGAATATCTGGCATTGATAAAAAAAACTTTTGTTATTTAAATAGGTGATTAAAGA
Organism: Siderastrea siderea; assembly: GCA_964030785.1. Taxonomy (NCBI): domain Eukaryota; kingdom Metazoa; phylum Cnidaria; class Anthozoa; order Scleractinia; family Rhizangiidae; genus Siderastrea; species Siderastrea siderea. Next base: position 45,035,828 of record OZ034966.1, on the reverse strand, counting down.
AATGGAGGCGTCAATGATTTGGTGTTCTTATTGTCATCAATTTCACTATGAAAAACATTTGGAAGACGAATGTCAACATCGTCGTTTTTTATGTGGTGCTCTTCGTGCCAGAAGTGTTGCGTTTTTAATGACGAAAAGCTTTTGTGATTTTTGATAGGTGTTGGAAGAAATGGAACTGCCAACAACATTGATTTGGTGTTCTTATTGTGAACAATATCACTTTAAAAAACATTTAGACAATAAACCCGAGATGATGTGGTGTTGGCTGTGTTGTGCACATCATCCATTAATTCGAATTTATTGACTTTGTAGGTGATTTCAGAAATGTGGTCATCGTCTTTTTTCCGTCGGTGCTATTGGTGTAATAGATATCACCTGTTGGCATCTACTCGATTACTGAAAAGGATTTGTGACGATCTTTTCAGGTGATGACCCAAATGACAAAGGAAAAGTGGCATCGCTTTAGTTGTGTTCGATGTGAAATTGATTTTTATTGTAAATTTCAACGGTGGAAAAAACAAGTGGCTATTGTACGCATAATGAGAGTGTATTTGAAAAGTAAACGAATTTGTTTCTTATCGTTTTCAGGTCCACGTTCAGATGGACTTCTTACTCGATTGGCATTACTCTAAGTGTCATCAGTGTTACTTTAGGTTTAGACACATTTATAAAAATAAACAGAATTTCTCGTATTATTCCACATTATCCGACATGGCAGATTGTAAGTTTAAAACGTAGTACACATGATGAGAGTGTTCAGGTCATGAGTGTTCATGAGAGTGTTCAGGTCATGAGTGTCATGAGTGTGTCATGAGTGTCACGAGTGTCATGAGTGTTCATGAGCGTTTTCAGGTCCACGTTCAGATGGACTGCTTTTTCATTCAATATTATTCATCATTATACGTTTAAAACATAAAGATCGTTTTTAGAAGACACTACTTGTTCTTTTTAGGTTCACGTACAAATGGATGCCTTGTTTTAAGTATTGGCTGACCTCGAGAATGAAATGATGTAATGTTTGACTGCGAACTTTAAAAATGTATTTTTTCAGGTGCAAGACGAAATGAAGAATTCTCCAAAGTGGCACCGTTTTCGTTGTTTGCCATGTGAATTGAAATTTCAACGTAATTTTTCATTCTCAACAAAGATGTTAATTTTGAAACGCTTGTTGAAGTTATGTTTTGGTTGTGAGCGTCCACTTCAATTGTCCTCCGCAGGTTCATTTACAGATGACCTCTTCCGTGAGTTGGCATCGCACTGAATGTTCCCATTGTTATGTCAAGTTTTTGCAAACTTTGAGACGCGCCAAGTTGCTCAGATTAAGAAATCATGCTGTTAAGAAAAGTTTGTTTTATTAATTTTTCAGGTGCACGAACAAATGGAATTTGGCATATCTATTTGTATGTGTTCCCCGAAACATATTTCTAAAGAAGCCAATTTTTGGAAAAAGTATGAAGGTATTATTCAAGGAGTGGGTATCAAAGGAATAGGAATTAGGAGTGTTTTAGAAAGGCGTGGATGGAGAGGTAAAAGAGTTGAGTGGGAAAAGTTGACTGGCTGTAAAATGTATGCCCAATGTAGATGTTGTAACTGTAGTGATAGGAATTGCGAGTGCAACTGTTGTAACATTGTATTCAACTACAATAAAGTGTTGAAATGAATGTTTGTTTGTTGTTCTTTAACTAGTTCGAGTGGATGCCCCATCGTTGGGTTTCTCCGTGACAGTGTTATCCTGGGAAAAAACCCATACCTTATCCCACTAAAGCAGACATGGCTGAGGAGGCATGAATGTGTTTTAAATACTTTTTAATGACAACAATAATAAAAAAAAGAGTTTACATTTTCAAACCTTTTTTGGCTTGCATTATTTTTTTGACAATGCGCTCCGTTAATGTTTTTCTACCGGGTAGACGGTCAATGGCCTTGATCATTTTGGCGTCTGCTTTCCATTTGGCTTCCAAATTGTGTCCCGCTTTGCTGTAATCAATGTCGTGCTGCTTGGCAATCTTGTCCAATCGGTTGATGCCGGGATCTCCTCGTTTCAAACGTTTGGCCAAATGTGTACCGGGCCCCATGTATTGATATCCAGGCCAATGAAATTCCATGCCTGTTTTGGCAAGCCATTTTTGAATATCAAATCCCCATCCTTTTTGACTTCTTTTTCGTTTGATTCCTTTTCGTCTGGTCGGTGGTTGGGCTTTTCTCTTTCTTGCTCCCATGTTTTCTTAATCACTATCGTCGTAATCCAACTTGCGCCTCAACTTTTTGCCTTTGGCCCAATCTTCCCAATCTGGTAAGGGTTTCAACTTTTCAAGTTCTCTACTAGGTCCTTTGCCTTTGCCTTTGCCTTTGCCTTTACCTTTGCCTTTTCTAATGTTGTCAATGGATTCCAGCAAAGCTTTTCGTCTTTCCCGAATATCGGATAACCTTTTTTGAATGCCCTCCGCTTTTACTCTAACAGGAATTCGGCTTGTTGAAGCAGCTTTGCCTTTTTTAGACGGTGAAGCAATAGTGGGTTTGGGTGTTGAGGGGGTTCCTTTTATCATTTGCTTTAGCCATTGTTCAACAGGCCCTGTTACCAAATCGCCTTCTTCCTCGTCTTCACCAGGAATCCCACCTTGACCACCGGGTCCAACTCCACCGGGAAATTGACGAATGCGTTTGGTAAGCTTCATCAGCTCTTGACTCAATGGTTTCGTTTTGGCATTGATAATAGGTGGAGGTAACCCAGAATTCAACAACACGTGTTTTTCCGCGGCCAACTTGGCTGCTTTTGTCAACTGAGCATTTTCAGTCAATTCTCCCTTGTAGTATTGGATTAATTTATCCATTTCATTTTTAGGAATCATGTAGACTTCTTCCATCCCGGTAGTTCTCGGCACTTTGAACAAAGTTCTCCGTCTTCTATTTCACGACAGCTTTCGCACAGTTGAGATACCAGAATGCACATGTATTCGCGATACAGCTCTTCAGATTTATGTTTCCAATACCACGAATTCTCTTCCCATTTCGATGACTCCCGGTTCGCGTCTTGCAACAATTTCACCCAAGCAACTAGATTCATTTGGTACATTGGCATAGTACGTCGTTGAGACCCCGAAACAATCCGCTCCCTTGTTGACCTATCAATAACTCTCGTCGTCTTTTGACTGAATTTTTACGTCGTCCAACTTCTCTCAAGGTGCTTTTATGAGGTCGTAGTTTGGCCATGATGGGTGGTGTGATGGGAATCTTGTTTTTCAGTAAGTTCAAAACCACTTCGCTCAAGGCATTGATTTGATCTGCATTGGCATGTTTCAAAAGATCTTGACGTTTCAAATGATTGGCTTCTTGTAATATGGACTTCAAAAATGGCAAGTGGCGCTTAACGCGTTTCATCGTTTCCCACGCTTTCGGCGTTTGTAAAATTTGACATTGTCAGTGATGCCTTTTAAAGCTTGGGATCCCAATTTACCAAAGGCTGTGGCAAACGTAGGAGCCGGTCCGGCTAGAAACATGCTCATTCCCTCAGCAATTTTGTCCACTGTTCGGGGTTTGCGTCGAATCAGAGCACCACCTCTTTGTACCCTTCTTCCTTTTCTTCTTTTTCCTCTTTTTTGTTTGCCCCGTCGGACGACCATGGTGTAGAAAGTGGCAGTGGTGGATGGGAGCACTTTTTTTTATCCTTTTCCTCCCAATGACTTTTGGACATCAAGGGTCTAGATCGGCCGTCAACGTAGCATTGTCCGCTCACTGATCGATACCGATGTAAACGAAATACTTCTGTACACAATGTTTAGGCAAGGGGGGTGTAAAGTCGATGATAGTGTCATCCAAGGTTTGCATCTTGACTAAAAACCCTTCCAAACCCTCTGGTGGCAAACCACGCACAAACGTACGCAACTCGATCAAAGTTTTGGCATAGGTGGTGAAGGCAAATCGACTCATCTCTTCTTTGAAACGATAGTTTTTGAAATCATTCCATCCTTTGACAACAGTTCCAACCGCAGCCAAACAAGTCACCAGTATGACGTTTTCCAGAACGGGACCCACGATCGTTCCAATGGCCACCAGCAACAAGGCCAACCCGTTGAACAGAGCATTGCGACATTTGAAATGATTCAACATATTTTTGTAACACCACCATTGTTTGTGGTAGAAAGCATACAACGAGTCCATGCGTTGCAATAGTTCTGGTTCCAGTTTGGAGGCATTGTAAGTCGACTGCGGGTCGTTTACCAGAGACACTACAAGTTGCTCCTTGGAACCCATTTTGCTGTTCACGTCGAAAGTCGAGATGAATTGGTTTGCACCGAAGGACTACCGCCCTGTTTATAACTTGTCACTATACTATTGGTCATGGTGATGTTTTTGATTTCTCTCCCCTGTGCTAATTGTTCTTGGTCTTGCATTAACATCTGCAAACGGCGCTGTAAATCAGCCTGATTCAAATTTCTCGGGTGATACGACGGTGTTGAGTTTTGACTTCGGGGTGAAATTGGTGAAGAGTGCAACGGTCCTCTTGTCAAACCTCCCCTTACGCGTGGTCCACGACCTCGTCTTGCACGAGGAGTACTGCTGCGACTTCGACTTTGACTCCTACTTCGACTTCGGTTGTTTCTATTCACACTCCCTACACCAGTCGCGTCTCGCGATCCACCCGCCGAGGGTACACTTATGTGACTCGCAGGGGTTCGTGCACCACTACTTACTGGGGAATTAGACGCGCGACTCCCAATTCCAGTTGGTGCCAAAAGAGAATTAGGAGGGGGTAATGCATCCAAATAAGCTCTCATGTCAGCAATTCCCATGTTTGCAAAAGCTTGATCAATTGGCTCTGTGTCTTCTAATTCTTGAAGTGTGTCAGGAGATACTTGATTAGAGACCGACGTGCCGACCCCCGCAGGTGATACGGCACCTTGAAAAGCTTGCCTACGACGTCGGGATCCATCATCAGACGACATGCTTCCTCTTGCAGAGTTTGTATCAATTCACGAAAATAAGTCTCGTTGTACTCTCTAACAAGTTGTCGAATTTTTTGTCCTTTTCTCAAACGAGCTAATTTATATACCTCTCTCATCTTTTCAAAATCCATGTCCTCCATACTCATTCCATTGAGATGATGTTCCCCTATCAGTTTTTCAAAGCACATCCAGCCCAAGTCGGGGCTACCTCCTCGCAGTCTCTTACTTCTTCTCGGTGACTCCATTTGGTTGTTTGTGATAACTCCTTGTCCAACTCTCTCCTTTTAACAGATTGCTCCACAACCTAAATTCATCCGACGAGGCCGGGTGCAAATCCAAAACCAAGTACCCAAAAGGGCGGGATGTTGCCATGTGAAAGGTTTCCAAACAGTCTTTCCAATCGGAGGGAAACGATTGCAACAAGACATTTCGTACACCCAATTGATCCCGGGGGTTTTTGAATGCCACGATGTAATGAGCATTGCGGGAAATGCTTTTGGCATATTTCCCTACGGGAAACATGTCCTGACACAAATACAGCACTGTAATGTTTTGATGATGGGAATGTTTGGTGAAGAGATCCAAAACACGCTTGTCGCCACTTCCTTCATCCATTAAATCGTCTAACACCAAAACACCTCTTCCCTTTGGGAACCATTTCGCTAATTCCTGGTGGTCTGGAATCCCCTCGTGAAAAACAACACCTTCATCTTTCATGGGTCGAAACCCATCTTGCCATGCACCGTAGCAATAATGAACTTGAGATGGGGGTGTTTCAAACAAATCCGAGTTCTCCAAAAGGAGTTTTTGTGTAAACACGGTTTTACCACATCCCGAAGGTCCCACTACCAAAATTGAAGAAGGGGTGTGAAAACGAAATGGTTTGCACCTCTGCATGATGACTCAAGAATGACTCAAGTTTTTTCACATTTCACTCTTTTATTTAAGTAGTAATCATTTGATCATGTGGTGATTGACAAGTTTGAAGATGAGTGCAACAACACACTTTTTCCCACCCTTTTTCATCTTGATTAGTAATTAGCTCTTTGATCATTTGTCCTACTTCGTGATCATTGTTTACTCTATCATATGTTGAAAAATTGTTTGTAAAATCTTGCAAGTTCATGTCATGAGCGCGACACTTCAAATACATCAAGGCGTAATGTCCACAAGCTTTACTGTGAATTCCTTGAAGGGACCTTCCATTGCTCACCACGTACTTCCAATGTTTCATCACCCAATCTTTCAAGGGAGCGGCTTGATGGTAAAAGTCCAAGGGGAGGGCGTAACTGTCCATCACTTCACACACATTTCCTTGAGGGTCTGTGTTCACAATATAGCCCCTGGGTCTCGTCATGTCTTTGACGGGCGACTTGGGTAAACCATCACAGGGCACCACACCATAAAACTTTGGTTTCAACTTTGGGTCTTCTCTTGCCAAGTAAGTTAACTGTTGGTCGGTCAAGGCAACATGCTCCATCTTTTTTAGTGTATGTAGATGTCGTACAGCACAGCTCCGTTCTTGTCGATCTCAATGAGATTCTCAAATTCTCCGTAGACGATTACAGTTATATTGCTGCCTGGTGCTGCTCGGAATTCGAGCTTCAGTTGAAGGTCTCCACTTTGTCTGGGGTTGAGATTGGCACTGTCGGCACAACCACTGGCTACATTGTCAAACATGAACAGAGTGCATCCCTTGCCTTGCCCCCAGTCATCTTGTTCGACCATGTTTCCTTTCATTTTACACACAACACCACTGGCTAGCAGAAATCTAAAGTATCCCAACAGATCTTTGGAGGAGTTGTTGCCCACCAGCTGGAGGGTTTCATAGGGATATTCTTCCCCTTTCACAATCTGCTTGATGGAAGTCAACTGAAATTTCTGAAAGCAGAAGGGATCTCGGGTGACTGCTCCATTGAACGCACGGCTGTCCACTAGACCAACAATCATTCTGTCAGGCACTCGGTTTTGAAACAGGTTAGGTATGTCAAAGCGAGTCAGGGCCCCATCCATGCTGAAGGTTCTGATTTCACTACGAACAGTGGGATACACAGCAACTTCACCGTCTTCCCTCTTGGCACTCAGATTCATGAAAACGGTTTCATTCAACCTCAGTTGACACATGTGAAACCGAATCTTGATATCAGCTTCATTCAAACGCGCTGCCAAACCAACTCCATTCATGAAGAGATTGGGGCTATTGAAATGAAATTTCATTTTTATTTCCACTCCAGGCACCAACACTTTGCCAGTGTGAAAGACTTCCAAATGCGGTTTGAAAACCAAAGATCTTGTCCTTCCTCCAGCATACTCAGCAGTTTCAGCAATCATGGCATCCAGAGTGTTTTTCTGATTCTGGGGCAAATCAGTGTAATTTTGATGAGGTCCTGTCTTGTTGGTGTTGTTGGCTGTCCACTCGGGGGGAGAATCCAATGCATTGTACCATCCACTTGGTCTCAAGATGGTTTTACCGTCGGCTCGGTCAAAGTTGAGAAGAGATTCAAAGTAAGCCTTGTAGTGGTACGTGTCCGATTGTGGGCTGATCAAAGTTCCATTCAAGTGCAAATCGATTTGTTTGATAATGGTGTGGGCCAAATTGTTGGCAGGCCACAATTTTTCAGCATCAACCAAATTTCCCCCATCGTCTTTTTTCAATGCCAATTCCATGGTGAAGTAACTCCTTCCCAAATCGGTAAAACCATCCAACCCAGGAATGACAAATTCCATGGGGTTAATGCCTGTCGTCGTTGGTTGAATGGTAACCATTCGATAGGCAACCGTACTGATGTCTGTTTTTGGAACCTTGAACAGATTGAGAGCACCATTCGTCGTTCCCTCAGACATGTTGTGAGTCGCTATGGTATTTTCAGTCATTTTTTCAGCGCCGTTGTTTTCTTCTTCTCGGTCTTTTTCGTTGACTACTAGTACCTCTTCTACGTTGGGAACGGTTTTTATGCTTTCCCCGTGCGAGCAATCTTGAGAAGTCGTAGCCAGGAGGTCGACTTACGTCTTGACTTATCCATCCCCCTCGCTGTCGAGGCATTTTCAAAATTTTCCACAATGGTACAAATCCACCACTTTGAGGCAGTCCTCTTTCACTTCGAACGCGTCGAACCCTCGAAGGAATCGGTTGCATTTTTACACACCAAAAATGTCTCGAGCTCTTTTGGCGTGTTTTGGAAACAAAGCAGCAGCAACTTTCACGGCTTTATTAACGTCCTTTCGTTTCAACACTTGTTTGGCTCGTTTACTTATTTCCTTTTTCAGAGCTTCTTCGGCTTTTCGTTTCACACCTCGTTTCAATCCTGCTGCAAGACCATTCAAAGTGTTTGTTGGCACTTTTAAAGGGTTACGACTTTTTATAAGACCTTGTAAGCCTCCCTGCAAGATGCCTTTCAATAAGCCGGACCCCTCTTGACCATAGGCCTCATCTGTACGAAAACGTGTCAAACTTCCACCCCGCATGTTGTTTTTGTGATGATTGTTTTTCCACTCTGGTGTTCTCTTTTTATACTCACATTATGTTACATGTGAAAGATTCTCCTGCATAGCGTTTTCGTTATCCACTTCGAATCTCCTCCATACGTTTCAAATGAGATTTTCTCGCATTCTTTTTGGCGAGTTTTTCCAACCCTTTGGTAATACTCCTTTGGTAATAGTCCTGCTATCACGCTTGCAATTCCTTCACCCACTTGATCGTCAACAACAAAATCTGGCACGGGCACTCGTTGCGGATGTTGTCTCCGTCCCCTTCGCACGGTTGATCTTTTGGTGGTTCGTTTTTTGGGCCCTTTCGTCCTCCGTTTGGTCGTTCTTCGCTTTTTAACAGACATGATTAAAAGCAATTCTGTAAAGTCTCCTTTTTTATCCTTTTTTGAAGTGCAACGTGACAATGGTATGGCCGTCACCAAACTTGACCAAGTCTCCTCCGGTACCAATCGTTTCAGCTACTTGAACATGAATAATTTCCACGACTTCGTTACGAAGAGGTAGGTATTGAATGTGCAACGGTTCAAAGTACATGGTGCCACGTCCTTGCCGCTTGTACTGGATTTCACGCAACAAATCGGTCACGCGATTGCCCACAATCGTACTGCCTGCCACGTCCGAGTACACGTGCAACGATCGCGTGGGCTCTCCCACCACCGCCCGAAACGCCACATTCAAGTTGGTGAAACGCCAATGACAACTCATGCTCAATTGTAAATAATCCGGTAAAAACGAACGCACTACCCAAAAGACAGGCTTGCTGTGTTCGTCGTTCACATCGTTCCAAGCCCCGTTCTTGGTCATGTCGGGTATTTGATCCCCCAGGAATTCTTGCTGTAAGTTCGGGCCCAAAATCAACCCACTGCCAATTTTACGTAACCACCCCATCTTGAGCGCTAACTTGGTGTAGATGGTAAGGGCAGGTGTGATGTTGCCACAATGGCAGACATGGGTGTTGTCGATGAGCAGATCCTCGCCTTCCCACTTGAACTTGACGTAGGTGTGTTTGCCTTGATCGTTGGTAAACCGACCTCCTTGAATCGCCGTTTCGTGGCGTCGTTGTTCCAAGTGGGCAATCGTGGCTTTCATGAAACTCACGCCATCCACCACCCAATCCAAATCTTGGACGTCTTGGATGACGGTTTGCGTCGTGCCTATGCGCGCTGCCATTTCCCCACTGCTTCCATCGGGTTTGGGATAGGTGATCTCCCAGGACGTCGACATGACGTAGCCGTCTTTGTTGACCAACTCGTACAAATTCACGCGGGTATCCGGTAAGGAAATGGCACTCAACCCCACTTGCCATGAACCCCCGGGTAACCGTAACGGTTGAGGTAAACGAATCTTGAAGGAATTGGCTTGGTTGTCGGGAAATTCACCCCGGTTTGAATGACTGGGTAAAGTAACGTAAAACGACATCTTCTTCAAAGCTTACTCACGCTCGCACTGGAAATCCAACTATTGTACTTGTCGGCCCACCCTTTCCACTTTACTAACATTTGACCTTTTTGGCGCTTAAGTACCTTTTCGATGCGAAAGAGCGCTTCGTCAGACACATGCACTTTTTGCAAATCTTCGTGGTAAAATGTTCCTTTCACCGGTGTATCGTCCCACTCGCGAATCTTATAGGTTGGTACACTCCCCTCAATAACTCGATGAACCACAAACACCTCTTCGGTCCATCCCGGCAAATACCCTTTACGAAAGGTGCGATGAATCTTGTTCAAACGAACGCGGTCTCCCACTTTCAACAAAGAACGTTTCTTTTTGGCTTTCAATCGCTTGCCATACAGTCGTTTCCACACCTTTTCTTCATTCTTCCAAGTCACTTTGTTAGGAGCCATGCCAATACTTCGATGAGGTGTAGCATTGTACCCATCCACCAAGTCTTGAAGAGCACCGTCAAATCGTAGCGTGTTAGCTGACGTGAAATAGCGATATAACCTCTGTTTCAACGTTCTGTTAAACCTTTCAACCACACTGGCTTTAGCATCCCCCCTGGTAGAGAAGTGTTGGATTCCTCGGTCTTTCGTCCAATTTTCAAACGAACGATTGTAAAATTCCTTTCCCTTGTCTGTTTGAAGTCTGTTAGGTTGACGTCCTTGACTCACAATTTCTTCAAAGGCTTCCACCACTTTCGCTCCAGTCTTGTCTTTCAAAGGATGAACCCAAGCAAATTTTGACAGCACGTCAACCACCGTCAACAAATAACGAATACCGCGGTTGTACTTAGCCAAAGACTGAACCTCCACCAAATCTGCAACCCATTGGTCGTCCAACCCACCCACCACAACGGGTACCGTTGGAAAACGACGTCGGCGTGGTTTATGCAGGGTGTAAGCTAAATCCCGCTTCAATAGATTCTGTGCCACTTTCAACGGTACTCCCCATGCCTTGGCAAATCGTTGAATTCCTCCCAAACTACCCTTCGCTTTTGGATCGTGATAACGCTTGAGCAATGCTTGTGCCACGGATACTTTTTTCACGGACTTCTTCTTTCGAGGTGCCATAGCTCATTCAACAGGGTAGGTATTGAAGGAATACGAGAGGGGTGCGTCTTTTGAATGATTCGATACCAGCGCCAAGCGTCAGGATGAAATACCGTCCAACGGTACAAATTCAATTCGACATGGGTTTCTTCAAAAACTTGGAGCGGGTGTATCTCGTCAACATAATCGGGAATGGGTATCCTATTTTCTTCTTCTTGTCTTTCGTACAAACACTGACAAAGGGACTTGTGACAAACCCATTGCACAAGAGATCCTCCCCATTCCCACAACCAATCCCACACCACACGCATGAAAACACTCTCCATTTCAGTTTCAAAATGAACTTTAATTCTCAACACAAATCTTTACAATTAATAAATTGTAAAAATCTTTACAATTAATAAAAAATTCAATCAAGTGTTCATTCACAGTGTTTCTAAAAGAGTCCAGTTTGGTCGTACCATTTCCTGCCATAACGTGCAGATTCAAAATTGGCTCTCCACCTCTTTTCGCTATCGGAATACTTGGGTGGAGCAGGTGCTGGTGGTGGTGGTGTGACTGTGTCGGTGGTACTCTTTTCTTTAATGGCTCTCAACAGCTGAAGGTCTTCCTCTGTGAACGGTTCCCCCCAGGTGTTTCCATCAACTCGGGGTAGATCTTTTTCTTCATCAAACCATTTCAGGTACTTTTCAGTCAGGGGGAGATCGGTCCAATTGAAGAACTTGCACTTTTTTCCAGAACTGGAACAACCAACGTACAATCGTCCAGGGTTCTTCTCTGAACTACTTTGACGAATGATAACGGGTTGACGACAGAAGCAGACCAGGGTTTCCCACTTATCGCAAATGGTGGGGTGGACATTCCTGTACACTTGTCTCATGTACTCTTCAGCACTATCTTCAGGGCAAAAGAGGAGGCAGGGTTGTCTGGGACATTTCACGTAATGCCATCCCCCTTTGGACACTCGTTTCTCCAAACGCACGTCGTGCCGCAGGCAAACCATGTAGTCAGTCTTGATGGGTGGGGGTTGCACTTTTGGGGAGGGTTTGTCCTTCAGAAATCCCGGGCTTTGAAAAATGGTTGCCATTCGAACCATTCTTGCCAATCCATCATCTTCTTTTTTCGGTTCTGGTTCAAGTTCTGGTTGGAGCTTGGCATACACGCCCGGCACGGGGGACACATTGCCATATTCCAAATCAGAATCCCGCACTTCTTCTCTCAATGGCTTTTTGTAAATCATTCGGGCTTTGAGGGCTTTCTTTTTGTCACCATTCATCATCTTTTCGAAATCTTCGATGCTGTCAAACACCCCCACAGACTTCACAGCCTTTTTGAAACTGAGAGACATTTCATTCTTCTTCTCATCAGCGACTTTCTCTTTTTCTTCAGAGCTGTTGTTGTCGAACGTAAAAGCAGCCACGTTTTCCAAAGGAGTTGAATAATCTTCAACTTGAATTTGGTTCAATTCGTTCAACAACTCTTGAACAGCCGCAGCCGTTTCATCTTCAGCAGGTGACTGAACTTCAACAGGGGCGATCGGGCTCTCAAGAATTTCAATCGTGGGCTCTCTCTTCTTCTTCTTGTTCTTGTCCGTGTGAGAACCACCTTTTCTCTTTCTGGAAGGCACTTCGCCAACAAATTCGACTTCAGCCATCTTTCTGAAACTTCTCTTCTCAACTGTGATTTTTCCCTTCAACTTAGTCGTCCTTTATACAATCACTTTTAATTCTGATTGGTTTTCAAAACTTGATCAAATATCCATATAAGGACATACTTAATCGCGATTGGTTCCTTTCGTTCTGTTTTTTCATTGGTCAGAAAATACCTCTCACATTAACCATATAAGAAAAAACTGTTTCCAATTGGTCAGTTAATATGTTTTTTCATTGGTTCCTCAATACCCCACGCTTTGCCTATATAAGGAAACTGTTTTTCTGATTGGTTGTTTCACTTGATCATTTTGTCCATAAATTCGGTGTTTTCTTAACTTGTTTCTTCATTCTCAAAAAAGACGAAGAAGAGAGAGAGAGAACTCAGGTAAAATGCCTCCAAACGTCATGACTAATGAAGAAGAAATGCAATTGACTATTGGTCATGGACATGTATTGTATACGGGGGGTGCAGACGGAACAGACACCCTAGCAGAGGAAATGGCCAGGGAATATGGAATGCAAATTGAAGTGATTGTTCCGCCAAATCATCCCCGTGCAAAGTTCACTTCACCTGCTTCTGTCGAAGTGTTGATACAAGCCGATCCTGCCATAGGTGCTGCTGCTCACAAGTTGTGTAAACGTGTTCCAACTCACTTTTACACTCTCTCCCTCTTGCAGCGCAATTACCACATTGCCAGAAAAGCCCATACCGTCTTTGCCTTTGGAAAACTGTGTGCAGACAAAAAAAGAGTGGAAGGAGGAACTGGGTGGACTGTGCAATTAGCCATAGATCAGGGTAAAGAAGTCTTCCTGTTTGACACCAACACCAATCAGTGGTATCGGTCAGAAAATACCTACAACATCGAAAACTCCTGTCTCAAAAAAGTGACATCATTTAAACCCTGGGGCACTCTTCGACTACCCACCCTTCATCAGAGCAGTGCTGTGGTTGGTTCGCGAGACATTACTCCTGCAACAAGGGCAGCAATCAAGAACTTGTTCCAGAGAACATTCTGTCTACCCGAAAACATTGAGCAAGTAAGACTAGAGCTGGAAGGACTTCATTTGTAAAACATGAAGCGTGTTCGTTTTTCAAACCAAGTCAAAACTTACACTCCTGTCATGAGCAATAACACTTTTTATTTACTCCGATTTGATCCTCTTGTTTCAGAGGAAGACATAACTGTGAGATCTTCTCCTTTTCAATTAAAACGAAAACGACTGAAAAAATACATGCATTTAATTCATAGTCAACGAAAAGAAAAATTCAGTGACAAAAAACGTGTGCGTTTACAACAATTGTTAGATAAAGCTAATAAACATTTGTAATTGTTCTACTTGGGTTAAATAATAAACATGAAAACGTCACGCTATATGTCTTATTGATTGTCTTTCCATATTCCCTCATAATAATGACAAACCTTACGCCAATGTCTCGATGTTTCACGCAAGTCTGGAAATTTAATATCCAAACACGTTCTCATTTTTTCAAAGTCTTTCATAAACATCGGTCTTGCCCACTTTGCCAATGTTGAAAAATCATTACAATGTCGTAAAGCAAACGGCAACACACGATGCAGTAATGTCCACGTGAGGGATTCATCCGCAGTTCCTCTCTCTGAAGCGTGACGGATGTAATTTTCTTCATCGACCCAGACAAGGGTCACCAATTCAATAAAAGCCGCCACGCGATCTCTATTCAACACACGCCACGTTTCTTCTCTTCTTTCTCTGATCCTCTCGGCCAATCGAGCCAAATGTGATCTCTCGGGTCTTGTTATTAAACGCAATGCTTCTCGTCCAAAAATATTCTGAAAAGAATCCAAACATCGCAAAGGTCTTCGACGTGGCTTCATAATTTCACCCTTACACGCTTCAGACATGAACCAAAATGACGCCGTTACCGACAAACAAACCAATGCAATCATAATTAATAATAAACCTCAGATCTCGTGACGTATTTCCCCTCAGCCTCGACCTCACATCGAGACCCAACATGAAAGCGAGGTTTTTTGGAACATGAAAGCGAGGTAAACCACCCCAAACCAGCCTACAATACTACTTTTTTCTCAGGAATGACCTAGAGCATTTGAATTGTATCTATGACAATCCCTAACCACTCCCCCAACTGACGAGGCTCCCAGTTGGATTTCTTCTCATTACACTTCGAATTCCAGCCAGAATGCTGGAGATCAAACCTGACCAATATGCTTGCAGATTGTGCATCTGATAAAGTTCTGCAAGCGAAGATTCCATCATCAATATGAACAATAGAGAAAATACCGAGAGATCTCCAACGAGCAACGAAAAGCTTAAACATCTTGGTAAATAAATTAAATAACATGCTGAAGACAATCCAAAAGGCAAAACTTCGAAAACAAAATATCTTTCTACTCCATCGAAAGACCATGAAAACCCTAGAAATTTCCAAAACTTATAGTTAACATAACCGCTAAAGTAGGGAGACCTTCATATTTAAACTTAAACTTCTTAACGAAAGGAGTAACAGATCTACTGAGATCTAAGACTAGGCGAAGTTTACGCCCCACAACAACAGAAAGAGGGTTACAACAATAGGGTCTTGAGAATACTTCTATTACACATCTATTCAGTAAAAGCTCATTAATAGCCTTAACAACAAATTCTGGGTTATTTAACGCACTTCTGTTGTTTTTGAGGTAGCACGTTGGTGGAAGAGCAACGAATGGAATCATGTAACAATTCTAAACAGAACTCCAATTACAAGGGCAGACAGTTGCAAATTATTGAACCACCAAGCCTTGCGAGCGGCAATATGGCCTTGAACAGACTGTTCAGGAGTGGAGGCTTCGATCACATCTTCGTTCTTGAACTCTAATAATTCTACTAGATCAGTTTCACCTGAATCATCATACCGAGACAGATGGAAATCAGCAATACCGAACCCGAAATCACTTGGATCCTTGAGTGGTTGACATAATGGTTGGCTGCGTGGGCAACTGGACCAACTGGCGTTGCCAAGTCTAGCCGGAATTGCTGTTCGTGGCGGGCAAGTTCCTTGAACGGTAGCAGCTTCTCCAGAAATGGTCAGGTTTACCGCAGAGGTAACAGCCGCTCATAGAAGAAAATGAAGCGGGAAGATCGTTAGTAAATCTAGGAGCGAGGCGCCTAGATTCTAGCTTAAATTTACTACCCTTTTTAGCTTTCTCCAACTTTTTCTTCTCTCTTTGACTTTCTACAACTTTAAGAACCTTGCGAATCCTTTTCTCATCGGACTCGTCCTCAGCTATAGGAATCTGCTTGTACTCGGTAACAAAATCCCAGCCATATAGATCGGCGAGTACAATATGCTTCAAACGCATGGTAACAAGATTCTTACCTTCCTCCAAGGTATTCCTGACTTCGTGGAGTTTGCCAGAATGAAGAGCTTGAATTGCATTGTCGAAGCAAGTGGCGACCTTCTCCTGATGAATGTATTGCTCCTCGTTGCCCTTAGATTTAAACGAGAGGCGAGCCGAATTTTCTAAACGCATTTTCTTAACTGCAGAGTTGATAGACCCGTCGTTCTGCCTTTTTAACTCCTCCTTAAAAGAACAAAGTTCATTCGAGAGAAAACTTTTCAACTGCGCTAACATCGGTGCAGTGGCTGCGAACGAACCATCTGCTGCGGAGCCAGCGATGTGAGAAGAACCAGCGACTGCAGAACCTTCAGAAAAACATGCATCCGTAACTTGTGGTACGGAACCATCCATCAAAACCGAAAAAACGAATAAAGAAGACTTTCAGTTTGGTTCCACCCGGCGACTGTCCAAAAGAAGAGATAGCCAAAAAATGCTAATACCTCGATATTTATACAAATATTTATTAGCATACCGTCAAACGTAGTTACGTAATCTTAAGTGTCAAAATAATTAAGAACAAAAGGCTTTCACAAACGTGCTGAAAATGCTACGAACCGGAATGAAAACGCTTTCCAACCACACGCTGTTACGTTGGAAAGCATTCATTCTCTGCCCAGATCGCAAAATCACAACTAACAACAATAGAATTATTAGTGATCAGCTAGCGTAACAAATCACGTCTTCCGTTCACATAAGGTATTCAAAATAACCGCTAAGATGACAGAGGATTCCCTTATCAGTTAAACTGATGAACGGATAGCTACTTTGGCATGTGTTTTTTTTTTTGTGAGAAAAAAAAGGAAATGAGCTAGGTACGTTTAAAGTAAAAATAGAACTTCGCTGATATTGTTGCAAGTGCTTACTTTCCAAACGTCATAATAACATCATATGAAAGATATGACAGATATCACATTTAGTTCCTGCTTGCGTTTATTTAAACGTTCAATTTTTGGTTAGTTACTTATTCAATCCGCGGATTCTTTGAGGTAAGCACACTTATTGACCTGTTTAGTCGTTTGCTTCAGGGTTTTTTTTTCACTGCTGAATTCTAAGTTTAATTGCACTCTTTTTTAGGAAGCAGTAACATCAAGTCAAGCGGCAGGCTAAACAGGTACGTACTTTTAAATGGACTGTGTCACGGCAGCCCAGTCCAATTTGTTTAGTTTTTCCAATTACTCGCCCTTACTTGTTATGGAACTTAACGTTAGCGAAGAAATTACTTGTAAATAACAAAATCACAGCTACGTGACAAACAAATATGTATCCCGAGCGTTATATTTAAATTTACAAACAACAGAGATAAAGAAAAAAGAAAGATGATGAATGCTCTAACAGAGATAAACTTTGAAAACTGTTCAGCCTAACAGCTTTTCAAAAACTCCAATTGTAATCCGTGCTAATCTTCTTCAATTTGGCCCATCTGTGCCTTCTTTTGTATTTGCTGTGTTATTTGAACCTTTCGTCAATGTTTTAAGCGATTATTTTCATGTTTAGATTAATTTGGTGGCCAGGTCCTAGTGGCTAAATTTGGCTAAATTTCGTGACACAGCTCCTTTAAATCCTTGTATGTAAATACAATTTGTTGGTTTATTTAAATGAAAAAGAGAGACTTTGGATATAATATCTAGTTTCGTTTTCATCTTTGGGTGAATGTTTTTCTTTATAGCCATAAAGTTTCCTTTGGTTGTTTCTATCGAACCACTTGTTACATTTTTGACAAGAAACTAAGAAAAACATATTTGTGCCCGGTTTAAGCAGATGCCAAAGGACTGGAGTAGCCTCAGTGGAGTTTACAAAACATATTGGATTTATCAACTGAGTTGATAAGGTAGATTGGCCACCGTAAAGAGATTAAAGGTGACGTTTCGAGCGTTAGCCCTTCGTTAGAGCGAATCGAGAGGAGTTTCAAATCAGTTTCGAGTCAGAGTTTCGAATCAGTGGAGTTTAGTTTCGTAAAGTGTAAAATCTCTTCTTGTTTTTGCGTCAGAAATTGAGATTTAGTTCTGGAGTTTTCTATCCAAGTGTCCACACGATCTTCATTTATTTCGATCAAATCTGAACTGAGCCGGTGAAAACGTCAAACTCCTTACGCAGGCGAGGCAAATCAGTGAATGCGAGCGCTGTTACGTTTGAGGGTAAAAATTCAGGCCAGCTGAGCCGCAGAAACGGCGCGAATGGCCAACTACCGTAGCTATTCAGGAGTGCGTTATCATGACCTGTCTTTTCTAGCAAGAAATGCCGTAAGAAAAGAAAATTACTTTCTTTCTCAAGCAATGAGCGAAGGCCCCGCGAGAGCGGAGCTCCATCAATTTTTGTGGTCATGACGTCATTCAAGCCGTACGTTGTCGCAACATCTTCATGTAGTACGTTCGAAGTGTCCTTGAATGCTCACGTGTTTATGCTGGAGAAAAATGGCGGACTAGCGGCGGACTAATAAACGCTTCAGTGTAAGAAGGACGTACTTTCATGGACCTCCGTTAAGACTGATTTTATAACGGGGTAAAGACCAATATCCTATACGACTGGACACTGACAAGAACCCGGGCAAGAAGCAAAACTCGGATGACCTGTTATCTCTTGTTATCACGGGAGGAGTTGGATCACAACACAATATGGGCGCTGGCTTTTCATATGCTGGATTTTAAAGATGGTAATTTTTGTATCCTTGGAATGAAGACATTTCTTTTAAAAGCTCTACATGAAACGGAAAAGACCTGAAGACCTAAAGACAGCATTTGATCGTGAGTTAAACTTTTCAGTGCCGAATAATACTTCGCGGGCCAAAAAATTTGTCATTTTCCCTAGATAATTAACGTGTTCTTGAAAGCTTCCGTTTTTCGGGAAATTTTTGCTAGCCAGTAAACTGGTTGATACTGGGACAATGTTATTTATTGTAGCAAAGTTGTTTGATAGTTGACAGAACTAAGCAGTCAACGGGATGCATACTAATCAGTGAGAAACGCGTATCTGTTGAGTGGCTACCGGGAGCAACTTAAATGGGTTTATTAGAGCAACTTTAGTCTCACGAGTACTCTTATTGAACTTAATTAGCTTTCCAAAGAATGCTGCAAGAAGAGCTGTCGGTCAAAGTCCTGCTGAGGTCTTCTTTTTAAAAACAAATTTAGTCAACTTGATTGTTGCCTCAGCGGTCCGCATCGTGTTTTTGTCTTTTTGCCTTGTTGTTTTTCATCGTTTGGCGAATAACTGCACTTCTGAATGTACTGTATTTTAGGGGCCAACAAGTTGAGAAGAATTTCATCTTTACGATCCGCAAATGCAATCTTTTTTTTTTTTCAAATTTAAGAGTATTTAGCGCGATCAGGATAAAAATGCATCACACTTAACGAGTAGAAAAGTACTTTTTATGATAGGAAGACTCCCTTAGAATGCTTTTAAAACAAAGATCATAAAAAGACACTGTATAGAGGACAAAGTTGAGACAATAAACAAATTGTGAAGCAATTTCATGGAAGAAAAGTAAAAACGGTACCTAATAACCTGGCCGACAGTCTATAACTGATCTTAAAAGAAAACCTAGTTCTCCTCTTGGTGCAGAAAATTGACAGAAGCTTTTTTGAAACTGCAGCAACCAATGGAATGAAAACCGGGTCGACCAAACGCTGAAGCAGACTAGTAGCAGGTTTTGATAACTCCACTGAGCAATCTAGCCGAATGCGAATGAAGAAATAGAAAACTTAACGCGAAATTAAATTTCAACTTTCGATTACATGTCAGTTCGCTTTAGCGCTACTGATTTCGATTCGGTGGCGTTTCGTGTTAGTTTTCAAGATCCGAACACTATGAAAACCCAAACCGATAACCTGTTTAGTTTAGAGTGAGTTATATTTAGCCTGTTGTAGATAAGCGACGTTTCCAGTTCTCCAGTTCATTCAAGCGAACAGCCAGTGGTCTGAGATATCGATGATTTGACAAGCCTTGACAACTTCATGGAAGAAAAGCAAAGACGGTACCTAATAACCTGGCCAATAGTATATAAAATCTTAAAAGAAAACCTACCTCCTTTTGGTCCAGAATATTGTCAGCAGCTGTTTTGAAACTGCAGCAACTGATGGAATGAAAACCGGGTCGACCAAACGCTAAAACAGACGACTATAGCAGATTTTGATAACTCTACTGAGCAATCTGGCCGAATGCGAGAGAACAAATAGTAGCCTGCGTAGCAGGCGTAAACGGGAAAGGGGAAGGGGAGGAAGAACGCGGGAGAAAAATGGGGGACTGGGGCCTGGGGACGAGGGAACGCCTGTTACAAAGACCCCCATTTTTTCTGATTGGCTAATTTTTGACAGTAAGTCCCACGAGAATGACGTAATTTGACGAGGAGCTGAGGACGTGCTGTTAGAAGATTTGAACTTGGTGGCCAGATAACAAAATTGCCTTGAAACCAGAGCGAGAAACGGCAGTTAGAGCTCTTCTAAAGGGAAGAGATGTTTTAGCGGTTTTGCCGACGGGATACAGTCCTAGAAAGAAGAGATTTTGTCATTTTCAGAGAAGATTTCAAAAAAGCATTATTGCACCGTTTCACGCGTGAATTTCAAGGCAGTGTAAATATCCCGTTATCGGAATGAAGACTCACCTTTTGAGAACTATAAATCGGAAGAAGAAGCCCTAAGAAACGCTCGACATCTTAAACAGTGGAATTCGGAGAACTAAAAGCGAAGAATTTATTCTTTGAAAACAGACGTTTGCTTTCAAGAGAAATCTGCTGTTGCAAGACATCACTCAAGCTGTTGACTTTGTAGGGAATCTTTGGTAAAGTAAATTACATTTTTGATTGTAAATTTGTATTGAAATATTTATTTTAATTGTCCGATTCTTCATATTATGACTTTCGCGTAAATTTTGAAAAACGTGTAGTTCGGTCAATAAATGCCGTTCAAAACGTATCGCGGTTCTTCTCTTGCGTGTTAAGCTTACTTTTCCTAGAAGCGAAAATTGAACGCGTTTGGTTTTCAGAAGCAAAGAGGGGTTTATCTTAATAAATCTTTTTATTTTGAAAAGCTTCGTGTCTCGTATTTCGAAAATAAGCGCAATTGAGTGTTGTTCAAGGTTATTTTGATTCGAAAATATTAGGGGCCGACCATTTAACTTTTGAGGGGGGGGGGTGGATGATTTCTGGTCAGCAAGCTTTTTTTTTTCTAGCAACCTGGTGGGCAGGATATTTTTTTTCCTTCTAAATGCTCTGCAGGATATTTTTTTTTCCTCTTCATTTCTCTGCAGGATTTTTTTTTCCTCAAAAAAAAAAAAAGAGTTCTTACATTAGTTTTCAATTCCAGCTGGAGCTTTGTTCACAGACAAGACAACAAATAGATAAATCATAAGTGAAATGCAGGGGCTTGAGTTTGTTTCATGGCATTATGAAAATCACTTACACTATTTTTTTTGTATGAGCTTACTAATTTATAGGGTTTGACATATTATGCCGGCATAATTTCGAGCATAATACTATAGGTGGAGCATCGAGCATAATGCCGGCACAATAGTGCTATTTGCCCGCATAATAGTGCCATTTTGTGACATAACAGTTATTTATTTTTTTAGAGCTACAACTGTCCATTTATTAAGTTAAAACTACAAAATTTCAAGCTATTTTAATGTTCTTCGTGGTTCCCATTACTACCGAGCACTGTAGGCTTGTTCCCAGTGTATCCTGAAGTGCATGGGTTGGATCTTTAGGCCTGGTTACTCTCATTATGCCAGGCTTCTAGAAAGGCCTTCCTGGTTTTTATTTTCGCGCTTCAGCGGGGTCCGGGAAAAATTTTTTATGGCATAATTATATATCTCATTTTAAAATATAAAAACATTGAAAATATAGATACATGTTACTGTGTACTTATTTATTTATTTATAGTTGACAACAAGAAAGGTTTGGATCTGTTTCTTTTTATAATAAAGATATATCTTATTTAAAAATATAGAAACATAGAAAAATATGGATACATGTTACTGTTATTTATTTACGGTTGACAACAAGAAAGGTTTGGATCTGTTTCTTTTTATACTGAATATGTTATAATAGAGATATATCTTATTTACAAATATTTAAACAGAGAAAAATATAAATACATGTTATTTACGGTTGACAACAAGAATCATAGAATAGTTTCATAACAAGAATTAAGGATTTAACCAAGGTTTGAAATGGCAGAGGGTGGGAAATTTAAAAATTTTAGTGGCCCAAAATATTTGAAAATGTCAATCATTATAGCCCTTCGGTATGCCTGCACTCCCCCCATTGGGGCGAGACATTGATACGTGCATTACTAAAACATCGCAAAAATAAAAAATGGCAAAAATGTTATATGTTATAAATGTTATGTTACATGAAAATGCTTCAGTTAAAAAGATTAAAAATGAACAAATTATTTTTGTTTATCTAATAAAACTTGATTCTTTAAATGGAAAAATTTACCTCCATTACAGTATGTTGCCCAGTTTTCGTACGGGCCCAGTTTTCGTACAAAAAGAACTTTATTTGATTATTTTCGTCGGTTATTTAAATCTTCGTCAATCGAAGAATTCCAAAAGTAAAAGGAACATTTCAGCTATAAATTGCCAGTTTTGCCAGGCTTTTTGACGAAGAAGCAGGTCAGTGCGGACAATTTCTTTCGAGGTGAGTAAAAGTTTAGCGGCTAATATTTGCACTTTTCACTGCTCAGTAAAGGTGCTGTAGATGAACAAATAGCCCGTTTTGTTGGTAATTTTGCAAGGAGCTTCATGATGTTTGGACAGATGATAGATAAAAGATGAAAATGAATGGAAAAACTTTCAACGCCAGCTTAAATAAACATTTACAAAAGTAGGTAAGAAAAGCAAGTGTAAGCGGAAACGGGAGTAAATCGTTTGCTTTTCTAAAGGCGTAAGCGGAAACGGAAGGAAAACGTCGAATCTTATACAGGCCTTTTCTTAACAGTTGTAATACGCAGAATAGTAACCTGTCAACTACCTTTACCAAGGCAGTAAATGACGTACGAGACAGTGGATTGAGCGTAAGATTAGCCGCCCAAAAGTGAGGGACAAAAAAACCAACACTGCAGGATCGATTAAACATCCACCCCCCGAATAACCATTTGCTTTGTACACCAAACATTGGTCGCTAAGCCGATATTTATTCACAAATCGAAGAGAAAACACGATAAGCACTCAGCAGGGTGGCTGACACATCAGTTTGCGTCGAGCGTTTTCGTGGAGAAATGTTGTTTTGTCGATGTACGAAAACTGGGCCAGGTGTACGAAGACTGAGCAACTTAGGAGTTTTGGGAAAAATGGCATAATTTTGAACATACGTCGATCAAGCAGCCAATCGTTTTACATATTGAAGGTAAGTAAATGGGGTATCTTTAAAAGAAATTTCAGAAATTTTCGTCTCACAGACGAAAAGATATAGCGATTACAAACCAAAGTGTACGAAAACTGGGCAACACACTGTATTGCTTGTGATATTATAAAGCTAACGCGTTTGGATACAGTACGAGCCAGCGAGCCAGAAATCGCTAATCCCAATAAAAAGGCTAACCGCAAGCTACCTATAAAGGAACTGTAGTCTAACTGCAGTGCTAACTAGGTTAGCCAATGTGTAATTTAGGCTAACCATAATGACTTGCATGACTCCTATGACTCGCGAGCCTTGTGAACCGTGCAAGCCAGGAATCCCTTTATAACCCATTATATAGGGCTAACCGCAAGCTACCTATTAAAGCTAATAACTGTAGGCTAACCGGAATGTTGTTTTGGCTTAACCAGAGTGTGATTTAGGCTAACTGGAGTGGCTCGCTGGCTCACAGATTGTCGGAACCTATAAAGCTAAGAATGCATTGCACATTCTGAAGCATAACCAACTCCAGAGTTTAAAGGCAGCAAGGGACGAATGGTTGCAGTTTTGCTGGGATTTTGTAAAGTCCCCCTGGAATGATGAAATAGCTTTGCAACATTTTTTTTTCTTGCTTGCAGCAGTGCAAGAATTTTTTTTCTTTTTCATTTGTGCTGCATGCAATTTTTTTCTTCCGAGAAGGGCTTGCAGGAAATTTTTTTTCGAAATCATCCACCCCCCCCCCCCCCTCAAGAGTTAAATGGTCGGCCCCTTATTTTGATTTGATTCGAAAAAAATTCTCATCCTAACTTTATTTTTAGACGCTTCATTGAATTCCTGCGTAAAGTCAGTCATGCAGAAAAGCGCGCGCCTGTTTCTGATTGGTGGTTGCATTGACAGTTAACTTAAATGGATTACCTGAAAATCGGTGGGCGGAGATGGAAAAACGGGGGTCTTTGTAGCAGGCGTTCCCTCGTCCCTACCTCCCAGAACCCCATTTTTCTCCCGCGTTCTCGCTCCCCTTCCCTTTCCCCGTTTACGCCTGCTACGCAGGCTAAACAAATAGAAAACTTAACGCGAAATTAAATTTCAACTTTCGATTACACGTCAGTTCGCTTCAGTGCAAGTGATTCCGATTTTTTTGGTGGCATTTTGTGTTATTTGTCAAGATCTGAACACGATGAAAAGCCAAAACGATAACCCGTTTAGTTTAGAGTGAGTTACTGTATATTTAGCCTGTTGTAGATAAGCGACGTTTCCAGTTCATTCAAGCGAACAGCCAGTGGTCTGAGATGATTTGACAAGCCTTGACAGTTAAATGATAGGATATTGAAACCTTGTAAAAACCGAGCGGCGTACAGTTTGAAGCTCGAAAAAACTTATAATAACAACAACGCTTTGTTCTAGAGTGGCTTTCGAGTTTGGCCGGATTATTGTAAGCAATTCGCGTGAAAAATTCGCGGCGCTGTACAGAACACTTTCGGGTTTTTTTTTTTTAAAGAATGACTTTTCGAACGAATCTTGCCCGTAAATAGCCACGCAAATTTAGAAGATCTTAAACAGAAAACAGATACGATGTATTCAACAACCATGGATAGGGCTGGCCTGCACCTATAAAACGACCCGCGGTTCGTTCGTCCCTAAAGCTTTAGAATTATGTATTTAAAATTTCTTTGTTATGTCATGGGTCATGTGGTGCTTGGTGGCGCAGAGGCATGGCGCGCGGACGGTTTGCTTCTGCTGTTATGCAGGCGAGGGTTCAAACCTCACGGAATCACGTCTTTTCTTTCTTCTTCTCTCTCTCTCTCTCTCTCTCTCTCTCTCTCTCTCTTCGTTATGTGGTTCCGTTTTTCTGGTTACTTTACGTGAAACTCCTGTTCGAGGTACCTGAATTGTTTTATTTAGGTCGCATACCTTTTTTTAGCCTTAACCCCTAACCCACACAGACGTACACACCCTTCTTTCTCTTTCTTCCATATATAAGTGTGTTTACCGTTTGCTATTCACGCCGAAAGGATCACCTCACTTTAAATAGTATGCATGTCATCAGAGCCAACTCCCTCGAATATTGTGCAAGTTGAAAGATTCAGTAAACGCCATGACAACGCTCTATCACATGACTCTATCTCTGCAGTTTCACTTCAATTGGTCATCTCATTGCCCGAGACTAAACTGAAATTTCATTAACACCATCTTTTTTCATTTCAAATTCAACGTGCTTTAATATATTTTATGCCAATTCACACAGATACAAATTAAGATAACTTGCTTTTATTCAATCGTAACACTAGGTTAGCAACCACTTGGGTATTTAAATTTGATCTAGAACTCTATTCAGAGACTACTCATCAAGTTTTTAAACAATGTAGGACTCCTTATAGCATGGGGTTTTGAGCAGCTCCGCTGTTATAGGCTAGCCTATCTATATATATTATTGCTCTCTACTTAAATTGCACCTTCACCGTAAACAGTGGTCGCGACAATCGAACTGATCACCGAATATTTCTCGGCAATCTTCAGAAAGTTATAGTCATTGGTAACCATCGTAGAATGTCACAGGGGCGTAGCTACCTGTACGCACGTACGCACCTGTGTACCTGAAAAAATGTCGAAGGTAAAAAAAAACAAAAACAACGAAACGCATCGCACAGAATACCTGGACATCATTAATTATTCATGACCGCTGAAGCGACAAATTTAAATGCGAGAGCGCTTTTTAAAGCCCAAAATAAGAGAAAAAAGGGGCCAAATTGGCTCAGTAGCTTTAATAAAACTCGCTTTTCTGATTTCCAGAGGTCTTAACTGAAACATCCACGCAAGGCTTTCTGAAGAGGAATGCTGTATCTGTCATTTTGTCTTTAAACGGATGTGCTTCGTAAAGTTTAAAGACTATCCCTTTACACTTAAAAATTTCAAAAAAACGGGCCTTTTTCGTATGGAAGCCTCTTACAAGAGCGATTTTCTTGAAACTTACACTGACTTCCAAATTTCCACGCACGGCAAATGTAAGATTGATCTTTTCTTGAACAGAATCCGTTTAAACTTTGAAAACTGGTGAACAAGAACCACCACCCCTTTCAGTTTTAAAATTTTAAGTTTGAATAAGTTCCAAAATGGCGCGTCTTGCTCCTGTGAGCTATTATTCTGAAGCCTACACCTGAACAACAATGGTTGTCAAGACTATAACAATACCCTATTTAACAAGACTAGTCAGATCGGTTGCTGCGAACTTTGAAACTGATCTCGGTGCACCAGCTGATTTATTTATTGTGCCGACCAGACCGCAAGATAAACAAGGAAAACGAAAATGTCCGTGATCGGGAGATCTTTTAAGAGCTCTTAGAACCCCCGATCTATTCATTATTGATTCATACGATACCAGGAGGGAGTGTTGAACTCGCCGCTCGGCTGGTTCGAGGTGTCTGGCCATCGTGACGTCACGACGTGAAAAGCGCGCGAGTTTGCCAGTCTTCAAAAATGGCGCTGGCAAACTGATGTTAGAGTTCGGGCTACAAACGTATTTTTTGTGCTATTAAGCTTTCAGCTAAGCTTGTTTTCTTGGGTAATGGAATTTTAGTCATCCTTTTTTCGAGATAGGTAAGTGGCTCTTGGTCTTAACGTTAAAATCACACTTAAATAATGTTTTAAGAGTCATGTTTACTCTCCGCGATTGAAGAATTATGCGGGAAAATTGTTGTTGTCCGCGTCCGAAAAAGTGTGTTTATTTCAGTTATATACCACAGGGAAACTTGAAACTTGGCTACGGACTAGCCTATAGTTTAACAAGAGTACCCAAGTTAAAACAAGTGGTATAGTATTTACCTAAAAAATGATCAATCCGTTTGTTTAGCTGAGTATAATAGAAGGCGAACCTAGAAGAGTATGTTTAGCACTTAAACGTTGACTTTTCTTACAGTATTTGCTTCCATCTTCCGTATAAGGGAAGAATAGTGATATTTGATTGCTAGGGAAAGAGTAATCGAACTTAGTAAATTTTTGCCACCTCATTTAACCCGTGTAAACTACACTTTTGCAGAACAACAAAAAAATCTGAAACAGCTCGCAAATTATGCGGACGCCCGAGGAAACACGTTTTCGCTGATCTGGTTCTGTCCTTTTTCATGAAAACTAATAGATATATTTGAGTACCATCTGGTTCAGTGATTCAGTGATTTATTCTCAATACCTCCAGTTTCCTCTAGATTTGCTGCCGAGGTTTGCAAGTAGTTATAGAGTTGGCGGTTCTGGCGCAGTTTTATAAAAACTTCGCTAAAACCGAACCAACTCAATAACTACTGTTCCATCGGATGGTAATCATTTTATGAAGACATATATATTGTAAAATAATATGGAAATCTATATGTTTTTATTTCATGTGGAAACGAACGCATTTTACATCGCGTGACTTCATACAACAGGAAGTCTTAAAACCACAGGGACTTTCCCGAGGAAATGAGTCATCAGATTTCTATTGTTTTTTGGGTCATACGATTATCATGTGATATCAGATGAACTTGTATTTAAAGTAAAGTTTGTCAGTAAAGTTTGTCAGTAAAGTTTGTCAGTAAAGTTTGTCAGTAAAGTTTGCCAGTAAAGTTTGTCAGTAAAGTTTGTCGGTAAAGTTTATTGGTGAAGTCTGAAATTCTCAGAAAGCAGGAAGTCAATTAAACCACAAAACGCCACAGCTGTGGCGTGACGTCACATCTTCAGATTGCATAATGTCCGTAAGCGAAACTATTGATTCCATCGTTTGCTATATATCGTTTATCGTCGAAACAGCTGAGTGACACTTTATTGAGCTCGTAACTACCTAGTTGATGATTCATACTTCTGATTGTTTTCATGGTATGATGTATTTGTTTGTTATTAATTAATACATTTTTATAATCTTCATGTTTGATATTGTTCTTTATTATGTTCTTCTTGATTCCCTTGGCTGTTTTTCCCACTTTCTGGTTGTCTTTTATGTAACTGTACATTTTTGATCGCAAACCGACGAATTCTGTGATTGGTATTCCAGCTGCTTCATCCTTGAATTTACCAATTACCTTCTTGTTTGTCTTATCGAAATACGGAGAGTTTTCTGGATAGTCGCTGTTGTCAAATCGATTTTTGTCATTCCAAAAGTCTTGGTACACATCTTTAGCTTCAATCTCATATGTTAGACTGTCTGTGTCAGTGAAGAGCAGCTTGGCTTTGCGTCCATACTTTTCTTTTATGTAGTTATAATGAAAATCATACATTAGAGTTTTGCTCAGATCAAGAATACACATACCCACATATGCTGGCCTGTTTAGAGTTAGCGTTTCTTTGATTTTATGCACTGCCACCAGATTTTCATTGAATATTTTGCTACTTACATAAGTTGGTTTGGAAGCCATTTTCAATAATTTCTTTTCATCAGTAATAAGTCTGACATCAACTCTCTTTCTTATGTTCTCCATTGTCTTTCCAAACACTGAGTTATTCATTAGCTTGAAGAAATCTTTTTCGAATGAATTTTTCGCTTGAATACGTTTTTGTGTATTGAAGTTAATGTATTGTTTGAGCCAAGGTGACTGATTGAATTCTAATACTCTGTGCACTTTCTTTACTTTCAATCCAAGATCAAGATACAGCTGAAGGTTTCTGTAGTGCAAGACATATTTTTCTTTGTTGCTTAATGTAGGAATTAATTTGTGTACTAGTCCTGTTGATATGTTAAACTTTTTCTGTATCTTTTTGCAATACTCAGACAACATATTTTTATTTACACAAACCCTTTCTGCAGCTAATGGGTAGTCGTTATGAAGGTCATGCAACTCTTTGGGGTATTCTAAATCAACTTCTAATATTAATCCTTTTTCACTGTTTTCATTATATTTAGCTAAATCTATATTGTTAATCTGCTTTTCTGTCATCCATCTAAAACCGCCAGTTGGTAGATACTGTGACATAGCCCAACCGTAAAGGTTGTTAGCATCAAGATACATGATATACTTTGAGGGTACCTTCTCATCATATTCTTTCATGTACTTGTTGTTTGCTTTACCATATCGATTGGCTATATAACTAATACCACCTCTCATTCCTTTCTCTATGAATTGAAACATGTCTATGTCTGTCATTAGTTCAAGTTTAATATTAGTCATCTTCAACATAGCATCCCATGACAAACCAGGAGATGTGAAATAGTGACAAGGATCAAGTTTGTAATACTGAAGACAGGTCTTACGGAAGTTTTCGAATACATCAGCTAATAAAAGGATATCAGACTTAAGATATAGATTATGGTATTCACCCATTGATTGTAATTTGAAAGTGTTCCAAACATTTTTAGCATGTTGATAATCTTCATCTGTTATGTGTTCATCACTCAATATGCTGTAAAATTCTTCTTTTGTTGGTAATTCTGTTTTATTGAATTTCTCAAAACTGTCAATGTAATCATAAGGATAAACTCCCTTACGCGTCATCAATTCGAATTTTCCACCTTTGAATTTTTTGTTTGTATACCTTAAAGCTTCTGCTGGTAAGTTGCTGACTAATTTATCCAAACTTGAGCTCATGAATTGGAAACTGTCAATGAATGTCAGATGATTACCAAGCATGAAAGCCATATATTTTTCCATATTGTTCGGTATGGCATTGATATTCATTTGTTTCTCCTCTCCATTCTTATTTTTGTATGCATGTTTCTTAACAATAGCTCCAATCTCTTGCATTATAAAATGGCTGTCATAACCTCTTAGATTATGGAATATAACAGGAATTTTTATTTCTTCAGGATTTATTCTAAGTTTCAGATTACAGTCTTGATGTGCTGAACCTCTGTATTCACCAGTAATATGACAATGATCTCTAACTCGAATATCTTTTTCAGTATATCTTTTATCACAGATGTGACATTCTTCCGCTTTTTGAAATTTCTCTTCATCATTTTCAGTCATTCTCAATGGTTTGTTGAAACGTTTCTTCATAATATTTTTGCAATATTTAACTTCTTCTAACATATTTTCCATGAATTGATAAACAGCATTTTAACCTCTATATATCTGCTCTGGTTTAGTATATTTGTTGTCATAACAGCACACAACCTTATATCCATATCCACAGTCTGTATGTTTTTGGTATGTTTCAGTATATGATTTATCATCACTAGGCATACATCCATACACTTTCTCTGTTATAGCTTCGAAATCAGCATATACAACAAATGGCACAGGTTGCTGCTTATGAAAGTTGTTGAATTTCAGTATGTTGTTATCTTTAGTTGGCATTTTAATTGCTTGAGTACCGTTCACTTGAATGCAATTGTCTTTATGATTATTTAATACCCTGTCGGAACTGAAACATTGCAGGCAGTGCATACAAAAGTGTTTCCTATGTTCGTGTTTTGTTTGATTGAACATGAATGTGTTGAAATCTTTTATGAGGATATAATGCTTGTTTTCGTCTTTTGTTATTAATAGTAGTTCCATATGATCTTCAAACTTTTCTTTGGAAACATAAATGGGAAATGGTTGCTTTTCTTCATATCCAAATACACTGATGTTAATTTTATTTTGCTTCTCAATTTTGTTGAACTGTTTGACATTAACCGGAAATTCAATACCAGAATAATCTAACTTTTCAATGTATTGTTTGTCTCTCTTTTTGATTCTTTGTGGGTCTTTATCTTGTGGATTCAAATGTCTGATGTGACACCATCTGAAGCATTCGTTATCCATGTTTTTTAAATTAATCAAGCCTTTTTTACCATTTCGTAATTCAGAAGGTAATTGGATATAGGATGATCCACTCATAGGCTTGTATTTTACAATATTAAGATAATGACTATCAACTGATTTAATTGTCCAACCAGATCCTTCTGATATCCATTGAGCTATCTTATTCAGTATCTGTTGTTTTGATGATTGTAATGAATCAGCGATTTCCATTTGGTTGATTATTGTTTGAGGTGTACTATTGAAATATGCTGACTTTTCAACTATTTCATCAGCTGAATTTTTTTCGAAAGTGACTTTCAATGTTTCAACGTATTTCAAGCCTTTCATTTCATTCAACAAAGCTATTACACGATGTTCTATAGCCTTTCTCGTGTTTTGCATTTGGGCTAAGGGGTCTTTATTGTTTTTGATGCTGATTTCATAAGACTTAGTGTAACCTTTTAAAGCTTTGTCTGTTTGTTCTATTTTGGTTCTAGGTGTTGGAACTGGTTTATCCAATAGTTTCTTAGTTCTAGGTGCTGGAACTGGTTTGTAATCATCCCTGAATTCTGGAGGCGGTAGAAGGATGTTTTCTTCATATTCTTTAGCCATCTGTTTGACACTCTTGCGAGGTGTTGGTACAGGTGGTCTTGGTTTATAAGTCCTTTGTGCTGGAACTGGTTTGGTATCATCTGCTATGATGATTTCAGGCTTCCTTTTCTTTTGATTCAGAAGCAATTTGATAAGCTGTGATTTGCTGAGTTTCTTCAAACTAGCTTTGTTCATTTCTATATAATTATATTCTTTTATTTCCATTTATATATACTATAGTATTGATATTCTTTTAAGCCTTTTCAATAGCGCGTTTAAATGGGGTTATAATTCAAATGATCCAAAGCATGGATCCTTAGAACTATATTGAAAGAATTCATTTTTTGTGTATTATGTCAATTATTTTTCTCCATGATATTGATGCAATGCTATTTTTTCGGTGCTTTATCGTCTTCAAATGGCACCATTTACCGGCAAGAGTATAATTTAGTCCATTTTTACAAACGTCACAATACCATTCCTTATTTAGCATGTACTTCGATTTTTGTTGTTTTATAGCCTCCTTCTTCTCCTCTTCAGTTGAATACTTTTTTGGTCGACCTCGACCTCTCTTTACATTTTGATTTTCCATATATATAATCTATATATTATTTTCTCTTTATAAGTGTTTGTGTATGTAATTCGAATGATTCTTTAATGTTTCTGTTGACTTGAATTTTCTGGAACAATGTTTGCATTTGACTCTTACACCCTGGAAATAAAGTATGATTTCTTTAATGATTTCATCATAATCGTTGCTGACTAATATTTTGTAATTGTTGTTTTCATACTCTTGTAGCATCATCTCCTGTTCTTCTGAAAGCTTTCCATAACCAGTTGGTGTTTTAAATTCGATTGCAAAACCTGAGTACTTCAAATGCATATTTCCAATGAATAGATCACAAGCTCCCTTCTGATAACCCATGTTGTATGATTTTATTCTCATGTTACCATTAATTTGGTTTTCACCTAATGTTGGGATTAGGATTGCTTTAGGATAATTGTTTCTAATAAAGTTGACTACCTTTTTATGTAAATCATATTCTGTGTTGATATTGAATGTCAGCATTTTGTATGGCCTGTTGTTGAATTCATACTTACCTGTTTTTCTGATTGATGGTAAAACTTCCTTAGTAACCCATCGTTGGAAATCTTTAGCTTTATCCATTTTTGATCTCAATATTAGGCTGTACAATCCAGATTCATTTATATAAATTGTGTTTTTGAGGTTCCCAGTCAAAGGTAACGAATCGTTACTCTTGGATTTTTGGTCATTTTCATCAACCTCAGTTAAAGGGGACGAATCGTCCCCCTTGGATTTGAGCCTCTTAAGTGAACATTTATCTTCTTCATCAACATGATCATTAATCACTTTTCGTGAATTTGAATATCCCAAAATGCTAGCAACTGTTTTACCACGAAACCAAATATCATCATCCTTTTTGATAATATTCAGTTTTTTTCCTTCATAAGTGAAAATTTCCATATGTATGTATTAATTCTATATATTATTTTCTGTTTAAATAAGATAGCCAGAAACAATTATATTTTTGGCTACCAAAAGCAAATAAACAGTATATACTGTATCAATCGATATAATATATATTAGATAATATTTGCTTAAACCATTTTATATATCCTTCAAGTCCTTGAACGGTATCCAATTGTTGAATTCATCACTATACCCCTTCCACTTGACCAAAGCTTGCTTCTTTTTATAATTCCTCCGAATCACTTTATCAATTCTGAATACCATTTGTTCAGTTTTCAGTAATTCAGGTTCATAAAAACTCCCTTGAATGTCTTCATCTCTGAGATCCTTTAGTTTGTAAGTTATTGGATTCGTATATTGGATTTCATCAACTGTAAAAATTTCCTCAGACCAATTTGGTGTATAGCCCTTATCAAACACATTTCGTTTATACTTACTTATTCTGACATTATCACCAACTTTAAATTTCGGTTTCTGTCTTGATGTTTCCATATCACCATATAGATTAAAGTAGACAGTTCCTTCATTCTTTTTTTTACTGGCCTCTACTGGTGTCATCTTTATGCTTGAATGTTTTGTATTATTGTATTCTTTCACTAATTTGGGTAGCATGTCTAAATACTGTGTATTACCTTGAACAGTAAACTGCTTCCACATCTTGGTTTTAATTGTACGGTTCCATCTTTCACAAACGGACGACTTTTCCTCATTTTCGGTTGAGTATAGTGTTATACCATTTTTATCAAGTAGTTCCTTAACATGTTTGTTGTAATACTCTTTGCCTTTGTCTGTCCAAAGATATTGTGGTTTTCTGCCTTCTTTAAGGATTGTTTTAAAAGCATTCATAACGGTTTCACCCTTTTTATCTTTTAATGGGACGATCCAACCGTATTTAGAGAATATATCTAAAACCATGAGAAGGTATCTGTAGCCAGCGTTCCATCGACTGAACTTTTGCATCTCAACAATATCAGAGCACCATATCTCGTCAATGTGGTTTACAATAACACGCCGTCGAGTAAAATTTCGTTTTATGGGCTTATGAAGCTCATCAGCTAATTTTTCTTGCCAGTTTTCTTCACTCGACGGCCTTTCCCGTTTTTTGTCTTCCTTTGTTTTACATCTAGACCTAGTTTCTGCTTCGTGTTAATCAAGAACCGAGCGGTTTGTCCCCATTTTGGCATCTGTCCATAAGGTATTCCATCCAATGACTTGACCATTTGTTTGTCACATTCACCTTTGTTTTTCCCCATATCATAACAAATATCATGATGAGCTGCTATTTCATCCACTTTATTGTAAGGTTGTACGTGCCACTTGGTGACCTCTCCAGTGTTCCTATCATACTCTAACTGTTTATCGAGAGGATTGTATGGTCCCATGTATTTATACTTGCCAGGAGTCCATCCAGCTTTTGGTTTTGGTATTTTACCAATTAGTTTATGTATATCAACACCAGCACCATCCAAATCCTTTCTGTCGGTTTTATACTTTCTATTTGGTCTGATTTTGGTTGATAATTGATCAAGAGCTTGACTTCCGACATTTTGAATCATTGGATTCAACTTATCCAGAGCATAATCGATAGCGTTTTTCTGCAGTTTTGGGTTTCTCAAGGCTTCTGATCCATAATGTCGACCCATTTCAACAGCCTTTTTTCCCAGCCAAGGAATACCGTGGTGAATCAATAAATCAGTACCAGTTGATGCTACTGTATCTAGTATGCCCGCCCCTTTCGACGGGCTAACCCGTTTCCCGCCTGTTTGACGAATTTCGTCTTAGTGATTCGTCATTCTGCACAAGTACATTTAAGCATAAGCCTCCCATTTTTAGCCTTTTCATATCGTTCACTCCCAGGCACACATTCTGTGACCATCTTTTGTTTCACGCAATAAGATTTCATATATAATATGATTAGATTAGATTAAGGTTCAATATACGTTCTCATATTTACCAGTTTTCGGATTTTTCACCAAACGCATGACAGTACCCTTCTTTGGTTTAGTCCAGAATTTCTTGCTTGTTATACCTGTTGGTGCTGTGAAAGCACCTTTCAATATATCACCAGACCAATATCTGTCAAATGCATGGTTGGTTGATGGAATTACTTTGCGAGTTATTTGTTCGGCTATTTTGGCTGCCTCAAAAGCTTTACCTAATGGATTTTCACCTCCTTTTTGACTTTTGACGAATTTCGTCTTAGTAATACCACATTCACCACAAATACATTTCATCATAAGTCTGTTATTTTTGGCTCTCACATATCGTTCACTCCCGGGTACACATTCTGTGACCCTTTTCTGTTTCACGCAATAAGATTTCATATATAACTTGATTACATATTTTTGAAATACCGTGCTAGAAACCTCTCATTCTTCATTGTATCATATATATCAAATACCTGAAGCAGATCAAAATATGATTTACCCTTATTCATCTCATTCAAAAAGTACAAACAGAAGTAACCGCATGTTGTAGTATTTATATTCTGGATCTGATTATTTTGGTGGAGTAATGTTAAGTTCTTTTTTCTCGCATGATTGACCATTTCTTGGAAGGGGGGCAAACCAAAACTATCAAAGTAATTGATGACGTCATCCTTTACATATGTAGCAACCCAATGGCTCCCTGACATATAACTCGGTTCAAGATTGTAAATGAATAGAGCCTGTCTATGATTATGAGGAACATTTTCATCTCGAGACAGAACATCTTTGATTGGGATATTCAGATATTTACACCATTTTATTAAATCATAATTGCTTAATGGGACATTCTTATGGAATTTCGGTTTTACAACAGAATGTTTAGAAGAGGGACGTTTTTGAAGGGTGAGTTCTTGCCCAATAGTAGACCGTTGCCCTTTTTGGGAGCTTTTTTTTTAGTCCCCATACCGATTGTACCGTTCGGCCAATTTCCATAAAAAGGCGGTGTTCTATACATTGGCATTAACAAACCACCATCCTGATTATCATTGGTTAGTTGTGATATAGATCTGGGTGGTCTTTGTTTTGGTTGTCCCATCTGAGGGGCACCTTTACCAGTCATCTTCTTTATTGCCTCAATAGCTAAAGGGACTCCAATTGATGCAAGAAGAGTACCTAAGAATCCACCTGTTTGTACTTTAGTCGGTTTTATATGAACACCAGAGCCTGTTTGTAGAGCATTTAATATATCCTTCTTTTGTTTGGTTGTCAAAAGATGTTTATATGCTATCAACTGATCGATTTTATTTTGTGGTATGAGAAACCCACCAGTTTGAACACCTTTTCCAGATATCTTCTTAACAATCTGAGATGCTCCTTCACTAGCTGCTCCAGCTAAAGCCGACAATCCAAGAGTCTTAGCAATCGTTGGAACAAAAGTTCTTCCAAGCGCCAGAACTGTAGACAGAAGAGATCCACCTAATTGCTTTCGAATGTTTGTTTTAGAAAGTTTAATGTCCATTCCCTTTTTCAATTTTCTATTTTTTTCCAATCGCTTAACTATATTCTGAGGTACATACAGAGTATCATTCCCAGATAGAGAGTCCTTCGTGAGCCTTAGAACTATTGTTTCTCTTTTATGATACGCGTTACTAAGATTCTTTTTCTGGTTTGGTGATAAACTAACTTTAATTTCGTATAGTTGTGTCATATAATATATGTTAGATAAATTCTCTTTTAAAAAACATATTCATTTAAATTTTCATCGATGTAAAGCTTATTTATTTAAACTATCCTCAATTCGTTTCCAACTGTCTTTACTACAACCTCACTCTCGTAAAATACGATGCTATGAGCTCTGACGTTTGCTGTCGGGGCTACATTGAGACGATAATGGAGAATCAACTGTTTAGGATCTCTCGT
The DNA here is from genome assembly GCA_964030785.1 of Siderastrea siderea. Classification (NCBI taxonomy): domain Eukaryota; kingdom Metazoa; phylum Cnidaria; class Anthozoa; order Scleractinia; family Rhizangiidae; genus Siderastrea; species Siderastrea siderea. The sequence goes on along the minus strand of OZ034966.1, from coordinate 44,998,929 downwards.
CACTACCTCTTTCTGATATGACAAATCGAAATACAATAATCCATACAAACTAGTGAAATTGGATACATTAAGCTGTGTTCCTGAATTGTAATCGTTCTTACGAAATGCATATGACATGAGATCATTAAATATCCGTATTTTAGAGTCACTATCATATTCCAACTCTGGGTAAAATGTATTGTTTCCGTATTCTAAACGGCAGCTTGAGAGAGAGCTATTAGCGTCAGCGGCATTCAACTTGAAAGTGTCAAACAAATACGGACTCCTCTCTGCTTCATCAGCATTTTGTCCGTCTGTCCTCTGGAGATATATAAAAACATGTTTAACGTCATCGATAGCTGGACTGATTTGAAACATATTCTGAATAGCTCTGGTATTTGCTGACTGATTGTAGAGATCTCGCATATATGTCCAGGTTGTTGGCTTAAGAAACTCTGAAACGAAATTACTATACATGCTGTCTTTTGGGATTAATCTTGGAAGCCAAAGATACAATCTCTTTACTACAACACGACCAGGGTCTGTGCCATTTGCCATGTGAATCAGTTCACTGTCTTCGTTAAATGTAAGTTCAATTGTGAGCTGCATCGGGGGCAACATTTTTCTTTCTAATTCTTGGAAAAAACTGTATCGGTTCAACGGTATCACCTCGTTAATCGATTTAGCTCCCCCACTACCGTCGTTGGCTGCTGCTTGGGTTAAAATACGACGGGCTTCAAAACCTGTGTTTGTATTTGCTGTTGTAGCATCAGTATCAAGATACCAGAACGAATTCTTCCCAACAGATCTACTAAAATCATCACTGTATTCAAGGAGATTTTTCACATTCGTAATTCTATGTAAATTATCACTCTCGTATACTATTTTACCAGACGATTTAATAACCATATGTCTGATTAGACTGTGAGATCCGTTTATCATAGTTATGCGATCCGCTTGAGCATATCCAGCACCATTTGCCTTTTTTTGAAGCTCTTTAGTTACTTCGAAATACCCATTAAAAAAATCGAACATAGTCGACCTATCGTTGATTGTGAATCTGTAACCTGTCTTTTTCTGGCTTTGATTGTTAGCAGGTTGCTCAATGACATTATCCAAATGGAAACGAACGTATTCATATCGTTGTAGATTTTCATTTGTTCTGAAACTCATTTATATGAGTAGTTTAGATAAAATTCACTTTTTAATAACCAGTACCTGATATAAGTCTATTCAGAATCGTGTTGTAGTCTTCTTGTTTTGGTTTGGTAGGTTTGGTAGGTTTCATTGATTGTTTAGTTGAACCATGTAATTTTCTCATAATAAGCTCTCCGCTTTTTTCAGCTGCTTTTTTTCCCAGTTTGTCTCCAGCATGTGAAATACCAGATTCTAGCGCTTTTTTGGCAAAAGGTTTTAAAACCATTTCTGGAACTTTACTTAACACCCTTCCAACTGGTTTGAATATGTTATCAACAATAATCCCAGATCCTTTATGCTTATACACAAAACGACCTAGTTTCGGGTGATAAATTCGCTTGTATTCATACGACGACATATATAACTATTAGTTAGATTAATCTCTCTTCTCTCTTAAAATCAAACTGAATGAAGTGTCACTATGATTAAGATCTATGATTCTTCGTTTGCCATCTGTTATATATATCCGAATTTTATTGATCGTATTTTTATTACACGGGTTGTACTGTACTCGTCGAGGCTCTTGTGTGAAACTATAACTCGGGGTGAGAGTTGAGGTACTGAAACTATATATAATATCTGACTCTTCACCATCGACAAGACTGTCACTTATCAAATCACAATGAACATTCAATATTTCTCTGTCTTGTGAGAGATTAGGAATGTAATCTCCAACATTTACACTACTTGTTAGAATCTTTTTATTGAAACCAATAAGATCATTAAAATTACTTTGAGTAAGATCTAATCTGTAATTTGAGGCTAGTGTTATTATTGTCCTGAATACAGTATCGTTAAACTCCAGAGTGATTGGATATTGAGGGTTTGATGAGGTTCCTGTTTTTGTTTTTTCTTTGATTAAATTGTCAAAATCAATGTAATTCCATACTCCAGGGTTGAATATAATTTCCGTCCAATTAGTACCACTATCAGACGAATATCTTATTTTCTGATTATCAAGTTCCCTTGTCACATTAAACCAAGTGAATGACATCGAAATGATTCGATCTAGGCCGATTTCATATTGTCTGTTTGAATCCAGTATTATCGGATTACTGTATTTGATTGTGAAATCTGATGGTTTATTACCACTTATACCTTTGACGATATGACTGGATAATACAAGTTGTCTATTCATTTATATGATTAGTTTAGACTAAAATAGTTTTTGTATATTTTGTTGTATTGCGGCTTATTGAGTATTGAATTTCTCAACAAGATGTCAAGAAGAGCGACACCTGTGTTTCTTAGCTCTATGCTATTATTACCAGCAACCTTTGATCCGATAATCAGTTCAAGTTTTTTCATCATTTCTGTTGGATTATTGAAAAACATTACCTGTCCACCTCTTTTTGTTTTTTTCTTCAAACCAGACCCTTTAATATTTTTCAGTTTTTGATTGTTGTAATTGATATAATCATTTAGAACCTTTCTTGTATCTTGAATAATTTTTCTTCGATATTGAGCCTCAGCTTCAGTGATTGAACCACTATTTAATTTTTTAGTGACATTACTCCAATAACCATTTAGTTGATGTCGTTTATCTTTAGCTATCTTCAGGGTCTTGGTAAGATAAGATTTCCTCTTTTTGTCATTCATATCTTCTTGTTGAAGTAGTAATTCAATCTCATCATAGTTAGGAATTTGAAGTTCATCTAAAGCTTGATTTATTCTATCCTCCTCAAGGATTTCGTAATCTGGTCTTTCTTCTTCGTATTCAGGTGGAAGATCTTCAGGTTCATACATGTATTCTGGGTCAATATGAATTCGTTTTTCACCTGATGCTAAATCCTTGAGGACATCTTCATAAGATGGAGGTTTTGGAACTAACTGTTTCTCGTTTTCAGGTAAAACAGGTTGATCAAACAAATCATCCAATCCATAATCAGGCACTTCATCATCAATAGCTATTCCATAATCTGGAACAGGTCGCTTTTTCTTTGGTAATCTTATCAATGGCATTTTTGGAGCTGTGAGTTCCTTTAATCCTGATGTTATAGGTTTGAAAAGTTTCTCTGCCTCAACTTCACCCATTTGATCAGATATCGTTTTTTGTTTTATTGTCTCTCTCACTGTGTTAATCTTTTTACCAAGTTCGGATCGGCTCTCTGCTAATTGTTTCCATTTGAGTAAACTCATTATATCATTTGTTTACATAAAATTTCGTATTTTGTTCGGAAAAATTAGGGTTATCATATATAAAAACGCTCGCATAGCGTGTCACATAGCGTGTCGCATAGCGTGTCGGCATGCGATAAAATTGTATAACATATTATCATATGAAGATTCAAAATTACGACATTCAAGATGATGAAAACAACGATTTTGTTCAATTAAAGAGTTTCATGCCAAACCGATGTTTCAGGATGCTTATTTGTGCTCCCTCTGGTGGTGGCAAGACTAACCTTTTGCTTGATATGATATATAGGCTTCTCTATTTTGATAAGATATACCTTTATGCTCGAAATCTCCAACAAAGCAAATATAAGCATCTGTTGAAATCTCTTGAACCAATATCAAAATCAAAAGAGGTCGGTTATGACGTAATCGAAGCAAGTAATGATGACATCATCCCTTTAACAGATTTGTCTGATGAAAACCAAAAATTAATCATATTTGATGACTATTTGAATACAGGTAAGAAAAATGACGAACGGATACGTGACTACTTTACCAATTCTAGAAACAAAAATTGCTGTTGTATATATTTGAGTCAAAGCTATTACGGAACTGATAAAACAATAAGACTGAATAGTTCACATTTTTGTGTTTTTGATTTTCCTTCTATAAACGAGCAATCGATGATTTGCCGAGAACTGAACATAAATAAATCAGATTATCAGAAAGCTACTAAGGATCCATATAGTTTTTTGTATGTTGATAAGGTCAAAAAAAAGGTAGCCCGAAATTTCGATGAAAGAATATAAACCATTAATATATGAGTTATACTAACGGTATCCTTAATCATGATGATTCTCAAGGACTAGGTAAGATAGGTTCAAGAGGTTTACCTGGTATTGGATTTAAATTAGATGCTAATAATGATTATGATTTGCAGAATAAAAAATTAGTGAATGTAAAACAAGGAACCAATAATAATGATGTGGTTACAAAAAGTCAGTTAGATAGTGAAATAGCTAAGATTCCAAGTGTGGATACATCTAAATTCATGCTAAAAACAGGTGATACGATGACAGGGTCGCTTGTTGTCCCAAAAGACAATTACCCAGTTCAAGGTAATCTCAACAAGGTTATTAGTTATGAAACGCAAAGGGAGATATTCTTGTCAAAGGAGGAAGGAGGCTTGATGAAGCAATCTATTAACATGAACAATAATTTCATCACAAATGTGAAAGATCCAGTTAATTCAGACCATTGTGTTAATAAAAAGTATGTCGAAAATCAGCTTGAAAAAAAACTGGATAAAGGATCTGATATTGATATGAAAAATAATTCAATTATCAATCTTGATCTTCCATCAAACCAAAGAGACGCCGCATGTGTCGAGTTTGTTAACAACAGAATTGATGACATGACACAAAAAAAGTTTCTCAAAGTTGATGGCACTAACAATATGACTGGAAACTTGAATTTAAATAACAATAAAATTATTAACTTACAAACCGACTACAGAGATTCAAAATCCGCAGTTAATGTTGATTTTGTGCAAGAGGAAATAAAAGATTTGAGAAATCTTGTCACTCAAAAAATTCGTGAATCTCAGATCAATAACTCAGGACAAAAACGAGACGCCTTCAGATACTTGATGGAAGACACTGATGAATCTTCGAGTGAAAACAATATCGAGGTTTTGGGTATTGTCGATTTTCCCAATTCTCCACATCAAATTAATAAAAAAGCTTACCAACTTAAACTCTTGTTTGAAAAAAGCTCACCCTTCCAGTACCGCTCACGTCTTGGTTTTAACTTATATAAACTTCCAGTCGGGTATTACACAATGGTCGTTGAATGGTTTCCGCCGGAAATGAATGAGATAAGTGTAACAGCTCAAGGAACAACGATTTCAATTTCTGATGAAACAACCAAAACATTCGAGAAGTACACCAAAACAGTTATCCATTTTCACAGATGGGGTAGCTCACCCCCACAATTTATATATCTCGATCTGCACGGTACAGTCAGTAAGCAATCGTTTTTAACAATTGGGCATTTAATTGTCTATGGTGTTAAAGAAACAATTTCAAATGTTGACCCAAGTGTCTATGACACCGCTTTTGTTATTGAAAATGGCAAGATGGTAATGGAAACGGATTTGTCTTTAAACGGGCACCAACTACGCTCTTCCATTCACCACATAAACGGTTTTTTAAATTCGACAAAAGGGAACAAAAATTTTGTTTTAAATGGCGCCGAAATAATGTCATTGCCAGGTGAAGCGATTTTGAAAAATATTGATATATATTGTACGCGTCCAATCACTTCTTCTTCTTCTCATGTCACTGTACATAGACACAAAAATATATCTTTGAAACTCAAAACATCTTTACGGAATTTTTTTACTGGAACTCTAAGCTCTTCAAGAAATTTTACCTCAAAAAAAAGTGGGTGGTATCAGACAATAAACCTAAATTCTTTCCAAATGCCTTCGTCTGGGATTTTGGCTTTTGAACTAAATATGAATGATGATATTTGGAAAAGTTACAACGCAATTATACTTCGTATCGAGTATCAAACAAGTGCGTGATTACTTTCCACAAAAAAATTTACATTTATTATATAGCACAATGCAGGATATCCATCTGATTGGAGCATGGAATGCTTTTTAGAATATATTATTATCCCAAAAGAAATAATGAGGATTCCGAAGAAGATAATGAATAATCTAACTTTATAATATAATGAGAACAGCTATTTTAATCAACGAAATTATTGAGAATATAGAAAAAATAGTTCGAAACATCAGAAAATTATACATCAGTATTAAGAAATCGTTCAAAAAAGAAAAAAATGTAACCATATAATATATATGGATAGACGTGAAAGCATATTCAATTGGAACCATGTTTCAGAAAATTTAACGGAAGATCAAATATCTGAGTTGAAAGCATTGTACAAATTCTATCATAAAAAATATTGGCTTGCAAAAATGACATTTAAATATTACAAAAAGGCAGAACTTGCATGTAATATTGGATCTGTTTTTTTGATAGTAACTGGGACTGTAGTTGGTGGTGTAACACTAAACCCTATTCCTCTTGGAGTGATATCCAGTTCTGGGCTCTTGCTTAAATCATATTCAGAGGCTAAAAATTATAAAAGGAAGATTGAGATGTCAAAATTCGCATACACTTCGTACGAAAAAGTTTTAACACATTTGCGATCTTTTATGAGAGGACTGGAATATAATAACAAAGAATTTATTGATTTTGTCAAAATTCTAGATGATATAATAGTAGATATGTGTCCGTTAACTGACAAATTTGAAAAGAAATATAATAAGGTATTCATCCAATAATAGATTTTATTTTATCACCGATTAGAGACATAATACTAGCCCAATATTTATTATAAAAAGCTAAAGTTTTTTTCGATTTACTAATTGGAATTTGTTTATGAGGTATCCCCATCATCTTGAATATCTTTATCATAATAAAATTAACGCTAATCATTCTTTTCCTTGTACCATTAACTTCATTAAGAACCTTACCGATCTCTGTAAACACTCTATCGATCTTATATTTCTGACAGTTTGATATTTTAATGTTATATTTTTCTTCAATATCGAGTAATATGTTGCTGATGTGGTACTCTCGATGGTAAACAGATTTTCTAATAAATTTATGTCTATTTTCATAAAAATTAACATATTCTTTCACATAATTATATCCTTGAACAATACCACAACTTAGACATGCTAACATCCCATCGTCGTTAATAATATACTGATTATCACAGCATAAATAATATTTTGCTAAACGATCTTGTGGTTTTTCATTAGAATCTTCCAATTTTTGGTCACAAAAAGGACAAACAATATCTCCTGATTTTTTCAATTCATCGTGTATATCTTTATTACAATTCATTCTATATAATAATATGAGATATTATATTTTTATGTACTTACAAACATGACGTCACGCCACAGCTGTGGCGAAATCACAAGTGCCTTAAATCTCGGCTACAAACTTCACTGACAAACTTTACTGACAAACTTTACTGACAAACTTTACTGACAAACTTTACTTTAAATACAAGTTCATCTGATATCACATGATAATCGTATGACCCCAAAAAACAATAGAAATCTGATGACTCATTTCCTCGGGAAAGTCCCTGTGGTTTTAAGACTTCCTGTTGTATGAAGTCACGCGATGTAAAATGCGTTCGTTTCCACATGAAATAAAAACATATAGATTTCCATATTATTTTACAATATATATGTCTTCATAAAATGATTACCATCCGATGGAACAGTAGTTATTGAGTTGGTTCGGTTTTAGCGAAGTTTTTATAAAACTGCGCCAGAACCGCCAACTCTATAACTACTTTTGCACAATGTTTTAGAAAAAGTTTGACCGTCTACTTAGATCCACAACTGACGATCAAGATGACCGTTTCGCAAATAAATTGAATTGGTCCTGTCATTTGATTTTCAAAGATTAATTAATTTTAAAACAGTCAAACGGAGGACCATTCTAGTAAAGAGAGAGCCTTGTTAACCTTGACATCAGTAACCTGAGAAAGTTGGCGTTTTTGATAGACTGTGTTTTCTTATAATTATTCAATAAGAGTACAATCAGTCATCAGGACAATTTTGGCCGGAAAGCCGGCGCGTCAGCTGTTTTGCTTCGCCGCGAGCAAATGTTGTCGTCTTTGTCGTTTATTACTAGATAGTTTAGCAAAGTAAGGAATTTCTGTGGCCCATTATTAACTCAGAAGCAAGCACATGAATTCACAGTAAACGTCTCTTTGCATTGGAGTATTCTCCACATTTTAATGATGTTTAAAGCCACTGATCATTTTAATGAAATTGTTACGAAAATTTATTTTCCTACAATTGGAAAGAGTTTATACATATAAAAGTTATGTTTTTGTCTCCAAGCGACACATCTTAGCATTTGTGAGATATAGCTTCTGAAAGGTGATCTTGATCACGATTTCAATCGATCGACCAAAGCGTTCGTGAAATTTTTTGAGTCTTATCGCTAATTTGTTATTTTGTTTTGAGGACCAAATTGCATTAAGAATACTTTTTAAGTTATAGCATGCAGCATACCTTTTGTTCTTTCATCGTTTTGATCTGTTGTTTTTGAGAAACTGGACTGTAAACATTTGCAAGGAAGCCATTTGTTAACTTTCCTTTGAATTTCCCGGACTGCCTTATTTGTGACGTCACGATGGCCCGACACCTCGGATTTTCGTTCGCCAATACCGGCACTAGTGCCCAGGCCTAAGTTCATCATTCCCTCCTGTACGATACCAACTTTCGTTGACGAAAATAGTACAATGTTCCAATCGGACTATAAGGTAACACATGTTTGCATTATAGATGCAAATACGGAATCGATCGAGCTTTAAATTTTTTTTTTTTGGCTCTGTTAGGGATTATAGACTCACTTACCTGCTGTTTTGTTTTACATAAAAGTTAAAAAGCTCCCAAAGATAGAAGCAAAACGTTACAGTGTCTGCGGCCGCTTGCGTGCGCAAACCACTAACAAGCGAAATGCTGAAATTGGGTGAAACAAAACAAAACAAAACAACAGAAATATAAAACAAACGGGAAATTAAGTAATGGTTGAACAAAAGCACAATCGCCGCATGTCACGCAACTTCCCTTACTTCTTTGAAATATTAATATATTAAAACAAAAGACGCAGTTTTTCGCACCTGAACTTTATTCGAATTTAGGCCTACCCAAATTAGATAGATTTTCAACGACTATTATTCATCTGTTCTTAGGATCACTATTTATCTGTATGATTGGTTTTGTTGTGTACGAAACGAAAGGGAAATGTTCTCACTGAAAAACCGTGATGGACTGGAGATTGCGGCTCGTCTACATGAACGCTGCATAATATTTCCATGTGTTTGAAAGAAAGAAGTATAAAAGCTATTATTTCAATTACAAGACAAAAAAGCATATATGATCAACGAGGCTGCTGGTTATAACAAGGGAAAATAGGGCAAAAAATCATTATTTTTTTTCAAAACAGCACTATGTTGCTGGTTTGAATCTTTGGTGTATTTTATTTTTTGGATAATACCTTAAGTATCGCAGTTTTTACTTTAATTAAACTCGTGTTTGAAACTCAAGCGGCAAAACTGTGACAGCTAGGCGTAATGGGTCGAAAGAAAAATGTCTCGGGGCCTTTTTTAACACATTTACGCAGTTTTTTTTACCCTATATTGTATATTTTGAGAAGGACCTAAGAAGCCAAGGGTAATGACATCCATATAACAAAACCTTTAAAAAGAAACCAATTTTAACTTTCCCAAGTGGAAAACAGAGTCAAATATTCCAAGAAAAATAATTAATGAAATTTTGATCTGCGTGCTGTCGAAATAAAAATGAACACAATAGCATGGACTATCAATGGAAGAGAGTTTTTATACGATTTCAGCAGCAACAACTGTATGTTTTTCATAAACCATGATCCATAAAATAACTAAAAGTGTTCACTACTGTTTTACCAGAATAATAAATTTTAGACGTATTTCTAGCCATTTGAGAAGACCTATATTTCCAATTTTCCAGGAGGAGCATGCCCTCGGACCCTCCAAGTATGCTCACGCTTACGCGTTCGGTTAAATCAAAAATCTCGAAAAGCTTTACGACCTAGTTGCCATTCCATCTATTCATGTATAACCTTGCCATACTGTTAAGAAAAGCAAATGCAACCAAGGAATGTGGAAACGATGTGAGAGAACTGAGGTGTTGGGGTGGATTTGGAAAATTGTGCATACCTCTGGAAAAATCCTGGCTACGCCCCTGAATGATCGAAACGTATTACCTTTGTGCAATCTACAAGAATTCAAAAGAAAGCCGTATAACTTTGACGATCTCATTTCTAAGATGTTCATAAATACACCTTCCAGGATTAAGACGATTAACTATAGAGCACATTCCCTGCTAGCAGAGGCCCCTTTTCCTTTGTATTCGCTGAGCTGACGGACGGGACGAAAAGGGACCTCTGCCATGGGTCGAAATGAACTGTGTTGAGCATGCGCCACGGTTACTTAGCGACCGAAACGTCACGTGATGCTTTTAGCACGTGATCAGCTGACGACTCCCACCTTTCTCAACTAGCACGCCAAAAAACACCTGCACAGTTTTGTTGTCGTGAATGGCGAGTTCACCAAAACCCTAAAAAAAGTAGACAGTTCGTCTAGAGATAGTTGTTGTCTAATCTACGGTATTAATTTCAAGTTATCTGGACAAGGAAGCTTTTTTAACATGACCACAACTCCAGGAATCAAAGAGAATTTAACCCATTGAAGGCTGCTTGTTTTATGATCGCTTCACTAAATTAGCAGTTGGTAATAAACAACCCATGTGCAGTACGAAAGGACGATTTATGCGCCGATCAATTCGAAACTTCAACATCCCCCCCCCGGGCATACCCCGGGCATTTGATTGTGGATCGTGCCCGGGGGGGGGGGGAATTTGAACGTTGCGTTGGAAGGGTGGGGAATTTGAACCGGATTTAGCTCTTGTTCTGACGTAATACGCACGTGAGTTTTTTCGGTTTTTGCAGGGTTTGACGGATTTACAAGATAGAATTTCGCCTTTGTCAGTGAATAACTCTATCAGAAGGGTCTGTAAAAAAAGTTTGAAGGTGTCATTACGGCATATATCTCTCAAAAAGGCGTGTAAAGTGTTTGATTGAAGACGAAATTTGTCTTTGAGGAGAGGTAGTTCAGTACTAATTGGTGGGGCATTTGAACAGTTTTTTTGCCCCAAGGGGAGGGAATTTGAACAAGCCGATCTTCAAAAGTTCAAATGCCCGGGGGGTTGCCCGGGGGGGGGATGTTGAACTTTCGAATTGATCGGCGCATTATAGGTTCGAAAAAACAACACTCACTTGTTCTAGAATAGTTAAAATTTCTTACTTTTAAATAAAATACACCAGCTGTCAGTTAAGAATTAGCCAAAAATACAATCTCAAAGTCAAAATTTTGAAAATTTCCGCAAGAGATTTTTCATGTTGTCTCGCGCGTGAAATCAAACCACAACAGAGCATTTGTGTCTGTTTAGGTCAGATTACTACTTTTCGAAATTTTATGAATGAAGGTACACAGAAGAAGAGACAGTAAGCTTTTCTAAATAATACATTTATTAAAACACGCTTTTACTTGTTTCTGAAGACCAAACGCGTACAATTCTTTCTTCGAGGGAAGCTACGCGCAAGTGATTTCGCTCTATGTGCAAGTTATTTTGAAGAGCATTTGGTGATGCGAACTGTGCACGTTTTTCAAAACTTTTACGAAAACTGTACGGAATATGAAGAATCCCTCAATTAAACAGCGATTTCGATACAAATTTACAATCAAATGTGTAATTTACTCTACCGTAGACTCGTAGAAGTGCTGGAACATTTCACAGAAAGTCCGGAGCTCGAAAAATCTTTGGAGGTGGAAGGTTGTCCTTCGCCTTGACAGATGTTTTCTTCGCTCTAAATTCCATTCCTTAACTTGTCGAGTGTTTCTTAGGGCTTCTTCTTTCGATTGTTGATCTTTCCGTCGTCCATGTTAACAAAAACGAGAGAAAGTAAACGTTGTAACTCTTCACGAGTTTAGTTCTCTTTCCAGGACGGCATGTTACTATGCGGGCTCACTAAATGACAGCGAAATAACTGTAAAGGAATGCGCGAGATACAGTGGGCTCAAGTCACGGTCAGCAGACAATACAGGGAGCATGCTTTTCGGAAACCGCCTCCACGACCATGGACGACCATGAATCAAAGGGAGTTTCGACCCATGGCAGAGGTCCCTTTTCGTTCCGTCCGTCAGCTCAGAGAATACACAGGAAAGGGGCCTCTGTTAGCAGGGAATAGAGCACAGGGGAAGCTGGGGTTTCCTACTGACTGTTTCAACAAAAGGGTCTTTAAAGCGAAAAAGTCCATAGGATGACAATTTAAGTTTAATCATCAAAAAATTGACAATTTCACCTGTATATTTCGAATTGGTACCTCCTCAGTCAGATGCTAAATGCAAGAATTTCTAATTCTAATGGGATTTCAAAAGGTGACAAAAGATAACTTTGACACAACGATCAATTATAAAATAGTCTGTTTAAAACCTTTGTTGAGGATGTCTCGAAGTTGAACACTTGAAGCTGATTTAGACTCTAGCTGAAATATTTATTAAAATTTGTAATGCTACAGAGTCTTGCTCACTTCTGGCTTACCTTTCATTTCACGTATTCTTCGACTCCATCATAGACAGTTTATATAACTTTAAAATGAATCTTTGTTTCATGGAGACATTTTATTTGCTTTGAATTACCTCGGATAGAATTGGCTCCAGTCCTGCGGCTTATGTTTTAAATGCTATTCAACGGTCACTGATGCCTGCAGACTATCGCGGAGAATTTGAGAGCTCGCTATGTCGATGAACCAAAGCGGTGAAAAAGAATTGAGAACACCACGAGCAACACTGCCGTAACCATGGTTCCCCACATACGATTTTGTTAAAATTTGCACCGGGCATAAAGAACAATAGGTCTATTCCATATGTGGATCATAAAAAGGGACTTTATGAATATTTTACTGTCATCTTTAGGCAGTTTTAGTTTTCCAGCTAATCAGAGAGCCGGATTTTAAATTGGATGACTTCCTGCCGCGTTGCTGAAGTTTTTGAACACCTAATTTTTCTTTTTTTGGTCTCATAGTCTTATTTTGCGCCCTTTCCTTATGGAGTTACATAACGCAAGATAACGTCAAATATTTATTGAACCTAAATTATCTTTTCGTAACAGTGAGAACAACTTATCAGTTGGCAAGGAATACACGCAGCTTGTGGGAATAATTCCTGTAGAGATTGTAAAATGATGCACTTAAGGGCTCACAGTTTCACATTTATCGTTGTACTCGGCTCACTACAAAATGCTTCACGTTTCCTCGCGGCAGGCGTTTTTTGCGCTCGCACGCATATTCTTTTTGCTCTAATATCCCATGCAGACAGAGACTGCTCGTAGTTTATGGTAACCTCCCACGCAGACACTCTTAGGGCTTCGTCACGTGACGAGGCCCTAAGAGCGGCTGCGTGGGAGGCTAAGTTTATGGTTGATCGCGACAGGATATCAGAGAACCTCTTGGTTGTCCTAGCATTCTTAAGAGCCCAGCTTTACCCTCTGTCTACAGAATTAAACAGTTTCAATCACTGAGAGGCATTGAGACCGCTTCCTCTGAAACGCCTTGATTTAGGCTTTACATTCGCCATTTATTCGTAGTCTACGAGAGTAGTCGTTTTTCCCCTACTCGTGACGTGGATAAATTCGAAATCGAACACAGGCGTGCCCGTCGAACACAATTTCTTCGGCGAACCAAAGGGTGAAGGACTGTGTACAACGTTTCTTTTTCGGAAATATTGTGATGAACTAGTACCACAACTGTTGGTCACAGTCTAAGAACATTCTATTTGTTTTGTCGATAATAACGAGTAAAGGCAAATCCCAATCATATCGTGCGGTGTTCTTTTTTTTACTCATGGCGGAATGTCACACAACACAATACAATGGGTCTTTTATTTGTTTCAGGGAATCATCTTTCGACAAAAAGCAGAATTTTGTGTCTTTCATTCAGAACATGGTGTCATTTTACAATATTCACCGTGACTTTATTAAGATTTCCAACAGTTAAACAAATTTTCACACTTTCCCAACAAGAGCCGAAAAAACTCTACATGAAATGATACGTACAGGTAATCGCATGAGGCCAAGTAGAATTAAGGATAAATTTTCACGCGTATTTTCAAAGTTTGCAATATGTGAAAACTTTGAAAATACTAGTGAATAGTACGGGGACTCAATGCGATTACTTGTTTATAACACAGAGGGCAAAATTTTCTCAAAACTTTCCATGCACGTCGAAACACAATCAGCCGGTCCTCAGAATAAACAATTCTCCACACAAGCAGTTTATTAAACTGCTGCTCAGCGTACAGAACAAAAAAAACTGTCTATTATGCATATGTTCATCTTTTGAGTTAATTACAATTCTAGTTCATTGAGAAAATACACTTAAAACTCAAACTAAGTAAATCAATTCACCTGAGTTGCGAAGGTTCCTCTCGCTTGTCTGCTGAATTATTAAACCAAGGTTTTCGGTAGTTTTAAAACAAATAACCATTTGTTGTTTCCCGTAAAACATTCAGGTTCACCTTCTGGAATTTCTCTTCGAGCTATCACCCGATTTCCATACCATTTTTGCCAACCAACTCGGTTAAATTTAAACTCTGAAGCGATATCCTTGTGTTGAACAATTCAACTCAAAATCTAATTCAAAATCTGTTTTCGTTTCAAGACGCTTAATGCAAATGGCGCGCTCTCGCTCTCAGCCAATCAAATGCGAGTATTTTTGGCGCTTGGCCAATCAGGAGCAGTAATTTTCCCCACGTTAGAAAGAAAATTAAGAAAAAATGCCCTCTGTCTCAACCAATCAGCAATCAGTAATTTTGCCCTCTATGTTATAATTACAGTTAACGCTTCCTCCGTCCTCTTACGAGATGCGTCTTCACTGCACATCCCTCCTTCTTTTTGTGGCAACATTGCAGTACGCTTTCTCGTTCAAAGGTAAGTTCTCATCTCATTTCTATCCATTCATGACTTTAAGTTTTACTAAAGAAATAAAATTACTGCGACATAAAAGCTGTGCCGAGAACTTTTTTGGTTCGTATCAGCGAGAAATGAATAAAACAGATTTGTTTCATGTTGGAATTTTCAGGAAATTTAATTCACCTCTTTTGCGATTATCCGAGAACAATCTTTAACATACTAGTTTTTGTTTTGTTTGGGTATCATTTGTTAAAGGGAACCTCCACTGTCATAACAAATTGACGTTAAATTGTGGAAATACAGTCTAAATTCCAATTATTTTTTAATAAGTGGAAAGAAAGTTTTAGCGTGCACCAAAATGGATATGAGTATCGCCTATTTTCGTTTTTAAATCTCCCGCGCACCGCCTTTTTGAATTTTTATGACGTCAAATGGTTGCCGTCATAAAAATTCAAAATGGCGGCGCGCGGGGGATTTAAAAACGAAAATAGGCGATACTCATATCCAATTTGTTATGACAGTGGAGGTTCCCTTTAAAAAACCAAGTAGTGTTACTTGTTTTCCTTTATAAAGCGTATCCTCGTTGCCATTTGAACGACGTTTCCTTACTAGAATTTTAGTCGATCTTGACTTCATTTACCGGTAAGAATACACTGTGACCTGAAATTAATTGCACTGTATTGCATATCGTACGCTTTTCTTCTTCCCTGCCGAGAGCTCTTGGCAAGTCAGTAATGGTGAGTGATAAATACTACATAGAAAAATTCAGTTTACCAAACAAGCTGAGTTGTATCGCGAAGGCATCACCGTACAGGTCTTAATAGAGTTACAAGCCAGTCTTGTAGGTGGTGTAAAAAAATTATTTGCTAGTTAGCCAATGAAATTTTATGACAATGCTTTCTCTTTAAATCAAATTTCCGCCCACATTGCAAGTGAGAAAAAAGAGGATTCTGGTCTGAGTTGTTATCAGTGATATATATATATATATAGAGGGTTGTAAACTAGCACTTTTTAAATACTACAAAACGTGTTCAAATTACATTTATTCCTTATTAGCACAAAAATTTCTCTTCAGGGTCGGTTAAATTTTCCTACTTTTTTTTTTCTGTGGTCAACAGTTATTCCAAAGGAACCACAAGAACAGCTGAAACTAGAGCCACTTGATGTATATGAAGATCCAACTGAACAGAACAATGGAGTTGGGGACGAAGAACCACCGACTGCTGGAGTCGGAGACGAGCAGCTACTGATCGCTGGAGTCGGAGACGAGGATCCATCGATCGCTGGAGTTGAAGACGAGCAACCATCGATCATTGAAGTCGGAGACAAGGATCCACTGTTCGATAGTGATGGGAATGAGGAACAACCAATCGATGGAACTGGGAATGGAAAACCATCAATAGGCGGAGCTGAGGACGAAGAAACTCGAAAAGAAGATGAGCAGTCCTCGTCAATGGAGGAAGAAGTCGTTAGGAACAGCTACGCTGAAGCGGATGGAAAATCTCTGGAATATGACTTAGCTGAAAGTACGACAACGTTTAGTAAGCTTAAGTCCTCTGGGGTTGTGAGGAAATACATGGGTTGTGGGGTTGTGGTTGTAGGCGATAAAGCAGGTTACTTTAATTGAATGCCCTTAATTATTTACGCCACACTTGCTCGGCAATACTGAAACTCACATTCACATCACAGTAATTCGCCTTGTTTCAGAGGCACCCAACGGCTTGCTACGGGAAATATCTGTTCGGTGAGGCCTAAATCGCCTGAGATATTCGGATGTAGACATTTCTTTGGCAAAACATCACCTCAGACTTTCGTAGCAAGGCGACGGATTACTTCATATGGTTTTCGGATGAAAAAATGTGTTGTTTAGAGTGTAATATAAGGGCAGCTAGCATTTTTGGAGAGTTATAATCAGCTCGGAAATTCGGCGCATAGTGTTCTGTTTCCTAAAATTTTCTGCGGCCTAAATTTTCAGCTAGAAGCTCCGAACAGGTCAACCCGTGTTAGCTTACACAAATTTGCCTTTAAAAAGCTCTGAAACAAGCTAAGAAAGTAGAAAATGATATTTCAAGTATTTCGCTAAAATTTTCTCGTTAGGTGCCCCGTTGTTTATATTTGTTTACTTACCCTTTGTTCAACAATATATCCTCTTTGTTCAACAATATATCCTCTTTGGACAACAATATATCTGTACTGGAAACCATACCGTGACTAGTTGTAGGAATTTAGTAGTAATTTAGAAATATATTAGTTTATTAGTATTTAGTAATATTTAGTTAATACACGACCCCACAAGCATTGTGCTTTAACTTTCTATCGTGTTTAAATAAAGGTTATTCATTCATTCATTCATTCATTCATTCTACGGTACAAAAGAAGGATAAAACAATAATATAGTAACACAAGATTCACTTTGAAATTCTGAGAGCAATTGATAACGTAAGTTTAAGATGAAGATTAAATACGTGTTATAGTACGACTTTTGAAGTTGTGTAAAAGATACCAGATTTGTTCGTTCTCAGAAATTTAACTCTAAGAAAATATATTCATAAGACATACTTTGTTATCGTTTCAAATCAACTCATTTCTGTTTACAGACAACCCAGAACTAGGAGATGAAGCTGAAGATGAGAAGTCGCAGGTTAATGACCAAGACACTGCAATGGAGCTGCAAAATGATTCATTTGAGAGTGTTCATGATGCAATGAGCGATCCACCCGGTGCGACTGACCCACATCACAGTTCACAATCCGTGCGCATAGTGAATACTAATTTAAGCATCCCTTATTTGTATTGACACGTTTAAGAATTTGGCGATAAATCGAAATCTTTTTAGGAATAAGAGGAACCATCCATCAAGGTGCTACTATGGCACACTTCTGAAACTGGCAAATTCTCCGTGTTTCTTACAGTCATTCCTGCGGGTCAGGGTTTTCTGATAAAACACAAATGACTTTTAAGTGCCTGTGAAATAACCTCAGTACAACCTGTGTTCTAAGGCACCTATTTTTTTTTCTTTTAAATTCTTTCTTCGAAGCTGGATGTTGATCGAACTATGATCTCTAGGCAATTAATTTTTATATGCGTTAATTGTCAAGATTTTCAGTTTGTTTCGAGTTCCAGTTTGTGTCGTCAAATAATGCAAGAATCCCAGCTCCATCAACAAAGCCTATTCCTTTACTAAACAACATGTTTTAATACCCTTTAAGTCTAGTTAAACTAAGTTGCTGTGGCATTACCATAAATTGCTATTTGCAATATTGCCAGTGTACTATTTTCGATAAACTTTTCACGTAACTATTTTACTTATCATTATTAATGAATTATATTTGCCGTTTTTAAGGTGATGCTCGAATTTTCAAAACCAAATAAAAACTATACATCTAACACTCAATATAGACGAGCCTAGTCTAAAATATTTCTGCGATTAAACAACTCGCTAGAATTTCATACATACGGTGCTTACAAATTGGGAAATAAAAATATTACCACATTTTAAGTTGCTTTTTGTAAAACAATATTGACCCATCTTAAATATTTGTTCTTTGTCCAGTCCTTATTTTTTTCTATTTTTAGTGGCTTCTTGCAATTTCGACAGATCAATGTGTGGCTTTCTGCAAGACAAAAGTGACAAGTTTGACTGGACTCGACATAAGGGACCAACGTCGTCTTCTAACACAGGCCCGTCAGCTGACCATACTGGAAAGGGAGGTGAGAGATTAAAGGGAATTTGCTTGTATTTAATTACATACATTTAGGATATAAAACACACACATCTTGTAGTAAGTAATTTTTTCCAGTTTTATTCTTGTCTATCATAAAGATAAAAGAAGTTAAATCATTTGCACATGACAGAAGGATTGTTAAATTTGATTGTTGTGAATACCAATCGTAACTTGAATTCTTATAAGAACCACAATAAATCGCGCCCTTTTAAGGCCAGGTGCACTTGTCGGGTTAAAATCAATCGACGTGTGCTTCAAGAATAACGCCATGCCATATTATTTGGAAAGCCACCTTAAAGTTGACATCAGGTCAACAGATTAAATGTTCTATACTCAAAATTTTTTTTACAGGATACTATATGTACATAGAAACGTCAAGTCCTCGAAGGCTAGGTGACAATGCAAAACTAAACAGCCCACTGCTGCGTTTAAGCGGGTACATGTGCCTTAGATTCTTCTACCATATGTATGGTTCAACCATTGGGAGACTGAATGTTATGATCGATGGTAGAAGGGTGTTCTCTGCGAGTGGCAACAAAGGTAATAAATGGAATGAGGCCAGGATAACCACATATCGCGTTGGAAATGCAAGGGTAAGAAAACATTAAACTGCGGCCTGGTTCTAAAATTAGCTGCTAGAAAACACTATACCTGATTTGTGCTCTACCACCCATTGTAATAAATAACTAGTCTTCAAATATCTGACAGGAAAATGTACATTATCCACGTTCCATGTGTCCTAAACATACTCCATTTGTTCGTCGCAAAAACAATGTTTTGACCATCTAGGCATATTAGCTATCTTCAGAATTGAGTAAAACATATTCGTCTCTTTGAAAATTTATCATTTCAGCTCAAATGAATAATCACTGTTTAAACTATTTTTATTGGATGCAAGAACATTTAAGCCCTTGAAAGGTGGTATTAAAGAGGACTTTCATTTAGTGTGTTTTCTCCCTGGTGAAATTACGGTTTGGCAAGGGCGCGACGCTTTTGTAAGAAGACTTGATTAGTTTAAAGTGGCAGTTTTAATAACTCTTTGAACCATTGCAGGTAATTTTTGAGGGAATAACAGGAAGCAGCTTTACTGGTGACATCGCAATTGACGACTTCTCTTTAAGCAAGGGTCGTTGTACTCCAAGTACGTATTACATGGCGTGTTTTTTTATATACGTAACTCCCAGGCGAAGCAAAATAAATAAATAAATAAATAAATTTTAGTACGCTAAAAGTGTGTCTTCTGGGATTTTAAATGCACATCACAGTGTGGTGGTTTATCTGTGATGGTAAAGTGCACCAGAGAGTGAATCGTAAGCAACCTTCAGGGACTGCAAAGAGTTGAGAATTTCTCATAACGAAGCAAGATAATCTAGTTATTAAGGAATAGCTCTGAGTGTTTTTTTGCTCTCCTATTTTCTTTTCTGATTATTCGTACTCATTATCGTTTAATATTTATTAATATTTTTATATCTGTTGCTTCTCTTTTACCATTTGTTGCTATTACTTATTTTCCTCAGTAGGGCCCTCCTCTTGCAATTTCGACAGATCAATGTGTGGCTTTGTGCAGGACAAAAGTGACAAGTTTGACTGGACTCGACATAAGGGACCAACGTCATCTTTTAACACAGGCCCGTCGGCTGACCACACTGGAAAAGGAGGTGCGTGATTAAGGAGACTTTTTGCCTGTACGTTTTACTTTTACATGCATTTTAATCATTTCCCAGCTTCTCCAAGAAAGCTTTCTTCCATAAAAACATACTTCCGAAAAGTAGAATACGAAAAGAAAGTCTGCCATGTTACTTTTTGAAATAGATTCAACTAGTGCTCATAACAACGAGTAAATTCAAGTAACAAATTTATAACATAAAAGACATACAAGTGGCAACTAACTTTTTTCAGTTTTGATTCTTCTCTATCAAAAGCATAACTGAAAATATATCATTTCCACATGAAAGAAGCTAGGATTGTTAAATTTGCATTAATTGAAGTGACAAGGCAATCTTAAACTCATTTGCTATACATTCCACAATAAATCGTGTCCTTTTCATGCCGGTTGCAAGTAGCCTTGTCGTGTGAAAGTCTATCGAAGTGTGTCTTAAATATATCACAAGAACCGTGCAATGCCATATTACTTGGAAAGCCACGTTGAAGTTGACTTGAGGTCATCAAGTTTAATGTTCTGTACTCTTATTATTATTTTTTTTTTTTACAGGATATTACATGTACATAGAAACGTCAAGTCCTCGAAGGCTAGGTGACAATGCAAAACTAAACAGTCCGTTGCTGAGTTTCAGCGGGTACATGTGCCTTAGATTCTTCTACCATATGTATGGTTCAACCATTGGGAGACTGAATGTTATGATCGATGGTAGAAGGGTGTTCTCTGCGAGTGGCAACAAAGGCAACAAATGGAATGAGGCCAGGATCACCACATATCGCGTTGGAAATGCAAGGGTAAGAAAACATTAAACCGCGGCCTGGTTCTAAAAATAGCTGCTAGAAAACACTATACCTGATTTTTGCTCTACCATGCACTGTAATAAATAACTAGTCTCCAAATATCTGACAGGAAAATGTGCATTATCCACGTTCCATGTGTCCTAAACATACTCCATTTGTTCGTCGCAAAAAGAATGTTTTGACCATCTAGGCATATTAGCTATCTCTTCAGAATTGAGTGAAACATATTCGTCTCTTTAAAAGTTTATCATTTCAGCTCAAATGAATAATCACTGTTTAAACTATTTTTATTGGATGCAAGAACATTTAAACCCTTGAAAGGTGGTATCAAAGAGGACTTTCATTTAGTGTGTTTTCTCCCGGTGAAATTACGGTTTGGCAGGGGCGCGACGCTTTTGTAAGAAGACTTGATCAGTTTAAAGTGGCAGTTTTAATAACTCTTTGAACCATTGCAGGCAATTTTTGAGGGAATAACAGGAAGCAGCTTTACTGGTGACATCGCAATTGACGACTTCTCTTTAAGCAAGGGTCGTTGTACTCCAAGTACGTATTACATGGTATTTGAGAGCGATTAAAATCGTGATCTGCATTAACTCTGCTCTGTCCTCTTAAAGAACATTTTAGTACGCTAAAAGTGTGTCTTCTGGGATTTTAAATGCACATCACAGTGTGGTGGTTTATCTGTGATGATAAAGTACCCCAGAGAGTGAATCGTAAGCAACCTTCAGGGACTGCAAAGAGTTGAGAATTTCTCGTAACGAAGCAAGATAATCTAGTTATTAAGGAATAGCTCTGAGTGTTTTTTTGCTCTCCTATTTTCTTTTCTGATTATACGTACTCATTATCGTTTAATATTTATTGATATTTTTATATCTGTTGGTTCTCTTTTACCATTTGTTGCTATTATTTATTTTCCTCAGTAGGGCCGTCCTCTTGCAATTTCGACAGATCAATGTGTGGCTTTGTGCAGGACAAAAGTGACAAGTTTGACTGGACTCGTAATAAGGGACCAACGTCATCTTCTAACACAGGCCCGTCGGCTGACCATACTGGAAAAGGAGGTGCGTGATTAAGGAGGCCTTTTGCCTGTACGTTTTACTTTTACCTGCATTTTAATCATTTCCCAGCTTCTCCAAGAAAGCTTTCTTCCATAAAAACATACTTTTGAAAAGTAGAATACGAAAAGAAAGTGTGCCATGTTACTTATTAAAAGAGATTCATTTAGTGCTCATAACAACAAGTAAATTCAAGTAACAAATTTATGATTGCATTTCTAGCATTTTCATTGGCTGAACGGAGCTAGGCTATCAGCTCATATACCTGCTGCGACCAAATATGGTCAATGAATACTCAACAACAAAGTGAGCTGAAAGTTTTTTCCTCGCGAGCAACCCGGCGAGAAAAATGGACGAGAAAAAACACTTGGCAGGGACTTTAAATTAAGCAGAAATTCCAACAGCGTCACCAACAAGCATCACCAACAGCGTCGTCTAACACAAGTCAAAATTGTTTGAAGAAACTGTGCAGAAATGGAAATTTAAGCATAAAGCGTCGTGTTTACAATTAAATTTCTTTCATCGATCCTCACGTCGATCATTGAAATTGAACAAACGGTAGGTTTTATCAGGAAGGCTTTCCACTTCAAAATATCAAGACAAGGCATAAAATAAAACACAATGAAATGGGGCAGCAGCATTTTAATAAAATTATCACACATTCATGGCAAGTTGGTGTGAAAATCATGAATCAGTCTAAACAAGTACTAAAAAAATACAGCTGCAAACTACCAAGAAGGAAGGAAGGGCGAGATTTTTTTAGGCTTTACACACGCAAAATTGACACTGGTTTACCTGCACTCGTTGTAGCTCTGTGTTCCAACGGGTCCAAATGCTCAGATAGAAATTGGATGCCATGTTAACGGAGTTGAATCGCTTTTCCAGTTGTTTGAATGTTGTTTTTACCATTCCGTCCGCAACCTCTAAACCGAGAACAACTGCATTTTGCGCTTTGCGTTTAACAAACTATGATGGTGAATTCTAATATTCCTCGCTACAGTAATCTTGGTTTTGAGCTGCATAGAAATCACCTCTTCAAGTTCAAATTTGTTCTGTCTTCAGTTCGATCAAACACGCACATGATAGCTCCGTTGTGCGAACAGATTACAAATTTGTTCAGTTTCAACTCCAGCAGTTAATGTGGTGAAATTGTACAGCTTCAGTCCGCTTTGAACGAGATTACAACAATGCCACAGGAAAAATCAAACATGTACCATATTTCAGAGCCAATAATTAGAAGATTTTTCTCCAAAACTTGTGCTACTTTGTTCACTTTCGAGCACTTTTCATTGATTCATTCAGCTTTGCAATGAAACGCTGCAACACTTCGCACGGTTTTCGCGCCTTTTTCGTTCAGTCATGTGATCGATTCTTGTTCCGTTTAAATTTCTTTTCTCATTTTTCCCGTTCTTTCTTGATTTTTTTTAAACAGTGGTTAAGTTTTTAATAAAACAATTATTCTACTCGGGCCACTTGCTGGATATCAAATGATTATAACCAACTCGGCGCTAGGTGCCTCGTTCGTTATCTATCATTCGATATCGAGCGCGCCCTCGTAGAATAATTGTTAAATATATCATTTCTCCATGAAAGAAGCTAGGATTGTTAAGTTTGCATTAATTGAAGTGACAAGGCAATCTTAAACTCATTTGCTATAAAATCCACAATAAATCGTGTCCTTTTCATGCCGGTTGCAAGTAGCCTTCTCGTGTGAAAGTCTATCGAAGTGTGTCTTAAATATATCACAAGAACCGTGCAATGCCATATTACTTGGAAAGCCACGTTGAAGTTGACTTGAGGTCATCAAGTTTAATGTTCTGTACTCTTATTATTATTTTTTTTTTTTACAGGATATTACATGTACATAGAAACGTCAAGTCCTCGAAGGCTAGGTGACAATGCAAAACTAAACAGTCCGTTGCTGAGTTTCAGCGGGTACATGTGCCTTAGATTCTTCTACCATATGTATGGTTCAACCATTGGGAGACTGAATGTTATGATCGATGGTAGAAGGGTGTTCTCTGCGAGTGGCAACAAAGGCAACAAATGGAATGAGGCCAGGATCACCACATATCGCGTTGGAAATGCAAGGGTAAGAAAACATTAAACCGCGGCCTGGTTCTAAAAATAGCTGCTAGAAAACACTATACCTGATTTTTGCTCTACCATGCACTGTAATAAATAACTAGTCTCCAAATATCTGACAGGAAAATGTGCATTATCCACGTTCCATGTGTCCTAAACATACTCCATTTGTTCGTCGCAAAAAGAATGTTTTGACCATCTAGGCATATTAGCTATCTCTTCAGAATTGAGTGAAACATATTCGTCTCTTTAAAAGTTTATCATTTCAGCTCAAATGAATAATCACTGTTTAAACTATTTTTATTGGATGCAAGAACATTTAAACCCTTGAAAGGTGGTATCAAAGAGGACTTTCATTTAGTGTGTTTTCTCCCGGTGAAATTACGGTTTGGCAGGGGCGCGACGCTTTTGTAAGAAGACTTGATCAGTTTAAAGTGGCAGTTTTAATAACTCTTTGAACCATTGCAGGCAATTTTTGAGGGAATAACAGGAAGCAGCTTTACTGGTGACATCGCAATTGACGACTTCTCTTTAAGCAAGGGTCGTTGTACTCCAAGTACGTATTACATGGTATTTGAGAGCGATTAAAATCGTGATCTGCATTAACTCTGCTCTGTCCTCTTAAAGAACATTTTAGTACGCTAAAAGTGTGTCTTCTGGGATTTTAAATGCACATCACAGTGTGGTGGTTTATCTGTGATGATAAAGTACCCCAGAGAGTGAATCGTAAGCAACCTTCAGGGACTGCAAAGAGTTGAGAATTTCTCGTAACGAAGCAAGATAATCTAGTTATTAAGGAATAGCTCTGAGTGTTTTTTTGCTCTCCTATTTTCTTTTCTGATTATACGTACTCATTATCGTTTAATATTTATTGATATTTTTATATCTGTTGGTTCTCTTTTACCATTTGTTGCTATTATTTATTTTCCTCAGTAGGGCCGTCCTCTTGCAATTTCGACAGATCAATGTGTGGCTTTGTGCAGGACAAAAGTGACAAGTTTGACTGGACTCGTAATAAGGGACCAACGTCATCTTCTAACACAGGCCCGTCGGCTGACCATACTGGAAAAGGAGGTGCGTGATTAAGGAGGCCTTTTGCCTGTACGTTTTACTTTTACCTGCATTTTAATCATTTCCCAGCTTCTCCAAGAAAGCTTTCTTCCATAAAAACATACTTTTGAAAAGTAGAATACGAAAAGAAAGTGTGCCATGTTACTTATTAAAAGAGATTCATTTAGTGCTCATAACAACAAGTAAATTCAAGTAACAAATTTATGATTGCATTTCTAGCATTTTCATTGGCTGAACGGAGCTAGGCTATCAGCTCATATACCTGCTGCGACCAAATATGGTCAATGAATACTCAACAACAAAGTGAGCTGAAAGTTTTTTCCTCGCGAGCAACCCGGCGAGAAAAATGGACGAGAAAAAACACTTGGCAGGGACTTTAAATTAAGCAGAAATTCCAACAGCGTCACCAACAAGCATCACCAACAGCGTCGTCTAACACAAGTCAAAATTGTTTGAAGAAACTGTGCAGAAATGGAAATTTAAGCATAAAGCGTCGTGTTTACAATTAAATTTCTTTCATCGATCCTCACGTCGATCATTGAAATTGAACAAACGGTAGGTTTTATCAGGAAGGCTTTCCACTTCAAAATATCAAGACAAGGCATAAAATAAAACACAATGAAATGGGGCAGCAGCATTTTAATAAAATTATCACACATTCATGGCAAGTTGGTGTGAAAATCATGAATCAGTCTAAACAAGTACTAAAAAAATACAGCTGCAAACTACCAAGAAGGAAGGAAGGGCGAGATTTTTTTAGGCTTTACACACGCAAAATTGACACTGGTTTACCTGCACTCGTTGTAGCTCTGTGTTCCAACGGGTCCAAATGCTCAGATAGAAATTGGATGCCATGTTAACGGAGTTGAATCGCTTTTCCAGTTGTTTGAATGTTGTTTTTACCATTCCGTCCGCAACCTCTAAACCGAGAACAACTGCATTTTGCGCTTTGCGTTTAACAAACTATGATGGTGAATTCTAATATTCCTCGCTACAGTAATCTTGGTTTTGAGCTGCATAGAAATCACCTCTTCAAGTTCAAATTTGTTCTGTCTTCAGTTCGATCAAACACGCACATGATAGCTCCGTTGTGCGAACAGATTACAAATTTGTTCAGTTTCAACTCCAGCAGTTAATGTGGTGAAATTGTACAGCTTCAGTCCGCTTTGAACGAGATTACAACAATGCCACAGGAAAAATCAAACATGTACCATATTTCAGAGCCAATAATTAGAAGATTTTTCTCCAAAACTTGTGCTACTTTGTTCACTTTCGAGCACTTTTCATTGATTCATTCAGCTTTGCAATGAAACGCTGCAACACTTCGCACGGTTTTCGCGCCTTTTTCGTTCAGTCATGTGATCGATTCTTGTTCCGTTTAAATTTCTTTTCTCATTTTTCCCGTTCTTTCTTGATTTTTTTTAAACAGTGGTTAAGTTTTTAATAAAACAATTATTCTACTCGGGCCACTTGCTGGATATCAAATGATTATAACCAACTCGGCGCTAGGTGCCTCGTTCGTTATCTATCATTCGATATCGAGCGCGCCCTCGTAGAATAATTGTTAAATATATCATTTCTCCATGAAAGAAGCTAGGATTGTTAAGTTTGCATTAATTGAAGTGACAAGGCAATCTTAAACTCATTTGCTATAAAATCCACAATAAATCGTGTCCTTTTCATGCCGGTTGCAAGTAGCCTTCTCGTGTGAAAGTCTATCGAAGTGTGTCTTAAATATATCACAAGAACCGTGCAATGCCATATTACTTGGAAAGCCACGTTGAAGTTGACTTGAGGTCATCAAGTTTAATGTTCTGTACTCTTATTATTATTTTTTTTTTTTACAGGATATTACATGTACATAGAAACGTCAAGTCCTCGAAGGCTAGGTGACAATGCAAAACTAAACAGTCCGTTGCTGAGTTTCAGCGGGTACATGTGCCTTAGATTCTTCTACCATATGTATGGTTCAACCATTGGGAGACTGAATGTTATGATCGATGGTAGAAGGGTGTTCTCTGCGAGTGGCAACAAAGGCAACAAATGGAATGAGGCCAGGATCACCACATATCGCGTTGGAAATGCAAGGGTAAGAAAACATTAAACCGCGGCCTGGTTCTAAAAATAGCTGCTAGAAAACACTATACCTGATTTTTGCTCTACCATGCACTGTAATAAATAACTAGTCTCCAAATATCTGACAGGAAAATGTGCATTATCCACGTTCCATGTGTCCTAAACATACTCCATTTGTTCGTCGCAAAAAGAATGTTTTGACCATCTAGGCATATTAGCTATCTCTTCAGAATTGAGTGAAACATATTCGTCTCTTTAAAAGTTTATCATTTCAGCTCAAATGAATAATCACTGTTTAAACTATTTTTATTGGATGCAAGAACATTTAAACCCTTGAAAGGTGGTATCAAAGAGGACTTTCATTTAGTGTGTTTTCTCCCGGTGAAATTACGGTTTGGCAGGGGCGCGACGCTTTTGTAAGAAGACTTGATCAGTTTAAAGTGGCAGTTTTAATAACTCTTTGAACCATTGCAGGCAATTTTTGAGGGAATAACAGGAAGCAGCTTTACTGGTGACATCGCAATTGACGACTTCTCTTTAAGCAAGGGTCGTTGTACTCCAAGTACGTATTACATGGTATTTGAGAGCGATTAAAATCGTGATCTGCATTAACTCTGCTCTGTCCTCTTAAAGAACATTTTAGTACGCTAAAAGTGTGTCTTCTGGGATTTTAAATGCACATCACAGTGTGGTGGTTTATCTGTGATGATAAAGTACCCCAGAGAGTGAATCGTAAGCAACCTTCAGGGACTGCAAAGAGTTGAGAATTTCTCGTAACGAAGCAAGATAATCTAGTTATTAAGGAATAGCTCTGAGTGTTTTTTTGCTCTCCTATTTTCTTTTCTGATTATACGTACTCATTATCGTTTAATATTTATTGATATTTTTATATCTGTTGGTTCTCTTTTACCATTTGTTGCTATTATTTATTTTCCTCAGTAGGGCCGTCCTCTTGCAATTTCGACAGATCAATGTGTGGCTTTGTGCAGGACAAAAGTGACAAGTTTGACTGGACTCGTAATAAGGGACCAACGTCATCTTCTAACACAGGCCCGTCGGCTGACCATACTGGAAAAGGAGGTGCGTGATTAAGGAGGCCTTTTGCCTGTACGTTTTACTTTTACCTGCATTTTAATCATTTCCCAGCTTCTCCAAGAAAGCTTTCTTCCATAAAAACATACTTTTGAAAAGTAGAATACGAAAAGAAAGTGTGCCATGTTACTTATTAAAAGAGATTCATTTAGTGCTCATAACAACAAGTAAATTCAAGTAACAAATTTATGATTGCATTTCTAGCATTTTCATTGGCTGAACGGAGCTAGGCTATCAGCTCATATACCTGCTGCGACCAAATATGGTCAATGAATACTCAACAACAAAGTGAGCTGAAAGTTTTTTCCTCGCGAGCAACCCGGCGAGAAAAATGGACGAGAAAAAACACTTGGCAGGGACTTTAAATTAAGCAGAAATTCCAACAGCGTCACCAACAAGCATCACCAACAGCGTCGTCTAACACAATCGGGGGTTGAAGCGGAATAATGAATATTGAATACTGGCTTAAAATTGTAAAGGAATATTGAATATTGGCTCAAAATTTTAAGGAATATTGAATATTCAGTTTTTTAATCAAGAATATTGAATACTTGCAAAGAGAAAATAAGTTCTCCTCACCCTCTCTGTCTCCACATGAGAATCGCAGGTGTTCTATATTTTCGATATTTGGCAGGCGCTCTGCCTCATGTTAAGCTTACAAAATTTGCAACGCGGACTACTCCCCAAGGGAGATATTTTCTTGTGACGTCACTTTCAAAGCACATGCTTCAGTTGACCGCTTTAAATTTCGACGCTTTGGTTACGGTCTAAGAACTGTTCGGACTTGTAAAGATGGGAAAGCACAGGAAAGACAGGTAAGTAAAGCTTTTAAACTATTTTTAACTTGAACAGATTTCCAAACCATAAGTTTACAACAACGACGACAACAACAATAAAAATCGAGAGTTCTTTTCTAATCGATTTCTAAGTGTAGTGTTTGAAATAAGTAGATCCATGCATCTTCGCCATTTGACCGCTAATAAACTCATCCGAAACTCATGTTGACTTCAGTCTGCCAGCGAAACCAAATAACGCTACAGACAAGAAGTCACAGTGAAAGGTGAAAAGGATAACATACTATTTTTCTGCAATTGAATGAACAATGATAGTTCACAAGCCTCAAAGTCGATCTCAAAGTAGACTTGAATCGAACTTGAAAACTTTTGGCCCTTCAACTCTGCCAACTAACGAATCTAAACATTTTTATCCGTTTGTTAGCTCACATTGAAGCTCACAGATTCCACGTTGGAAAACAGAACACCACGAAAAAAATGTTTTAATTGGCCTCATCACGGTTTTCTATGCCATCTTGACAGGTAGGCAACGCAGTTAGAAATTATAGTGTGTGTATGGAAATCCGACGGCAATATTTTTTTCAAAAATTGAATTCTGGACAACTTATGAATTGTAAAGTTAAAATGCTAGGCAAAAGTTTTTATTCACCAAGTTTGAAAGATGTAGCTTGGCTAGAAAGCGTTTAGTTACGTTTTTAATTTTCCATCCAGTTGTCTATATTTTCCCGTAAATTGACGCGGTTCGCGGGAAAAAAATTATAGGCAAATGTATGGAAAATTAAAAACGTAACTGAACGCTTTCTAGACCAGCTACATCTTCCAAACTTGGTCAATAAAAACTTTTGCCTAGTATGTTTACTTTACGATTCATAAGTTGTCCAGAATTCAATTTTTGAGAAAAATATTTGCCATCGGATTCCCATACAAACACTATAATTTCTAACTGCGTTGCCTACCCGTCAAGATGGGGTCGGAAAAAAATTAGCCTTTTTTGAGCAATGAGTCACGTGAAGGAACTCGAGGAATGTATCATTGTAGATACTCTTCTTGTAATGAGATAAAAATTTGCGGCGCATTAGAACCTTGGCTGCTTGGGCATGCAATGTTAATCTGTGTATCTTTCTCCAGAGATGCCAGGAAAAAGGGAAAAAGTCATAAAAAGCAAAAAACCAAAGATCGCGAACATCATCGTCGTCATAGTCAACACGTTAAAAGGTATGCCTTTATAATACTTACAAAGTATGTGTTTTAGCAGAACGTTCACCTATTGAATTGTGACATTGTGCACTTGAAAATTTTATTTTTTTAAAAACTATTACAGGACCCAACGTCTTACGCGTTTTTACTGTTATGAGACTGGTAGATCTTAAGAAGTCGTGAATGAATATAGTATCGATTGAGCAGTACTAAATACTTCATATACTTTTAAGGGATGGGAATGAAGAACGACGAAAGCGATCATTGGCTAGCTCATCAAGCGAAGATGAATTGAAATATGAACCAATGAGGAAAAAGAACAAAAGAGCGGAACACTCATCAAGTGAAGTGGGAAAGAAAAGGTACTTATGGATGTTTTACAAATAGTTTCGAAAGACCTATGTTATAAAAACGTGGTTAATGAGAGATTTCAAGTCTTATTGGTGTGTTTAACTAAGGGTTTAGGCATACTTGCAGTAAAAATGATCAATTTTCACTAAAAATTGTATGCCTTTATGATACTTATAAGTATGTGCGTTTCTGCATAATATTTGCTCTATTGACTTATGACACTGTCCACTTGAAAATTTTATTTTTAAAAAAATTACAGTACCCAACCTCTTGCCCGTTTTTACTGTTATGTAGATCTTAAGAAGTCGTGAGTGGATATAGTATCGATAGAGCAGAACTAAACACTTCATATACTTTTAAGGGATGGGAATGAAGAACGACGAAAGCGATCATTGGCTAGCTCATCAAGCGAAGATGAATCAAAAGATGAACCAATGTGGAAAAGGAGCAAAAGAGCGGAACACTCATCAAGTGAAGTGGGAAAGAAAAGGTACTTATGGATGTTTTACAAATAGTTTGGAAAGATCCTGTTTTACGAAAGCCAATGGGTAATTTTAAGTCTTATTGGTGTGTTTTAACTGGGGTTTTAGATCGATAGAGCAGTACATGCAGTAAAAGTGATAAATTTTCGCCCAACACGTAAATTCAGAGGTAATTGCATATTTTAACATGTGCATTTCAGAGTCGCCACGTTGGATCGTTTCTTTACAAAGGAGCCAAAGCGAGCTGTGAGTAATGTTCAAGGTTAGTAACTTTGCAGTTCTACAAAGTGAACCTAATTGAACCAATAAAATTTAGTTAGTCTAACATAGTGTTAATAAAAGTACGTATTTAGGGCCAAGTTCACTAATTGCCCATTACGCTCCAGTATAAAAATATTGAGGAGATAAAGAAATAATTTTTGTTTATCGTACCAATCTCTATTTTGTTTTATTTTTGCAGAAAACATGCTCATAACAAACAGGTCAAA